>CM070481.1:35820704-36053204 GCA_036324585.1 Champsocephalus esox
TTGGTATCGGTACCAAAATGTTGGTATCGTGACAACACTACTCCTGACTGTTAAACCTGATATTTAGTAGGTCTGTTCAGTACTGAATGCTGATCATTCCGACGTAATTTGGCCGGTCAAAGTGGTTTGGGCTCAGATAAAGTCGCTCCGTTACTTTCGTCCCGGCTCTCCCTACATGTGTATGTGTGGTGTCAGGTGTCAGTATGAGAGGATGACAGTGCGTCTAATTTTGATGTGGCCCAAGAGCCAATCACAATAATACCTGCGATGCAGTGAACCAATCACCTTTGAGGGGGGGGAGAAACCTATCGTTGATTAAACACTATCCAGTGTTTCCCCTACCATTGTCTTGGAGGACTGTCTCTCTCTGCAAACACTCTGAGCGGATTTAAAAAGCAACAGTCCGTTTGCACAAAGGCTTCAGAGCCACAGACGACCAGTCTTAGTTTAGTTCCCGCAGAGTGTTCAGCACTTTAGTCAACCCTCTTTGTTGACCTCCAGCCAAATGAGCATTCTTTAAATCGTGTGGCAGAGAAACGGCGACCTTGCAAGATCAAAACATCGTGACAATGAGGCGACAAAGTCTACGATAAGTCCGCTTCTGACAGCCAGCATCCATCGGATCATCTGAGAGTCCGGGAATGAACTGCTGGCCGCCGCTATGTTTAGAACACGCCGAGCAGCTGATAACCCTGTGCATTCCTCACCACCTTCGCTTGGCCGAGCTTCAGCGTGCTATGCATTACCTGCAGATAACAACCACCCCGTCTTCATTACAACCACGCCACCACCTGCCTCAACACCTCAGACCCACACTATCTCCACCGTGTGCAGAGATAAGAGGAGGAGGAGGAGGAGGATGAGGATGATGAGATGTGAATGGCAGAACAAAAGGCAAAGCAAGATAATAATATTATTAATTGCCGACTCTCTGGACACTTTCAAAAACAACTCGAGCACCATCTGCCTTTGGCCGCAGCTGAAATGCAGTACCCAGCAACCGGTTCTTTTTTCATGTGTGTCCAACCTGTGTATCCTTGGGACTATTGTTATGTTGTTGTTTTGTGTCCCGTTGTAAAGCGTCCTTGGGTCTCTTGAAAGGCGCTATAAAAATAAAAATTATTATCATCAACGCTCCTCCAAGACACTTTACGGTTAATGTAATGTAATGCGGTGGTGGCGAAGTCGATAAGGACTTGGCTTGGCAACTGGAAGGTCACCAGTTCAAGTCCCGGCAAGACCAAGTGCTACGAGGTGTCCCTGAGCAAGGCACCGTTCCCCACACTGCTCCCCGGGCGCCGTTCAAAATGGCAGCACACTGCTTATCGTACGTGTCGTCCTGTGTGGCTTCAGCAGGCAGATGGTTCCTGTCCAAACCGAGTGAACACTGAAATAATGTCTCTGGATGTGTGACGAGTGCATGAGTGGAAGCAGCTCCTGCTCGTGGGTTACTTCGTGCTCAATAACACGTGCTGTCTCGACTAGTTTCACATGTGAGACCGCGAATATCCGTTTGTATTTCCTCGTGTTGTTTCTTCAACTAATTGACCCCATTTATTTTGGTACTCAGATGAAATGAAGACGGTCAGGAACACCGAAACACGTGTGGGACATTTTCACTAACCCAACTCGTGTTTTATTTTTAAGGCCTTCGGTTATTCACGATTGCATCGATGGCACGTGTCCATGTCTTCATATAGTCTTTCATTAAACTCATTTCCTTAACAACAGCTTTATTTTTCTTTCCTTTAAATCTTATTATATAACTTTAATTAGATATTTGCGCTTCAATTTTGAAGTGTTCAACCTCGTAAGGTAAGCACACTTTGCATATTGAGGGGGAAGAAGTATATGTCGCATATACACGCATATTTTTAGAATAGCCTTTAACTAGATTTTTAAATCCCCCACATTATGCCATGCCGGCCACAGCTTTTAATTATGTTGTTTTAATTGTTTTTAATTGTTGTTGTTGTTTTGTTTCACCCTTTTTAATTTTGTAGCACTTTGAGTTTTGTTTACGCAAATGAAAAATGCGCTTATAAATCAAATATATAATTATTATTATGTCATAATCTTTAAATAGTCAGTGCCGTTGGAGAACAGACACATGTCCCACGCTGGTGCTTTGAACGTACGTCTCAAACGGTGTCCGGGGGCGACAGGAAAACAGTCGATGTGCGTCTTCAATCATGTCTGCACGGGATGGCGTAGAAATGCTCGACTGTTGTCCGGCAGAGAAAGACGTCACCGTGAGTTCTTGGATGAACAATGTTTAACAAAATGATTGATTGACCACAACACAAGAAAAATTACTTAATAAAGAAAAATGATCCCCGAAGGGATTCGTGTGAGAGAGGCTGAAGGGGCGTCATGTCATGTATGCCACACACGGAAAACGCCTGCAGGGACGGAGCAGTGAGGGGTACCGAAGGGGAGATGGATGTGAAGAGATAGCACGATGACAGCAAATCCACACACACACACACACACACACACCACACACACACACACACACACACACACACACACACACACACACACACACACACACACACACACACACACACACACACCACACACCACACACACACACACACCACACACACACACACACACACACACACCACACACACACACACACACACACACACACACACACACACACACACACACACACGGGGACTAGCAGCGGTGGATGGAGTTGCAACACAGAGCTGGCCACCAACAGCGAAACATTCCTTTGAGCTGAAAAATGTCGAACACTTCAACTAGAAATATTCGACCTGTCTTAAACTACAGTTTGCATGAGTTATATCGCACATTAATTATTATGGCTTGAAATTCTTCCAAAACTCATTTCTGAAACCGTATTCCTGCACTCGCTGGCATCATTAGGCACGATGTGTCTTCATTGTTTCTTTACGTCTCAAGTATAATGCACTGCTGGCGGTTCGTGGGACTTCGGATTGAATTCACTTAACAACGCCAACAACTACACTGTAGCTTTGTGCATATGGCGGGGACATCTTTCAATCTGTGAAACTACTTATATAATATATATATGCTAATAATAGTAATAGTATCAATAATTGTAAATGGCCATTGGTCACACCACCAGTTTGTTTTACTCGAGGTCGAATAATCGATTATTATTCGCCAGGGCTGCCGAATAATCGATTTTGATCATGGTCAGTTTCTGGCAACCCTACTTGCAACCTGAAAGAAAGATGTCCGTCCAGCTGCAGAACGTTCTGCAACTCAATGGAACAGATTAGTTTAGTTTATGTATAGTGTCGTGGACCGTCCCCATCGACGAACTGTCACAAACAGTAAATGGTGCAGCTTTAGCCGACATGGCTAATTTCCAGCTGTTGGCCAGATGGTGATAGACACCCTTAACTTTACAATACATCAACAGCATTAGTTATAAGAAAATATATAAAATAAAATAAAAAGGAGGAAAGACAAGTACAGAGAATCATCGTCCGATCACGTTTGATATCATCAGGCAATCACGTTTCCCAAGCCCGGTGGTCCGCCGTGTGTCTGATGTTCAGTTAGTAGTAAGAATACAGTTTATTTGTATTTTCAAGTCCCCCTCTCGTAGAAAGTTGGTTCCACCTTTAGGGATAACCTGCGTTCTCCTTTTAGACAATTGGCGAATGACAAGTTGTTCCTCTGAGTTTTGCAGGTCTTCTCTCTTGAGCCGTTTAAAAGATAACAGTTATTGGTCAGTGATGTTGTTGTCAGTTAAACGCTGAACGTAGAATTATTGACAACCCTACGTTCTTACACAAGGACTGAAGCTGAAGCTTGGCTTTCATTATTGATTAAGCACTTCTTTGAGTGATCCTTTGGTCTATAAACTGTCTAAGAATAATAATAATAATAATAATAATAATAATAATAATAATAGATTACATTTGTATAGCACCTTTCAAAAAGGACCCAAGGCCGCTTTACATGGTGAACAAACTGGTTGAGAAGACTGTCGATGAAAGATGGAACCACTTCATCGGGGGAAATAGCACCAAAGATGGGTATCTTGTCCTGATCGCCATGGACAACGATGGAGCTGCAGGTCTTTAGACGAACGCCTGACGAAGACGCACATAAAACATCAGCATCTGCGTCCTACAAGCAATTACCTGCCTCCATATCCAAACGGTATCCTGCAGTTAAGACAGTAACCTAAATAACAATTAAAGTCTTTCTTGATGGAGTGCATACTTGAAGACCTCCAGTCTCCAGTCTAAAGGGAATCCACTGAACTATCGTGACCCTGTGACCCCCTGCTGTCGGTCAGCATGAGCTTCTCTCTCTCAAGCTGCATCAGAGGCCATGGAAGAACCAGGCCGTGAGGAAGTGAGATTTCAGGACCCGACTCTGACGGGGTCAAGGCCTGAAGTCATTGCCGTGAACATCACTCCATGCAAAGCAGGACTTTAAAGGTCCCTTATTGTACTGCTTTTCATCAATATATTACAGATCAAGAACTCAATGGTGCTCTAGGAGGAGATGCAGGTGATAAGGTGGGGGGGGGGTTATCTTGGTTGCTGATTGGCTAATGGTTACTCAAGACAACACATCGTGATGACATCACAAAGTGGCCAAAATCTGATCAGCTGATTTTCCAGACAGGTTTTTATAGAAATGGATCAAAAAGAGAGAGAATCTTTGTTCCTGAAACTTTCAGAGTCTCTTTCCACAGAGGGGACACATGTTGATGTAGAAGAGACATGAAGAAGAGGGGACACATGTTGATGTAGAAGAGACATGAAGAAGAGGGGACACATGTTGATGAAGAAGAGACATGAAGAAGAGGGGACACATGTTGATGTAGAAGAGACATGAAGAAGAGGGGACACATGTTGATGAAGAAGAGACATGAAGAAGAGGGGACACATGTTGATGTAGAAGAGACATGAAGAAGAGGGGCACACATGTTGATGTAGAAGAGACATGAAGAAGAGGGGACACATGTTGATGTGGAAGAGACATGAAGAAGAGGGGACACATGTTGATGTGGAAGAGACATGAAGAAGAGGGGACACATGTTGATGTAGAAGAGACATGAAGAAGAGGGGACACATGTTGATGTAGAAGAGACATGGAGAAGAGGGACACATGTTGATGTAGAAGAGACATGGAGAAGAGGGGACACATGTTGATGAAGAAGAGACATGAAGAAGAGGGGACACATGTTGATGTAGAAGAGACGTGAGGAAGTGGATGTTGCATAATAGGTGACCTTTAACTTCTAGACCTCAGGAACATCTAAAAGTCTGAGATAAGCAGCTCACACAGATCGACTAATGTTGCGCAGATATTCGAGGCTAATGTAAACACTTCCTTCACAGATCCCAGATAAAGTACGAAAGCTGGGAGACTGGTAGAGAAATGCTCTGGTACACAAGAAATGATCTTATCCGATCAGACAGGAAGCACTTCCTCTGCCTTGGATAGCAACAGAAAAAGCAGTTGCAAGCC
Organism: Champsocephalus esox; assembly: GCA_036324585.1. Lineage (NCBI taxonomy): Eukaryota > Metazoa > Chordata > Actinopteri > Perciformes > Channichthyidae > Champsocephalus > Champsocephalus esox. Next base: position 35,826,198 of record CM070481.1, read on the forward strand.
TCGTGTATTCAGACCTGCAAAAACAGCAGACACAGAACAATGCTTACTTCCTGTCCCGATGCACTGTATGTACTTCCTTTAGCAAAACACAAACCCTCATTCCTGAGACCCGGCATTCAGAAGCGCCAGCAGGAAAACATGCAACTTTCCAAATGTGCCAATGAAGAAAGAAATACATGTTGATCCATCACCGTCGACCGGAAGCCTTACTCGAGCTCTTAATCAGCAGACAACGAAAGCAAATACTTCAAAGCTTCCGTTTTGCTTCTTCAGAGCTTCCCCCTTTCGTCTACTAATCAAAGTGTCACTCACCCTGTCTTTGTCGTCCACCACGTCGCAGAGAACATCGTCGAGGTCGAGGATGCCGCCGTCGCTGTGCTCCAATCTGTGCACCTGCAGCCAGTAACTCACATCCTGGAAAACACAGGCGAGAAGGAAGAGATATTAAGATATATTCACGGACCGATATTGGTTGGAAATCAAATGCAAGACTTCCGGTTTAGCGTGCGAGGGAAACCACGCTCATCTTTAGATATGGCTTTTTCAGCTACTACTTGACACGATTAACTAACCTGGGATCCATAACTTCATTCGTCTATTGACACTAATGGCTTGTGATCTACACTGAACAAAAATATAAACGCAACACTTTTGTTTTTGTTCCCATGTTTCATGAGATGAACTCAACGATCTAAAACATTTTCTATAAACACAAAATAACCATTTCTCTCAAATATTGTTCACAAATCTGAACAAATCTGTGATAGCGAGCACTTCTCCTTTGCCGATATAATCCATCCCACCTCACAGGTGTGGCATATCACGATGCTGATTAGACAGCATGATTATTGCACAGGTGTGCTTTAGGCTGGCCACCATAGAAGGCCACTCTGAAACGTGCAGTTTTGCTTTATTGGGGGGTCTGGGGGTGTTCCGAAAAACAGTCAGTATCTGGTGTGAGGGGTGGAATTAGGGTTAGGGGTGGAATTAGGGTTAGGGGTGGAATTAGGGTTAGGGTTAGGGGTAGGGTTAGGGTAATGTTGTGAATCGAGTGGCCTGTGTTCATCGTCCATAACATACGCCTGCCCATACCATAACCCCACCATGGGCCACTCAATTCACAACATTACCCTAACTCTAACCCTCACACCAGATACTGAATGGTTTTCGGACCCCCCCCAAAAAAGCAAAAATGCACGTTTCAGAGTGGCCTTTTATTGTGGCCAGCCTAAGGCACACCTGTGCAATAATCATGCTGTCTAATCAGCATCTTGATATGCCACACCTGTGAGGTGGGATGGATTATCTCGGCAAAGGAGAAGTGCTCACTATCACAGAGCTTTTCAGATTTGTGAACAATATCTGAGATAAATGGTTATTTTGTGTTTATAGAAAATGTTTTAGATGAAAAATGGGAGCAAAAACAAAAGCGTTTTATTTTTGTTCAGTGTATGCAAGAACCCGACGACCACGCTGCTGTGGAAACGCGGCGCTCTGATGGAAGAACAACCTGACTCCGGCCCAAAACTACCTGCATGTCTTCAAAGACTTTGCTCAACTGTTAAGCGCAATATGTTCTACTCGGATCAAAGGAAGTGCAGTGCAAATCGCGTTCGAATTGCACTCATCTAAACAGATGTAACGTACATCACAATAACAAGATATTTAGAATAAGAAGTGCATTTTCGTGAGAACTGATTAAAGGATGGTAGAGCGGTTTGACAGATAGATAGCGCTGACGAGAACAAAATTAAAGTACGAGTAAAAGCTTAAAATCCTCCATGCATAAACATTTCAAAACAGCACTTAAGCGCGACATTCGCTTTGACATTGTAAGCTCTTCAACAAAAACACCATGAGCGCTGGAGGGGAACCCCAGCTGTAGTTACTGTATAGTTTAGTCCAATATTTGACGAATGTTTTGACATGAAAAAGACACGCAAAGGTCACGGGTAGATTAGCAGAAGAGAGGAGATCAAGGGAAGGTAAAGAGGGGATTTTAGCAAACGGGGATGGGCATGAAAGCAGAAGAAAGTACAACACAGTGTGCTTTTCGACACGATCACCGCAGATCCATATTAAAAAAAGAAGATAGTAAAAAAGTAGAGCATTGCGCCATTACACAACAAAACCATGGATGTGAGTTAGAGATGATAATCAAAAAAAAGTCACCTCAGCGTCTTTGAAGGCAAGAGCTCACAAAGACACAAGTGTTCATGTGTAAAATGTGTAAGTACTGAGAGTTATGAGGACGCGTGACTGCTCGGGTTCGTTTGCACTCAGCAGTCCTGAGGGTTAACCTTATTGCACTGTTCCACTTTCCAGTCCATTGCAACACATGAAGTTCACCGGGCACATTATAGAGGGATAATAACAGTACCGTACTTTTCGGACTGTAAAGCACACCTGCATATAATCCGCAGCAGCTAAATGGTCCGTCTGTCTTGCTCTCGTTCTGTCTCTCTGTTCCACTTTTACTTTGGCGCGCTACCCTGTCTCACTCTTTTCCGGCCTCCAGCTTTTCCTGCTGGAGCCCGCCGCTTAAAGGTGGCGGGCGCGGACCGGTCCTAGAGCCCGTAGAGTTAAAGGTGGTTAATTTTACCTGTAAAATCCATAGATTTAGGAGGTTCCCTAGTGGCCGCTAGCTGTACAAAGAAATAGTCCTTATAGGCTTATGGTCTGAAAAGTACGGTAGTTGAGGAAAACTCGTAAATTACGCTAGATAAAAAAGCCTCAGAGAAATATGGAAACATTTGAAAAGCAAAAAGACGGATAACCAGAGGTAAAGAAAGAGAGATAAATCTAATATTATGTTATTAAGGATAGCAAACAGTCGATCATGTTTCTTTTCATAAATAGGTATATTTTAATAATCTCTGATTTATACCACAAGTTAAAAAGCCGATGGTTGAGACTACTGACTAAAAGTTGGTCACATATGTTTAAGGACAGTGGATTTAAACCGATCGACACGCCATGGATGCAAATATTGAGTAACTCAAGTTTTTCCAGAAACCCAGTATAAATATTTTTAAACATCGGAAATTATTTGACATTGGTAACTGCCTCAGTTTTGTATATTATATGTATGTTAATAAACTACATAGAAGAAGAATTAAAGGTCCCATGTCATGGCCATTTCTACTGATCATAATTCCATAGTTGAGGTCGACTAGAATAGATTTACATTGTTCAATGTTCCAAACTCACATTGGTTTCTCACAGCATCTCTGTACGTCTGTGTATTCACTCTCTGTCCTACACGGCTTGTTGGAGCTCCTCCCCCCCCTCCCTGTGAGCCCACTGTGCTCTGATTGGTCGGGACGTTGCGAGGCTTGTTGCTGCGAGGAGCGGACAGGTTTCCGGGTCGGCGATACAGCGAGAACAAGTGAAACTCATCCTGAGCACACACACACTCACAGCCGAAGTAAAAGTGTGGCTTGATATTGAGAAAGAAAAAGGTTTCTAACGCTGTGAGAACGGGTCTGCTGCGGAAAGCATTTCTCCACCATCCCAACTCGTCACACGTTCGGGAGCCTATGCAGCAAGGGATCCTGGTGTGTGAGGTGCTCCGCAGATTGGTCCATGTGGGCCGTTTACATGCATAAAAACCTTCATAACACACAAGGGGACGGGTAATAACCGGAAAAGCATGACATGGGCCCTTTAAGACTGAAATTAAAGTTGAGAAACAGATCCGAAATTAGGGGATTGAACAGCTTTGAGCATAGAGAGGATTGAAATGGTTGCATTAGTATTCCTGCCTGTTCACACACACACACACACCACACACACCACACACACACACACACCACACACCACACACACACACACCACCACACACACACACACACACACACCCACACACACCCACACACCACACACACCACCACACACACACACACACCACACACCACCACACACACCACACACCACACCACACACCACACACCACACACACACCACAGTTTGTGACAGCGTGTCACTTTGTGTAACCCCAGACACAGAGACCCTGTGGAGTCCAGCTGATGAAGCTCAGTGGGAAGATCTGTATTTCAAACACAAACACACTCAAGCCTCTTAGGCCGTTCATTTCTAGAGGTTGGCCGTTGTGCTTTTACTTTCTAGGCAGATCCAGAACAGAGCTTCTGGAAAGCGAAGCTGTGAAGCTCTTATCTGACAGAGAAATGCAGGAAGTGGCCAACATTCACTAGATCTGCATCTGTCAACAAAGCAATGCACACACTGCCTTAGGATCCTGCCTCTTACACCCAACCCTTTAACATCCGCAAAAACATTAACATGAAGTTTATTTATGCATTTTTATTTAAAGTAATAATATTAGGGATGCACGATAATTATCGGCCCGATAATTATCAGTCCGATATTAGGAATTATGACGTCATCCCGATAAACCGATAACAGTATTAATAGCCCCGATAACATACAATATATTTTTTGGGTAAAAAAAAAGATCCTGCGGTGTGGGTGGATTGGGATGAGGGGCGCTTGTTTTTCACTCGGCTCCTCCCGTTTTGCCAGTACTGTGGTGTTAGTGGTTTAGGAAGAGGGGAGTTCTTCACAAATCCAGCGCTCCCTAATACTTCGAACCTGATCAGTCACCTGAAACATCGCCATCGCTACGATGGTGTGTTAAAAGCGTACGAAGACAATAATACAATACAGTGTGTGTGTGCGTGTGTGTGTGTGTGTGTGTGTGTCTGCGCGCGCATTGGAGCTATGTGCAACTCAAGGCATATGCTCGAACCGGAGCTGCCTGGACGCTGCAATCATGTTGCTGAGTGTGCTGACTTTTCGTACAACGTCCCGCTGTCTGCTTCCTGCATCAAGTCAAGTGCTCGGCGCAGTTGTGTGGATAGAGCGCTCCTCTGTTTTCATTTAAACAGCTCCTTATATCCGTTAGCGCAGCTAGCTAGCACCAGATGCTAACAACAACAATGCACGTAAGGTCTCTCTCTTGCTCGCTCGGACCACACGTACACACACCCTCCCGGTCCTCCAGATGGCCAGTCGGTGCCTGCCGGTGAGCGTGGAAGTGTGGTCTGCCACAAGCGGGCGGCAGGAGCGGGGCTGTCAGCATCAGCTTGTAGATGGTATTTTAAACTCGATGCGCTCTGAAGCTACGGGGCGGCCGAGGGGAAAAAATACACATGCGTTAATCGCGTTAAAATAATTAGTGGCGTAATTTTTATTTTATTATCGGTTATCGGTATCGGTATCGGTCTTGAGAAGCAGGAAGTTATCGGTATCGGTATCGGTTTCAAATACCCAATATCGTGCATCCCTAAATAATATGACCGATATTCCAGTAGATTGGAGGAAATTAAAAATGTTCTTTTTTTTGACAAATCGATTTCCATTTTAAAGCAACACAAAAAGAAAAAAAACCACAAGACAACAACAAAACCGACACGACAACAAAGCTCAAATAAGTAATTCAATTTCGAAATACTTTAACTGACATGGCATTACTTAAATCAACACAGAAATGAAATTACAAAACGTGTTTTTTCACATGTGTACAGAAATGTATTAAAATGTATTATCATTAAAACATGAGGACTCCAGAGTGCAGACTAGTGTCCTAAATTTAGATTTTGAAGAAGCGTGTAATGTTGGTGTTGATATACGTGCGTCTGTGTGGGGGTTTCCTATATCCCCTGCATATAGCCTGGTGTGTGTCTGCTGCACTGGGCAGGGCATGCCACATCAAAGACTGCGTAAAATATTGTGTGTGTGTTAGTGTGTCAATCTGTGGAGCCGAGCTCAAAATAGCTCACAGCTAAATGTTACCGTGCCAAACTTATGACGGCAGACAGCAGCCTAGTAAACAGGTTAAAGCACCACAGACGTAAACATGTGGGAACGTCCACTTAGAAATGGATTCCTACCATCTTTACGACTTATTTGCCTTCATAAGAGCCACTGAAACACATAGTTAGAGTGTGGAATGTTATGTTGGCATGATTTAATAGTTGTTGAATATCACTTAAAATAGGCCCTAGTATGCTTTTCCCCTTTCCTACAGTGTGTGCTATATGTATGTGTGCATGTAAATGGTCTGCAGGGGCTAAAATCCCTGTGTTCCCTCCAGAGGTAGTTTCTCCCACAAAAGTAAGGAGGCCAATAGGCGCGTTCACACCAAAAAGTCCCAGGAACTAAATTAGTTAATCAGAACCTTTTCACCCCCTTTTCCGTCCCTGCTAGAGAGCTGGGACTCGGGAGAAAACGGTTCCTGTGTCTGATTGGCTGGGCGGATTACAAACCACGCCCCGTCAAACTCCCAAAAAGTTTTGTGAAGCCGCCATTTTATTATCCTCGCATTAGCATTATTAGCATTAGCATTATTAGCATTAGCATAGCGCAGAAACGCAGAGAGACTAACTTATGACAACACAAAATAAGACATGGGAGCGGTGGAGATGAGGAGGTGCCGGCGTTCTGGCGATTTACTCGGAAGGTTTCAGTCCCCAACTCCGGGGACTTCCGGCCGGGGACTCCGGGCGGCAGTATACGCCGTGAAGTGGTTTGCGGCCTGCCAGTAAACCCAAAGCAGAAGAAGAAGAAGTGACGTCAGCGGCTTCATTTGCCTAATCCTCCCTCAGGAACTAATTTCCGGTGTGAACGCGATCTGTACTTAGTTCCTGAGAACTAAAGAGTTCTCAGGAACCTTTGTGGGAAAAGTACTTGGTGTGAACGCGCCTAATCACCTAAACATGCCATTTGTATGTAACAAAGACTGTTATCTTTTCATCAAAGTAGGTTATGTAACTTCTTACTACACCCTCTGCTGTCACGAGTCTTTAACAGGTACCTAGTGCTGTACAATGGGGCTCTATGGGGGTGCAAGTGTGAGGGGAAGGACCAAAACATACGAGATTAAAAGATATAATAATATTTGGTTTTGAATTTCATGCAACACAAGTCAGAACTAAGATGCCTTTAAGGATAAGTGTCTGAGGAACTTGGTGCATTGAATAAATGCCCTAAAACCTTTTATCTTTCTTCAGATCTACTTTGTTACCGTTCCCCCTCAGGGCTAATTTGAGATGACACTAATCTGACATGATGTTATCCAAGAACTGCAGAGACACTAAGGAGAGATCTGAAGATCAAAGGCTGCATTGTGGCCCTCAACGGTCTTGGAAACAGGCCAAGGCCGAAACACCGGCTGAGGGGGAAGACCGGGACTACATGCCTCGCTGCTCGGTAACAGCACCATAAGAAGGAAGGCCCATGAAGAGGTGCAGGATTGGGACATAAGCAGATTTGATCAAAATCATTACTTTATTTGAGATAAAGAGAAGTGCTGACAGTCAAATTCAAATTTAATTGATATAGCCCAATACCACAAATTCTACATTTCTCTCAGGGGGATTTTCAGTGTTTACAGCATACGACAGTTACGACTAGGGTTGGGAACCGAAACTCGGTTCCAGGTGAGAGTACCCATACAAAATGCACAATTTCGGTTCTGCTTAACGGTTCCTAAACGCAGTAGATCCTGCGTTCCACCGTGTCCGCCTGCGCCGCGGTGACCCGGTGGAAAACAGGGTAAGGGCGGACTGGCCATCTGTGTGTTCTGAACGGCCGGTCGTCAGCAGGTCGTCAGCAGGTCGTCAGCCGGTCGTCAGCAGGTCGTCAGCAGGTCGTCAGCAGGTCGTCAGCAGGTCGTCAGCAGGTCGTCAGCAGGTCGTTGACGGCCGGTTCTGTTCGCTGACAGCCGGCACCGCCCTTCATTTTTTTAAACGGCATCATGTAAGTTGCGCTGACAGGCGACAGAGTTCCACAGTTGCCCCGCAGCGAGGCTTGCCCCGCCCTCCCGTAGACAGTTCACGAGCTCAGTCACTTCATAACACTAATGCGTAAACGCTCTGAAGTGAGGCTCCACTACACTAAAAAAGAAAAAGACAAGGCACACTGTAATGCCTGTTAATAGCTTGCCACAGGCAAAGCTCAGTTAACATAAAGCACAGCTATTGTGCAATACATTTGTATTGCATGTATATTTTTGATTTGTAAAAATGTCAGTTAAAGCTTAAAAGAATAAAGATATGTTTATTATCTAAACATTTGACCTCTTTTTTACAATTTTGGAATCGTAACGGGAAATCGATAAGAACCGGAATCGATACATTTTCAAACGATACCCATCCCTAGTTACGCCACCCTCTGTCCTTAGATCATTGGAGAAACAAAGACAGATATTGGGGAAAAACAATGGAAGAAACAGCGGTGGAACCCCCCTCTCAAGACGCACAGACATGTAATAGATGCCTTGTGTAATGAATACAAATATACAACAACCACCACATAGAAAATATGAATGATTGTGTCGCTGACCAATCACAACAGAGCCTGCCAGCTAACCAATCAGAGCAGACTGGGTTCTGGTTTCAGACAGAGGGTGACAAGAGGTGCTGCAGCACAGGCAGTATGAGAACAATAAAGAGCTGTTTGAACATTAGAGCATGGAGACATGTAGAGACACTACATACTGATATACACCTGAGAATTAGCCTAATACGGTCCCTTTAAAAGTGTGCAGAGTCATGTAGTTTAGTAACAGCTCGACAGGCAAATGTCTTGAGCTAGTATCAGTCCCATTTCATCTTTTAGTTTTTACAAACAAGAAGCAGAATAGGCCAAGTGAAAATCCTCAACTCTCTACAGAACACACACGAGAAGTCCAGAACTCAACCGGCATTATTCAAACCACAGCACCGCGCGGTTGTCCGGCACACAGTTCGAATGTATCGTGGCAACACTTATTCTGTGGTGTGCCGTAAATCAACACCAACATGTCTCAGGGAGTCAGACTTCAAGTCAGACGAGAGCGACTATGAAAATGAGAAGGACTTCAGTGAAGGCGACAAATATGGAGACGCCGAGTCCAATTACTGGGATATGGTCTGCCTGCACAACGGTCTGATGACTTTTGAACACATCTACCGCAACAATGCCAGGATGGACAGAGAGGTAAGGCGGCTAATGACGCCTTTAAATTGATTATTATCTATATATCAAGTATTTCGACCATTATTAATAGCGTATAGACGCAAACTAAATGTCTTTAAAATTGATTTTCAGGCCATGTCCGGTGAAGATTCTCCGACACGCTTCAACTTTGACACTTTAGGATCACAGATTGCTCAAATGAGGGCCGACAATGAGAGAATGGGATCGGAGATAACTTTCATCCGAGAACAAATCAACAGGTTGTTGGAAAGCTTTACCGCCTCGTCTTCCTCCAGTTCTGAAGAAGAAGTAAGCCCGACATCTTCCTCCAGTTCTGAAGAAGAAGTAAGCCCGACATCTTCCTCCAGTTCTGAAGAAGTAAACCCAACGTCTTCCTCCAGTTCTGAAGAAGTAAACCCAACGTCTTCCTCCAGTTCTGAAGAAGTAAACCCAACGTCTTCCTCCAGTTCTGAAGAAGTAAACCCAACGTCTTCCTCCAGTTCTGAAGAAGTAAACCCAACGTCTTCCTCCAGTTCTGAAGAAGAAGTAAGCCCGACATCTCCCTCCAGTTCTGAAGAAGTAAGCCCAACGTCCTCCTCCAGCTCTGAAGAAGTAAGCAACCCATCCTCCTCCAGTTCCTCCTCCTCTTCTTCCGTCACATTTCACTTGAACGGGATACATCTGGACTCCTACGATTTCGGCGCCGTCGGTGAACAGGACGGTTGCCAGATTAACGAAGAGGTTGTCACCACGTCGTCCAGTTCCTCGTCAGACTCCGACAATAAGGAATGACGGATGCAGACGATATACACTTGTTACAGTTTGACGTTGAAGAGAGGCAACGTGTGATACTGTGAGCAAACTATCAATAAATAACTGTATCTTCATGCGAAATAGTTTCATTGTAGAGAAGCAGTTGGCCATTATCCAATGGAAAAGCATTTCCACTACGCGGCCTCTTTGCGCGCTAGAATATTGACCCAAATCTGGCTCCATACTAGGCCTCGTCAGGCACTTGTTGTACACTTGTTCGACCATCATCAGAATTGGTTGGTTTTCAGCCTGGGTCCACACCTTGCTTTGACTGAGCCCACGGGTTTCTTTCCAACCGTTTCCAATTAGGAGTAGCTAATGTCATTGCATGCAACCACTTAAAGATGGCTCCAAGCACTTCAAGTTAAGTTATTTTTACTTTTCAGAAATTCGCTGGTGATGTCACTGTAACATTTAGAAGACAACTGTTTTTGGTCAGTTCTTTAAGCTGAAAACTATCATAACAAAGACAGAAAAGGCGAGTAGCTCGTCCGGGCAGGGCTCGCAGCTAACAATGTCCCTATGTCCCGGGGACCATAACAATTCCTACTGGGACACACATTTATTTTGTCCGGGACTATTTGGGACAGTGAAAAAAAAATTAAAAGTAAACGTCAAAATGGGATGTTATTTTCAAAGTCATTGGGCTGTCAAATCATAGAATGCATTCTACGTCATCCACTCTGCTGCTGACTGCTGCTAGACTCGAGCTAACTAACTAACGAACGCTAGCGCTAGCTAACATTGACACTTAAGGCAACTAACTTACCACAGTGGAAGACGGCTTCCACTGTGTTCAGGCATCTTCAGTCTCAGGTGTTATGGCAGATACTCTTGCAAGGTGCCATAGGGAGGCCTGAACAGTTTCCCCACATGCAGATGATCGTAGAGATACTGCTTGTGTTCCCGATGTCAACACCATGCTGTGAGAGAGGCTTCTCCTGCATGAAAAGGATCGAGTCTGACTGGAGAGGATCCCTCTCTAACCACATGCTAAACTCCCTCCTCTGTATATCTCTGCATGGCCCTGAGGTTGAGGACTATAATGCAGAGCAGGCCGTTGAGAAGTGGTGGCAAAGTGGCCAGAGAACACGACGGCCCATGTTTAGCAACTACATACATGTAAATAGTAAATGTGAAGATCTGTTTAGAAAGATACATTTATTAAACTGTATTATGGAACTTCTGTTTTTTTATTATCATTCATACCACTTTTATTGGCAGCTAGAGGGTTCCGATCATAAAACACAGAGACCATACAGCCATACCGTATTGAATTGAAAAATACAAATCAGAATTCTTCAATGTTGACATGACAATGATACATTAGTCTGGATATAGAGAAACAATAGAAAACATGTCTTAAAACAACTCTCTTCCCTTCTACTCGAGGAGAGGCGACAGATCAGACGAATGGCTGATCTGTATATGTTATATGATACGTTTGATCTGTATGTATATGATAGTTTAAAAGAATACGTATTTTAAACTTACATGGTGGACCAGAGTCTATGGTGTGATGATTAACTGACAAATGATATGTATTCTGCATAAGTGGGGGGGGCGACGATACAAATTTAAATTTGGGACACTGCTGGTTATATCCGGGACAATACAAAGTAGAATTCGGGACAGTTGTGGGACACTCAGGAAAAAAGTTAATTTCGACCCCTGCGTCCGGGGATATTTATGCTGGTGAGTATCGTACTTTTGTCACCATGTGCAATCGTCGCTCCACACCGGTCAGAATGAGCGCTGAAGATGTATCTTAAAGGGTGTCATCTTCTACTTGGGTTTCAAGGTATCTCGCTATCTCCGACTTTTATTTTTGTACTCTATTTTATATTTAATTTTTTGATTTCTTATTATTATTACAATTATTTGTTTAATCTCTCAAAGTGTATGAGTATCCCTTGTTGTGAAGCACTTCGAGATTTGTCTTGGCAGATGAGAAGCGCTATATAAATTAAATATATTATTATTATTATTAAAAAAACAACGTAAGACGAATATAAAGTCGCTCTGTAAAGTATAAAATGAAGGCACGGGGGCAGAGCTACTTTGTCTTACAAAAGAGACGATGCGTTGTCGATATGTCGTCTTAAAAACATTAATAAAATACTGGGAGAACTTCTGCCGAACGTCGTTGCAGCTCAATTTTACCAGAAAAATACGTTTTGTGGACCCTCGTCTTTACTCATTAATTTACTTTATTCCTTAACCATGTATCATGTAACCTGTATTATACCCTTTTCCTCGTTCACTTTTTCCTTCTCAATATCTCTTACCATGCCGTTCTATTTCTGTCTCACACACACTCTCTCCTTATAAAACTTTAACTAAATGCCGTCCTACATCTGACGCACACTGTAAGAGTCGTTTCATATTTAAAAGCCCTGCAGTGCGGTATACGTTTGCATATCCCGACATACTCAAGGTTAGGTTTCATGCGTCTAAAATACCAATACAGGTCTTGAAAGATATGAATGTTGATATGCCGCTGATATGCATCAGTCCTACTGATAAGTAACACAAATGGATTAACTATAGGATGTTTGGGTCTGAAATAAGAATAGCTCAATATTCTCTGGGAATCCTTTGCTTATCTATCCAGCTCAATATAACTGTAAAACTGTATAACTTAATTTGCAAGTTTAATTTGAACTATATTTATGCATATATTATGATGTACACTTATTTGTATTTACTTTTGTTTGGCCTTAGGATGGCGATAATTGGATGACCAGTTAGTTTCACTTCATTTCACTGTAAATTGCGAGCTATTTTGTTTTAATTTTGTTGTATGTATGTTTTGAGTGTGTGAGGACCCCAGGAAGAATAGCCAATGCTCATGCTAGTGCTAATGGGGATCCTAATAAAGACATAAAGACATAATTCAACACTGTGCTGTGCTCTCCAGAGTGCTAGCTACTGCAAAAAGAAAATGTATGCAGCATCTCCTCCCTGCTTCTTAACTTCTTACGATGGGCGGTGCAGAAAACACGGGGAAGATCTGAAGGAATAATTAAGTGATTGTGGATTTAGGGTTTACAGCAGGGAGGCTTTTTATGTTGCACCAAGGCCAGATGGAGACTGAGGGAGGAAGTCACTTAGAGAAAATGAGATGGTGGAAGCTGCTGAAAGCAAGACAAGCTGACACTTATCTGAAGTGATTTAAAGTCAAAGACAACCTGTGCCAACACACGAGTTATCCTCACAGCAGGGAACTCTAAAGGACAATGGATTAAGAACATACAGCAGGATTATCGTCACTTCATTTCAACACGCGGGTGCATGTGGTGAAGCACAACTTGAAGCACTCGTGTGACATGTTATGAGGAAAATACCTGTCCTGATGCTCGTTTCATTTAAGGGTAAATTCCCCCAATTTACAGAAACAACATCAGGGCTTTTCTTCTAAACACAAATGGCATTTATTAACAACGCAGATAAAAGGAACGTTCAGTAGAGAAAATATTCAAATAGACAAAAATAGTTATTTCATTTCAAACCTTTATTTGTCCAGCTGTATCCCATTGAGATCATTGACCTGCTCAAGTAGGTTCCACCTTACAGCATCATTACAGGGATTACAATTTACATTATAAAACGGACAAGTCAAATCAAGCAATCTGATTCTTAGCCGTGATATACTGAGCGATATACCACGGGTAGAATTGTAAGTTACTTTTCACAACAAGTCAGTATCCCTCCGCGTCTGAGAAAAACAGTATACCGTTGGGCTGAAAAGCAAACTGCCTGCAGTTTGCTTTTCAGCCTGGAACAAGAAAGCAGCGGAGAAGTAACGGGGCAGAAACCCTCCTTTTTACGCAGCGGTCCAGACATAGACATCAAACGGCAAAACATATTCAGTGTGCAGTTCCTTTGGCATCAGGGCAGGGACATCTAGATACTTTCCAAGGTCTGACATCATGAGTTGTGCTACTTTTAAAGCAAGCAACGATGTTTTCAAATCTGTAATCAAAGAGGTCCACAAAAACACTATCGGCCAATCAGATTGCTTGATTTGACTTGTCAGTTTTATAAATATATTTACATTTCTTCCGTTACGAAACAAACTTACAAAGCATAAGATGGAAACATTTAAGATTAACTTCGACCTCCGGCTGGGGGCCTCACTATGGAGGAGTGGATTGAGGAGTGCCTATCTCCAGAGAGCACCTAAACGACGACATGCAGAGCTGCGTGAAGAGCAGGTAAGGGGGTTGTCGACCCTCCCCTTCGCGTCGGGCCGAACCACGCCCCTTAGCTGTGATATAATGAGCATATACCACGGCCTGTCGTGAGCTATTGCTTAAATAACTATCCACATGAACAGGTACCAACAGCTTCCGATTGAGTAGCATCCAACCGAGCTTTAAAAACATTTAGTGGCACCAGATTGCTCAGTTTCATTTAATGTGCAGACTGTTCCAAGACAGAGCATCTAAAAGCTGTCGTCCCCAAGACAGCCCTAGCAGTTGGCACATTTAGTAAAACCACAGCATGCGATCTCAGGCAGGAGCCACTTACAATTCTCCGTGAGACCAGGGAGCAGATGCAGGATGGAAGTTTCCCAAGCATGGCTTTGTATATAAAAATATATATATTGATAGTTATCTTTTTCCAAAAACAAGAAAATGAATGGTTCATTCAGGAATAGTTTCCTCATCTAAACATTACATTTTAAGCCTGGCGATGGTTCGAGGTTCAAAATAAGGTTCAGTTTGAAACTTAAATTAGCTATACAAAACATGGACATGACACTGCGCCCTTTCTACCAATGCTGAGGTGAAATAAAGGCTTTGTGAGTCACAATCATGGCTTTGGTCAACATCATGAGACTGGAGTCCATTGCAAAACTAAAGTTGTACCGAGAGGATAACAGAATAAAAACCTTAGAATGTCAACTCAAACCATATCCACATGTTGACTGCAGTGGGACTCAAACTTGCTATCCCCTGATTGGAAGTCCAGCACACTACCCACTGAGCCACAGCCTCCCATGATGTCAGCATAAGACTGGATGACGTAATACGTTCTTGACAAATCGCCGCTCAATGGACGCCTGTTGCAATGCAGCCCAGGTGTGACCGTGAAAGCATGTTTGGAAGTGAACCCTCCCTGAGTAAATAAAGGTTAAATGCTACCCGTTTCCTCGAGGTCATAACAAGAGTAATCACTTTGTCGTGTTTTCAAACGGAGAATAGCTTACGGCCTTTCTTTAAATCCTCTTTTAATCTCTCCGATGTTCGGACGTGTGCAGCGATGAACAACAGACCCTTTCATGCAGGTATAAATGACCTCGGGCGGAGAGAGGAGGACATTGGAAATCGCAACACACACACACACACACACACTGATTTGTTTAACTAATATTTCAATTGCAATATACATTTACAATATTGGGGGATTGACAGTGATGGGAAGCACTTAGTACTTAAGTAAAACATTGAGGTACTTTTTACTTCACTACATTTACTTAAAGGTCCCATGTCATGCTGTTCCGGTTATCGCCCGTCCCCTTGTGTTATGAAGGTTCTGCATTTGAACGCTCTGCAGAGTCAAACCCTCAAAGTGCACCCTGTAGCGAGTAGAGCTCTAACACAGAGAGACCTGTCTGCTGCCCCAGAACGCCTCGGTGGGGATTTCTCTTTCTCCATTGCTTGCTTCCTGGTTCTGTGACGTGTGAACTCCCAGATCAACAACAAATGACCGGATTGGATCAAATGGACCAATCCGTGGAGCCCCTCACACACCAGGACCCCTTGGCTAACTGACAGGGAGTCCCATTGACTTGCATAGAGCTCCCTGGTTGGTATCAGACGAGTTGGGATGGGCGGGAGGAATGCTCTCCGCAGACCCGTTCTCACAGCGTTACAAACCTTTTTCTTTCTCAACATCAAGCCACACTTATTGTTTTTACTTCGGCTGTGAGTGTGTGTGTGCTCAGGATGAGTTTCGCTTGTTCTCGCTGTATCGCCGACCCGGAAACCTGTCCGCCCCTCACAGCAGCGAGCCTCGCAACATCCCGACCAATCAGAGCACACTGGGCTCACAGGGAGGGGGAGGAGCTCCAGCAAGCCGTGTAGGACAGAGAGTGAACACACAGACTACACAGAGATGCTGTGAGAAACCAATGAGAGTTTGGAACATTGAACAATGTGAATCTATTCTATTCGACCTCAACAATGGAAACATGATCAGTAGAAATGGCCATGACACGGGACCTTTAACAGATTTAGTTCTTAGTTTCTTTACAGATTTAGATTATAAATACAAAATATACTTCAACTAATACGTTATTCTATAAACCTCACTTTTGTGCAACATTGAAGTTATAAACACATTAATAATACACGTTTAATTATAATACAAATATCAAATACATAGTGCTTATTTGCGCCCTTCTGAATGACTTTTACTTCTAAAAACCCAAACACGCTGGCTGCTTGTGTCACTTTCATCGACACCTCTTACCCCGCCCTTCAATCCAGACTGAATATGTATACCTAAGGATTGCAGCCTTTGCGCGCGCACACACACGCACCACACACACCACACTCACACACACACACACAGGTGGCTGTTCATTCTGCAGTACATGGACTGGCAGCGGTCCAGACCCTTGAATCCCACTTGGCTCTGACATCAGGGAGGAATGTTGGCACTCGATTTGGGGAGGGGTGACGGTGATGTAAATGCTGACATCGCTGCCAAATAAATATATTCATGTGTTCAGGTTTCTGGCCTCGAAGGTTTGAATCCAAATGTTCAATCGACTGCAAAAGGAACGCTTTGGAAATCACGGCAAAAGATGCAGAAATGTCGTTTTTAATTATTTCAGGGTCATTTTAGTTTAAAGTCAAGCAGTCAAGGCAAAATAATTGATTTGAAAAGTGTGTATATAAATATGAACGGCAATTCAACAACATTTGCTTACAATTAAATGTTTAAAAAAACAGCGTGCACGATGTTCAGTAAACGACCGGTCAACATCGAAGGATCCAACATGTTTTTAAACGGAGCAGAAATAGAACTCGTCTCCCACCTCAAGTATCTTGGAGTCATACTGGACTCGAACCTGACTTTTAAGAAACATATCAAGAAAGTATCAAATACTGTTCAATTCAACAAATCAGACCTTTCTTAACTGTCAATGCTGCAAAGCCATTCCTCCACTGATTCTATCTCACTCAATTCACAACATTACCCTACCCCTACCCCTCACACCAGATACTGACTGGTTTTCGGACCCCCCCAGACCCCCCCCAATAAAGCAAACCTGCACGTTTCAGAGTGGCCTTCTATTGTGGCCAGCCTAAGGCACACCTGTGCAATAATCATGCTGTCTAACCAGCATCTTGATATGCCACACCTGTGAGGTGGAATGGATTATCTCGGCAAAGGAGAAGTGCTCACTATCACAGATCTTTTCAGATGTGTGAACAATATTTGAGAGAAATTGTTATTTTGTGTTTATAACATTTTTTTTAGATCTTTGAGTTCATCTCATGAAAAATGGGAGCAGAAACAATAGTGTTGCGCTTATATTTTTGTTCAGTGTAAGTTCCCTTTGATTCAACCTTTCAACTGCACTGATCTCGCTGCCTTTGTCTCAGAAACTGAAACAGACGAGGCAGCGATGGGGCGATGTGGGGGGGGGGTGAAAACAGAGAGAACCGCTGCAAAGAGAAAGCACCTCAATGGCACGGAGCCTCAGAGCGATGTCACCATTCAGAGAGAAGTCGTATATCTGATCAGAGCAGGCAACCGCCCGACTAGTCTGAATTACACCGCCGCTTACAAGCCGACAAATAAGAACGCAGGTATGATTGATCGGCACATTAAGAAGAAGGAAACGGAAGTCTTTCGTTCAGCGTAGGGCTGCTCGATTATGGCAACAATCATAATCTCAATTATTTGGGTCAATAATTGTAAGTGCGATTATTCAGTGACTTTGAAAACATCCATTTATTGGAGAGAAACTAATTTGAACAGAATGTTTTTAACAGTTGATTACCCTGAACTTTACGTTTAATTCAACTGAAAAACCAAGAGGAAAAAAAGAAAGTAATAATAATAATAATAAAGAAATAATCGTTTTATTTCGATTACGTTGTTTTCTTAATCGTTGCCATAATCGTAAATTAAAATACGATTAATTGAGCAGCCCTACTTCAGCTTCAGCGTGAGAGATGAATCCAGTGTTTCCCCGAGGTTTGCTGCCAAGAATGTATTTAGTGTATCCTCTGGAGCAGAGAGGAGCTGTGGGTTACTGATGTCGTCCAGTAACGGTGTTGAACATTAAAAAGTGATAAAGTGTTGCACTGTGCTTTAATTCAAACTGTATTCCCTTCTCATCGTGTAGCCTCTTCCTTTCATCGATACATTTAAACCACCCGACTGCAGCATGTATCATACTGCTGCTCTCTGCCTCCTCCTCTATCGCGGGAGGCAGCTCCACCTCCTCTGATCTCTGATGTGAGAGCCATCGTGTTCTGATCATGTTGAGCTGTTGGTGTTTAACGGTGTTCTCACAGGGACCTGATTTACATGGTGAACAATACACACACTGCAGACACATGCCTTTCACTTCCTACTTCCTGTGCAGGGAGAGAGGAGAGAGGGAGGAAGGAGAGGGAGGAAGGAGAGAGGGAGGAAGGAGAGAGGGAGAGAGGGAGGAAAGAGAGAGGGAGACACGAGAGAGGGAGAGAGGGAGGGAGGAGAGAGGGAGGAAGGAGAGAGGGAGACACGAGAGAGGGAGGGAGGAAGGAAGGAGAGAGGGAGGAAGGAGAGAGGGAGAGAGGGAGGGAGGAGAGAGGGAGGAAGAGAGAGGGAGGAAGAGAGGAGGATAGGATAAAGTGGATGGAGAAGGGGAGAGAAATTGATAGATGAAGACAGGGAGGAAGGAGGAGATGGAGGAGATGGAGGACGAGGAAAGGAAGGGAGGAAGGGTGAGAAGAAGAGAGGAAATGAGGACGATGGGGGGGGAGAAGAAAGAAGGATGTAAATAGCAGAGGAAGTGTGGAAGAGAGGATAGAGAGGAAGGGAGGAGGGATAACAAGTTAAATACCTCAGTTTTTCAAAATAGACACTCTTCCAGTTAAGTGCTTGTGTGAGAACAAATCTATTAAGAAATATTTATACAGAAAATCGACGAAACTAGAATTGAGATCTTCACTGACAGAACACACAATGTCTTCGTAGCACCAGTACACGCTTTTAAAAGTATCTCAAAGAAGTGGAAGAGAG
The DNA here is from genome assembly GCA_036324585.1 of Champsocephalus esox. Taxonomy (NCBI): domain Eukaryota; kingdom Metazoa; phylum Chordata; class Actinopteri; order Perciformes; family Channichthyidae; genus Champsocephalus; species Champsocephalus esox. Next base: position 35,845,245 of record CM070481.1, read on the forward strand.
GATCAAGAGCACATCCTGGTTCTCAGGAGAGGAAGCGAGGGAGTTAGGAGGCATCTAATGGATACCTCATTAAGCAATGACTGTTTCCTCTCTTCTGTTGTTCTACACAGAAACGTGGATGACATCATAGTCATGCAGGGCTTTTAGAGCCTCCCATTGGCTGATGAGACCAAACTCCAATCGTTTAGCGACATAATCTTTTAATTTGTGTTGTGAACATTTTTTAAAGATGTTATTAATTATTAATTAATTATTATCCTACTGGCCCGGAAGCCTCTGTTTTCCATTCATCGTCACACAACATAAACACGGATCAAATCTTCAGCTTAAGGCAGGGGTGTCAAACTCAATTTCTTCGCGGGCCACATCAGCATCATGGTTGCACTCAAAGGGCTGGTTGTAACTTTAAGACTATATATAAAAATACATATATAAATATTTATATATATAAAATAATGTATTATATATTACATTATTGCCTCTGAATTGGATTATTATCGGATAGGGTAATAACTTCATAATTAACTACGTCTGAAAGCAGAAGTCTAGGGCAAATCATTGCAAGTCTCTTCAGTGAGAATGTCACAAAATGATTTTTTTTAAAAAGAATATTTTGAAGAAAAAAAAGTCAAATTTGAGATGCATTGTGGGATATGTAGTTTATGGTAGGGTTGCCAGAACTGACCATGATCAAAATCGATTATTCGGCAGCCCTGGCGAATAATAATCGATTATTCGACCGACCCAGTGTGGTGTGACCAATGACCATTTACAATTATTAATACTATTATTAGCATATATATATTTATATATATATTTTGGTTGAAACTAAGCCAGAAAAAATATATAATATATAAAATATATATATATATATATATAAATAAAATCGATTTTTAAAAATAATATTCGATTATGGAGACTGTAGCGAATATTCGAATAATCGCTGGCATCCCTAGTTTATGGGCCAACGTGCTTCTGTAAATCGGCATGTAACGTATAATAAAAATATTATATTCTTTGCAAGCTCTTGTATGGGCCACATGAAATGAAGTCGCGGGCCGGATTTGGCCCCCGGGCCATGAGTTTGACACCCCTGGCTTAAAGGTGGGGTCGGTAAGAATGGAGAAACCAGCTCGAGTGCGCTAGAATTTGAAAGTACGCAGCCGAAAACAATCTGCCCCTTCCTTCAGACGTCCTCACAGAGCCCCTCCCCCAACACACACGAACATGACCAATGAGGGCACGAGATAAGTCTGTGCCCCGATGGAAGGCTGACAGGCAGGTCGGCCATCCAGTTACTTTAGCCGGCTCAGATGATTGGTCGTGCTTTTCACAGCGGCTTCCACAGATGATATTTCTTTAAGGATTTATTGTCAAAGCATTTAATGTATTCATTGCTATCGGGATGTTAAGCATTCCATGGAATATAACAAGTGTTTCTGAAGTGAATTACCTACCCCACCTTTAAGCACGTCAGATGTCTACAACACAGCTGGGTTAGCAACATCATGGGCTGTGATGTAAAGGGTAAGTGATTCGCAAGAAGTCCCTTAAAGAAGATCAAAACACAACGCCACATTGCGTACCTGTGTCGTACAAAAACACAATGACGTACTTTTGTTAATTAATTTGCACCGTGTCCCTGTCGCAGGCTTAAGGGGATTAGCGGGGAAAGCAGAGATGAAGCATTTGGGATCAACACATTGTTTTCTAGCCCATCGCCACGGTGACCTTCACACAGGTTGTATGTTAACTAGCTGATACTAAAAAACCGATGAAATCAGAGGGAGCGGGTGTCTGCCCACCAAACACTGGTGAGAAACCGATCAGAGCACAAAGGGTTAAGACAGAATGCAAGCTCCGTTTCTCATACAGGAATGAAAACAACATGAAAGACATCCTCCATAACAACGAGGTAGAATAGGCAGCTATCGATGCACTGCCACTCTATTTAAAAACCGAGATAAGTGGGTCAGATTCTTTGTAAATATCATTAATTATTTATTAAATGTATATTTTGTGTTATCATTGTCACAAGATGCTGAAAGGATTATTTATTAGCACGGTCAAAAGGACTCCACCATTAACCAACATGTTATTGAAATCGCATTATGAACTATAGTGCTTTATTTTCGGAAATGTCTGAATGAAGTATTATGGTATTATGTCCACAAACGTTATCCTATAGACCAGTGCTTCTCAAAGTGTGTTCGTGAGCGCCCCTAGTGGTCCGTGAGAATATTGGTAACATTTCACATTTGAAATAAATAAATACATTTAAGTTTTCCGCACTCTCGCGGGAATATCTCCGCAATGGAACGAGCTTAAGTTTCACTTTCGATTGCATGATAAAACCCAGGGCAACACCTTCGTCACACATGTTGCCACTTGTTTGTACCATTTTCAGGCGATTTATAATCTGTTCTAGAAAAACGATGTGTTTTGGGATATTTGTGGAGTTAGGTGGTCCGCGAGTGTTTTTGTATTGGTTAAGTGTCCTTGGTATGAAAAAGTTTGAGAAACACTGATCTAGACTTCGCAAAATATCCTTGTTTGGTACAGATCAGATAAAACAATAAAATCGATAATTTGTATATATTCTCAAAGATAAGTTTTACAAATTACCATTAGGGTTAGGGGTATAAATATAAATAATTGCATGTAGTATTTCTTCCATATTGTGCAGTCTTAATAGTAAGTCATATTGGATCTGTAAGCAAGCTTTTTAAGAAGGAACTTTATGCGGAAAAAGCAGTCGGTTGGAGAGCCACACAATGCCCATGACACAAGAAGAAATGTGGGCTATATTTGTCTCTTCCATTAGTTAGAACACTTTTCAAAAACATTTCTCTAATCGCTTAATGTTCACAAATGAGTGCCTTCTTATCAGAGAAACTGGTCCCTTTCATTCCATTAGAGAGATACTCAACAGCGCTGACTCATGTTCACACAACTAAGTGTTTTTGGGCTACAGCTAAAACCACAACAAGGTCAATGTTAGTGTGCAAATACACCATGGAGCTGGTTTTAGGTTTATTAAGGCAACAGGCGAGCGGTCTATTGCAACAGGACAATTCAGAAAGACAGGGGGATGTGTTCCTAATCAGAATGCTATGAGTATTGTCTATTGAGACTGAGATCGAGAATGTGAGAATTTGGTTTGGGATATCGTCAAATATCTGGAACAAACTACCAGTTGAGAGGTCAGAGTGGAGGCAGCCAGTCTAGCAGACGCCAGTGAACAGTTGGGGGTTCGGTGCCTTGCTCAAGGACACTTCGGCAGAGGCCCAGGAGGTGAACTGGCTCCTCTCCAGTACCAGTCCACACTCCGTATTTTTTGGTCCGATCGGGACGTGAACCGACGACCAGTGTTTCCGCCAGGGGGGGCGTCTTGCCGTCCAAAAATATTAATAATTTGAGAGAAGATCGAGAGTTTTTATCGCTTGAAATAACGAAAAGGAAAAAGGACATCCCTCTGTTGGAGGGACAAAGGAGTCTGGTGGAATTATTTTCGGAGTATTGAAGATCGTTTCCCCGACATCGGCGGTGCCTGCAGGACAACACGGAACGTGCGAGATTTGGACGTGATGAGCGGTGCTAGTGGAGGACACGCGTGAGCTGCGAGCGCCAGAGCCTCTGTGGTGACATGAAGAGCCGTTTGGGGTGGACGCCCTCTCAGCCCTGGACTGCCGGCGACCCTTCGGTCCAAAGTCCAATCCCCCCTACAGACTGAACCACTCCCGCCCTCTTACACTGTAATGGCGCGTTTCCACTGCAGGCCTCGCTCAGTTTGGTGAGGCCTTGTTAGGCCCGGCTCACTTTAATGCTGCGCTTAGATTACAGTTTAGGAACTGGGGTAGTTACTATAGTAACGCAGTGTAGGCGGAGCCAAGACATCATCTTCAATGAGAGCTCCAGAAAAACAACACAGCCGTTAGCTGTTAGCACTCAGAGCTCACAGCTCCTCATATCTGTTCAGAAACTAGACAGAAGTTAAACAAGTCCAAACCACAGACTGCCTGTGTCATGGAGGATACAGTCGCTGGTTTATTTACGTCTGTATAGGTCGGTTGCATATATAACGTTAGCTTAGCCAAGCTACATTAGAAAACACGCATTTTAAAAGGGTGTTTCGCCTGCCGTCTGTCTGCAGACTTGTCAAAGCATTAATTCATGGTTTTTACTAACCAGTATCAGTGTGTTGTTACTTCGGCATCATTTTGAAACGTGTATTACAATTAAATCACAGTCAAATATGTTCATCTTGTTGTAGTTGTAGCCCCCTTGCCAGCGATTCTCTCTCTAGTTTAGCATACTTAGCCCGACTCAGCCTGGTTGTTCCTGGCCCTAGAACCACGATTTTATGGGGCCAGAAAAACTGTGAATTAGGACCCGCTAGCCGGTACTAGGCCAAGTGGAAATGCAACCAAAAACGGGCCCGCACGGCTCGGCACGCTTAAAGCGAGCTACCCGCTGCAGTAGAAACGCGCCATAACTATTCATGTGCCTGTATTATTCATTCAGACAATAAGAATTAGTGTGTGTTATTATTAATTGGCAAATGTCTGCTTTACAAGTCAGAAAAACTGCCCAGCGACAGGAAACTGTGGCTATTAGACAGACTGGATTAGACTTTCTAGAATCAGAAATAAACTCTGGAAGACATATTTAGTTTTAACATTATAGACGTCATGTATTCCTGTGTAAAAAGAAACTCTTTGACCTTGTCAGAACCAGACATCTCGGCTGTAACTGCTGTTGAAAGCAATGATGTTTAAAAATGCAAGAAAATCCCAAACAAAATGACCAATACTTTCCAGGAAAAGACAACATAAGGACATTTCTCTTGAGTTTGGGATCCTTCAAAGTGTCAGTCTCAGAGTAAAATTGAAGAAACAAGTATCTTTAACAATGCAAAACAAATACAATACAAAATTATCAATGCTAAGATTTTCAAGAAAAAGACAACGTAGGAAATAACTGTTGTGTTTGGTTTCCTTCAAAGGGTCAGTCTCAGAGTTAAAAAGTGAATTGAAGACACACGTCGAAGAGGCGTCTACAGTTACAGCAGCTGTCAGCCAGCCAACGCTCGCCCTGAACCAACTGCTCTCAATCCTTCATCAACAAGGTGAGAGAAGTCAAGACCAAGCAGGGGGGGAAACTGATCCAGCAACTCTCAAGGCAAACATGAGAAATAAATCTTGCAAATGTCTACAAGTGCCTTGGAAGATAAGTGACCTAAAAAAGAAGGCAACAGATAATACGGTGGAACAAAAACTGTAAGAGAACTAGGGATGCCAGCGATTATTCGAATATTCGCTACAGTCTCCATAATCGAATATTATTTTTAAAAATCGATTTTATTTATATATATATTTTTTTTTCTGGGGGGGTGTCGATATAATCGATTTTGATCATGGTCAGTTTCTGGCAACCCTAAAGAGAACGTTTTATGACCGATTAGCTAAATGCCACAAATACCTCCATTTCCAGAACCTAGATTACTGTCGGACATTTCAACTTAATTGGGGTTTTGTATCGTCAGGTTTGACTCTTGCATTAAAAGGAACTTGTATAGGAAATAATGAATGGTAAATGGATTGTACTTCTATGGCGCCTTATCCACTCTTTACAACCCCTCAAATCAGTTTACATACCACATCATCATTCTCCTTTTCACACACATTCATACACCAACTCGCAACTCAGGGTTTAGTATCTTACCCAAGGATACATCGAAATGTTGACAGCATGGGCTGGGATCGAACCAACAACCTCCTGGTTGAAAGACGAAGACTGAAGGAAGACGGCTTCGAAAAATGAAATCAGAAATCCTTAATTTGTCTCACAGCGAGGACATGATCCAGCAACTCTTAAGACCAAGCGAATAACCTAATCTGGTAACAGTCACATTTGATGTTAAATAACCCAAAAGGACACTTCTATAAATGATTAGCTGAGATGCCCCGAATACCTCTACATCCAGAACTCAAGATTACCGTCAAACACTACATGTGGGTTTTGCATATTTAGGTTTGACCCCTAAAGCATGTTGTTGCATGACAAGGGAGAAGAGAAGAGAGAAGAGAAGCGAGACTGCTGAGAAAGAAATAAAAAGGGAAGTATCTCTCTCTCCTCACCCTGACGGAACTAGACTGACGATCTGGGAGATCTTGCCAAGAAACAAGCTTTAGTCTGGCTTGATATCTTTATGGATGTAGAGGAAACCCACAGGAAGTAAAGAGAGGAGACAAAGCAAAAGCCTACAAGTTCAGCAACAGGAGAGACGGGAAGATAGAGATCAAATCAGAGGTTGAGTCAGAGGCGAATGGTTCAGGGGCGTCGGAAACTGGTGATCCGGAAAGCAAAGAAATTCAATCCTCCGAGTGTTGTGATCCACAAATGACCCGCATTGAAACGGGGCTGAGCGCTGCCTTCAGCCCAGAGAAGACGAGAGAGACACAAAGAGACTTCAACGGCATCATGTTTGTGAGTGAACAGTCATGTGTATTGTCCCGCTTTCTGGATGTTGTGGTATTGTGTATGCCGTCCTAAAGTTCTTTGTCTAATGTCTGCAGAGAATCAGGGTCAGTACGGCTCGTATGTCAGCGTTTTCAATAAACAACACCACCGCAAAGATGTGGTACACCTGCAAAATGTAGCCATATTGGATTGAGTTTCTTTATTTGTTGTAACCTAAAGCCACTACGCCCACATCAGAGTCTTCTGCCTGCCGCTGTCTTAGTTCGAAGTCACTCATTCACCATCAACTCTGTTGTTCTAGTGTTGCAACAGCATGATGTTGACAGCTGCAGTGCAACATGCTTTACAGTGTCAGCCCATCGGTGAAAGACGGTCAGGTTACTCAGCTCAGTGAGGGTAAGTGTGTATATGAAAACATGACCGTGGCACTGACACTGAGTACATAACAGAGGCTTTTAGATGTGGTACACGATCTTTTCTTAATCAGTAGCACCACACGACTCGGAAAAAGACGATGCTTGCACTGCAGGGCATCAAAAGCGATGATCAAACATACCTGTACCTGTCTGACTCCACTTTTGTACATTAAACTACACCCACTCCACTGATCCTCCCATCTTATAGCAGACGGCAGTGTGCATCGCTGCAACCCACCTGTATGCACTAGGGATGGGAATGATTCATCGAATATTCAAAATGGTTCAGGTATTCAAATATGAGTTATGAATATTTTGATTGTAACTTTTTTATTTTGAGGGGTGCCTAAGTTGATTACATATTATCAAATGCTTAATTATATATATATACGACAGTCCCATTTAAATATCTTAAACAAATATATCAAATAAATCTTGGTTTGGTTTCGATATTTATTTGAATTTGTCCTTTTTTTACATTAAAAAAAAATGTTTTTATAGGATATGTAAATGTGTTTAACCGTTTGTTTGGGGGTCGAATATTCGAATATAAATGTGCTTTAAAATTCCCACCCCCACCCCCATCCAGGTTTGTGTGTGTGTGTGTGTGTAGGTGTGTGTGTGTGTGTGTGCGCATGTGGACTAGCATCACTATACTTGTGGGGACCTACATCTCTTTACATAGTCACGTGTGGGGACTCGCCTCCCTTATGGGGACACATTGGAGGTCCCCATAAGGGGGATCATTAATTTTAGGGTGAAGACTTGGTTAGGGTTAGGCATGTGTTGGTTATGGTTAAGGTTAGGATAAGTCTCTAGGAAATGCATGCAAGTCAATGTAATGTCCCCTGAAGTGATGTATACATAGTATGTGTGTGTGTGTGTGTGTGTGTGTGTGTGTCTTGTATGCTCGCTGTGTGTGTGTTCTACATGTGTGTAACTGCCATCGAAAGTGTCCTGAAAGAGGACACACGCTGCAACAAAATAACCTGTTGTCTTACGTAGACGGTGGCTATCAGATGGCCTGTGACGCTGGTTAGTGACGCTGGTTAGTGATACTCCTGCACAGCAACAACAAACGATACAATGTGTGTGAGTGAACTGCAGGAGAAATTCAGTTGATACTTGAGCTCAAGTAAAGCACTCCATTTGCATTTATACGCAGTTATGGCTGCTGTATCAGGCAGTGGATAATCTGGCATAAATCTCACTCCCATCAGCAAGGTAGTTTCGCTCGGTGTGAAGGCCCTGAAATTGTATTTTATCACACTTAAACAACAATAGTGTTTAGATTCCTATAAGCACAGTAGTTTGTCAAGATGAAAGTGGCTCGACATGCCAATAGAGAAGACAAGGAAGCTTTCATTTTCAGACGTTATCATTTTATATTTCTCTGTTTTCCTGGACCTAAAACTAGCTCAGGAAGGACATTCTTGGACTTTGAGGTAACTGTAAATCTCAACGTTTCAGTTCAAGGCATATTTCTGCAAAGACACAAGGTACAAATCTGTTCGCAAGAGAGTGTCCTTTGTCGGGTAGGTGGAGCAGAACTGTGTGTTGGACAGGTGCAGGAACGTCTCCAGGCAGCTGGATCAGATCAGATGAACAATCGGCCCGAACAAAGAGAATCCATCACACTCAACGCTCGGCAGCTGAAAGGCGTTCACGGTCTGCGCTTTAGAGAGGACTCTGTGCCACGTTCCACTCGACTTTACAGGCCTTCTTTGGTTTCACACTCTGCTCTTTCAAAGTTTTTGTGATTTTGACCAAATGGGTGTGATATAAGAAGTCTCATTGAGATTAGGGCTGCAACAAACGACTAATTTGATAGTCGATTAATCTATCGATTAATGAAACGATTAATCGACTATTCGGACTATTATGCCTTGCACAATTAATCAAACGCTCTGATTTAGCCATCAACTGTTAGATTTAGCTTGAGGTTGTTTTAGGCATGTGGAAACTAGCAATGAAGACAATAAAGATGAATACTTGATTAAAAAATACATATTATTAAATTAACTAAACAAATTGTTTACAAAATGAACATTGCTTTTCATTTAAATTAAATAAATAATATTTCACATCAAAAGAAACAACAGTGTGTTAGCAAATAATAAATAATGTGATGACAGAACTGTAAACAGAATAGCTGAAACTTTAACAAACTAATTCTGTTACCTCTAATCTTTAACCCATGTTTGTATAATGTAGTTAACTCCGTGTGTTGCTGCTAGCATACAGAACACCTCACGTGGAAACGTTACTCGTGGACGGGGCTACAGAGCTGCTAGAAAGACAGTCGAACCCGGTGCAACGAGCATTGTCCACATCGAGATGGGTTAAAGTTTAACCACCTCGGAGCGGCGTTCTCTCTGCCATCTCCTCAGTGTGTTGCTGCATGTAGCAGCTGCGTGTGTGTAAACGGCCCCGCCCCCTCACACACAGACGGGGGAGAGATCTCGTCTGATCGAAAATACATCATAGACGCATTTGTTTGTATTTTTACATATTATAAACGAGCTGGCGACACTAAGACTGCGATATAATGTTTTTGTATCAATAATACATGACATATATTTTTTAAATGTCTCCAGTACCGACAACGTTGTAGCTTAACGGCGCGTAAAACGCACGTGATGACGTCACCAACGAATCGACGACTGAATTAGTTGGCAACTAATTTGGTAATCGATTTTAATCGATGAAGTCGATTAGTTGTTGCACCCCAAATTGAGATTAAAGTCTCTTTTTTTCAAGAGCGACCTGGCCAAGAGGGCAGTATGAACAAAGCTACAACAAATGAACACAAAAGAATACAGCTAGACCAGTGTTTCTCAAACGTTTTCATACCAAGGACACTTAACCAATAAAAAAACACTCGCGGACCACCTAACTCCACAAATATCCAAAAACACATCATTTTTTACAAATCGCCTGAAGATGGTACAAACAAGTGGCCACATGTGTGATGAAGGTGTTTATCTGGGCTATATGATGCAATCGAAAGTGAAACTTAAGCTCGTTCCATTGCGGAGATATTCCCGCGAGAGTGCGAAAAACTTAAATAAATGTATTTATTTCAAATGTGAAATGTTACCAATATACTCACGGACCACTAGGGGGCGCTCACGGACCACCAGTGGTCCGCGGACCACACTTTGAGAAGCACTGAGCTAGACGAATACAGCTAGACGAATACAGCTAGGCGAATACAGCTAGGCGAATACAGCTAGACGAATACAGCTAGACGAATACAGCTAGGCGAATACAGCTAGACGAATACAGCTAGACGAATACAGCTAGACGAATACAGCTAGGCGAATACAGCTAGACGAATACAGCTCGACGAATACAGCTCGACGAATACAGCTAGACGAATACAGCTAGACGAATACAGCTAGGCGAATACAGCTAGACGAATACAGCTAGACGAATACAGCTAGACGAATACAGCTAGACGAATACAGCGGTCGTAAAACACAAATGAAATGGCACATTAACCAGTGAATATGCAAATAAAAGAAACTGTTATAAAATGTAAAAAACTGGAACGATTTTAAGATGTATGAGCAATCACATCCACCAATGGTTTCTTGTTCTCTGTCCTTTTTAAGATGGACTTGAATTCCCCCATAGTGATCAAAGTCTGAGAGTTGCAGCTCCTTCTGTATCTTACTCCGGGCAGAAGGGGGCAGCATATTTAAAAGCTTTGTTACCTAGTTCTGTTCTCACTTTAGGAACCAGCACCCGAATCAAATCTTGGGGGAGCGGAGGCCATATAGACTTTGTTTTGTACACATATATATGAGAGGGAACCAGCTAAAAAAAAGCACATGTCAATTCATTGGAACGTTCTCTATCCAACCCGCATTTCTGCAAATGTAACCAGGGGCGAGTAATCAACAGGATGTGTAGATTGTTTTGTATCGAGTCGGTATCATGTAACAAACGCCGTCACTGGAGGCACTCCTCGGGGCTCGATGATTGACTGCTATCAGCGGACGATCTCGTGGTTCCTCTCGTTTGGTTTCCGGAAGAATGTGACAGAAGGAGTTCCTGTCTGTCAGAGGTGGAAGTCAAACAGACGAAGCATCTAGAACCGGTTCTACCGAAACAAGTTCTAGTCCTTGTGTTGTTATGCATTGATTTGTCATTTCAATTGCTTTAAAACAAGCACATGGAATGCAGATGACTCACGTGTAAAGCTTTTAGGCGTTCAGGGTTAATAAACACCCGATTATAACTTTGCATAACAACCGTTTGCAAAGTTTCTGTTACTCTCTTTGGAAGGCAGACAGTGTTAGCCAAGTATGTTCCTAGTTTCCTTGTGGCTAGTTCAAACTATTATGGGTAGGGATGCACGATATTGGTTTTTTGAAACCGATACCGATAACTTCCTGCTTCTCAAGACCGATACCCGATAATAATATATATATATATTAAATGTACCTGTAGTTTTTGCACACCTGGTGGTAAAAAAGAGACTAGTAGTGAGCAAATGACATGAGCATTACTACTATGAACAAAACAAAGCCAAGAAGTTCTGACTCTTCAAAGTGACCATATTTATTTTCCCAAATAAAGTTCTTGCCTTTTCCAAAAGCCTCGTCGATAGGTGAAAGCCCCGGTGCCTTTGCAGCTGGCTTTGGATTCGCCGCTAGTTTATCAGCGCAGGCGTCTTCGTACGCTTTTAACACACCATCGTAGCCATGGCGATGTTTCAGGTGACTAATCAGGTTGGAAGTATTCTAGCTCGTTGCCTTCTTCCCTCCTCGTGGAACTTCTGCATGTGTTAATACAAACAGCAAGCGAACTATCCAACTATGAAACTTTGAAATAGTCCCATAGCTCAAGGTTTAGGAATATCTTAGATTATCATCAGTGCATGGACCAGTCAATGGCAAGAAGAAGGAGAAGAAAGAGACGATGCTTTGGCGTGTCACTCTGGCTGGATACATGTCTTCTCAGTTATCGGCAGAAAAGCTCAGCAAAGTACAGGCAAAAGATGACAACACTGCAACAATCCAGTGATAGAAATATCAACTGAAGTTGGAAAAAGTTTCATAATTGAGGCATAAAAGCCTGGATGGCTGGGGTGCCCCTGAAGAAAGGGGGAAGACGCATTCAAGTCGTGCCGCAAGCTATTATAATTAATAACGTTTATTGATACAAATTAGTTTTTTTACTCTATTGCACAGTGTGAGTTTTACCAATACAAGACACACTATATGTCCCCATGGTAGCAATAAATGTGGATCCAAATAAACAAGACAAACATGCCTTGCATCGGCTTCTTAAATTTCATTTCAAACCGTTATTTAACCAGATTGGTCCCACATGAAACAATAAAGGACATCATATATAAATAATATATAATAAATATAATATATATAAATATAATATATATATATATATATATATATATATATAAATAAAATGCATTATTATCATACATTATATTTACAGGTACATTTACATAGTTATAGACATTTACAAGTGCCCATAGTATCAACGAGCATTTCCTTTAGCCTAGCTTTAAAGACATGCAGAGGAATGAGATTGCTCAGTTTTAATTCTCGCTGAAGATTGTTCCAAGCACGTGGAGCTGCGCACATAAAAGAGTTATTGTTGGTGTTGTCAGTGATGATCCATGGTTTCCCCTCTGGAATTCAGCAATAGATAAAGAGAAAGTATATTGTATGCAGCCTTAAAGTAACATGTCCGAACCTATACTAACTTGCTATACTAACACGGATGAGTCACAAAGCGTGCAGCAGATAGCACCAGCACAGCTGTGTCCAGTTGTTGAGACTCAAACACTCTTAATCTGGGTTAGCACAGCCTCAAAGGTGGCTTTGTTCGCACCAGCACTGATGGAAGCTCGGCCAAGAAGAAATGTGGTCCTTTCAAATAGTGACACATCCCAGCTATCACTTCAGATGACAAACACACACCGCAGTCATGGAGAGAATCTTTCCTTAGGGGTCACGAGAGGTCAGCCAATCAGAGGGATGATATGGGAAGTGTGGGGAGGAAGCTGTGGCACCCGGTGCTCCTGAGGGGAGTGGGAGGGAAGATATTGGGGTAGACGGCTATGAGGTCTTAACCTGAAGCCGAGCGTATATGTAATTTAACTGGTTCCGACGGGACAGATGATTATACAGGCAGAGGCCTTCAGAGAGCGCCGAGGCAAGAAGTAATCAAGACCAGACATGTAATAACAGCATGGCAAATTAAGATGGGATTCAGGGTGGATGTTGAACAAATGAAGAATGAGAAATACAGAATATGATATGCAAGGTAGAGAAGATACAAGATGACAAGGGAACTATGAGAAGGGTGACATTTGCTCTAGGAACACATGGCAATATAAAAAATATACACATTTGTATTAAATGTTATCTCTTTGATCTAAATGTATTCTTATTTATTTTTGTACATTTTAAATTTAACTTCATATGTAATATAAATATTATTTTTTTTATTTAACCTTTCAGTTTCATATTTTACTCTAACTTATTATGTAATATTAATATCTTTATTGAAAAAATAGGTTAGGTTTTTTATTAATATCTTTTTTTGTTTTTAATCGACAATCTTACTTTAACTTCCAATGTTTGATTAAATACCGTACTTTTCGGACTATAAGCCGCGACTTTTTCCCCCATTTCTTTGTGCAGCTAGCGGCCACTAGGGGACCTCCTAAATCTATGGACTTTACAGGTAAAATTAACCACCTTTAACTCTACGGGCTCTAGGACCGGTCCGAGCCCGCCACCTTTAAGCGGCGGGCTCCAGCAGGAAAAGCTGGAGGCCGGAAAAGAGTGAGACCGGTAGCGCGCCAAAGTAAAAGTGGAACCGAGAGACAGAACGAGAGCAAGACAGACGGACAATTCAGCTGCTGCGGCTCATATGCAGGTGCGCTGTATAGTCCGAAAAGTACGGTAGTTATATTCAATTTTTTTATTTATCTTTCATTTATTTTAAAATGGAGCAACGGTGACAAAACCCAATTTCCTACGTTGGATAAATAACGTACTTGATGATTTGATTGTGATTAGTAGAGGTGTTCGTGCACACCGTTGTGTTTCATCGCAAAACAATAAAGGATAGAGACGCTGATACAAAAACCAGTTCTTCAATCATAAGCAACCTCAGGACAAAATACTCATTGCATGTCAACAACCGTTAAATGCAACAGTCAGACTCACACAGCTGTCAACGGCGACAATGACACAGAACACAACCAAGACTGTCTCCGTGCAGCACGAGGTGATTATTGCAACTTCATGAACAACCGCGTCATAGCTTTAATATTTCCTAAAAAGCTGAAAAGTGTGTGGAAGAGAAGCTGCCGCCTGGAGGGATTGCTTTGCAGACCATTTACATTCACAACAACATGTATCACACTACAGCGAAGGGGACACCCGGAAAAAAATTAAAAATAGGGCCCCTTTAAATAATAATAATCCTTATATTTATTATAGCGCTTTCTCAATGACTCTCAAAGCGCTTAATACATCTCAGTCATGTTGGGTTGAACCAACACCACTGTCACTTCTGCAATCTCATACACACAGGGCCTTTGTATCAGTGTGTATATACATCTGTTGCACTGTTGGAAGAGCCTGTGACCCAAGAATGCCATTGTCATCACTACACTGTAGCTATGTACAAATTACAATGAAATCCTTGCATGACATCTGTTCCGATATTGGCCTTGCGCTGCTATCATTATGCAATTCATCAGGTCTCAACATGTTGCGACAGAAGACGCGCACACCCCGGCCATTCCTCCTCCGTCCCAAATGAAAAGCAGGCTTTCAGGCGGTGAGTCACGGCGGAATCACCGGCTTCTCCTCTGAAAAGCATCTGGCGACACCTCGACCCCGAATGCCGCCAATCTACGAATACGAAAAAAACGATTTACGCACATGCCCCCTTCCTGATCCAGTTATGACGCCAAATGTGATCCGAGGGATTGGGAGATGTTGCACGCGGGGATTGAGCGGGGGCAGAAGTAGTAGGAACAGTTGGTCAATGGTCATACAGCGGTGCAAGGGATTATTCTGTCAAACATGCCCTGAAACACAGAGTCGGACACTGTGCTGCCTGCCAGCGTCATGAGGCAGCTCCAGAGGAAACGCTGCCAAAGCTATCAGATTACAGCTCAGCAAATGGAAAAGGCACAAATAAGGAGGCTTATTTGTAGCGGCTGAGATATGTCTCATTATACATAACTGCAATGGCAGAGCTGCCAAGATAAACGCTCCAAAACAACTCCCCGGGGACGCTCGGGGCTCTGCAGTAAGAGGAGCAGTACGGTATGTCACATCCTCAAACAAGCTACAATGCATGGCAGTGTTTCCCCTCCCGTTGTATTCGCCAACGGAGCCCCGCCCCCCCCCTGAAATTCAAGGTGTTTTTAAAAAATATATATACATTATTTTTCTTTTTATAATTTCTTTGTTTAATATATATTGCGCCAAATTGCAAATAATCTATATCTACCATCACTTTTCACATTGAACATGTGCTCTTTTATTAAATAAACGCTTTCATTTTAAGTTGTGAGTTTAGTGTTTTCGACCCTAAGAAAAACTGATGCATTAATCAATAACAATAATCCACAGCTCCTCTCTGCTCTCGAGGTAGGATTTAAAAAATATATATCCCAATGGTGTTAAAAGGCGTGGAAGGAACGTATAAGTATGCGAGCAGATGTGGGTTTCTCAAATCAACTGGACTAATAAACAAATGATGAATCGATCGGGCTTCAAGATGCCTCGATCGGACGCAATCCCAATTCTGAAAATCAGCTCGAGGAATCTGTATTTACTCCATGTATGATCACACACATTAATCTGCAGAAATGCAATATGGAGGTGTGGCGTTTGGTCCTATGAGGGAACATCTTTGGGGACTGTGGGGCCTGAATAGACAGCACATGGGCAGACAGGCCAGAACATGCAGAAGAAACCGAGCAACACACTCACTGATGTCGTACAGACACTGTTGTGTAATGTGTAGGGACAAACTTCAAACACAGAAACCTAACCCTCGTGCGCATGTCCGTGTGTGGGACAGTGAGGCAAGACAACGGTTATCCTGCAAGCACGATGTCATAATCCTCACAACATCTGGTGTGCATGACACTATACTCCGACCTGCTTAGTCATCGCCATGGTAATGCCATCATGGTGACCGAAACTGCATGGGTTTGAAGTTAATAATCCTTTAAAAAAAAAGGCTTAGATTGTGTATTCCAAGATAACAAATACACCAACATGAACATGGGTTAGCATTTTAGCGTGAAGAAGACAGCAATGACCGCAGGAAGTAGAATTTTTTTCTGTTGACAGAAAAAGGAAATCGTACGAAAAGTTTAAGTCGATTGCATCTTCACCATTTGGCAGCTTTTATTAGAGCGAATGTACATTAGGGCTGCACGATATATCGCGTCATGACGATAATCGCGATATGCGCACGGGCGATATTAAGTATGCAAATGAACTCAAACACGTCATGTTACAATTATTTGTGCTGCTTGCTACAAAAGGAAAACTCGCGCGGCTCTCATGTCCGCAGGGGTACTTGAGTGAGTGACTCACCCAGGGGCAGTTCAGCGCTGCTAACCGAGCTAGCTCAGCTTGTTGCTCTGATAACTTAAGATCCAGACGTCCGCGACTAAAATCCTTCATCCGGTTAAATATAGTTTGAAAAATACCAGTTGTATAGCGTTAAAGTTCAAGATAGGATGGTTTGCGGACAAAAGAAACTGTCTTTTCTTAAATTCCTGTATTTTTTCATCGCATGTCAGTTGTTTCAAATTCGTGCAGCCATAATGTACATATCATATTCTATTGACATGTATATAGACTTTTTGAACTACTTTTTATTTTGTATTTTATTATACATGTTGCATTGTTGGAGGAGCTCAGGTCAGAATCATTTCATTACCATTTCTACGCTGTAGTATTGTGCATATGACAATGAAACCTTTGAATACGTGCTTTCTTGTCTGCAGGGAAATGAGGAAAAGAAGAGGAACTCGTTTCCTCAAAGCTCAGGCCCATGTGGATCAAAGCTGAGGGGGAATAGAGAGGCTTATTTTATTTTAAGAAGTGGGTTCTGAAGATGGTGGGGGAGGTAATAGAGCTGGGACGTAGAGATGGATGTGGGCAGAAGGGAGGCTGGAGCTCTGGGAGACGGAGAAGCAGATTGCAGTCGTTTCCTTGCCGAAACTAAGGGAGTGGGAAGGATGAAAGCAATGATGAAATCACACACAGTCATAACCTTGCAAGAATGCAAGATCCATCTGGAATTTGGGTTAAAAGTGAGTCGTGGTTGAAAATGAATTTTGGACATCGGAGGGACTCCTCCATCTCCAAACAAAGATAGTTAAGCGTGATCTTTGCGTGTGTAACAAAGTATGATTAAAAATGTTCTGTACGCTTAAAAAGGCTCAACATGTCTGATCTACTCTTGACATTTAAATTCCACTTTGCATTAGAAGCTTGCAAAGTGGTATACATTACATACATGGATATGTACACAAACCGTACGTGCACTCATTTACCCTCGGCAAGTCCTAACACTGGTTATGTAAAAGGACCAACTGCAGGGTCAAGAGGACAGTGTCGCCAACGAGAGAACATAAAAGGATAAACATGTAGCAGGAAGCATATGTTTCTAAAGCTGTTGACACAACCACGCCATTCTCTCTTAAAACCAACCACCGTTTATAATGCATTACTCTTGGAGCGAAAGGCAATTCGCCAATTTATCTTTAATACGATTATGTTTCAACATTGTCTGTAAAATAACTTCCCTGTACGACATGTCAAAATCAGTCCATCTTTACATGTCTCTGAAGGCTGAATGATCCTCCCTGAAAAAATAAGAAGTGGGAGTAAATCAAAGCAAAAAAACTAACAATCCTTCATGTGGCTGTTTATAGAGAACACGCTGGACTCGATCTTTGGCAGGAGCGAGCCTCTTTCCATCCATCGGGTCTGGATAGTGAAGATGGAGGTATTTGCAGAGTATCGCCGCCTCGAAGACAAGCTTTCACAAAGCCTCGCCGGACACTGGGTGAGCTTTAAACCGAGAAAGAGGGATGAAAAAACGGCATCTTGCCAAAAGAAGTTGATTTATTAAAGACACTTATATACTGATAATCGAATAGACCCGAAAAAGAAGACGGTGGTATCAGACTTTTTCTTAAAAAGGTCTCCTGTTATACTGTTTCTCATCAATATATCACAGGTCTCAGATATATACAGAACCTGTCTCTGATTGGCTGAAACACCAAACAGATCATTGCAGCATTACCCATAATCCCCTCTGTTTCAGCCCTGTTTCCAAAGTGCTGATTCTCTGTCTGTTACTTTAGATGAAGACAAGGAGCCCCTCCCCAACGCCCCTCTGAGAGACATCTGGTTACAAAGAACTCAATGGTGCTCTAAGGGGTTACCTTGTTGCTGATTGGCTAATGGTTACTCAAGCCAACACATCGTTATGACATCACCAAGTGTCCAAAATCTGATCAGCTCATTTTCAGACAGGTTTTTATAGAAATGGATCAAAAAGAGAGAGAATCTTTGTTCCTGAAACTTTCAGATCTCTTTCCACAGAGGGGACACATGTTGATGTAGAGGAGACATGAAGAAGAGGGGACACATGTTGATGTAGAAGAGACATGGAGAAGAGGGGACACATGTTGATGTAGAAGAGACATGAAGAAGAGGGGACACATGTTGATGTAGAAGAGACATGAAGAAGAGGGGACACATGTTGATGTAGAAGAGATGTGAAAAGGTGGATTTTGCATAATAGATGACCTTTAAATTGTAAGATGCTTAGCCACATTACAGACCATCTAGTTCTCTCTCCAAAAGCAATATAAGCTTCAAATAAATCATAAGCTTCAAAGCACCATTGGTGTATCGCTGTATTTCAGCGCTGCGGTCTATTACGGAAAGTATTTCGCCGTCATCTGGTGGCGAGATGAGCGGGTCGGAAAGGAATCTGGTCATTTGTTTTGAGGTCCAGAAACATCCACCATGAGAATGCCTCGAAGGCTTTCCTGTTGTGAAACGGCAGGCCGGGCTACCGCAGCGGGCATGTAATTGGGAAATAAGTAGGGCATGTGACTTTGAAGCTGCAGTCACTTTAAATGTAAATCAAGCTCACAAGCTTGCAACGTTTATGCTCAGAATCACTCGGCAGCTAAACGCGGGGAGAAGATCCAAAGTGCAGCAAATCCATTTAATTCATGAGGGCAAAACGTAGCCGAGGGAACGGACTCTGAGCAAATGTCTTCACACAGAACTTTATGGGGTTGAAATGGTTTGTGTATTGATGCCAAATAGGTAGGTAGAGTGTAACTGTTGAGTTTCTTGTGGTATTTTAAAGTCTATCTTGACATGTTGCCTTTTAGGAAAGTTGGCATTCAGTCTAATGTAATATAGAAGGGTTGCAAATGCACCTTCCCTTAACATTTACATGTAATTAACTGGTGTTAATTGTAACCTCATTACCCAGCTAGACCAATGCGTCAGTTGTCTTCGCACTAATGTCTGTCAGCACTGTGAGGTATTAACCTGTTAAGCCCCAAGCATGTTTACTTATCGAACATGACATGCCCAGACTGAACACTTTTAAAAAGGGGTAAATTAATAATCTTTTCCTCAAAGCAATGATACACCTGTGAGTCGGATGTAGGAGAGTCAGAATCAATATAGAATGTTTTTATTTGAAAGTAAATTCAGATTGAACATATAAAACAATGTAAATTATAGTGTCCGTCCAAAGAAAAAACATTACTTACAGTGAAAACCATCCTTGAATGATGGGATGGTCGACTAAAAGCTTTAGGAATCCAAACTATAACATATGATAAGTACCCTGTTTCAAGATTGAGGCAAAACATGTGACATTTTACCTTTTTAGAGAGGTTTAGCAAGAAAAAAACACCTTTGGGGTCCTTAGGGTGGATTTGCCGTTTCTCTGGAACCCATTGGTCGATTTTGGTGATTGACGCCTCTTTTGAACCGTTAGAGCCAATAGAATCGAAGGGGAATCTTCCCACTCACACACAGGTTACCATTGAGGAGTGAGATTTACGCGCGGCATATCGAAAGCTATGTTATGCTCTGAAAACTGAAACCTAGGCTCAAACTAGTAAATATGAAGATGGATTATCAGTAGGGCTGTCAAGTTAACGCTTTAATAACACGTTAACTTAAAAAAAAATTAACGCCACTAATTATTTTAACGCGATTAACGCATGTGTATTTTTTTTCCTCGGCCGCCCCGTGGTTTCAGAGCGCATCGAGTTTGTTTAAAATACCATCTACAAGCTGATGCTGACGGCCTGCCGCCCGCTTGTGGCAGACCACACTTCCACGCTCACCGCAGCACCGACTGGCCATCGGGAGGACCGGGAGGTGTGTGTGTGTGTGTGTGTGTGTGTGTGTGGCCCGAGGGAGCGAGAGAGAGACCTTACGTGCATTGTTGTTGTTAGCATCTGGTGCTAGCTAGCTGCGCTAACGGATATATATATATAGCTCTGAGTCATAGAAACTATGAAATCTCCGTTATTGACATAAACATGGAATGATGGATTATCAGTAATAATTTCAAAGTGACACAGACACACTGGATTAACCTTTGGATTAACCTTTGGATTAACCTTCAGCAGCGTTTTATCGTTTTAATGCCATTGAACACGACTTTTGATCAGAACAACAGCTAAGGTAAGAAGCTTCCTCCGTGAAGCTACGTGCTGTGATGTCTGTTTTCACTTCCCCTGTCGCGAGTTCGGATCGCTCAGTGATGATACTAATATTTCTGGAATCTGTGGAATCTCAGTTTGCTAATCGATATCTTGTTTGTGCAGATCCGATAAGTAATAAAGGGTATGTAAGCCGTGAGTTCTGTGCTAAGTGCGATGCATTTTTTCAGCTCAAGGCTCATTTAGACGCTTCTTGCGAGACTTGTGTTTTGTTTGGGTAAAAATGGGTTCGTATCGTCAGTTAGCCGAGTTTCTTCCCGTTACTTGAGTATGGAACATTACCGTTTGGGTGGTGGTGGCGAAGTCGACAGGGACTTGGCTTGGCAACTGAAAGGTCACCAGTTCAAGTCCCGGCAAGACCAAGTGCTCCCGAGGTGCCCCTGAGCAAGGCACCGTTCCCCTCACTGCTCCCCGGGCGCCGTTCAAAAATGGCAGCACACTGCTCCTAACACTAGGATGGGTCAGATGCAGAGAAGCAATTTCCCCACGGGGATTAATAAAGTATATTAAAATCAAAAAATATCAAAATAAATGTTAAGAAGCCCTGAGACACAGTTTCGTGAAAACAGGTTAAAGGTTTTCTATCACTGTACCGAACTTACGTCGAATCATCCCTCCTAAACCAGGGTATAAACCAATTGTCCGAGGAACAATACACTGTCGTACATTCCCATTAAAACATTTAAAAAATTGCTCAATGCTTTTTAAGAAATCGCCATAGTCAAAACAAACTAATGTTGACGATTTGGACGATTCAAAACATGGATTGTCTAACTTGGTATCCTTCACTCGTGTGTCTCATATTCCCCGTCAGCTATATTTAACCTGGATACCATTGTCTGGAGTTTTTATGAATCGCCATCTGTTCTTTCCTCCAAATAGAAATCTCTGAATTGACACAGGAAAGACCCTTTGCCGTTTTAGCCTGCATGTGCCGGATGCCTATGCGTTTACTTTAATTGACAAAAGTGCTAAAGAACAAGTCCAGGCTTTGGAGAGACGGGTAGAGATTCTGGGCACAGTTCAATACGTGGATCAAGATAGTCTAAATGGGGCACTTGTTTCGAACAAATGGCCTCCTCTTTGAAATGCCAGGCGTGTTGGGTTTGGTGTCCTAATTCATGTGTGTGAGAGGGCAAACTGAAGCTGAACACACACACACACACACACACACACATAATCTTGTCTGATCATGTCAAAAGAGGCAGTCGTCCCTGACACAGTTCATTGAAACACAGTAAGCCTTTTAACCAGCCAATGCCTTGTTCTACATCAACTGTCACTGCTGTGATAAGCCGCATTCAAGCCACAATAAGAATCTATCCCTTTTCTTGGAGTTTACGTCGCTCAAACTGAATAGAACCAAAAAGGATGCCTGTACAAGCAAAGCATTTCTCACAATGCCTTAATCCCTTTGTCCACGGTACTTCCTACCTGCAGCTATGCGTGAAGCAGGCCATGCAGGAAGCTCATCGCAGAAGGAAAAAGGTTGTGTTCAGGCTCTTTTGTCTACAATATCACGCATTTTCTTCCGTTTGCTTTATCGCCTTTTTATTATACATGTCCGTGTCGACAGGTCCTTTCCGTTTCCCCTTGAACCACATTGTAATTAAAAGAGCTGCTAAACCGTCATACAGTTATTTCTTTAGATGTTCCTTCACCGCAGCACCGCTCTTGTTGTTTTCCTTGTTTTGGTCGACCCTAGATTTGGTTTCTCCGAGCTATGGCGGTTTCATCTTCACACTCCCCTGCTGAAGCAAAGTGTCTGAACAAACCAGAGCTCTGCGGTTCTGTCTCCAAAACTACTCCTGAATGTGTATTGTTCTTTACAGTTAATGTCATTAGTTGCTGTACGGTCACTAACCACATCACTGATCATTAACCTCGGTTACCTGTGGGAATGGCTGTTCTTTGCAGCACTCTCTTCCGGTTGTTGCCAATAAAGCGAGATCTCTTCTGCTATGCAGCTGAATCAGGGGGTCAGATGCTTTTACTTCAAATGACTGTGGTTCAGTGTATCTACCAAACTATTCTGGTCCCTCGGATTGCCAAGTCGATGCACTTTCTCACAAATGGCTACCAGCAGGCGAGTGAAGGAGGAGAGGAAAAGGGAACGCAACACACTCATGATGTGTCCTCACTTAAACTCAACACCAAATCCATTGTTTCAAACCCTAAAGTTAATATCCTAATTTGACATTGTCATTAGAGATGTCCCGATCCGATCACGTGATTTTAAAAAGATCGGAATCGGGAGTGAAAAAATCGGGGATCGGGATTTTTTTCTTTTCATATAATGTTTTTTTCACTCGGGGAACGGCACTGACACAACCGACACTTTTAAAAGGAAAGAGAAACTGCCCCAGAACAGTGAAAAGGCCAAAAAAACAACAGCCAAGATAGCTGAATTCATTGCGTTGGATGACCAGCCGTTATCTGTTACTTTTTTTTTCTCATTGCATAAAGATTCGATCGGGAAAAATCGGTATCGGCAGATCAAATCAAATGATCGGGAGCAAAAAAAGGTGATCAGGACATCCCTAATTGTCATGGTGTAGCACACGATCTATATCATCGATTAATAAAATAAAAATGTCAATATTGAAGAGTATCTTTTGAAGCTGTGACAAACTCCCAGTGGCTGTTGTGCCCAAGACTAAAAATGGAAATCGAATGGATTATGTTTATGCAATTTGGTGGCAACACTGGTGTATAGACTCCAATTGACTTATTGTAAACTATCAAACATAACTAGATTACTTGTACAGCATCAAGCAAGAAAGCAACTGCATCACACACAAAGAACATTTAGTAATGTTATTTTAAAAAGACTATATTTCTCTATATTGACAGGTTTTTGTTCAGATCCCGTTGCACTGATGCTAGAATCTGCATAAAGCCATGACAATAAATAAAGACGTGGTGATGGTCTGCATCCAACAGAAATGTACCAACACCTAACACACGGACGCACCGGATTATCTTTCAAGTCGTGTGTATACATCATCCATTGTAGTCTGGATCTGTCATTCAACATTGTGACTGTGTACTAGCATTGAGAACACAAGGGACGTTTACAGACGGAGGATCAAAGGTGAACGCCAACATGCCAAAGTCTGCACCAGTAAGTGGTGTTGACAGGGGAAGAAAAAAAGACATTGCTTAAGTGCGGACATGAGGGAGACCGAGAGAGTTGCATCATGGTCAGTCAGAAAGCAGCTTTGTAGGTATGTGACACATATTTGCATCCGACAGAAAATGGGAGAAGCTGCTTTAGGATTTACCGTACTTTTCGGACTATAAGCCGCGACTTTTTCCCCGATTTTCTTTGTACAGCTAACGGCCACTAGGGAACCTCCTAAATCTATGGATTTTACAGGTAACATTAACCACCTTTAACACTACGGGGTCTATGACCGGTCCGCGCCCGCCACCTTTAAGCGGCGGGCTCCAGCAGGAAAAGCTGGAGGCCGGAAAAAAGTGAGACAGGTAGCGCGCCAAAGTAAAAGTGGAACCGAGAGACAGAACGAGAGCAAGACAGACGGACAATTTAGCTGCTGCGGCTTATATGCTTTATAGTCCGACAAGTACGGTAATTAGAAGGATTGTAACAAGGTGTCATTCATTCACTATAATCAGCAACAATTTAGCCTCAAAATGACAATCAATCTACTGGCTTCAGGGACACATTGGTTATTGTGAATCCCTGATTTACTGATTATGTCACGGCGTCTGTGTGTGAACGCACGGTGAATATTAAATCACTGTGCAGGCGGCATTCTGACAAGTGCAGACCAGCCGTGTCAAAAACACACCCCAGAGAGAATGAAGGCCTGGAATAGCAGAGCCCATCAAAGCCTTTTCTTTCATCTGTCAAAGAACAGACCTGTAATTTAAAACACACGAGGCAGACATAAACACGGCAGCAATGTTGGTATCGGAGCTCGAGCCATCTTTACCTGTCAAACTCAATAAGGCAGAAAATAGAAAAGTAACTAATCCTCGCATTTGATAGCTGAAATGTCAGTTGTGGCTTACAGGTTGATTTAGCACTTGTTTAGGAACTACACCGCAGGCCTTTTAAGGATAGTCTTTCAGTTTGAAATCCCCTGACTGAAGAGCGGTGAAGGGACGAGTCCTAAAACCCGGTAATGACTCAGCATTTTACCAAATTCCAGTTCCCTCGTCTTGAAGTCAACAGGTTTTCAGACACGTTTGTAGTTAGATGCATGAAATAAAGTGTGTGGGTGAAACAACCTTAAAACACTGGTTGATAACAACTTTCTAAATGAGACAACTAAACATCATCACGCCAAACATTAGCCAGCTTTAGCTTGGCGGTGTTGATGCAGCTATGCAAACAAATGCAGTTTGTTTAAAGCAGGGGTGGGGAACCTCCGGCCCCCGGGTATACGGCCCGTGAGACCATTTGGTGTGGCCTTTGAGGTAATTTATAAACACACGCAAAAAAGAAAAAAATTAAAGTAATCTAGACCGCAAAATAATTAAACAAGTGAGTGCCTGTTTTTCCTGGCCACGGTCAGGGTCCTTGAACACAACACAAGCCTAACGTGTCATCACGTGGTATACGTCTCGTCTGACAGGGGTGCAGTTCGGGGAGCACCAGAACGCAGCTCCGCTCCGGCACTTCCAAAAATTGCAGTACAGATAAGGAGCCGTACACATGCTGCAGTTTTCGCGTGGCTGTGTCTTAGTTGTAAGCCCAGTGGCGATCTGTTCATCTGTCATTCTGATCATACAGTCAATATCTTTGTTGTTATTAGCATCTGGTTAGCTAGCTATGCTAACGAATATAAGAAGCTTTTTCTACTACCAGTGCGGTAAAGGCACATCTTTATATGATCATTATAGTTATAAAAAAATAAGAGAATAAAGTAAACAGGTATAAAATAATATATGACAGTAAAAAAAGTTGTTATTAATAAACAAGAATATAGTTTGAAAGGGGAGTGATTTGTAAAATATCCATAAAGAAAAAGAAAATCTGCTTACAGTTCTGTTTCATATGGGTGTTGAGAGATGTATCCATAGATCTAATGTTGCTCTCAAAGTGCACCAGATTGCTTTAACTTCAACATTTAAAAACAAATCTTCCCGGGGGAGCATGCCCCCTGGACCCCCCTAGAGGAGGTTAGGTCACCCCCCACTTAAATCATGTTCACATGGATAGGAAACTAAATACATTTGCACACATCTTGTGTCCATATCTTTCCGTTTTGGTGAAATGAGTGGGCTGTGATTTTAGTATTTTTAAGCAGAGGTCAATAATTTGTACGGGCCTCGGAGGATGTTGAAAACATTGAAATGGCACTTGAGAGGAAAAAGGTTCCCCACCCCTGCTTTAAAGCCTAGCATTAGCTTTTTATTTCTGGCTATTGCATTTTTTTATTTTAAAATCATAAAAGTGGTTTTAATATGTGGAAATTCTCCTGCTGAACAAAATGTGTAAGTATCATAAACGTGTGTTTGCCAATGATCTTGTTTTCTGCAATATTCAAAATCCAATAGAAGTATATTCCATTGTTTTTTGTCGAGGGAGCGATGCTAACTTCCTGTTCGGCTTACAGAAATATGTCCTTACTGCACTACTCTTTACTCAAAATGAATATGTGCTGTTCGGGTATAAGCTACATCGGGCAAAACCCTTTAACACACAGCCTTTTGCCTCCTTAAGTACACCAGAAGCAGCCAACACACCCCAGCAGACAGCAGGGAGAGACATTAGACGATGAAGTTCAGAGCCCCCGCTGTGCCCAAAGGCCAATAACCATCTATCTGTCAAAGGCAGAGAACTCACTTGGCCCGTCCTATATTTAGCAGACAAAGCCTCATCAGCCTAAGTACTGAATTCAATTTCCAGAGACATCATTAATCTACACTCATAAATCATTTGGGCTCTGCTAATGTGGACTCGTCATCCTCAGAGCAGCGTGTGGTTTTCTGTATCCAAGCTTAACCTCACACCTAGACTGTGTCCATGCAGGACCGGCAATCCTTCAAAATGCATTTAGAACATGCTTGTTGCTTGCCTGAGCTTTACTGTATCACTACACCACCATGTTTCTCATTTAGCTGCTGGGCAATTAGCATCTAGGCGGGAACAACTGGCTCTGTTATGACGAGGTGGAAAATAAAATGACTTTTTCAGACCCTGGCAGGAAGATTCTCGCAGGAATTTCAGATGCAGGAAGAGGAAAATAATAAACCAATATACAAACAATGAGGCCACAAAACAAAGGCAGAAATACAGAATCTGGGCCACTATGGAGTGGTCCAATGATGACGTGCTTTTGTAGGCCGAATCAGAAGTTAGCATTGTAAGGGGAGCCTCGACAAAACCAGATGGGGTTCTTCCTGTGGATTTTGGAATATTGCAGAAAACAAGACCTGTGGAAACGCACTGATATTAAGAATGATCCTCACACGTTTTCAGCCAGATCATCCCCACATAAAGCATTTAAGATGAGCTCAATTAATGCTATGAACAAACTACAATGTTGTCGAGGGATGTAACGATACCAAAAACAGTACGATATTTATCGCGATATTGAAAAATAAAGGAAAAAAAATGTGAATTTTTTTGTGATTTTTTTTGTACTTGAATTTGTATTCAAAAATTATTATTAAATAATAAATACAGTACAGCATTTTAGTAGGATAGTAGTATTTTAAAGTGCCAACAATATAATAATCAGACCCTGCAATAGAATAAATCAAGTTTCACTTTAGTTTTTCAAGTAACTCAACTCTAACTCACTCACTCACTCAGCGTCATCAAGGTTATCTTAGGAATGTGAGCACGTCCACATTTCCAGGTAGACGCTGGGATGTTTGGGCGTTTACAAAATCCCCTGCTGTGGGAAAAACTCTCTTGCTTGGTACTGATGTTGCTGGGACAGAGAGACATTGTCTCTCCACCACTTCAAAAACAATACCGTTTTTGCCAAGAAGGTGAGGCTTATTGATAGGGTGAGATATAAGTATATTGTTGGTACTTGTCAATGTCTCTAGGTATGTACATGTAGGCCTGTAAATACGATGTCCTTTTGTGTTATCGGTTGTTTTATGTTCATGTTGTAACCTACTTGCTGCCATGTTGCACAGGTCTCCCTCGAAAAAGAGATTGATGATTTCAATGGGACCACTTGGTTGAATAAAGGTTTTAAAAAACAAAATGTAAAAAAAATATATATATTTACCGCGGTATCACGATATTCGATATATCGTTACATCCCTAATGTTGTCACATGACTTCACATCTCCACGGTTAAGCTAAAAGTGGCTATCGTTTGGGCGTGATGACGTTTAAAAGTCTAATTTAGTCACCGTTTTTAAGATAGGTAAAAGTTTCAGATGTTCACCGGTGGAGTATTTTGAGACACAATTGTTGGTTGTAAAACAAAGCCTTAAAATATCATAAGCTTGTATATAACACATAACCTTTTAAGGCAACTAACAACAAACATGTTGGGAAAATCATTGACTTTGACGGACCAAGGGGACCAAGAAGTGCTGAAATGCTAACTCAATTGCGGTCAAGGCTTTTATTGCCCTTTGTACATAGCTACAGTGTAGATATGTCAATGAAAACCGTGGTTGCTATGACAACATAAAGTGGCCAAAACAGCTCATTTTCAGACCGGTTTTTATATAAATGGATCAAGACAAAAAGAGAGAGAATCTTTTCTCCTGAAACTTCCAGAATCTGTTCACACAGAGTCATAAGTCATGTCATAAGCTTGTATAAAACAAATACCCTTTTTAAAAGACAACTAACAACAAACATGTTGGAAAAACCATTGACTTTGAGGCACCAGGAAGTGGTCAAATGCCAACTAACTTGCGGTTAAGAGTATCAGTTGGTAGGAATATGAAGTCCTCGGACTCAATCACATCTCGGGGCTGCTCTGAGGGATACAGTATATCTGAGCCATGTTTGTTCAGTGTCCTGACATTCCTCACAGACAATCCTCTCCCTGTGCTGCGCTCACACAGCCAGTCCTTGACATTTCACTCAGTGACTGTCCGGTGGGTGGATAAGGGACACTCCGGCCTGTGAACAAGGCCAGTCAGCCCGCTGGAACAAGTGAACATTCATTTTACATTTAGCTGATACTCTGGGTGGGGGTTGATAGGGCTGTTACTGATTGGACTCCTCATCGGGGTGTTGGGTCATGTTTTGGACACACAGTGGAAAATAAAGCACTCCTTCAAAACCAATGCAATACGTGGAAAACTGATTTCGGTCACAAAAACATTAAACTCCACTTCTACACCAGTCAGAGTTCCCGTAAGAATATTTTTTCGCCGGTCAACATGTCCGTAAAGTTAAATTCTTCCGGACAAAATTTGAAAAATACCGGTCAAAGGTCTTCTTTGTTATTTATTGAGCTTTAAAACAATCTGATTAGATATTAAACAAACTAATAATAGTAGATTAACTATTCAAAAGTGCACAGTAACTTACAATAACACGGGAATCATAAACGGAGCGCTCTCCCCCTCTCCTGACAGTCTCATTGTTTGTAGCCTTTATTTAACCAGGTGAAAATCCCATTGAGAACAACGATCTCTTTTTCAAGGCAGACCTGCAGCACATTGGTTACACAGAAGAACAACAGAAAACAAAAAGGACATCAATACAACATAATTACAGATCAGCAACCTATCCACAATGACAGATATCTAATAACATTTCATCTATCCGAGTATCATGCAGCTCGCGGATCTAGTAATGAGTGACCCGACAGTAAAACGAAACATATCTATAACTAGTTCAGGTAGTTTGAGAGGTAATTAAAATAGCTACGTGTGATATTCTAACCTGAAGTGTGTTTTGTCCGCTCACCGCTGCAGGTGATCATGCAGAGCTGCGTGTCGACTCGTCAGCCGCAGCTGATCTCTCTCTCCCGTCAGATTAGACTCCTGTTTATGTCCATATCGATCAGATCCAGCTAGTTCTAGCTAATGATAACACACCTAAACAATAAGCGTTGCTATGCAACCGGGTGAGGTCGCAAAGTATAGCGCAGCATTATGCATTTGTTTACATGCCCACCAGAACCCTGAGGCATTACCAACAGATCAACGCACAATCAACTAATCCAGGACATCTCTTTCTCCACATGAAGTGTTAGACATTAGAGTTGACTATTCTTGTCTGTCACATAAGCGGCGCAAGTTGCACAACTGATGCGGTATTGCGCTAAGCGGAAATTATTTTGACCGGACACTTTGACCGGAGAGATTTAGATTTGCCGGTCTTCAGCATATTTTACCGGTCATAGTCCGGTAATTACCGGCTAACGGAAACTCTGACACCAGTTGCACTCTTCCTTGTTCATGTGATGTTTTGGTGTTGTTGTTGTTGTTGTTTATTTCCGTTAACTGTCAAATGGGAACTAAGTCTTTTTTTTGTATGTTTATGTGTTTCTCTTATTTTCCTACGATACTGTTAAGATTGGCTGTGAATAAGAAAATAGGAAGGACAGACCATCTGTTTCTATTTGTTTATTGGTTTTGAGAAAGGGGCAGGTAATATAAGATTATTTTCTCCCTGCTCCTTTTTGTGTATGGTGTGTTTATAGAGACATGTTTTGTAAATAATTGCATTAAGATTAAAAAAAAACTGAAATATTACTTTTAACAAATATATGAATTGTGATAAATATCAGCATCGATCAATGTGAAAAAGGTTATCCTCATACCATTGTAAACTAGGGCTGTCCTGAATACCATTTTCCGGTAGTAATCAGCAGCGAATATTCGGCCCCCAGCGGGGGGGAGGTGTATTTCGGTTTATTCACGGCATTCATTTTGTTATTCTACAGTATTGTTGTTGTATAGTGATTTGTTAATATAACCCAATTTGTGTTCTTTGAAATTGAAAAGGATATCGCATTGGGTTTGTTACTGTTGTTGCAGTTGTATTTGTCTTAAGTGTAATTTGGCTTGGCTTCCTATTTTTTATGGACATGCTTTTATTTTGAAGGAGAGTTAGCGCTGTTGACAGGAAGTTGTTGTTGCTATGGAAACAACGTGACGGAGATTAATGTAGAAAAAGTCATATCTACATAGAAAGACAGAGAAAGTAAACGATTAATTACCATGTAAATCAGTACATAACATTTCTATATTTGTTGTTGTTTCTTTCAGGAATGTTTTAACCAAAGTTATACTAAGATATGAGAATATTTTGACGAGTTTGGGAAATGTATTTACTGTCCGTCTTCATTTTCTCTCATAAATAACATTGGCTAACTCAGAGGTTTGTTTACTACCTCTGCTCCTGTTTCTTTACTTCTTTTTTTAGCTGTTGCCATGCGGCTGGATCTCAGGATGATCCTAACATTAGATGCAGATTGTAAACAACTATAATCCTTTTAAGTGCAATTCTGATACACATGTGTTTTACGGAAGTATTTCAGAGGGAATTATTATCCTTAGAGGATTGTTATAATGTGGTAGTGCTATTTTGTATTAAGTACCGCTGGAATGACTAGTATAATAGATGGGTTGAATGGCCGTGTAATAATTGTTAATACCAATTTAAATTATATTTGTGTCTTTATCCTATATTAATACTATTTGATTTGATTGGATATGATACTAGCTATCATGTTAGATGTTGGCAATGTGGCATTAGTGTCGTCTTTTCCTATTTTAAAAAAAAAGTAAAGTGATGTCATTTTCTGGACTTCACTGACTCTTTTTAGCCGATTATAAATTTGCCTTGACCTTCTTCGTCATTATGTCTTCCTTACAGATATTTATTTATCAAAGTCTCTTAAATATTTTGTGAAAGCACCGATAGTCAAACGTACAATATCAATAGCGGTTTTTGGACAAAATTATTCTGCATATTTGTCAGCCTTAATCTTGCAATGACTTAAGTAAAAATGATTTTTTTATAGGATATGATAGTTAAAAAATGTTTAGGAGACGAAACAAGAAGTCAGTAAGTAATAATAGTTGGTTGATTAGAAAATGCACCGTTAAGTCGCAGCTTTGTAGTAAAGTAAAGGGTTTGAGCTCGGAGTACTCCCAGAGGCTGTGTGATTGCCAGTCTCACGGCTCAGTCAATGTGGTTGGGCGTGAAAGATTTTTCCCTAATAGTCAGGTTTTCGCTAAAATAGGACATTTATAGCTCAAAGCTTTCCATTCTTGAGCTGCAGACATTGTACCTCTTAAGACAATGTCTGCTTTCCGTAACCTCCGTGTTTATTATGGGTGAAAGTTGATGACTACTCAGTTATACTAAGCTAGCCAAGCATAACTATCAGTTAAGACTATTTAAATGTTGCTGTGGCTCAAACCACAAAACTCCTGAGTCAATTCAACCTGAGCGGGGGGAAAAACACAAAGATGAATACAACGCAGTGTTCTCAACACAAGTACAAACCCTGTTCTGTGAGCAATCATTCACATTGCTAATAACTTCAATAACATGGCAATGCCAGATGTTTCGTATGGTGTTGAATGGTTCAAAAAGTGAACGCAGGATCTCCTTGCCTTGAAAAATACGTAGCCTAACCAAAGTCGTTATATGTTCTTGAAGTTAATTCATCGTAACACACGGTTCTCAGCACCCGTCCCCATCTGGGAAAACATGCCAAGAATCTCTTTCATAGATAAACTATAGCTACAAGCTGACAGGCCTGGTCGACAACGGTGGACGGAAAAAACATCAGAGCCGAGCAGATATTAAACTCTTTATGAGCTCCTTGATCCTTTTCCCTGCACCAGTTTACATTCAGAAGCTTCCTCTGTTTATGGAAGAAAGTCCACAGCTGAACCGAAACGAGGGGGGGGGGACTCCACCTCAAAAACACCACCCTGCGATGAAGGCACTCGTCAAAAAGAACTTCAAGTGCTGGTGATAATTTCTGAAGAATCCATCACCCCAAAATAGCCGGCTCTGGTCTACTTGGTTTGGGGCCTGCAGAACTACATGTCGCCGGCTTTGGTGCGACGCGGTCGGGGTGCCAATGCTCCGCTGACTGGATCCATGCCAGAGTTCAAGTAATCTGTTTTCATAGCACTCCGTAAGCCACTTGAACTCTGTGTCATTAAGTCCCATGAGCTGTACTCTCATTAACGATGGCTTGGTCGCCCCCTTCCCCCCAACACGGTCAAGAGTTCAGAGTCACAACAAAGACCGTCTTTACAATTGCCTTTTTCAATGGCGGGACGATGTAGAAAGATCCTCTGTGTGGATAGTGAGGGTCGATTTGACAACAGATAATTAGGTGTCGTTGTAAACATTTAACACACTTTTGGGAAAGGAAACGCACTTCTCACGTAAGTTGACGTTCAAGTCAAGTCGTACTCCGTGTTGTAGCGAGATAAGTCAGTAAAGCCAACTAAAAAAAGTCGTATTAATGCTTAATTGTTCTGGGCGTTTACCAAGTGAAAATGTCAGACTTATTGGATAAATGTTTAGTCTCACGTCTGTTCAAGTATTTAGGGATTCAAGTCCAAAGGGTTTTTCATGCTTCAAGCCAACTAGTTCGTGATAAGTGTCACCTGAACAAGTCATTGCATGATGCTGTTGTTCTTACTGTAAACCGCTCTGAAGAACAGCGTGAGCTCAACGTCTGAATTGTTAATGAAAGGAGAGAACTGGTCTTCCCACCATCTGAGAACTTCTGCAGTCGGCATTCGACAGCCTCTTACGTCACGTCGCCCTCCCTCTCTGCGTGCAGACACAAACAGCAGCTCTGCACCGCGAATAACTCCATGCCATGTTCCCTCTCTCCGCTCTTGGGAAAACCCCGCAGGCGAAAGTGCCGCATTTCTATTATGACATTGATATCATGATGATCTCATACTTGTGAGGATGACCGCTCACTTGGTGAATTAAGCTCGTGGAGTTGTAACAACAATACAAAGAATATAGAGCAGGGGTCTCAAACTCGAGGCCCGGGGGCCAAATCCGGCCCGCGGCTTCATTTTATGTGGCCCCGCAAGAGCTTGCAAGGAATATAATACGTTCATTATACGGTTACATTCCACTTTACAGAAGCAGGTTGCCCATAAACTACATGTCCCACAATGCATCTCATTTTGTGACATGCGCACTGAAGAGACTTGCAATTATTTGCCCTGGACTTCTGTGTTTCAGACGTAGTTAATTACTAAGTTATTATCCTATCCGATAATAATCCAATTCAGAGGCAATAATATAATACATTATTTTTATATATTATATATTTATTTAGTTACAACCGGCCAGTTGAGTGCAAACTTTATGCGAATGTGGCCCGCGATGAAATTGAGTTTGACACCCCTGATATAGAGGGTTCGTACACTTTTTCCCCAATGATTTTCAACGACCTTTACCTAATTTTCCATGACCAAAAAAATAACTCTTTCTCAGCGCTGCCACTGAAAATGGTTTATTTTAACATGGAACAGGAAAATAAGGTCTGAAACATGTCGTGCCTAAAACAAATCAAGTAGTTGGCTTACTAGCTTCTACGTGCTAAAGCAACTCAAATCTCTCACCGGCAAAACACCTCGTCAGTTAAATGCCATTGTACGTGTCATTACTACACGATACAGTATGTATTATCATTATGTCTTTATTAGGATCCCCATTCGCACTAGCATGAGCATTGGCTATTCTTCCTGGGGTCCTCACACACTCAAAACATACATACAACAAAATGTAAACCACTCATAATTTCATGGTATTTACAGTGAAATGAAGTGAAACTAAAATGGTCATCCAATTATCGCCATCCTAAGGCCAAACTAAATAAATACAAATAAGTGTACATGTAATATATGCATACATCGCCACAGGCACAGTTAAAATGTACTTTATAATACTTAAATCATTTTTTAGCAACCTTTTGAAATGTACTTGAGAATGTTCCTGAATGATGTGAACCGGTAAAGAGTCCAGCTGATCACGGCTCTGTTCTGTCCCATGTTTGATTTAGATTTGGGTAATACAAACCTTCCTTCTATTGTATGTCGTGTTTGATAGTTATGTTGTGCATATTGCGCTATAATGTTTAATTGAACTATTTATATTTTAGACTGCACTGTAACTTTTATCCATGTATTTTTCTTTAATGTTTATTTGATTAGCTTTTCTTTGTAAAGCACTTTGAATTGCCTTGCGTTGAAAAGTGCTCTATAAATAAACTTGCCTTGCCTATAACCCTTTGTGATAATATATCTGGTGAGTGAGTCACTGTAATATTTCTGACAAAATGTAATAAAATGTAAGTTGACCTCTGTCTGACAGTTAACCATTTCAGTGTCTATTTTGGTAATTAGATCAAATATAAATTATATTTGATGCAACTTAACTTACATGGAAGGCTGACAGGCAGGTAGGCCATCCAATCCGATTGGTTGTACTTTTTACAGTATCACGGCTTCTACAGATGACATTTTTAATGGATTTGTTGTCAAAGCACTTCAGATATTCATCGCTATCGGGATGTTAAGAGCATTCCATGGAATATAACAACAAGTGTATCTCGAGCCGGTTTCTGAAACTTACCTACCCCACCTTTAAGTTACATTTCCATGACTTTTCGAAAACTTTTGGAAAAATGTTGTTTTCCAGGGCCTGGAATTAGCATGTTGAACTTCCATGGCTTTTCCGGGTTTGTAATGACCGTAAGAACCCTGTAAAGTCCTAAAAATGCACAGCGCAGCAAAATAAGCACCGTGGGAAACGCTGTAATGCCAACATCATCAAATGGCAGAAAGAAAAAACAAACAAGTCTCATGTCACGAGGAGAAGAGATTCAAAGCCCTTTATATAATGTGAGTAACTTCATATAACCGAGTTAAGTGCTGAATTCCCAACATCAACGTTATTTGCAAAGGTTTTGAGGTAGAATGAATGTCTATGCAGACGTAGGGGTGGGCGATATTGAAAGATATGTTCTCACGATATTTTCAGGCAGTATCACGATAGACGATATATTTATCACGATATTTTTTCATGTCGGTTATTATGGTTATTTTGTCAAGTTACTTAACAGAACAAGCACCTACAAGGTGACAGAAACTAAAACAAAAAGGAGTGACAGACCAACATAGCATTTCAAGCTGGTTTTATTTCAGAAATGAAACCCTGAATGAACAAGTGATCAGTGAACATCAATAAACATGAAAAGGAGGGTAAAACATAACCAAGTAAAACATCAATGAGGAAAAGTCAGTGCCAAACAATTAAAATGTAAACTTTAGACTTGAAGTGTAATAAAAGACTTTAGCATAACTGAAGGGGAAAACATAAAACGCCACAGCGTCAGTTATGTCTTTCCACCGCTTGCTAGTCTGTCCATAAGGAGCCCCTTGATGAAAGGCCTGCCCTTTGGTTGCTCGCTGCAAAGAAAGGGGGCGGGGACTTTGGGAGCGTGTCAAACAACTCTGACTGAACGAAAGCAGAGGTGCGCTGACATTGTGAAATCGATCGGGCTTGATATATGGTGAAATAAAAATCAGTAGGTGAGGCTGGGGGAGCGGGAGGGGAAGAGGCTCTCCGCCCGCTGCCATAGCCCCCTGCGCCGCGCACGGAGAGCCTCTTCCCCTCCCGCTATTTTTTTTTCAAATTATTATTATTTTTTTTTATCACGATAGGACGATATCTCTGAAAAAGCATATCGTGGAGACCTAATATCGTCACGACGATATATATCGTCATATCGCCCACCCCTATGCAGACGTTTTAAAGCAGATATGAAGCCGCTGTGCTCTGATAATTTGTCACAGGAAGCTTCACATGGCTTCTTCCTTCTGTTCACTCCGGTGCCTCTCTACCCGTCTCCTTTAGGAAATGAAATGCTGTGCCGGGTCATGTTTTAGGACATTTCTCACAGTAGTTTGGTCAAGGGCGAAGTCTGCAGCCTGGGGATCACCAGCGAAGCTTTTAATCCGGCACTGTGCCCGTTCGGGAAGCAGGAACCCAGCATGGTGACATGAGGATCAAACAGACGACCTGAATTGAGCTAACCCAGGTGCACCTATGCTAAAAGTGCAATCACATTGGAGGTTCCTTTAGCTCCGATCACAATGGAGATGAGAAATCAATCAACTTGAACTATTCGATCCATCACCGAGGTCATTTGTCAACACATTTTTTAACATAAAATATGCCTCTCATGCATGGGATAATACGGTCTGGATTACATAAGAAAACAACCATGTAACAGAAAGTAAAAGCCCTCTTGATAAAATCATAACTGCCAGTTTTGCATCGTTGGCAAGAAACAAGTCGACAAAGCTTTACAATAAGCAGACAATAAAGTGCAAGTCAATGGACAACGCTTTCTTCCATCTCCGTCCATCCAGCTCTGCATTGTTCTCTACCAATTATCAATCAAAATGGGCACCAATATCGTTTCAATATCAGTTATTTCTTTACTTATTTGTGGTCCGTAAATATCGTTTAACTCAATCATAGAGCATTGCATAATGGTCCGCTCACCAGTGCATTGTTATCTACCAAGCATCCATCAAAAATGGGCACTAAAATGTTTTCTTGACAGCTGTGGTCAACACATGGCATATCATATTCCAATTGCTTGTATATTGACTCTCCTCGAACTATTTTAACTATTTTGTCTGTTATATTCTGTTGCTCTGTTGGAGGAGCCCGTGACCTAAGATTTTCATTGACACGTGTGACCTGCTCTATCGAAATCAGTCGCATTGACCCGAAGACACATTTTGAGTTGTATACACTGCTGGAAAGAGGAGATTCATAGCTTTCTAATGATATCAGCATTGTTGTTGTTCTCCAAATATTAAGCGAAATATGTCACATTATATAACGACCATCACCGAGTCCTCACTTTGAGAAAAAGGCCTTCAAAGTTTCCTCTTCTCTGGAATCCATCGATCTGATTGGTTATTAGCAAATGATCAAAATACTACGGAGGGAAGACATTTTCGTTTGGATTACTGGTCTAGGGGAAGCTCGTGTGTGTGTGTGTGTGTGTGTGTGTGTGTGTGTGTTTGAGTATTTTGCGTTTGTGTGTATTGCGTTTGTTTCCCACGAGAAACACCGGCTGTTGTTGTGCCTGCTGTGACGTCAAGTTACTCCGTTCTCCGCTTGTAATTATGCCGAAGCATCAAAGTTGTATTTCTCATCTGAATTTGCAAGTTCAATATTCTGAAAGCCAAGACTTTGTTTATTTTAAATCAGATGAAAACAAACTGTAACAGACCCTGCCGTGTTATCTATGATTACTATACTCTTACATTCATAATGTCAGCCGGAGGGAGGGGGGGGCGGCGCTGCGGAAGAGCAGATTGCGAGTGAGAGGTGCCTCTTCGTCCCTTTACGAGCTTCAAAAATGTATTTATCGTGTGATTTTGGAAATAAAAGTTTCATATTCTGAAAGCCAAGACTTTGTTTATTTAAAATCAAACAAAAGACCCAAACCCCGAAAAAAAAATGTTTTACTCAAATCCAAGTTTATTTTGAAATTAGCCGTCGAGACTTCCGACTGATTTCGACAGAGCGGGTCACATATGTTCACTGTACCTCGACTGACGATAAAAGCCTTGAAACCTTGAGTCCTTTACACAAGCTACAGATTGGTACACACAACTGCAGGAGTAGAGGAATGAGGTTTGAGTTACGACGAGAGCGAACGTCTGTTAAGTGAGAATGCTCGACACCCTTTGGCCTTCACACTCTTGGACTTGTGACCCGACATCATGATCATAAATTCCAATGTCATTTTAACAAGTGCAATTGTGTTGCTCTTTTAGACAAAATACGGCCGATGTGAAGCTTTTCCTTTGAAGATGTGGCACATCTCTGGTGGCGAACGTGTGGGTCTGTTTTCCTGTACGGCAGCACTTAAAGGTGGGGTAGGTACGTTTGAGAAACCAGCTCGAGATCGCTAGAATTTGAAAATACACAACCGGAGAAAATCTGCCACTTCCTCACAGAGCCCCTCCTCCAACACACACGAACATGACCAATGAGGGCACGAGGTAAGTTTGTGCCCCGATGGAAGGCTGACAGGCAGGTAGGCCGTCCAATCGATTGTACTTTTTACAGTATTACGGCTTCTACAGATGACATTTTTCATGGATTTTGTGTCAAAGCACTTCAGATATTCATTGCTGTCGGGATGTTAAGAGCATTCCATGGAATATAACAAGAAGTGTATCTCGAGCCGGTTTCTGAAACTTACCTACCCCACCTTTAACTCTCTCAACGTGTAGGACTGCTCATCTCCAGGCCCTCTCCACCATCAAAGGCTTCTGCACACTAACTAATAAATGCATCGAGTCATATCTGGAGCACAGAGCAAAGACATTAGGACAAGATTAACTCAAATGTGATGATTTTTCTGAGCGCAATCCCCATTAAGGTTGGTTATTTTTGGATGATTGATTATTATTGATTCGACCCGTCAAATTTGATATAGGATTAATGTCTCTTCGTGTCTGCTGTTGGAACAGTAAGCATATGTCATTATCAAAATGATTTAGAGAATGTTTTCATCCTCTTGAAACATCAGTGTGTACAACAAAATGTATGGAATAATAATAAGATATCATAATATCATTTAAAAAAATGCCACAGTTTGATCGTTTCTGCTATTAAATGTGAGAATAGGATGCTTTTCTTTGTTGATGCAAAACTAAATTGAATATGTTTGGATTTTGGACAGTTGGTCGGAAAGAAATTCAATTTTGAAGACGCCATCTAGGGCGGTGACAATCAACTGGCGGCCCGCGGGCCACATCCGGCCGCCCCCCCCCCACTCATTTATTTGTTTACAACGTCTCGTGAGTAATGTGCCGTGCCGGAGTCCAACAGAGAAGCAGCAGCTGGCCCCCGAAAGTGTGTCTCGGATTCATTTTGGTCTTTGGACAAATGTAGTTGGTGATTCCTAATCTAGGGCTTTGGAGACTTTTGGCGGGCATTTCTCACTCACACTGGACGTTCTCTGATATTCAAACAACCGTGTTGGGTTCACCAACACTGAAATTGTAAGCAAAAAGAACAACATAGCCCTTTATCTGACTCCAAGTTTCCGATGAAAACCACTTAGTAAACCAGACCAACAGAAACATCCTGCTTCTATGATCTGCACCAGGTCAGAGTCATGTCGTCTGTCTGCCTAAAATATGTACACAATAGCCCAGACTACTCAGGAGGAAACTCCAGCAGCGTGAAGCTATGAATGGAAATGTGCGGTGTGGACACAACAGTGCAGACACCCGATATCCCCCTGGAGCTGTCGAGCACGAGGAACAGTCGGTCAGAAAAGACACGTATCTCATGGTTCTTCTGACGTGCCGATGCTTAGGTGGGTTGTGGGTTTGGAGCAATAAACCACCAGACGGTTTTCCAGTCAAGGCTGTCATTTTTAAACGCTTGCCACACTTATCCAAACGGGTGAGTATCCACCCGACGAGCGGAGGACTTCTCAAGAGACTTTGAAGAAGGGAAAAACAATCCATGTCAAGTCCAGTTTCTTCGTGAGAGTTTTGTACAAACAGTGGCGCATCCTAGTGTGTGTCTAATGTCAGTTATGAGACGTCTAAAGAAGGCCTTCAGAAGTGGACCAGTTTTAATTTTTGTGCAGGAAGCATTCCTCTCTAATGACAGGGGAAGCTACGAGACGGTTCATACAAATACTACAGCAGGAAACTTTAATTGAGGCTTCTTATTAAGGCGGGCCGACCATAAAAAGGCTGTGATCTTCGACACAACATCTGTGACCGCAATGCTTTCTGCGACACGAAAATGCCCGACCTCGGCCTGATGAAATATAGGCAGCGTGGGAGTACAGCAATAAACGCAGATCTGATGCGATTACACGAAGGGGATGTTGTATCGTGAGGCAGAATGTTTTGTCGTGGGTGAAAAGTTCATGAGAAAACGTGAGTTTTTTACATTTGGTTTGAGCAGTTTGATCAAAGCTACGATAAGACAGAATGAGAATTGAACATGTGGCATTACAGAACACACCCTGAGCAATTATCAGCAGCACGTTACGGTCGAGTCTTCTCCTACATTCTGATTGTAGAGCGGTGCAGT
Source organism: Champsocephalus esox (assembly GCA_036324585.1). Classification (NCBI taxonomy): domain Eukaryota; kingdom Metazoa; phylum Chordata; class Actinopteri; order Perciformes; family Channichthyidae; genus Champsocephalus; species Champsocephalus esox. The sequence continues at coordinate 35,886,004 of CM070481.1, forward strand.
GATTACGAGCTTTTGTAAACCTGGATGCTAGCATCGCAAGGATTCCCCAGTAGGGCCTGGCTCATTTCGTGGCATCTGCAGGCAGTGGCAAGTCTTTCCGGCATATGCCACAGAGGCCGCTACTCTGTGGTAGCTGTGGCAAGTACTTCCGGCATATGCCACAGATGCCACAATTTGCCGAGGCATCTGCCGCTGCTCAACGGGAGTTGCCACAAGATGCCAGAGTAAGAGAACGTTTACGGTAGCTGCCATGATGCCAAAATGTCGCTGTTTTGGCATGACGTTTATCGAACTGATCTGTACACAGGACTGATGATCTGTACACAGGGTTGGGTTGTAACGGAATACATGTAACGGCGTTACGTAATCAGAATACAAATACCAAGTAGCCTAACTGTATTCAGCTCGCGTTACATTTGATAAACAACTAATCCGAATACAGTTACTTTCGTAAACCTGAAGTGAATACATTTTGGAATACTTATTGGAATTATTAGTGGAAAAGTTTCCTCACAAAATGTATCCTAATATTCATTACCGGCAGAACTGTGTGCACACATGGATGTATAATAAGAGTGTGCACAGCGCAGCAGCATGTCTGTGAGGCCCCGCCCCCGCACGCAGATGAGAGAGAGATCTATTTTTAAATATATTGAAAGTTAGAAACGGAGATGGTTCGATAAAACGTGCAAGATAACGTTTATAGCATTTCTTTATTGTCGAAATGATGACATTTTATAACTGGATCAAATCAAAGTGAATGGCCTGCTGCTGCTGAAGGCATGGGGCAAATATAAGTCCTTTGCCTTATTTATAAAGTAAACCTTCGCATCTCACTAGCAGTGGCAACTGCAATCAGTTACAGCTGCCCTAAGTCTGTAGCCAAGTCTAATAACACCAGCGTACACGTTGCTGTGTCAATACAGATGTTTATTCGTTAATTATGTGTCTTTACTCGTCATAGGCTACACCTGGTTTATCGTAGCAAGCAGTGGAAACTCCCCTTAAGAAGCGACAATTGCCAAGGGCGTTGCAACCCTCACTTGCTAATATTTCATCATAAATATAGCACATTTGTTTATTTTAGCAAACCGCTCCAAGTAAAATTGAATATAAATGATAATGTATAATCTTTTTGAAAAATAGAGATCGCACATCAGTCCTGTGTACAGATCAGTTCGATAAAGTCATGCCTAAACAGCAACATTTTACACGATAAATACGGGTTTAAATAGCAGCATTTGCCACGGAAGGCGAGTGGCAGCTACCGTAAACCTTCTCTTACTTTGGCATCTTGTGGCAACTCCCGTTGAGCAGCGGCAGATGCCTCGGCAAGTTGTGGCATCTGTGGCATATGCCGGAAAGACTTGCCACAGCTACCACAGAGTAGCGGCCTCTGTGGCATATGCCGGAAGGACTTGCCACTGCCTGCAGATGCCACGAAATGCGCTTGCTGTCTCTCGGATTCCCCCGACAAAAAGCAATGGGATTTGTCCATCCCAAACATCCATTTGTCGCAAACACACATGAATGATATTTACATGTTTTGCTCAGCGGGATAATCTCCACATATCAACACTACTTGGATTTAGCTAACGTTACGCTATAACGGAACGACAGCACCGTTGAATTACTTCACATCTCCACCGCTAAGCTAAAGGTGGCTAATGTTAGCGTGATAAGCTCAGTCTAATTTAGTCCCTTGTTAGATGCTGTTTTAAGAAGTGTTAAAGCTTCAGACATTCACCAGTTATGTACTGACGTATTTTATGTCGTAGAACAAAATGTCCACATCTCGTAAACTTGCATCGTCCACATACCTTATTCCAGGCTAACTAAAGTGCTTACATGCTAACTTTTTTCAGGTTTGATGGTTTGACTCAATCCTGCACACTTTACCCCAAAACTAGATACAACAGCAATCTGAGCTTCTAGCCAGATGCAAAACTGACTTCAACCGGTAACTTAAAATCCTTTATTTACAAACCCCTCGGCTGAACTGGGCAATACAAGAACAAATTGCCATTGTCAGCAACGTTCAACTCTTTCAAGGGAAGGTTGACTTTTCTCACAAAGCTATGGATACACCAGTAAAATCCCAATTTGCATGAAGTCACATAAGAGTTAGATTCTTCTGCTGGAGGGAGAAGTTCAGCAGGGTTCATCTCCTCACCTGCTTCTCAGTAACACACTCCTTTCTGCTCACACACTGAATTATTCAAAAGGAGGATATGACTTCTAGGTCACTATCATTACAACAACAAAAAAGACTGCCTTAAAGTTTGCACATGCGAGGGCTAAGCGTGAATTATTGATCAGTTGTAACTTGCTGCCTTAACATATTTGTACCCTAAAAAAAGGCAGGATGAGAAACTAAATGTATTGTATTGAATAAGGGAATCTTGTAATCCAAGTTTCCTATGAATAATACAGTCTGAATGTGGAGATTAATTATGTAAACTAAGACTTTGAGCTGAACATTCATGCGGCCATTCGGTAGCAATCCGAGTAAGATATAGTGCTTTAGATGCCGACAAGTGCGTCATTTCAATTGAATTATGGGTGAAAAAGCCAATATTTCTAGGTTTTGACTTATCTGATCTTCCCAGGGAGCATTGCACATAAAGCACCACCCTGGTTCAAAGGTTATCTGATGCTACCTTGACACCATGCTACCAGTTTTCTTAGGTTGACTTTTATCTCCAGGATGTGTGTGTGTCAGCTCCATGCCTCCACCAGTCAGCTGGAGCAGTTTCCCTCCCCATCCTGCAGGGCCTCAGGCAGCCATGCAACTTCTCTCCAGCTTCTTCTTTGGAAAAGTATGCTTTTAATTCAAACTATATTGCAGAACAACTTGTGAAAATGGCCTTTCTTCTTGCTTTTCCTCCTCTTGCATGTGAAGCATCATTGATTACATTAACTCGCATGCTTTTTCTTGCAGCTAACCCTCTCTTCCACTATAATTGGCTCATTACAAGTCGAACAAAGCGGCATTTTAAAAGCATTTCCTCATAGACACGTAGGAGCAAAGAGGATACTAAAGCTGATAGGACTTTCCTGCTTTCTAATCAGGCTCCAAAGCTCTGAACCGACCCCTGAACGCATCACTGCAGCCCTACTTTTGCAGGCTAACTTGCTAGTAGGCTAATCTGTCCTGGCAACTTTCAGAGGCATGAACTCCAGTCTTACAACTAAGTCTACAAGCATGCATATGTGTGTTAAAACATCCCGTTGAAAGCTTTTAAGCTGAAACAAACCGCGAAATACTTCGTTCATACCACAGTTAGAATCCCAGAGGAACTTTTGTGGGTTTACAAACACAAGGACCACAATGGCGGTGCGCCTTTCTTGGAAAACCGAGCGAAATACACCATCATGCAGAGCATATGTGCTCCAAAACTGAACAGAAGTGCATACAACAACAGAAACAGGCAACCCGTTTCCATCTTGTTTGTATTTATTTCCAAGTTAGCGCCATATTGAGTGCGCGTGCAGAGCGTAGCAACATTGTTTCCAGGAAAACAAACGCAGCAACGGAAACAAAGTACCATTTCTTACCTTAGCGATGGCCTTCTTGTATCTCATGACAGCCTGCTGGATGAGTGTGTGCACTTTAATATTCCCATCTCCACACGGCACCACCACCCGGGTCCTGCCAAAACACACCGTGACTTTCATGGCTTTAGTATCCGAGATCTTGGGAGTAAAACCGAGAAGAGGAGGGCGAGGAGGAGAAGGAGGAATCCGAGTGGAGATAAAAAAGGAGCATGGGTTTGTTTCGTGTCGGTTCGGCTGTATTCCTTCAGAGAAGCGAGGACTAAAGGTCTTTCCGCTTCTCCCCGCTGGACGACATTGTTTTCTATGTTTTTTCAGACCACCTGTTTAGCTTCCCTCACTCCTTCCCTCTCTCGCTCCCAATCCCTCTCTCTCTCCCTCTGTGCTCGGTCATGTGTTGCGTTCAGGTGCGCTCGGGAAATGTTGGGAAACCAGAGATGAACGTCCAACATGAATGACAAAGGGCAAGAAAATCACAATACCTATATTCGTCCCACAGAGGGGAAATGTTCATCTGTGAAGGAAAGTAAAGAGCCAAAGATAACTATAGATGTATACTAATTAAGAAGCATACATAAAAACGTTAAAGAGAAAAGTATAAATTACATAATTTAGAAGATACACATCCAGTACCTCTAACAGTTTTGAGAGATAGCAGCCAGGTGATTCAAGATTGTCATATGCACAAAGCTACAGTGTAGCTCCTCCACAGGGACGTGCACAGACATTTTGGGGGCGGGAGCTCAAGTGAGAAAAAGGGCACTTCCCATAATCATTTATAAAAATAAAAAATTGTAACAAAAAGTTAAATATAGTTGCACATCTCTGACTTACTGACCAATTTGTTTTAATACCTTCACACTCACACAATTGTGGCCTTCTTTAGTATTCACTACGCACAAGAGCAGACAACAAACTAGTCAAATGAATAGTTATTAAATGAGCAGCCAAGGCAGGACATTACAAAATACGAAATACAAATATAAAGTGGAGCCGTGCTGCGCCACACTAATGGCGCCGCATAAGCGCATAGGTGCGCCGCATTTTCGGCTCAGTTGAGGCACCCTCCGCAAGATGAGGCCCCCTCATCAAGGTGAGGCCCCACGCAGTCTGCATGATCGGCCTGTAGGGAGGGACGGCCCTGGATGTATGCAAGTGAAACAATAGGAAAAGCATAATATATGTATTTATTTATTTGTTTGTTTATTCCACACATGGCAATTATTTTAAAACAAAACATGTGCACTACAAAATATATACATGTATACTGATCTTTTTTTATAGCGCAGTGTGGAAAGGAGCAGGGACAATCTTATTTTACAAATACTGAAACATAAAACCAGAATATAATGATTAACGTGACTTAAAAACCTTCTTGCCAAGGAAGAAAATCACTTCTGAGGCTTCCAACTTTCGAAGCTGCGGTTTACGAGCGGTCCCTGAAGGCATCAGAGGAGTCCCCAGCTGCAGTTTGGCCCCCCGCTGTGGTCAGCATGGGGAGTGTTTGGCGCGCGGAGAGGCACATCTCACACTCACAGTGGCTAAAGTTGTATTAAGAGCATTACAGTGATTACACTCAGATTACAGCATGCAGACCTGCTGGCCTCGCAGGAGGGGAGGGAAATACAAGAAGACTTCCAACAGAAACCAACTGTATTTAACTGGAATTAATTAGTGTTATAGTTTGAGTTTAGATTTAAGGCTCGAGTCATGAATCTAATGATGATAGCTTATCAACATATTTCCTTCATTTGCAAAAATATCTACTATATATATCTACTATATCTACTATCTACTATATCTACTATATCTACAATATATATATATATATATATATACTATATCTACTATCTACTATATCTACTATATATATATATATATACTATATCTACTATCTACTATATCTACTAGATATATATATCTACTATATCTACTATCTACTATATCTACAATATATATATATATATATACTATATCTACTATCTACTATATCTACTATATATATATATATATATATACTATATCTACGATCTACTATATCTACTATATATATATATATATATATCTACTATATCTACTATCTACTAAAGCTACTATATCTATATATCTACTATATCTACTATATATATATATATATATATATACTATATCTACTATCTACTATATCTACTATCTACTATATCTACTATATATATATATATCTACTATATCTACTATCTACTATATCTACTATATCTACTATATCTATATATCTACTATATATATCTACTATATCTATTATATATATATATATATATATATATACTATATCTACTATCTACTATATATATATATATATATATATATATACTATATCTACTATCTACTATATCTACTATATCTATATATCTACTATATATATCTACTATATACTATATCTACTATATCTACTATATCTATATATCTATATATCTACTATAAATATATACTATAAATATCTACTATATCTACTATCTACTATATCTACTATATATATTGTAATGTAACATAATATATTGTAGTAAAATGTGTGTATTTTAACATTAACTTCATATCTTAATATAAATATCTTACTGTTTATTTGTTTTTATTTCTTTAAATGGGGCAACTTCAAAGTCAAATCTTCAAGTATTCAGATTTTTTTAAATAACTTTTTATATATTTTATTGCTGCCTCTAATGATACATCATCCCTTGTTAAAAGCCACAGGTCTTTTTGTGCACCGTCTCCTTTCGTACTCCACCGTCACACCCAAGAAGCCCCAGAATAAATGGAGAAAACTAGCCCAAATGAAACCGATGGGGAAATACTCCTAGGTCAGATCCTTCAGAGCTTTTAGCGACAGCTGCATCGCACATGGATGGATTTATAAAACTGAACACGTCAGCGTTACTGGGAGAAATATCCCAATGAGACACTGGATTATATTTCATATTCGCTCCGACTCTTTCATTCAAAAACCAAAGAGACAGACACACGTAACAGTTAGATGTCTCTGCTCGGTGTCCTGACTGAAAAGGGGATAATAGTACTCAGTGGTTGAATGTAAATAAGTATTTACTCATGTACTTAAGTAGTATTCTGTCTTACTTTGTGTTTTTATCATGCTCTGTTGCCTCTTAGCATTTTTAACAAACCGTGTCCGTTGGTGTCATGAAAGGCGTCTAAAATAAAATGTATTATTATTATTACTACATTAACTTTAATCGAGTATTTCCAATGTTATACTCCACTGTATATTTTGGAGGCAAATATTATTCTACATTCAGCCATCGTTACTTTTACATATGACAACATGATATACAACTTATCTAACCAATGTTTTACACAGTTAATTGTTAAAAAATGTTCTCGACATTGACAAACTACAACGTAAAAAGTATGTGACATGTTTTTGTTATTGATGTAAACAGTTGAATATTCTATATGAGCAGGTATGCAGCCAAGTACTTTGCTTTTGATACTTGAGGTACATTTTTCTCATTATGCTTATATACAGTACTGAAGATTTTAAATTCTTCACTCAATTCAGGACTTTTACTTGTGTATTTTAAGACAATATTACTTCTAATGTTACCTAAGCAAAGGATCTGAGGACCCTTTCCATCCCTGAAAGTGCCCATAAAGCCAAAATGAGCTCAACGCAAGGTTTAATGAGAGCATGAAAGAGAGGAGAGCCACACATCTCAAGTGTGGAAAGTGTGTGTGTGTGTGTGTGTGTGTGTGTGTGTGTGTGTGTGTGTGTGTGTGTGTGTGTGTGGCCTAGCATTACTATACTTGTGGGGACCTAAATCTGTTTACACAGTCACGTGTGGGGACTCGCCTCCCTTATGGGGACAAATTGGAGGTCCCCATGAGGGGGATCATTAATTTTAGGGTGAAGACTTGGTTAGGGTTAGGGTTAGACATGTGTTGGTTATGGTTAAGGTTAGTATAAGTCTCCAGGAAATGCATGTAAGTCAATGTAATGTCCCTTGAAGTGATGTATACATGGTGTGTGTGTGTGTGTGTGTGTGTGTGTGTGTGTGTGCGTGCGTGCGTGCGTGCGTGTGTGTGTGTGCACGTGTGTGTGTGTGTGTGTGTGGTTAACATGAGGACGAGTTAAAAGGGGCTGTTCCGCCATTTAATGTCAGCATGCAGATGGGAGGCTATTTTAACTCTTCACACAGCTGGAGCAAGTCCAGTGTCTTCATGAGAGTTTTGTACAAACAGTGGCGCATCCTAGTGTGTGTCTAATTTCAGTTATGAGATGTCTAAAGGCAGGGTTGCCAACTTTGGGTACCTGGCTGGAGTGAGATTTTGATATCATGGTTTTAATTACGCATATGCGCACTAAATGACTGCTATCGTGTCAGTAGCGGGACCTTAGCATATATATAGGATATATATATACAATATATACAAAGACACAATATTGGACTCAGACTATAAAGGGCACACAGTTTCATTCAGTAATGAAAGTCAAACACATGTTGTTGCCTGTCGCAATAAGCAATTAATGCAATTATCGTACGATAAATAAAAAATAACTCGATACATTACCATTTCCATGAGGATGTGACTAGCAGTTTGAAAGGATGTACTTGAATTATTATTATATATTATCATTATGTCAGTTGTCTAAAACGGTCATACAACGGTGCCGACAATATTATCGTTTATCCCAATAATTTCCGGGAAAATGTATCCAACCAAATTAATTATCGTGAGAGGTCTATACATGAAACACACACACACAAACAAATCTACAGACGTACTCCAAACCGCCAAACATATTAATTAACACACTCACTCTCATATCCTCTATGACTCTAGTGTTGGCCTAGTAGAACAATAAGCAGCAGACTTTTACTTTTGTATCATTTCTACTGGATCTTAGATCTGCGCATGCGCAATACGTGTCGGCTCCCACTGCTCTGCTGTCTGTTGACGTTGTTAAGAGTGGTGGGGGCGGATCGACAGCTTGAGCAGCTCACACAACACCAACCTTCAAGCGGTCATAATGCTCACACTGACTCAAGTCTGCAGAAGTTCTAGAAGAAGAAAAAGAAGAAGCAGAAGAAGAAGACTTTTTGACTTTTTCAAAAACACTTTTTTACACATTTAACAATTGTACACATTCTTCAAATAAAGTGCTTAATTGTGTAAATAATCGATGTACTAAAATGATCTAATAAAAACGTGTGCAAAGTACAATTTGTCAATAGGCGCTTTCACACCAAGTACTTTGCCGCACTGAAGACCTGAGAGATCTGGATGGTTCAAGCGGCAAACTCCGGGGCAGAGCCGGGCGGACAATAAGGAAGTGCCACAAACTGCAGTTCATCTATTGGCCGCTAGGCGATGACTGCAGAAAGGACACATTTCCATAGACCCCCATGTTAAAATGCCCAACTTTACAGCGGAAATAAACATGTTTCTTCCCCTGGATGCAATACAAATTATTCGGGATATAGTTGGATTCCACCTTTATGATTATTAATTGGTGAGTGAATTGTTTTATAACGCAACCATTTTATTTATATTAGGTCTTAACGTTTTTGCATAAATTAGGACGTGGTCACTTTGATGGATAGGTACGTGCCTCACTGTCAGCTAACGGCAACTTGTCCACTCTGCTATATGGCGCTGGCTACAACCAGCTAGCTACAACGTTAGTTAGTCATAGTACTGTACTTTACCCTTGAGCTTAGGGAATATTGTTACAAATACCAGACAATTCAAATGTCGTGCTATGCGCTTGAATGTACTAACAGAACTTCCAAGAAGTCTAAAATGATAATATTATTCATGTTAACCCCGTTCGCAGGTGTTTGTGTGCTTGGTAGCTTAGCTTGTTACTTATTAGCCAGCTAAGGACATAGGCGGCGCGTGAGGCTCAGGTTTGGGAAGGCTAAATAACTTTTTTTACCTGACGCTGCCCGCCTCCGGCGTCTATGGAGAAGAGATGAACTCAGTGTGCGGAGTTTAAATCTCTCAAGTCATATTACAGGATAAAGGAAATACAGTTTAAACTGCTGTATGCAGAGAAAACGCCGACGTGTCGCACTTATCATTCATATTACATCATAAATCAGATCATCGATCATATAATATCATAATATATCATATATTTCCTGATCTGAGTCAGCTGAGCCGTATCTGGCCGTGCAACACTCACAGTGTCACATACTGTATGCAGAAGCATTATTTTAAGCAACACATTATGTTGACGAAACACTCGAGTCAAATGTAATTAAAGTCAGATCCACTCGTGTCTTAGACGGGGCAGTGATATCATAAAACTATGCTTTCAAACACTCGGTAGGCCTAGTTATTTGTTAACCAGTTGTTCTGTATTCTCCTTGCAGCAACTCTGTGGCTTGTATCCTGGATTATATGTGTAAATCATGGATGTTTAAAGCTCATATTTGTCTAATATTAGTTTACTTTTCATGAATGAAGTATGACGCTGCGCTGTCAGTACACTTGTCCCTGTTTGTGATTGGTCAAATGTAGCTAACCCCGCCCCTTTCACGTCAACGCGCTCTCAGCTGGTGAGAGAAACCCTGGCTTGATTTACCGAGTTGATAGCCGGCGTCGTAGGACCGCTTAGCGAGATTTCGTTTGTTAGTTTGTTGTTGTTGTTTGTTACTCAAACATATCGAGGGTCTGTTGAACTGGCTTCGTAGTACAGGGCACATGTGGCTAGCAGCGCTAATGTCAAAGACACAGACATTATACATTATATTTGTATTTTACCAGGGTGCAGTGACACAAATATTTGGGAAGGCTTAGCCTTCCCTAGCCTACAGCACCCGCCGTCCCTGGCTAAGGACGTAACCCTTTATGCATACATATACATTTTAGTTTATGATTCAGCCTTGGGTAAGACTTTTATAGTCTATGGCTATGACGCCCATAATGCTAAACGGGGGAAAATATTAATAGGGGACCCAATTATCCCAGTGGTGGCCGCCGGAGCTAACGGAGCCGCAGGGGGCTAGCTCCGGGACGCCGGCTGGAGCTAGCCCCCTGCGGCTCCGTTAGGTCCGGGCGGTGGAGTCCGTCTTTTCTCAAAGTGTGAATGACATTAAGAATAACAAAATATAGCTAATTCTCTTGCAGATTGTCTCATTTGATTATGAATGTGACTTTTATATAGGGGAACTACACTGTTAGCAGTAACGTGGTATGCATGCATTTCATGTTAGCTTAGCTTCTTAGCCTGAGCTAGCTCTGTTTACTTCCAGTTCGGAGGCAGGCAGATTAGACTCCGACGTCACAGTCGAGCCGTTAGTGGCCGACTCCGCCCACTAAGAGCTTCACGGCAACTCTGCAGAATCCTATGGGTGACGTCACGGACACTACGTCCATTCATATATACAGTCTAGACTCTATGGTCTGAACGCAAACCGAACCTTCTGAACAATGAAACAATGTAACAAACTGTCGTCTGGTGCGCACCAGAAAACGGACTATTAGGTGTGAATGTTTGTTATCCAACTCTTGATCAATCCAATCATAAATACTTTGAATATGCTGCGTAACAATGTCTCTTCGGTAAAAGTCCTTTAAATCTACTTCTATTCAACACTGATTTACCAGACTGGTGTCACACAGAAACATGTTTTGGATGCAGTAGATGCATTTCTGCATCGTTCTACATCTAAGATGCTTAAACGCACCACAGATTTGTGATGTTGATCTCCATTCTATTTTATTTGTATTCACTTGCACGATCTCATCAGTTATATTGTGTTGCACCGTTGGAGGAGCCTGTGACCTAAGATTTTCATTGACATATCTACACTACAGCTATGCACACATGACAATAAAAGCCTTGAATCTTTGAGCATGGAAGTACTACTTTTGGTGGAGCCAAAGTGCTGTACATATAATACAAATAGCCTACAGGAGAGACACTTTACAGCAAATACAACAAACAGATTGTTCAGAATATCAGTATGAGAAAAAACGATACCCTCTGTCCTTAGACCCTCTGTCCTTAGACCCTCTGTCCTTAGACCTGTCCTTAGACCCTCTGTCCTTAGACCCTCTGTCCTTAGACCCTCTGTCCTTAGACCTTCTGTCCTTAGACCTTCTGTCCTTAGACCTTCTATCCTTAGACCCTGTGTCCTTAGACCCTCTGTCCTTAGACCTTCTGTCCTTAGACCTTCTGTCCTTAGACCCTCTGTCCTTAGACCCTCTGTCCTTAGACCTTCTGTCCTTAGACCTTCTATCCTTAGACCCTGTGTCCTTAGACCCTCTGTCCTTAGACCTTCTGTCCTTAGACCCTCTGTCCTTAGACCCTCTGTCCTTAGACCCTCACATCGTACAAGGAAACACTTCGAGAGAAAACCCACAGTTTAAAGGGAACATGGGAGAAACCTCAGGGAGAGCAGCAGAGGAGGGATCCCTCTCCCAGGACGGACAGACGTGCAATAGATGCCGTGTGTAAATCCAAGAGATAATACATGTTACAGCGTATAGACCAAATGTTAATCATATTGAACATTTTGCATGTGTCCCTGAAATTGCTGTCCACCCTGTCATCATGGGGTAACTGCCCCTATAAGAAACCCTCTGATGTTTTCAGTAACATATGTCTTTCTTCAATGGAGGCTGAGACAGTGAGTTGCAGAGTAAGTATATACACTTCGTAAATTGTAATCATATTATGTGCAGAAAATGAATCTTTTATGACTTAATAGGCACTAAGAATGGAACAAGGTTGTTGCAGCTTAACCTCTGATACATTTTACCCCTCACTTTGTCTGAAAGGAGTGTGAAATTATACAAACCAGGCCGGCGTTAATCTGCAGAGGGCATACGGCTCTCAAACCCCTCTGATGGTATTATCAGCGCGTTCATCACGGGCTAATTGTGTGCTAAAGAGCTGTCTGGCTCAGGTCACATGGTTCCCTGCTGTCAGGCCTCTGTGCCCCCCCGAGGGTCCCCCTTCTGCTGCTGGCCCTCCACCATCTGGAGCCTCAGTCCACAGGAGGAGGAGGAGGAGGAGGAGGAGGAGGAGGAGGAGGAGGAGAGGAGGAGGAGGAGAGGAGGAGGAGGAGGAGGAGGAGGAGGACCAGAGGGAGATGTGGGATGAGGAGGGACCCTGGCTCCATTTTGTAGAAGAGCATGACAAATTAATTGATTGTAAAAAAAATTAGGCGGGAAATTGAAATATAATTAAAATTAGAAATGGTTGTTCTTCCTCATGAGAATATGCAAAAAGTATGAAATGTGTTAACAATTCCAATAAAATTATGTTTTTTACCGTAAGATAACTGGTTTTACACCATACAAGTACTTTTTAAGTTAACACATTCATGCTTCTTCTCTAATAAAATAATTTCCCAAATTAGGATCAATAAAGTATCTATCTATCTATCTATCTATCTATCTATCTATCTATCTATCTATCTATCCATCTATCCATCTGTCCATCTATCTATCTATCTATCTATCTATCTATCTATCTATCTATCTATCTATCTATCTATCTCTCTATCTATCCATCTATCTATCTATCTATCTATCTATCTATCTATCTATCTATCTCTCTATCTATCTCTCTATCTCTCTATCTATCTATCTATCTATCTATCTATCTATCTATCTATCTATCTATCTATCTATCTATCTATCCATATATCTATCTATCTCTCTATCTATCTATCTATCTATCCATATATCTCTCTCTCTATCTATCTATCTATCCATATATCTCTCTCTCTATCTATCTATCTATCTATCTATCTATCTATCTATCCATATATCTATCTATCTATCTATCTATCTATCTATCTATCTATCTATCCATATATCTCTCTCTCTATCTATCTATCTATCTATCTATCTATCTATCTATCTATCTATCTATCTATCTATCTATCTATCTATCTATCTATCCATATATCTATCTATCTATCTATCTATCTATCTCTCTATCTATCTATCTATCTATCTATCTATCTATCTATATATCCATATATCTATCTATATATCTATCTATCTATCTATCTATCTATATATCTATCTATCTATCTATCTATCTATCTATCTACAGAGTGGGGATTTCAGCTTTATGTAATTGCAATATACAAAACACGTAATGCAACCTATGCATATTTAACATGAGCACTTTACATGAACCCAGCACCTGAAGGCACCTCATTCACATAATTGCTGAATCAGTCATAAATGTATCCCACTGCACTGTTAGAGCTTAGAGCAGGCACCAGGCCATGTGATAACAGCAGGTCGAGGGGAACAGTACGACCTCTCCTGGCATGCAGAGGGACAGATGGTGGCTCTGGGGTCATCGTCAGATCTAAATAAAGGAATTCAGCACACGACATCCACAGTACTGTACCTTTAAATCAGAATGAAATGATACATAGGAAACATGACATTGGGATATAGACTTTGTATTGTAGGTCTTTCAATTACAGCTTTTTAATAATGTAGGCTTTTGTGAAATGGTGGATAAGTACTAACAGCCAGGTTAAGGCTTATCTTAATGTGACATGTACCTGTTTGTTTAGAAAATGCTTGAAAATGCATCCTAAATGCTGGAATAAATACATAATTTTGCACATTTGCTATTTTTAAATAGTGTTGTTGCATTTTATGCCAGCAGATGGCAACATTACTCTTGTTTGTAAATTGTGACTCACCATAGAAAGAAAACACAAAAATACGTAAAAAATGGCCAGATATTTAATTATTGCAGACTTAAATTATGTTTATCGTTTAAATTGACATGTGTTCTATTTGTTTATGGGTTTTTTAAGCACCTTGCATTTCCTTGTGTTTAAATATAAATATAAATAAAAGTGGCTTGATTTGCCTTGATTTGTTCTTCTACAGTTTACTAAAAATATCCTTAACTTTTACTGATAATAATATATTTGTGCAACTGCGAGGTACAGTTGCGAACGAACACGGAAGTAGGGTGGGAGTGAATAATCCCACTGCACCTCGCTACTCTTTGACCATATAGACTGTAAACAAGGGATTCAATTCATTTAAATAAATTCAGAAATTGTGTTAAAATGTGCTACATAAATAAACGTGTCTTACCTTGCCTTACGTTCTCCCGTTACAGATTACTAAAATATCCTTCGTTTTACTGATAATCATCCATTTTGCAGTCTAACTTTATATACGTAGTCTACTCATAACTCTGTAAACAATCATGTTAGGTCCAAAACCGAGTACAACATCTTCGTTAAATCAATGTATTTCAATACATTCCAATACACTGAAAAACGATGTGCTACTTTGCTGTAAAATCATTTCTATTGACAATTTAAAAAAAAGGAAGACAATTATTTCGCTTGTTGTTAACGAAGTGCATAACGAACGTGGAAGAAGGCGGGAGTGATTAATCTTGAGGCACCTCGCCACTCTTTGACGATAAAGTGAGCCGTTGGGCGACATTTTGGGCACAGCATCATCAGCGCTGACGTGAGCAGGGCTGTCATTACTGTAGTGACGAGCAAACTACGTATTATTCGGTAAGTCACTGCAAAGCTGTCACAATTTCTCTCACCGCCTCTCGAGAAGATTCTATGTGCAAACACGTCTAAGAGGCCACACTTTGCATTAAAACTGTACTTTAACAACATGAATCAGCGAGTCAATACGGAGTTACAAAATGTTCTCAGGCTGTTTCCTTTCTGTTCAAGTTTACAGAGACGCGTCAAGTTAGAGAAAAAGAAGATGGAGACCGGAAGTTGTCTTTTCAAAATAAAACATCTGTATCAACGATTTTTGTTCCAAATCCGTTTTAGATATAATTTTGGTTGTGTCTAAATAGTGTCAATACAATTATATACAGTGTCACATTATATGCTAAACCCGTAAAAAAAGAAGTGGAAACTTTAAAAACGTTTACTACTCAACTACATTTATTTTACAGATGTATTATTTTTTGACACAAAATAAAAGGGAAAACCTTTCAAATATACGATTATTTGTCATAGATTCAACCAGCCAACATTATATTTAGGTAACTTTACCATGAGTTACCACAGATTTTGCTTTATTTTTTACTTTTTAAGGCATACATAAATCCCCTGACTTTCCTCTATTGGAGATAAATAAAGAATGCCTTCTTCTTGTTCTTGTTCTAATTTGTAATCTCTTTGATTACATATTTGCATTATCATATTTCGCTCTCTTAGTTCCGGATAGTAGACAACATTATTTTGAGAAAGCGTTAGAACAAACCTTTATCAAGCCCTGTGGTTGAAAATAAGGGCCCCACATGTGTTCATTTTGGAAATAGTTGGACTACGCCTCCTTCTTGCCTTCTGCCTTCTTCTTGTGCTTGTTCTAATTTGTAATCTCTTTGATTACATATTTGCATTATCATATTTCGCTCTCTTAGTTCCGGATACGAGACAACATTATTTTGAGAAAGCGTTAGAACAAAGTTTTATCAAGCCCTGTGGTTGAAAATAAGGGCCCCACATGTGTGGGGCCTCCTGGTTTTTGTGAAGTTGGTGTTGACATCGGTCTTTGTGACCTATACCATTAAAACTAAGTCAGTATCTAAACTATGTGTACATTCAAACACATGTAAAACCATTTGATCCCTTCTCGCTCTCATCACTCGAGTGTGTAACGTTATTTTAGTCTGCCAGCCCCTCCAGGTGCCTGCCACACAAAATGAGCATGAGGAATGGATTTGTCACACTGAATAGACAATCAGTGCCAACAGAGATCTTCATTCAGATTTATTTGACTCACAAGCAAACCCTGGAGTCTATTGGACTGAATTGAAAGTGTCCTCATTGTGTTCAGCTACTCTGACAACACATTTCATGGAAAGATCTTCATTAACATATATTATTATTGTGTTTTTTAATAATATTTTAGAATCAGACTCTGGGAAATGACCAATTTTTTTTGGTTCTTGACATGTTGGAAACACAATTGAAACCTTACATGCAATATCAATGAAACAGACGAACAGATGAAATAACTACTTTGAGGTGGCTCAGAAAACAAAGACCAGAAAACCATTTATATGCAATATAAACACTTGTTTGCAATTGTACAGTGCTTTAATCACTTTATGTAAATAATACATTTGTTTCATAAATGTCCCCAAACTTATTTTGTATGTCCCTATACTTTAATATGCTATTTATATCACGCAGTTTACTTAATTTGCTGCTACACATTTTTTTTGCCATGGTTATGTACATATTTGTCTTTATTTGTTTTATTTGATACCAATGTCTGCTTTTATATTGCTATTGCTTGCCTTTTTTACCTGCTATGCCACTTTTGCTGTAACACTATATATGTCCCTGCTGTAGAACTAATACAGAAATTCTGATTCTGGGTTGATCTCTGAAAAGACAACATTAATAACAATAATAATAATATGTTTTATTTCGAGGCACCTTTCAGGACACCCAAGGTCGCCTTACAGTGCATTTAAAAGTTAAAACAAAAACGGAACACAATTTAAACGAACCGACAAGGCAATACAGCAGCGTAAAAGCATAAAACCGGCAAGACAAGAGTGTGGAGTGACGGAGTGAGAGGGGGATCTGTGATAGCAGGTTGAATGTGTTTTGGAGTGAGTAGGCTAGTTTAAACAGGTGGGTTTTGAGATAGGATTTGAATGTCGTGATGGAGTCAGACTGTTTGATGTGTCGAGGCAGAGAGTTTCAGAGCCCGGGTGCGGTGCAGCTAAAAGCCCTGGCTCCCATGGTGCTAAGGCGGGAGGTGGGGACAGTGAGGAGTCCGGCTGAGGATGAGCGCAGGGAGAGGGTGTATTCCTGGAGGAGGTTTGAGAGATAGGTGGGGGTGAGGTTGTTGAGGGCTTTGTATGTAAGCAGAAGGTTTTTGTAGTCAATCCGGTGCTGAACAGGGAGCCAGTGAAGCTGGATGAGGGTGGGGGTGATGTGGTCAGACGATTTGGTACAGGTAATGATCCGGGCAGCCGAGTTTTGAATGATTTGGAGTCTGTTGAGTAGTTTTGTGGGTAGGCCAGAGAGGATAGCTTTACAGTGGTCAATCCGGGATGTGACAAATGCCTTAACCAGGATTTCGGTGCTGGATTGTGAAAGGGATGGGCGGAGTCTGGAAATGTTGCGGATATGGAAGAAGGCAGTCCGGGTGATGTTTTTTATGTGGGGTGTAAACGAAAGAGTGATGTCCAGGATGACGCCAAGGCTTTTGACTTGGCTGGTGAAGGATACAGGGAAGCCGTCGATCATGATGCTTGGGGGTGGGGTGGTTAGGATTTTGGAGAGGGTGTTTTTTGATCCGATGAGCAGGGCCTTAGTTTTACTACCATTTAGCTTCAGGAAGTTCCTGCTCATCCAGCTCCTGATATCCTGGAGGCAGGTGGTGAGGGAGGTGGGCGGTGTTGGGTTTGGTTGAGATATAGACTTGCGTGTCGTCAGCATAGCAGTGAAAGTGGATGCCATGGTGACGGAGGATTGTGCCTAGTGGGAGGAGGTAAATGATGAATAGGAGTGGACCCAATACTGACCCCTGGGGGACACCCAGTGAAACAGGAGAACACCCTGACCTGTGGTTCCCCAGCTGGACAAACTGTGGTCTGTTGGTAAGGTAGGAGGAGAACCAGGAGAGTGCAACACCAGTGATCCCAATGTCAGCCAAGCGTTCCAGGAGTAGTGGGTGGGAGATTGTGTCGAAGGCAGTGGTGAGGTCAAGGAGGATGAGGATGGTGAGCAGTCCAGAGTCAGCTGCACAGAGGAGGTCGTTGGTGATTTTAACCAGAGCTGTTTCGGTACTCTGCATTGAGCGGAAACCAGATTGGAAGGGTTCATGGAGGTTGTTTGAGTCGAGGTGGGACTGGAGTTGAGCGGCAACCACCCTTTCAAGGGTTTTTGAAATGAAGGGAAGGTTGGAGATGGGCCTGTAGTGGTTAAGGTCAGCTGGGTCATCATTGGATTTGTTGAGGGTGGGTGTGATTGCAGCAATTTTGAGGGTGGGGGGTACAGTTCCAGAAATGAGGGAGGAGTTAATTATTTTTGTGATCATGGAGGAAATGGACGGCAGACAGGCTTTGATGAGGGTAGTGGGGAGGGGATCAAGCTGGCAGGTGGTGCATTTGGCTTTGCAGATGAGCTTGGAGATGGTGGATTCTGATGCTGGAGTGAAGTTGGAGAGGGTGCTGGTGGGTGGTTGGACCGTGGTGGCCATCCAGAGTGGGTCCGTTGAAGGGGCGCCTGATGAGGCCAGCTGTAGGTGAATGTTGCTTACTTTGGAGCTGAAAAATTGCAGAATGTCAGTGCAGCGTTCAGGGGAGATATTAGAAGGGAGGGTTCTGGGGGGCTGAAGTAGGTGGCTAACTGTTGAGAAAAGGGCTCTCGTGTTACCGGTGCCAGTGCTGATGAGGTTGGAGTAGTAGGTGGATTTGGCAGTGGAGAGGGCGTTCTTGTACTGATGTAGGTGATCAGCAAATATTTGGGTGTGTACTGATAGTCCGGTCTTTTTACACAGCCGTTCAAGTCGACGACCAGTTGTTTTGAGCCGTCGAAGATCGGAGGTGAACCAAGGAGCGGTGTGGGCAAAGGAGACTGTGCGGGTTTTAACAGGGGCCAGAGCGTCAAGCGAGGAGGACAGACAGTCATTGTAGTGACTCACCAAGTCAGCAGGGGAAGAGGATGCAAGAGGGATGGGGTAGGAGTTGATCAGGGTGGTGAGATCTGTGGGGTCTATGTGTTATTTCTGAAGGAGATGATTCGTTCTTCTTTAGCTTTTGATCGGGGGGCGTGAACCTCAAAGAGCACAACTTTGTGGTCAGAGATAGGAAACTCGGCCAGTGGAGTAATGCCAGTGGAGCAGATCAAGTCCAGTATGTGACCTTTATTATGGGTAGGAAAGTTAACATGTAGTGTGATACTGAGACAGTCGAGGAGTGAGATGAAGTCATTGGCAAAAACACTGGATGGGTCGTGAATGTGGATGTTAAAGTCTCCAGTGAGAATAACAGTGGGGGACATTGCACATACAGATGTTAATAATGAGGAAAATTCAGTGAGAAAAACAGGGTTTTGGTGGTCTGTAGATGGTGACAATAATGATGGGTTTGGGGCCTGAGAGTTTAACAGCTAGACATTCAAAGGAAGAGTGATTGGGGACAGTGACAGCAGTGACTTTGATGTCCTTACGGTAGAGCAAGGCGGGACCACCCCCTCTCCCGGTGTTGCGGGGTTTACACATATAGGCAAAGCCCGGTGGAACGGCTTCATTTAACTGGGAGAAGTCATTAGGCTGTTGCCAAGTCTCGGTGAGGCATAAAAAGTCAAGCTTTCTGTCCACAATGAGCTCAGAAACCAGCAGGGCCTTACTGGTGAGAGATCTTACATTGAAAATAGCTGATTTCATGTAATCAAATGGCGTATTGGTGGCTGCTTTGCGCAATGGGGATAACACAGTGTCATTGACAGTGCGAGGGGGGCGGGGCTTAGTGGACCAGAAGGAGCGAATGTTTGTGTTATTGTTGTGTTGTGTGTCCAGCGAGTTTTGACCAGATCCACGATGGACATATCTTGGTCGTTTGAGGAGAATGTCACGGTGGGCAAGCAGAACTGTGGGGGTCTTGAAGTTTGATTAGCAATGTGTTTTTCTGTCAGTTTGTCTATAGGTGAGGGACTATGGACGCCTCAGTTTCTCCTCAGTTGGACGGCAGTTTGAAGGACTCCGATGGAGAGGAGAACCACAGTGACGACAGTTCCTCTTCTGCAGATCCTGCTCAGGTAGACAAAGTACATTTCATTTGCAGAGAAGGGAGAAGGTCCTGCAGGGCGTCAGTGTCTTCTCACTTTATACATTTTCATCTATCGAGCACTTTTTAGGGTACTCAAAGACACTTTACATGCAAACATTTATTAAAAAAACAACATTAAAACAACACACTTGGATGTTCATGGAAAATGTGTGTAACATAAGTTCAGCATATCATGTTTAGCTTATGATACAAGATTCCAGTCTATAATGTTTGACTGAAGATGAAGTTCTGTACTTTTACACCACATAATGTTATTGCGGTAATATAGTTTTGACGTCTTTGTTTTTTTAAAGCGTGATGGTCTGGGTTTGTGCCTCCAGGCGTCGGTGGAAGGAGGGTCTCCAGGAGTGACGGTGGTCCAGCTGAGTGACGGTCAGATGCTTCAGGTCCACGGGGTGATCCAGGCCCCTCAGACCTCCGTCATACAGGCCCCACCCGTCCAGACCGTCCAGGTGAGAGCATCAGACGCATCGGCCATGATCTGGACCAGCTTCAAATGATTAGATATTTGTTCATACTTTATTTTTAAGTTGTTAAAACAAAAACATAACAAACAACATATAGGTCACCAGAGGCAATACATTACATGAATATGTTCACAGCAAGTAGTCCAGTACCATGGGGCACCGTCCCCCAAAACGGGCTCACAACAAATGAGTGTTGATTCCAGTCCAGCGTAAGAGGCTAGTAGATGTACAAAACAATTGTATGGTGATCATGCAAGCAAAGCGCACACGGGAAACCAGGAAGAAGCCACAGATCCACTGTTCCAGAAAGGAAAAACACAAAAAACGTTTCGAAGTAAATGTATTGTTCTTTTTTTCAGGCCTAGCCTCAAGTCAAGAATCAAGTCATCGAGGACGTGTTCTGGACATTTCTCAAGTGTCAAGTATTTTATTTGAAAGGATTTGACAAAAATCAAGATGAGTCTCGAGTCATTCACGCCAAATCTACTTTAATCTACATGGAACTAAACCCATTATACAGTATACATGCAATCTCCCTTCAAAGCCACCAGACTCCATTGACAACAACCACACTTCAGCTCCCAGAACTAAAAACCTTTATTGAGTTCATTAACGTGGCTTTTGTCTTTTATGGTGCATTTCCACTACACGGCCTCGCTCGGTATGGCTAGGCCTCGTTAGGCCCGGCTCACTTTATGGCGCATTGCCATTACAGTTTAGGAACTGGGGTAGTATCTATAGTAACGCAGTGGAGGCGGAGCCGTGACGTCATCTTCAATGAGAACCACAGAAAAACAACACAGCCGTTAGCTGTTAGCACTCAGAGCTCACAGCTCCTCATATCTGTTCAGAAACTAGACAGAAGTTAAACAAGTACAAACCACAGACTGCCTGTGTCATGGAGGATACAGTCGCTGGTTTATTTATGTCTGTAGGCCGTTGTTGTGAGTGTGGACGGTCGGAGCATATACAATGTTAGCTTAGCCAATCTCCATTTAGACAACGCGCATTTTAAAAGGCGTTTTGCCTGCCGTCTGTCTGCAGACTTGTCAAAGCATTAATTCATGGTTTTTACTAACCGGTATCAGTGTGTTGTTACTTTGGCATCATTTTAGAAATATGTTCATCTTGTTGTAGTTGTAGCCCCCTTGCCAGCAATTCTCTCTCTAGTTTAGCATACTCAGCCTGGTTGTTCCTGGCCCTAGAACCACGATTTTATGGGGCCAGAAATCTGTGAATTAGGACCCGCTAGCCGGTACTAGGCCAAGTGGAAACGCAACCAAAAACGGGCCCCGCTCGGCTCGGCACGCTTAAACGCGCCATTAAAGGACTAGTTGGGACTTTGTTTCTTGAAATGAAGGGCATGCCAACCTCCATCCACTATGGGTTACACACGAACAATGGATAAGTACCTTATACGACCCCCCTTTAAAACATCCAAACTACCCCTTTGAGTCTCAAGCTAAAGAACAAAGACATGGGAAGTCCTCATGTGAATGTCTTGAGTTTTATTTAAATAATGAGAACAGTTGTCTACAAAAATGGAAGTTGTGATGTCAAAGTGAGTGCGATAGTGAATGAGTATTTACATACCAGTTATGCAGAGTATGCGTTAATAGGATTGTTGATGTGTATGAGGTGTAAGCTCCTCAGTCCTTCAGGAGATGTGGTCTGGTCAGGAGAAACTGGGTAACACTGAACAAAAGTCACTCTGGGATTGTTCTACTAAACAATGTGGAGGTGCTTCAGTATTTCCAGCACTTGAAAAAAATTGTTTTTGGATGCGAAATGAAAAAATGTTCCTGTTGCGGGTATAGACAGGCAGACGCACTAAAACAATACTGCTCCACTTCTGCTTGTTTCACCTTTTTTTGCGAAAAACAGTCCAATCGGGAAGAGTAGTGCAAGTGCGATTTCTGATCTGAAGTAGCGTAGAAATTGCGACGGCAAACCTAGTAGAAATGAGGTCAACACCTTACACTGTTCCTACACTGCCCCGACATCTGTGACCATGTAGCAGCAGATCTTCTCACATGTGCATCTTGATTTTCAGAGCACAGGATACTCTGTCGTTTCATGAACAGAGTATCTTTGCATGTAAATAGGTCACAACGCAGATCAAAGCTGTGAACTAAGTGAAAATGCAGACGTCAACATCAAAGTGGTTTTGTTGACTGATTTCCAATTACTCTGTAGCTCATATCAGTGAGTTTCATCAATAACAAGTTCCATTTAACTCTGGCTGATATTTCACAGCAATATTTAAATTGTCATAGAAATGAAGTCCCTGTGTCACTGACTCAGTCGTGTTAAACCAGTGTATTATTTGCTTTCACCGTTTGGAGGCGGATTCCCAGGTAGTTGGAAACATGACACGATTAATCTCGTTTTGCTTCTTTTATCAACTTCTGCTTTGTGATGGTAACCCTGACAACCGTATGCTTAACTTCCACTCCCATAATGATCAATAAAAGCAGGTATGTAACCTGGCATCTATCAGGCTCCTCCTTTGTCGTTCACCAGGGCCAAAGCAGCCTTTGTGTCGATAACAACTACGCACCAGTGTGAGTCATAGAAGCTTACTGATTCATGACGAGTAATCATTTCCAAATGCATGTTTGTTATTGTTCCAACGATACCCTTTGGGTCACTTTGACATGCGCTGCAAAGACTCTGTTGAGAATTGTTTCTTTGATGTCATTTCTTATGAGAAATACATCCCGGTTTACTCACAAAGGTCTGTGTGGGAAAGCAACACCTCAGTGGTGGCATAAATCACCAGAGAGGTTACTATTAGGGGTGGGCGATATTGAAAAATATATTATCACGATATTTTTCAAGCAGTATCACGATAGACGATATTTATCACGATATTTTTTCATGTCGGTTATTATGGTTATTTTTCAAGTTACGTAACAGTACAAGCACCTACGAGGTGACAGAAACTAAAACAAAAAGGAGTGACAGACCAACATAGCATTTCAAGCTGGTTTTATTTCAGAAATGAATCCCTGAATTCAACATTTTGATATTCATTTCATTTCAAACCTTTATTTATACAGATAAAATCCCATTGAGATCATTGATCTCTTTTCCAAGGGAGACCAATATGGCTTCAAGGCACAGTTTCTCAGTATACAAATGAACTTTCTGAGGGAGCACTAGCAGTGAACATCAATACACATGAAACACAACTAAGTAAAACATAAAACATCAATGAGGAAAAGTCAGTGCCAAACAATTAAAATGTAAACTTTAGACTTGAAGTGCAATAAAATACTTTAGCATAACTGAAGGGAAAAGTATTTTTTTTTGTCACGATAGATACAATATCTCTGAAAAAGCATATAGTGGAGACCTAATATCGTCACGACGATATATATCGTCATATCGCCCACCCCTAGTTACTATATTGGACTACTTTTAAATTCTGCGTGTTTTTATGTTTCAGATTGCCAGTGTAGCAGAGCTGGAGCCCGACCAATCAGAAACAGACACTCAGAAGAGGCGGGTGCTTCTGTCCAGGCGTCCGTCTTATCGGTGAGAGACGTCAAGAGAATGATGAAGAAGCACAAAGTGTGTGAAGAGTTACGTCTTGATAATGTTGAACTGTCTCTGTGGACTCACTTCATTTGACCTCTCTTCTCCCGCAGAAAGATACTGAACGAGCTTTCGTCGGATTCACCGGCCGTTGCTAAAATCGAAGAGGAGAAGATGGAGGAGGAGGAGGAGGAGGAGGTGGTGGTCTCTGCTGCCGAAGCAACAGTGCCCACCTCCATCTACCAGACCAGCTCAGGACAGTATAGTCAGTACCAGTCAATCAAACTTCATTCATATAGCACTTTACAGAAAAGGCGCTTCACAACCAAGAACAAAAAACTACATAAAATCAATGCTACAGATAATAATCCAAGTATCGTATAACTTACAGATTGATATTATTATTATTTTTAGGGGTTTTCCTTTCTTGTAGTTTGTTAAATAGGTTTTTGTGCATGTAAATGGTCTGGAAAGGCTAAACCCCCCCCCCATTGGACTCCTTTGTTTACTGCCAGAACATACTGACATAATTATATAACACTCTATTGGCTAGCGCAACAGAGCAGGCCAGCTAACCAATCAGAGCAGACTGGGCTCTGGTTTCAGACAGAGGGTGAAAAGAGGTGCTGCAGCACAGGCAGTATGAGAGAAATAAAATACTGAAAAACCTGAATATGAGCATTATATGTCCTGATACATTATATGTATTTCATTGTTTTTATAATCAGAACAGAACTGACATTCTCCTGTAACATCTTGAGCTTTTTGAACATTAAAGCATGGAGACATGTCACAATAGCAATATTACAGGGTCCCCGTGACCCAGCATCAGGTCAGTGTCACCATGTAAATATTTAATTTCCTGTAAAAAGCAGCAAGGTAGACGAGGCCTTCGGCTAAATCGCAGGTTTTTAATCAATTCACTAAATGGCTCCGAATCCAAAAGTAATCAGCCTTGGTGCTGTTGCCATGGAGAACATGCATAACAACCACAAGCACAAATCCAAGCTCCAGCATATTCCAAAGCCCTGTTAATCAGGACAGAAAAATAATCCATTTTATGTGCTGCACTTGCCCTGAGCAGGTCGTGTTTAAAAATACTCTGGTAAAAGTAAAAAGTACCCCATAACTAGCAGCTGCTTTAAAGAGTACCTGACCTCCCTTTATATTAACAGAACAATAATGTCATTGTTAGCTAATGAATGTTTCCATGGTGACCAACGGCAACATGACAACGTTTCCATTGGTCCCTCTTCTTTAGAGAAGACCAGGAAGTGATGGATACACGGATCGTGTTCAAATCAATAGGCACGCAATGACTCTCAAGAATAATGACCACGCACCAAACACACATTCAGACTAAAGCAACCAGCTGTTTGGAAATTGAGAGAAGTAGAAAGTACAGGTATTTGAGTTCAACATGTAAGAAGTAGAAAGTACAGGTATTTGAGTTCAACATGTAAGAAGTAGAAAGTACAGGTATTTGAGTTCAACATGTAAGAAGTAGAAAGTACAGGTATTTGAGTTCAACATGTAAGAAGTAGAAAGTACAGGTATTTGTGTTCAACATGTAAGAAGTAGAAAGTACAGGTATTTGAGTTCAACATGTAAGAAGTAGAAAGTACAGGTATTTGAGTTCAACATGTAAGAAGTAGAAAGTACAGGTATTTGTGTTCAACATGTCAGAAGTAGAAAGTACAGGTATTTGAGTTCAACATGTGAGAAGTAGAAAGTACAGGTATTTGTGTTCAACATGTAAGAAGTAGAAAGTACAGGTATTTGTGTTCAACATGTAAGAAGTAGAAAGTACAGGTATTTGTGTTCAACATGTGAGAAGTAGAAAGTACAGGTATTTGGGTTCAACATGTAAGAAGTAGAAAGTACAAGTATTTGGGTTCAACATGTAAGAAGTAAAAAGTCGTCAGAAAAATAAGTAGTGGAGTAAAGTACTAATACTAGAAAGATGTACTTAAGGAGAGTAACAAAGTATTTGTACTCCACTACTTCCCACCTCTGACAGCAGTTTAGTAATCACTGACCTCTGACCCCACACAGTTGCGATCTCTCAGGGGAGAGCCATCCAGTTGAACCCCGGAGTAGAGGCCCTTCAGGGGGGCGGGGCCCAGACCCTGACTGTGGGTAGCTCCTATCCAGCCGGAGACGCCCAACAGCAGATCTTCCTCCAGGGAGGACAGATGCTCCTCCAAGGTAGGACTCAGATGATTTAAAATGTCATGAGCAGGACCTGTGAACTCACGCTTGCTATTTCTTGTCATTATACAAGTGATTTCTTTCTGGTTGTTTTGTACAAAAAAAGCATTTGTTTAAAACAATGAATGCAATATCACGGATGCTGATGACGATGACCTAATATTTTATTTTGAAGACAAAATTCACGCTAGATGGGGTAGGACCGGTTTATTCCCATTTCGCCCCTTCCCATTTCGCCCCTTCCCATTTCGCCCCTTCCCATTTCGCCCTTTCCCATTCTGCCCCTTTCCCATTCCGCCCCTTTCCCATTCCGCCCTTTCCCATTCTGCCCCTTTCCCATTCTGCCCCTTTCCCATTCCGCCCCTTCCCATTCTGGCCCTTTCCCATTTCGCCCTTTCCCATTTCGCCCTTTCCCATTCCGCCCCTTTCCCATTCTGCCCCTTTCCCATTCTGCCCCTTTCCCATTCCGCCCCTTCCCATTCTGCCCCTTTCCCATTTCGCCCCCTATCCCATGAAGCCCCAACAACAGCCTCTGATTCGTCAACAGACTTCATGCAAGCTTCATGGGTTGCATCATTAGATCTATAAACTCCCTAACCCTAAGACCCACGACCAAGCAAAACAAGTATCATTTCTTATGTTGCCCAATGTAAAGAAGGGGCCAAAGGGGCGAAGTGGCAAGGGGGCGAATTGGGAAGGGGGTGAGATGGGAAGGGGGTGAGATGGGAATAATTTAGGGGCGAATTTGGGAAGGGGCGAAATGGGAAGGGGCGAGATGGGAATAATTTTGGGGCGAATTGGGAAGGAGCAAAACGGGAAGGGGCGACACGGGAAGACACACACCGGTAGGACCAGAAACGTTGTTAAGCTTCTTCTTGCCCCTTTTGAACATGACAGAAACTGTCTGAGCATTTTTTTATACGTTGAACGTTTTTTACATTTTTAATTTTGCTTCTCTTTGTTATAATTATTTGTTCCAACGTGTTCAATAAATTGACTAATAATAATATGCACCTCAAGAATTGCATTGTGGAACATGGAAGGAACCTGATTACTTCCACGAGGAATACATGTATCCCTGCGCTGACATGGGACAGATAGAGGCCCAAAGGAAAATCTGTGTGAATCCAATTCAACAGGATAATCCTCAATTGAAATCATGGGATTAACACCAAGAGAAAAATGAGGGATTGTGTCAAACATGATGTACTGGATACACTCACAACCATGGGTTCAATGTTCACTCTTTAATAATGTCCGTATGAGTAGGAATATTATTATGACAAAGCATACTGGTTGACTCTATCCAATAACAGGTGTTCTTAAGGTGTCTTCATTTGATAGGGTTTCTATCCGTCCCTTTTTGGGGGTTGCTATGGTTTCTCTAACATTTAACCCCTGTTGTTCAGACTTTCTAGCTTTCATAGTGACATGTCCTTGAACACGTATCTGGATAAGGATAACACATTGACATTTACATAAACACAAAGACCTTGTCATCGTGGATATCATTTCAGTTCAATCAGGAGAGACGTAATGTATGAAATACATGTTTACTATCGGTCACATTATATAAATGAAACATAATGATGACGGTTTATAACAAGTGAATGCAATGTGTTTTGGCGACTAGGCCCAGGTTTTGTAGGACATCATTCGGGAAGGGAAAGAACCGTTTCCAATGAACCCCCCTGGGTCTAGACCTGGTGGTGGTGATGAGTGGTTAGGTCCGGTTGGAAGGGAGAAGGTTGAGCTTGGCCCTGAGCTGGAAGCAGGAGGCGAAGGGGTGGAGGAGGGTTGCGCGTTGACGCCTGGAAGACAGCTGATAGGAAAGGGGAGAGCATATATAGAGGGTTTAACAGGTGCGATAATTAGGCTTGTGAATGGAGGGAAGTGATAGGTTAGCTGAGGAGTGGTGCTCCCTGTCATCCAGTGGAGGGAGCGAGTATTGCCATGACGAGCAATACGGAGTGTTAGGTCTTCCTGTCTGAACTTGCGCTCAGCTTCATTTCACGGAATACTGAAAAATAAAATACTGGAATTCAAGTAGATTGGAAACGACTTAAACACAGATAAGTGTGCCGTATCAACAATACAAGTCAGAAGTGAGCGGACACGTCTCTATTTCAGTATATTACATTTGACCCTAGCACTTGTTCTACAACACTCAAAGAACAATGCTTTGGTCTCTCCTGTAGTATTTGAAATCCAGAAACCAGCATTAACAGGATTTGTGAATGAGTGGTTTTGCTCTGGACCTGCCAGCTTTCTCGAACAGTGGTTCTCAAATGGGGGTACGCGGACCCCTAGGGGTACGTTGGAGTACTGCAGGGGGTACGTGAGATTTATTTTTATGTTAATGGAAAACAACGTAATTAATGCATTTAAACAAACTACTAATAGTAGAGGAACTACGTTATTCAAAGGTTTACAGAAACTCTGGAGAATAAAATGGGAACAATAAACGGGGTGCTCTCTTTTCCTCTCCCTCTCCTGACAGCCCGTCAGTCTCGTGCAGCTCGCTGAACCTGTAATGAGTGACCCGACAGTAAAGAATACGTATATGTATAACTAGATTAGCCAGTTCCAGAGTTGATAAACTCGCTAAGAGTGTTAGGTCTAACTCTTAGTGTATTTTCCTCCGCTCAACGGGCCGTCAGCAGCAGCTGATCTCTCTCACTCACACTCACACACACTCCACACACTCACACTCACACTCACACACACACACTCACACAGTCACAGCAGTGTAAACTCGCACTCTCTCTCTCTCTCTCTCTCTCTCTCTCTCTTCTCTCTCTCTCTCTCTCTCTTAAAATCTAGCAGATAGTTCTAGTTAATCATTTGACTGCCTGCTTATCAAAGGACCTAAACAATAAGCGTTGCTTGGCAACGGCGTGTGGCCGCAAAGTATAGCATATGTTTATATGAGGGGTCAAAATCCCATGCTCTTAAAATGCTCATATATTTTTTCTCTTCGTTCCCCACGCCCCTAAATAAATAAATATACTAATGTTAGGAAAAGTAAGGAAGTTTGAGCAGCGTGGGTTTTATATGAACAGAGTTACACATATTTCAAAACGCGAGGTGTAATAACTGCAGGTTGCCTCCCTGTCAGAAAGACGAAGGTCCTCAGTGAAGCACGAGCCCATGTCTCACTACATTGAGTACAACTTATTAAAAAGATCAGTTCAATGCAGCTAATGTCGTCTCAGTGTTGTCGCATGATGTTGAAATTGGTTTGCCGTGAATTTAGTGATGGATTGTGAACATTTGAAATGTAGCATTGAAGTGTTTCTCAGTTACTGTTGTTGTTTTAATGAATCAGACGCTGATGGTGCAGCGCCGTGCTGTTCCTCTTTATAGGCTTGTTTTCCCTAACCATTGTTTTTGCGCTGATCAGGGGTACGTGGCTGCATTTCTTTTTCAAAGGGGGAACATGAGTGAAAAAAGTTTGAGAACCACTGCTCTAGAAATCTGTCTGGGTACCAAAGAAAGAAAGAAACTGAAGCGTTGACTTTAATTAAACGTCAACAGATTTCACATAACTGTTGTAGGTCAGTTGAAAGCAATAACATCAAGTTTGAATACGAAAGACCGACCTTATACAGTTATGAGAAACCTGTTGACATAATACGTGTAATTAAAGTCAGTGTTTCGACCAGCGTAACTTTGTTTGGCTCCACTGTGATTTTCCACAAATCCTGTAAGAGTTCATCTGAGGTCTGGGGCTGAGGTAATATCAATACAACTATTGGAGTTATCGGAAATATAAAGCGCATCACTTCCTGTGTGGCAGAGACTTTCCCAGCTAACCCCATCTGGTTTTTACGTACCTTTTGGCATCTTACACAAACATTTTCATTTTGCTTACCGTGTTTCCATTTGTACTACAACTGTATCAACACAGTTTATACTTAGAAAGAAGAAGAAAACTACAATTAAGATACAAGAAAATGCAAACAAATCAAAAACTAAGAAATATTGATTTAAAAAAAATATGTTTTAAAGGGGGGGTGGGGGAGAGTTGTGAGACTGGGATGATTCAGAAGGTGTGGGGACATTTGGATCACTTCCTTTTATATAATATACAGTAATAGCAGAGTTTAATAGTAGAACAGTTAATCAGTTTAAAGTCTTAATAGACATGTTAGCTGTTCCATCTGATTTCCCACAGCTTCTCAATTAAAAACATACTCTCTTCACACAGGCTTTATTAAATAACTGTTTTGCTTTCGTGGACATGTTGTGACGTCTTTAAAGTCATTATCTTTAATGTCTCCGTCATTCCTCCTTAAGACTCAACAACAAAAAGTCCAATCACGGTGCTCAACAGTTTGCACGGCAGCCGCTTGGGACACAATATCCTCTTGTTTGTCGAGCGTCTCTCGAGTTGCGTCACTCAGGGCTAAAAATACTCCACTACCAACCCCCTCCCTCCTTTCCTCCCTCCTCCCTCTCTGCCCGGCGCACATTGTGTTTCGCCCGTCTGATCCACGCAGGGGAGGGGGGGGGGAGGAACTCTAATCCTGAGTGTTGTACTGACTTCAGCAGGCAGCGATGATGTCATTGTGATGTCAATGCCTGTAATTGTAATCGTGCAGCAAAGTTGAAGAGCGGCCGCGGCGGTGCGCGCAGAGCGGAGCGGGGGAAGGCAGGAGAGGAGACCGAGAGGTTGCGGTTAAAGGTAGAATAGAAGAGTGTCTGTGCTGAGGTGTTCTGCTGCCGCGGGGCTGGATTATTGGAAACGAGACATGGCTGTCACTGGGGATGAGACCGAGTCAGGTAGAGTTGCTCTCATTCAGGTTTCTCAAAGTCACTTTTCTCGTGGATTGTTGTGCCGGTTTCACAGCGATGTTTTTCTGGGGTTACAACCAGCAAGCGCGCGGCGATACATTTGAAATGAAACTTTTACTTATAGAGCATTGTGAAATGTTGCACACGATCCTGTGCTTCCTATTTCACCACAGGACGAACGCGAGAGACCGTTTAGGGTTTTGTTTTCCTCGAAGTGAAACTAAAAGCCGATCAAAAGAAAAAGCGCTTGGTGAGCTTGCTCAACTCGTCGTGTGCTTCCCGCTGTCACACACACACACACACACACACACACACACACACACACACACCACACACACACGTACATAGAGTCTGTTCTGTGAGACGGCTGTCAGGCAGAGAGAGAGAGAGAGAGAGAGAGAGGGGGAGGGGGTTTGACGGTTTGACGTCACTCCAGTTTCCTGGAACCGAAGCCAGGCAGGGAAGAGAGAATGCAAAACGGGCGAGTGAGACGCACACACTGACGTCAGCGCAAGTCACTCTGTTATCACAACGAGAGAGAGAGAGAGAGAGAGAGAGAGAGAGAGAGAGAGAGAGAGAGAGAGAGAGAGAGGAGAGAGAGAGAGAGAGAGAGAGAGAGAGAGAGAGAGAGAGAGAGAGAGAGAGAGAGAGAGAGGAGAGAGAGAGAGAGAGAGAGAGAGAGAGAGAGAGAGAGAGAGAGAGAGAGAGAGAAGAGAGAGAGAGAGAGAGAGAGAGAGAGAGAGAGAGAGAGAGAGACGTGCGAGTGTGCGAGTGTGTGCGAGTGTGAGTTTACACCTGCTGTGACTGCTTGTGTGTGTGTGTGTGTGTGTGAGAGAGGGGAGAAACTTCTCGGGAACAAAGTGAAGCAGGGAACTCGTCGAGGCACAGCGGGCAGAGCTGTTCACAGTTGAGTCATTTTGTTTGATGACTCAACTCAAAACAGCGTCGACCGCATCCAGAGAGCAGCTTCTCTCAGGAGCCGTGTTTCTGACTGTCAGCTACAGGTCACCAGCCGCGACGAGTCCTTGGTCATAATGAGGTGATGCAAGAGCAGGGTGTGTATTAGTGCACACAGGTGCTGCTAAAACCCACCAGTGCTGCGTCGAGATGCGGAACTGAATAATACTGACTCTCAAAAGAGCCAGCATCTAGTGGCCATTAGAGGAACTGCAGGTTACGGTCACGATTCAGTCAAGGGTTTCACTTCTTCTTCATTGTCTTTTTATTTCCTCGTTATTATTTCTTCACGCTTTTAATTGCAGCCTCGTAACGGACGGGCTGGATACCGTACAACATAATCAGCATTTTCCGTCACTTCATTTGGCAATATTGTGTCGATGATGACCTCTGGCAAAGACCGTTCTTTCAACAAAAACGGTCACGTCATGAGAGCAAATACCTGGAGAAATGGGAACGGGTAGAATGGGAACGGGGCAGAATGGGAAAGGGGTAGAATGGGAAAGGGGCAGAATGGGAAGGTGGAGAATGGGAAAGGGGCAGAATGGGAAGGGCAGAATGGGAAAGGGGCAGAATGGGAAAGGGCAGAATGGGAAGGGGAGAATGGGAAGGGGAGAATGGGAGGGCAGAATGGGAAGGGGAGAATGGGAAAGGGCAGAATGGGAAGGGGCAGAATGGGAAGGGGTAGAATGGGTAAGGGCAGAATGGGAAAGGGCAGAATGGGAAGGGGTAGAATGGGTAAGGGCAGAATGGGAAGGGGCAGAATGGGAAGGGGCAGAATGGGAAGGGGCAGAATGGGAAGGGGTAGAATGGGTAAGGGCAGAATGGGAAAGGGCAGAATGGGAAAGGGCAGAATGGGAAGGGGTAGAATGGGAAGGGGTAGAATGGGAAAGGGCAGAATGGGAAAGGGCAGAATGGGAAAGGGCAGAATGGGAAGGGCGAAATGGGGAAGGGGCAGAATGGGAAGGGGCAGAATGGGAAGGGGCAGAATGGGAAGGGGCGAAATGGGGAAGGGGCAGAATGGGAAGGGGAGAGCACTTTGTTGTCACAGGAAATGAATCTGCTCAGGCAGGACGGAGAGAGCGCTCTTGGCTGAAGTTGCTTTCGAACAACCTGGTGAAAATAAATCATGTTAACTTTCATTCAAAGTTGAAAATGCATTCTGTGTTTAAAGAGACATTGAATTGAATTGGAGACATTTGAGAAAAATAAAAGTTTGTGAATCCTGTTGTCATTATTCAAGAGGAATCAGGGCAACGGAAAGCCACCGGACTGCAGGTTGTTAATGTCTTCGTGCATCTTTCCCCACAGCTGCCACGGGAGACATCCCGGCCTATCAGCTGCGTTCACCAAACTCCGGCCTGGCTCACAGCATCATGATGGCTGCGTCGCCCGGCAACATGCAGAGCCCCCCCCCACCGCACACTGAAGCCATCACCCTCAAGAGGGAGGTCCGCCTGATGAAAAACAGGTAGGAGCTGCTGCTGCTGGCGATGAAGGGAAACGAGCTTCATTAAACTCTTACAAAGATACAGACGCTGAGGCTTCATCACGCGGAAGAGTATTTAGAGTGCTAATAGAGGACGATGTGCTTTAGTAGAATGATCCGGAAGGTTCAGAATCAGAATAACTGTATTAGTCCCACAGAGAAGAACGTTACATTGTTGCAGCGGAAAAGAGCCAAAGACAGCTTAATGTTAATGGGATACGACCACGGGTCACATGACTTCACGGCACCGCCGATAAGCTAAAGGTGGCTAACGTTCGGCGTTTCATTTAGACACTTGTTAGCATCCGTAATTGTTAAGACACTAGAAGCTAATTTTAGCCAGACACATGTTTAAGAAATAAACGAAATCAATCAATCAATGTTTATTTATTAGCCCAATATCACACATGTTACATTTGTCTCAGTGGACTTCACAGTGTGTACAGAATATCAGTATGACAATACGACACCCTCTGTCCTTAGACCCTCTGTCCTTAGACCCTCTGTCCTCAGACCCTCTGTCCTTAGACCCTCTGTCCTTAGACCCTCTGTCCTCAGACCCTCTGTCCTTACACCCTCTGTCCTTACACCCTCTGTCCTTAGACCCTCTGTTCTTAGTCCCTCTGTCCTCAGACCCTCTGTCCTTAGACCCTCTGTCCTTAGACCCTCTGTCCTCAGACCCTCTGTCCTCAGACCCTCTGTCCTTAGACCCTCTGTCCTCAGACCCTCTGTCCTTAGACCCTCTGTACTTAGACCCTCTGTCCTTAGACCCTCACATCGTACAAGGAAACACTTCCAGAGAAACCCCACAGTTTAAGGGAACATGGAGAAACCTCAGGGAGAGCAGCAGAGGAGGGATCCCTCTCCCAGGACGGACAGACGTGCAATAGATGCCGTGTGTAAATCGAAGAGATGATACATGTTACAGCGTATAGACCGAATGTTAGGAAATGCATGTGTCTGTAATGAGAAGATGAATCCACGAGGAGGTCAGCTATCCTGTGGGAGCCTTCAGGGAAGTGTGTGACGAGAGTCAGGACCGCAGTGATAGAAGCTTTTGTTAACCATAGATCTCATTTCAGAGTCTAATCAAAAACACATTCACAAAACCGTTGAGTTCAAGATGAAGTAACCGTTAGTTGTAAAAAAAAAGACTAATTCCCGCAGCTCTCTATGGCTTTAAGAGTCTTACTTCCTATCCTGCAGCCACTCGGTCAGAGGTTACTTCTCCAATTAGGGAATCTCGTTTTGGGACAAAGAGATTTCGCCGGTCGATAGTGAAAGTGTCTCGACTGGTTTGCCAAAGCAACAAGACAGAAATACTGCAAAAGGTCCACGCGGCAGCAAACTGCTGTTGAATTGATCGTTCAGGAGTGATATAGGGAAATACTGACGCGCATGAACACAAGGTTGTCAGGGAGAACACGGACAGAACAGCAGGCTGAATAATAGAAGTCCCTTGCATTCTGCATAGCTTGCATTGTTTCTGGGGACTGAACTGCATTTTCATCAAACATGTCTTCTTTCCTCTCCAGGGAGGCGGCCAGAGAGTGCCGCAGGAAAAAAAAGGAGTACGTGAAATGTCTGGAAAACCGCGTGGCCGTGTTGGAAAACCAAAACAAGACCCTGATCGAAGAGCTGAAAGCGCTGAAGGACATTTACTGCCACAAAGCAGAGTAGCGGTTTGTGGTCATGAGCTGAAGACAGTGGCGTTTACGAGCTGCGACAGCCAATCGAAAAAAAGACTGGAACTACTTTGACCGTCTCTGCTCACTCAGGGTTACGCTGAAGCGTTTCGGGGCTCTTGTTCGTATCTTGTGAAGACTCAAGTGTCGTTGATGTTGCTTTTGTGCACCGGCCAATGAGAGCCAGCTGACGACGAGGAACAGGACGAGGAGATTCCTGAAAATGTACCGTTTGGAGTACAGAGATTGACGGAAAAACATTGGCGAGAAAGCCAAGGTCGCTCGACCAGCAGTTCCTCTGAGGAGACGAGGTGCCACTGTCAGCTGCAGCTCGTCCCCGGTTTCCTGATCCAATCTGCAGCATGTACGCTTCTGTCCGCGGCTATTCCACGCATTCCTTCGCCCTGAAGAGCAAGACATGTCTTCAAGTCACTTAAGTAACGTCCTGGAGTCGTTTTCAGACGTTTTCGATTTGGTTTCAAAGAAAATGATGCGATGAATATCCTTTTATTTTTAGCAGACGACACAGAATATAATATATTTTAAAGAAATAGAAAGGGGCATTATCTGAATCAAGTTATTTTAAAGGGAGTCGATTGTTTAAAAAAGCACAGAAAGTACCAAAGCGTCCGTGTGGATATTATCAGAATGTATATTATATTACGTTTATTTTAAGAATTTCACTCCACACGTTTATTGTATATTCTGCAAAGCATCATCTCGCTTTACTGTCACGCAAGCTTCAGTCTTATTTTTCAAATTATGGATATCCATTGTGTTTTAAAACTGTATTTGATTATGGCTGGATATCGAAATGCTCTGTTTAAAGGGTGGTGCCAATTTCTCTTCTATTTTTTTGTATGTAAAGATTTAATTTGAATGATAATATATCCTCTTGTGTTCCTGTTTCTGGTGATTTTGAAAAGTGCTTGCTTTCTGTGTTTCTGTCGTTGTCGAGTTTGTTCCGATAAATATATTATAGACGATCTCTCACGACTGCCAACGCTCTTTTAGTCAAAGTCTTTAACTGCAGTTTGTCTCGGTGGCACCACGGTGATTCATCCTGCGGCCGTCTTCTTGTGTAACGACCAGATGACCGCCATGTTTTGTATTCACAGATAAATAGCCATTTTGCGAAAGTCTACGAAAACACAGGTGATAAATCAATTCAGGTCTTTTCTTGATCTCCACTCGGTCAAGCTGATCTCGCCGTTTCAACCCTTTTACCGGTTGTTCTCCTCTCAGTCTACTTCCTTGTTTGAATTGTAAAACCAAAACTTATTTTTTTGTTTGTCAAATAAAGTATTCAAATGTGACATCGCCGTGATTTATTGCTCACTCAACACACTTTGTATTCAGTCTCCGTGTTTTGTCCCGTCTCTATTTTGTCCCATGCTAAATGCTTGGAGCACTTCGGGATCTGAACTCAGATATGAAGTGCGTTATAAATTAAACACACTATTATTATTACTCGTCTTAAAATTCAAAGGTAGGGTCAGGGCCGTCGCTCCCTACGGGCCGATCGTGCAGACCGCGTGGGGCCTCGCCTTGCGGAGGGGGCCTCAACTGGCGCGGCATTTTTTGTTATATTCCATGGAATGCTTAACATCCCGATAGCAATGAATAAATTAAATGGTTTGACAATAAATCCAGAAAGAAATATCATCTCTGGAAGCCGTGGCGCTGTAAAAAGCTCGACCAATCATCTGCCTCGGCTAAAGTAACTGGACGGCCTACCTGCCTGTCAGTCTTCCATCTGGGCACAAACTTATCTCGTGCCCTCATTGGTCATGTGCGCGTTCGTGTGTGTTGGGGGAGGGGCTCTGTGAGGAAGGGGCAGATTTGTATCGGCTGCGTACTTTCAAATTCTAGCGCACTCCAGCTGGTTTCTCCATTCGTACCAAACCCTACCTTTTTAAAGGGATTAAAGGCAAAGTTAGCTACAAAATGTTTTGTTGAAAGATAGTGTCAGGATTTGTTGTACTTTTAAAATACAATTTTGTTCTGAAAAGTTAGAATGTGTTTCCTATATTGCATTCTCACTTAAAGGTGGGGTAGGTAAGTTTCAGAAACCGGCTCGAGATACACTTCTTGTTATATTTCATGGAATGCTCTTAACATCCCGATAGCAATGAATATCTGAAGTGCTTTGACAACAAATACATAAAAAAATGTCATCTGTAGAAGCCGTGATGCTGTAAAAAGTACAACCAATCGGTTTAGCCGGCCCGGCTAAACGGATTGGACGGCCAACCTGCCTGTCAGCCTTCCATCGGGGCACAAACTTATCTCGTGCCCTCATTGGTCATGTGGCGTTCGTGTGTGTTGGGGGCGGGGCTCTGTGAGGAAGTGGCAGATTTTCTCCGGTTGTGTATTTTCAAATTCTAGCGATCTCGAGCCGGTTTCTCAAACTCACCTACCCCGCCTTTAAAGATTAAAGATTACATGTTCATATGTTGTACCTTTGAAATGTGAATTCAATGCAGAATATAGTGGAAGTGTTTTTGACTGCACTCAATTAAAGTAACTTTTGGGGGTTTTCCCCCTTTCCTGTAGTGTGTTATCGGTTTCCGTGCATGTGATTTTGAAAGGATAGACTATTCAATAAAGTTGACTTTGACTTCTCTCGTGTGGAAGCCCCCTATTCAAGATGAAAGACTTACACCTTTAATACCCAAAATGGAAAGGAAAATAGACTTTATTGGAGAACAGTCTGCAACACAGCATTTAGCATGTAGTCATTTGACCTCTGAACTTTGCTGTCAAATCATCAACTCCATTTCCATTCTTCTTTCAAAGCTCAATACCCTCATAGGAATACGGCCACACAGTAAACACAGGTAAAGTACGCACTGTTCCTGCACAGTGACTTCTTGCATGCTTAAGGCGGTGCAGTAACCGATGTCAGTGCAGACTATAGACGCATGTTCACGTTTATGTTGTCTCGTCTTACACCGGTGTAGCTCAATGGGAGGGGTGGTGCCTTCTATTGTTTACCGGCCGGGTTATTTACTGTCGTCCCTAAAGGTCACATGTTACATAAGTTCCGTTAAAAGGAGACACAAACTTTGGCTTTTACTTTGCTACCATGACAACAAAGCATCCCAACGTCTGTATCGCTTCATTTCTCACCGAATGGGATTGGAAGAAAAACCGAAATTTCATAAACCAGCTAAATGAATGTTTGAAGGGCATGCACATGAGAATGAGTAGTTTCCATAGCAACTCCTAGTGATAAAGCATTGACCTCAAACTCGTGTTGACTCACATTGATGTGTTTCTCTATCTCAAAGGTGCATATAAGCCCTCTGCACGAACACAATGTATCATGTTGTCACATATACATATTGTATATGAACACACACACACACACACACACACACACACACACACACACACACACACACACACACGCACACACACACACACACACACACACACAGTAGCTAACAGGTTGTTGAAAGGGAGAATGCGTCCGTGGAAAACCTTGAAACTAAAAGAGACGCTCCGCAACATTGAATCATCTCGCTTATCTCTTGCCTTTTCCCACGTGACTAAACCTTTCCCTCTATAACACGTTACAGAAAACGCCTCAAAGAAAGACCCTTTATCTGCCTTTTTTAACATTAAACTTGTTTTTTCTGAATATGATCTCCGTGCCTCCATGTCGTATTACCTTTTATGTTTTGTTTTGATTCACTCAAAGAGACATTTAACATGACTGTCGCTTAGCTTTCAATGCTGGTGTATAAACCAGTATCCCCCTCACAAACAAGCACACACTCAAATCCACACATATAGATCATGTTTCCTTCGTTTAAATGTTAATGTTGTTGCGTGTGGTCCGCGAGTGTATTGGTAACATTTCACATTTGAAATAAATAAATGAATTTAAGTTTCCCGCACTCTCGCGGGAATATCTCCGCAATGGAGCGAGGTTAAGTTTAATTTTTAATTGCATGATAGAGCCCAGCGCAACACCTTCATCACACATGTCGCCACTTGTTTGAACCATTTTCAGGCAATTTGTAATCTGTTCTAGAGAAACGATGTGATTTTGGATATGTGTGGAGTTATGGTCCACGAGTGTTTTGTATTGGTTAAGTGGTCCTTGTTTGAGAAACCCGGCTTTATGCCACCACGATGTCATTCATATTATATTTTGTATATTAATCTTGTGCTCTCTACAACAATGTGAATGTTAACTTTATTTAATGTGAGGCTTCATAATAGCCAATGGGTTTTCCGCCTCGTCCTGCGCTGTACATTATGTTTTAATTTTGAAAAAAGCAAAAGTTAAAATTTGAAAATGAACAACTGGGATCATTTAACCTCACATTCATTTCATCTATAAAAACAACAACATTTCAAATAGTTAAAAATCAGTATTTTTTAAAGTTTCAGTCAAAGTGGTTTGCAGCTTGAAAGTGCAAAGTTTTATTTCTAAAATTGACCGTATTTACACGAAATCCACAGCATTTATTATCGTCACCCTGCGAAGCCGGGAAGTTTCAGGGAGGGAGGATGTTTCACATTTCTGTCTGTTGCCTCTCAAACATCCTCACGGCCTTTGGTCAAGGGAGTGGAAATTTCCACCCAGAAACTACAGATGAAGCAGTGGGATGACACCTTCCACCTTCACAACATCAACAACACTCAGATAGGGTGGCGAAGGAGGACCTCTGCTGTTCAACACACACTACTGCAACACAACAGGAAGCTGCACGACTGGAATGAAACACAATCTGTAAAAGGTGTCTGAACAGCTGCCTTAAAAATACGACCGATACAAACTTCAAACAACAAAAGTACTTTCAGTGCGTGTATGAACATGTATTAATCCTAAGGCATTATGTACGTTCAAATATACGTAATATTGCCACGTTAAGGGCCTCATTATGCTTAAAACAACGTGAGAAAGAAAAGAAGAATACATGTGAGGCGTGTGGCGCAGTGGGAGTGCGTTGGTGTTGGGGTCAGGGGGTCAAAGGTTCAAACCCCACTGCAGTCAGCATCTCGTTGTGTCCCTGAGACTATTGACATGTAATGGAATAATGTAATATGTGGCCATGTAGGATACGTATATGTGGGGTCTATTGCATTTAATAAAACCATTAAAATGCATTACCATGGGTTGGCCAACAGATGTCACTATTTTCATTGTTTTAAATGCTTCAAAATAGTTATTTATTTTACACGTTTTGTTTGAATCAGAATCAAAATACCTTTTTCGTCCCACAGGGGGAAATATGCATCTGTGTTCATATAGCTTAATGAACACGGATGCTTTAAGGTATATCATGAACATGTATAGGCCTATATATGCAAATTAATGAAAACGACATTATTGTTGTTGCTCTCTAACTTGAAAACTGCTCATATTAGGATTGTTTGTGGATCCTATAAAAATAACGAATAACAGGGAAACAGGAAAAGAGGAACCAGGATGTAGAAAAGGCGATATAAGCCTATATATATTTTTTTAAATGTTAGATTTAAATGACTCCAAATTAAAAGTGGAAAAGCTGTGCAGTTTTAAACACATTGTAGATGAATAGAAATGTGTAAAACATGTGTTGATTTTTTTGTATAGAAGAAATAATTATAAATATGCAAATATAAAACAAGATGATGGCAAATGACAGTAGGCTATATCCAAATTAAAAGTGGAAAATAAATGTGATGCAAATGCAATACATCATGAAATCCTCTCTCTCTCTCCTCTTATCTCGTCTGCTCTGTCAGTTGTAACCACCCCTTTGAACCGGAACCGTTTCTGGGGATTTGCAGCCCTCCCTATCGGTCTATCACCCTGACAGCAGCCACAACACCGATCCTCACAGACACAGACACACACACCGACGCCTTCTTCCACGATGCCTGGGATAGATGTGGCAGCTCTGCGCCTCTCATGCATCGGATCCCCCCGCTGGAAGTGACATTCCCCCCCTCAGTGACAGCCTCTCTCAGGGATCCGTGGTCGCGGATGCACCCTGCACACTAACCGGGGATCTATGGTGACTGGCCGGGCCATCGCTCCTCTCTCACCGGGAAGGATATTTGGGGGTGGATAAAGGGGGTTAAAGATGGGGAGCACGACCTCTTGCTGTGTGTCTGGCAGCCCAAAGCTCCGCAGAAATACGCACTCCAGGCTGGAGTCCTACCACCAGGAGTCGGATCAGAGCCCGGAGGAGACGGGATGCAACCTGCAGCACATCAGCGACAGGGAGAACGTCGACGGTAAAAAAACTAAAACATATACTGTCTTCTCTCATCCTGTCACCGGGCCGACATTCTGAGAAAAAGTAGAATTTCTGAGAAAAAATGTCAAATTCTGAGAAAAATGTCAAATTCTGGGAAAAAGTCACATGTGAGGGGAATATGACAGCACACATGGACTA
Source organism: Champsocephalus esox (assembly GCA_036324585.1). Lineage (NCBI taxonomy): Eukaryota > Metazoa > Chordata > Actinopteri > Perciformes > Channichthyidae > Champsocephalus > Champsocephalus esox. The sequence continues at coordinate 35,927,895 of CM070481.1, forward strand.
CGGTTATGGGGGGCTGGATTTGGGATGGCGTGCAGAGCCTATAGAAGGAATCCTATACAACAATTGGAGGGATTATCATACTTTTACTATAGGAGATGGAAACACAAACACAATCATACATCACTATTACATAATAGAGACACAGAGAGAGTACACTGTCACCCTGTACGAATATCATAGAGACTAACGGAAACATATGGTAGGGATTGCTATTGCTGTATGGTTTCTAAATACCTATATTGTGACTAATAATATAATTAAATTCAACACAGGTATGGACATGGTTCTGATTCACTAAAGCATACAATATGTTGCCCACTGAATGTTATGAAATCCAGAGGACAAGTAATTTGAGCTCCATAAAATAACGGGGGGAAAAATAACTTGAACACATTGCTAAATCCCTATGGGACTATTAAATGAATATAACAAGCATAGTATAGCCTGGTGACATGCTAGAGGCAGCACATGTAATTAATAGAGACACTAAAGCCTTCGAAATAAGATATTAAAGGCATTTTGTATGTTGTTGTTCACTCTTGACCTCCTCTGTGTGTATTGGGGAAATAGCGGCTGCCTCTGTTCACTCTTATCTCCTGTAATATTGATCGATTGGCAGAAACACAACAGCCGACAGCACAGCCAGGCACATGAAAGAGTCATGTGTGCGTTTTCACTCCCATGTGTCTTTACACAGCGAAATGGAGCTTCAGACAACATCCTGTTCATGAGGGCAAGCTCCTTTGTGCCGTTCTTTGTTTTCAGCCTGGCATGAAAGAAACAGCTACTATGGAGCGCAGCCCCCCTCCATTGACACATGCTAATATGCATTACAATTGACCCATTCACACTGGAAAGTGTCTACTAAATGGGTTGCTTATTTTAAGCCAACAGCCAACCGTTACATATACACAGGTTTTCTTAGAAACGGTATAAGACCCTTGTTTTTACAGCAATTGTACAGCATCTTTCACAGGGCAGCATGATTCAAAAAGTTGTTTTGCATAGTGGACATTGTACTCTGTATATCGGTATATTACTCGTTGTTAGCTTTTCAGGCTAGCATAAGAAATATGGCTGTCTCTCAGGTATTACACCAGTTTGTGTCTCAATATGCAAACCTATTACACTTCTTACGTAATGACATTTTCTGTTTTGAGTATAGAAGTGTGTCCCATTGCAAACTATAGCATTATGAGTACCAGGATGGTGCAATTATAAACGTCAAAAGTAAAGTGTTGAACGCTCGTCTCACACTCAACGACCGCCATCTTGGCTACTCAGCGCATTCTCTGGAAAGCACAACCATGTACAAATAAAAGTTATACATGTGTTTTCTTTTACTCTCTGAGTAATGTACACAACATACTGGTGTCAAAAATAAGCCAATGTTAATGTTGGGGTTAGTCTGTAATGATGTGGTTGCTGGCTAGCTAACTAGCTAACACTGAACGACTGTTGCTAACTAGCTAACAGCTAAACTCATCCATTCTGTGAGCAAACAGCAGCCGTACGATTTGAGACACTACTACACGGTGGAAATTCACACATTTTATAATTGTTACGGTGCATGAAATGGCACTGTACTTAGGTAAGCATCCAAATTGAGACACAGGGGAAGCAGTGAGTGCAAGAATCCACAATTTAACGTTAACTTATGATAAGATAATCACGTCCAGTAAAATCTTCTGATCTATGAGCATTGAGCCATTAAAAAACATCTGCAGTCAAATGATGAGCGAGTCTACTATAATCAGGGGTGCACATAAGTGGTACGCAGGTACGCATGCGCGGCAACAATCTGAAATGCGTACCGCGCATTTACGTACCGACGTACTTGTGAAGCTTTTCGGAAGCGTTAGATCACCGGACGACAGAGTCGGGCTGCAGTCGGATAGTTTAAAAATCAGCTCCTAAGTTCTAACCCTATCGTCTATTCCTTGACCTCTGAGTGAAACGTCACGGGGTTAAGGGATAGTGGATAGGAGAATTAAAAAGGACTTAGGAGAAGAGACTGCGGTACTTTAGAGAATCCGAATGCACTTTCACTATCCCACGTGTTTATGATGCGCCAGCGGACGTCATGAATGTGCGCCTGCTGCTGTGGGGAAACCATGGAAACCACAGTTTTCTATACAGCGGACTACAACATGGATGTTCAATAAGAACGAGGGACTACTGTGAACTCATCTAGAGACTCTGCACCGTGCTCTGATGCTGCTGCTTTGCTTTATGAACGTGGACAACAGAGAAACATATTCTTCATGACCAAAGTTGGAATTGAAATACAAAAGGAAAGTGAAACTTCTGCTCGTCCCCCTCTCCCTCCGGTCCACATTAATACAAATGATCCCAATACGTGTGATTGTATGAACTAAATTTTCGCGATACAGAGCCAGAAGTTGGAGTACCAAACACTGACTCCAGGTACTCGCCTACCTCATTGAGAAAGTTGTCCCGTGTTTGAAGCCTGTGTGGAAATCCTGCTGTCTCCCTGATTTCTTTTCAAGAACTTTGTTGAAATGGGAATGATGGGAACACTTTTGAACAGTCATTCCTTGAAGGCATGCTTTCTGTTGCTCATGACTGATGACGTTTAAAAAAAGCAAGCGTTAGAGAACATTTCAAACACTTCCTACTTTCAAACCTCCAAACAGCTGTCAACCCGCTCCATACAGAGGGTGTGACTGTCAGACTGCGTTGCGGTTTGTGATGTGTTAAAGCTAAATCCAGCTCAGCCACATCCAGAACGTTTCATGCTTATGGATGGCATTTTGGGAAGGAACTCGACAATACACTTCTAGTTGTTGTGAGAAGTGATTTTGAACTTTGCAATACGTCCATATTATATCAAAATGGTGATATGAGACTTGATATCGTCTTAGACTTTGAACATCATAATGGCATACATGTATTTTATTAATGGCTGATACTTTTTTAAACTCACCTGACTGTTCTATTATTGGCATTTTCCCACGTATTCATTATAACTGATTATTATTTATCAAAAATATTTTAATTGTATGAAGATCCAGTTGGAAGACATATCGACTAGTGATGACGACGCTGAAGTTGGCTTCCGATTCAGAGCATCCGATTCGGCAGTTAAGGGGAAAGTTAAGGGACATTTAATTTACAGCACCGAGCGAACAATCCTCCGTGTTTGAACCTCTTAAATCGCTGCATAGCCGATTTATTTGGACTGGATTATCCCAGAGAGTCTAAAGATTATTTATAACCCAGTTTGGGATTTGTGAAACCTTTATTCTATTTGTGAAAATACAAAAAAGGGAGATTTCAGTGCTTTGTTCGCATCCTGACCACATTAGACCAGGTCCTGATCTAAAACCACTAGACCTACACTCATCAAATCTGGACTGGATTATCCGAGAGAGTGTAAAGATTCTTTATAACCCAGTTTGAGATTTGTGAAATCTTAATTCTATTTGTGAAAATACAAACCCAGGTGGAAGGCTGAGGTTGCTGCTCCGGCCAGGATCAGAATCAGAGAGAGAACCTCCCAGCTGGGCAAGCCTTTAGGCCTTCTTGTTTTCACAAATAGAATAAAGGTTTCACAAATCTCAAACTGGGTTATAAAGAATCTTTAGACTCTCTGGGATAATTCAGTCCAATTAAATCGGCTATGCAGCGATTTAAGAGGTTCAAACACGGAGGATTGTTCGCTCAGCGCTGTAAATTAAATGTCCCTTAACTTTCCCCTTAACTGCCGAATCGGATGCTCTGAATCGGAAGCCAACTTCAGCGTCGTCTAGTGATGTCAAACTTGAGGAGTGTATGCCACTTACATGCTGTACGCCAGTTGTTATGCTATTAACTGGAGTGCTTTGCTGTATGGCGTGTGTTTATATAGTTATTGCTCCTGTATCCCTTGCCGGGTGTTATATCGTTGGCAACATAGCATCGCAAACTCCATTCATGTCTTCTTCTCAAACATGTTTTGGATCATTACTTTAATGGGATGCATATATTCCCCGTATGTGTAGCCAGATGCTCTTCTAGCCGAGCAGAAAAAGTGACATGGAGTAGATTCAGAGACGCCCGACGATGATTGGCAGTCGACCAACGCTTCTTGTCGGGGATAAAGCCGCCCCGTGCTGAGAGGCTGTCTGTTTTGGTGGCGCAGTGATTGAAACCGGAGCGTGTCTAATGTGTTGGCTCTATTATGAGTTCACAGACTGTGTGACGGAGATTAGTGGGTTTCATTAGGATCTGCACCCATCAGAAAACGTCTTCACGAAGAGGCAGCTGTGAGCCTGTGTCGCAGCAGATAGGAGAATCCACCAGGGACGAACCATTGCCAAAAATGTACGCTGCTTTCAAAGACATCATCTGCTCCTAATTGAACGGGCTTGCTCTTATGCTTTAGAAGGTTAGTAAAATGTTGAAGAGCACAGTGAGATTCTTAGCTAATATTCTCCTTGTACCTTAATTGTTTTTTCTGATTCAACCGATTTAATCGTAGCGAGTTTCGTCCACAGATTGGTCGACCAGTCCAACACAAAGGCCGGAGTAGACGCGCAGAGTTGCATGGAGACGGTTTGAGTGATAAATTGTGTCTGAATCTGGAATGTGTTTTAAAATATTTTGCAAATATAAACCTGATATCCAACCACACAGACATTCCTCAAATAAAAGATATCCCAATTCAAAATGCTGACAAATAGTTTAACCCTAGAGCTCATCTTGATCCAATATGATTGATCGACTTCCCCCCTATTATCTCCTGGGTTAAAATGTGTATTTTAACTTTATTATTAAGTGTCAGTTTATTCTTTCCAACCATTGATTGTCTATCATTGTTATCGTTCTTCTGACAACATTGTTGGGCGTCTTTGCTACTAGTTAGAAAAAAATACATGTTTTAAATTAAAAAAATTTGTCAACTTATTGAACATGTCAGAAACAAAACATAGAACAATAATAATAGATATATTTTTTTCCTATAATCATAATTATAACATAGAGAAGAGAACAACGTTCAAGGTACAACTTAATGTTTCTTAACGTGTCAGTTTTTTACTAAGCTCACTTCATAAACAACCTGCATAAGTGCATCGGCCTAATTCCAACAGTTTCTGCTTGGACACCTTGGGTCCCTTTACGGGTCTAATGCTCATTACATTATTACATTACATTGCATTTAGCTGACGCCTTTATCCAAAGCGACTCACAATAAGTGCATTCCACCAGGAAGACACAAACTTGAAGAAAACTGAATCATAAAGTACATCAGGTTTCATAGAGCCAAGTATTTCAAGTGCTACTCAACTGGCTTTAGATAAGCCAGCCCTTTATTAGATTATAAGTGCTTTGTTAATAGTTCTCTCGCTCAAAGTGGAGTCGAAAGAGATGAGTCTTCAGTCTGCGCCGGAAGGTGTGTAAGCTTTCTGCGGTCCTGATTTCAATGGGAGCTCATTCCACCATTTAGGAGCCAGGATAGCAAACCCACGTGTTTCTGCTGATGGGAACTTGGGTCCCCCTCGCAGCGAGGGTGCAGCGAGCCGTTTGGCTGATGCAGAGCGGAGTGCACGCGCTGGGGTGTACGGTTTAACCATGTCCTGGATGTAGGAAGGGCCAGATCCATTCGCAGCATGGTACGCAAGTATCCGTGTCTTGAAGTGGATTCTAGCAGTTTACCCCAAATCTGTTAAATTTCTCTCAAAATAGATAATGTTATAATTGTCTATTATAATCATAGGCGCATTCACACTGCGGTACTTTTCCCACAAAGGTTCATGCGAACTTAGTTCATGATCGCGTTCACACCAAAAAGAGCCGGTACTAAAAGTAGTTCATGCGAACCTTTTTACCCGCTCGAAAGTCCCAGCTGGAGAGCAGGGACTTTCGAGCGGCTCTTTTGTGAGAAAAGAGCTATATGTCTGATTGGCTGGGCGGATTGCAAACCACGCCCCGTAACACTCCCAAAAGGTTTTGTGAAGCCGCCATTTTATTATCCTCGCATTAGCATTATTAGCATTAGCATTAGCCCAGCGCAGAAACGCAGAGAGACTAACTTATGGCAACACAAAATAAAACATGGGAGCGGTGGAGATGAGGAGGTGTCGGCGTTCTGTCGATTTACTCGGAAGGCTTCAGTAGAAGCTGCTGGGACTCCCAGCAGCTTCTACTGAAGCCTTCCCCAACTCCGGGGACTTCCGGCCGGGGACTCCGGGCGGCAGTATACGCCGTGAAGTGGTTTGCGGCCTGCCAGTAAACCCAACGCAGAAGAAGAAGAAGTGACGTCAGCGGCTTCATTTGCCTAATCCTCCCCCAGGGACTTTTTCCGGTGTGAACGCGATCTGTACTTAGTTCCTGAGAACTAAAGAGTTCGTATGAACCTTTGTGGGAAAATTACCGCAGTGCGAATGCGCCTCATGTTATGTCAGCAAATAGCACCTAAACGGTACAGAATAAGTCACAGTTTGCCTATACAGGGATGTGATAAAAACCAGGAGTAAAGGTCGTGTGAGGATGTGCGGGATAAGTGCTGCCTCAGGTTTGATCACAGTCTCAAACTGCTTTGAGAATAATTATTTCTTTTTTGGACAAGCTGTCACTCATAAAAAGGATTACAGGGTTCAAGGAGTCCTGGGAAACCTGGAAAGATTGGAGTGAGGAATATTACGTCACTATTGGACTCCTAAAGGAGCTCCGAGCACCCTCTGTTTGAAGAGCAGATAATCCCTTCACTACGGAGCACCGTCTTTTCCCTCGGGCTGTGAAGATAAACCGCTGGGTAGAGTTTCAGAAGAGCTTCGTTTGGGGGAATTGAAGTGTTCTGCTGCTCGATCACAAGATTAGAAACTGATGAAGCCTTTAAATAGTCTCGCATAACGAGTTATACATGTGTTGCTGGTGATGCATTAAGAGGTTACGTTTATGTCAATGCTGCTAATTATATTAATTTAAAGATTCAGTGTAACTTTTGCACAGTTTTCCCATGGTTGAAAACTTAGGGTAAAAAACGGTAATGTTGAAAAGAGACATCGAGGGGCGGCAACACAACTGCTCACCCCGGAGGTGGAAGATGGATGGAGGGAAAGAGAGAGGGATGATGCGTTTCCTTTGACAAAGCTCACTGTGTGTGTCTCTGAAGACGCCCGTTGTCTCTGTGAGGCATCATGCATCAGCTGATGCTCTTATATTTAGGTACAGTGTGTGGAGCGGTGGAAGGATACGGGCCTCATCACAATGTGTCAAAGCAAAGGACTGGACTCAGCGTTGTCAAACTTCAATATGCATGTTGTTGATACTAATGGACTTTTAATCAAAACACAGTTGGGATTTGATGACTTCTTGAAGTACAGTAGCCTTTGTTCGTGGGAGGTTTTTTCAACCATCTTCTTCTAGTCATTGTTCTGGGTCAGGAGTTTTATAACAAAAACAGAATTATTATTATTATTATTAATTAAAGAGGCCGGCTCTTATTCAAAACAAATAGACCTGATGATGCAAACTGTCGCCAGCTGACGGTCACTAACTTCGCTGAATACGAGACGTCTGATGACGACAGGCCTTCATCTAAAATATATTGAATGCCCACCATCTAGAAAGTGCATTGTAGAAATCTGGCAAGCCAGTACATTATATCTTTACTTGGTGCAGTTGATCTAACAACAGCCCAACAACTGTAGAATCTAGAAAACAAATGCAAACGGGCAAACATTAAAAACGAATTGGACAAGCCAACAAACTGCAGCAGCTGGCAAAAGTGTTTTCTTGAGAGTAATGTCGACCTGCACTGATGTCTAAAAGGGAGCAAGTGTGTGCACAGGTGACTGATAGGTATGGCTGTGCATCTTCACTGGTCTCACGATTCGATTCGATTACGATTATCCTGTCAACGATTCGATTCGGTTCGATATCCCGGTGCATCACGATTCATACCAATGCTTTGCATCCTCAATTTTCTATATTACTGCACATGGCATATTTTTCATCAATGCATACATGCAGTAAATATATATGAACTGTATTTTTATTATTTAGAAAGTGCTTCAGAAATCAATAACATAAATGTCTTGACATTAATTTATAAACCAAAATAAATGAATTGTATAGGTCTAGCCTCCGTGTGTGAAGTTGTTCCATCCTCAAAAACAAAAAGCTAATGCTTCTGCAGTCGAGCTGCAGCTTCGAGCCACGGCCTTCTGTTAAGAAAGGACACTGAACGTCCTGAATGAGGCATCACACACAGGACGTGAGTCTGAACACAGCAGACAACAGGAGTATTTACAACAGCATATACAAACTAAAATACTACATGTGGGTGCACACTCACATTCTCTGTCTTACTGTTGCATAAATCCCATGAATGTATGAGATTAAGTTAGCTTCATTATATCTCAGTGATTAAGTGAATAATAAAGTTTATATCGGGTCACTATCAGCCTGTCACTCATTATTTTCAGGGAGGGGGCGGGGCTTGGAGGAACGGAGAGGAGACGGTGATCGCGGAAGCTTTTTTCCTCCTGCCTTCACGTCTGAAAATTGCTAGAGGACATTCATACTTTGCAATCCAAGACATAATTAAATCCACCAAAAACCTGATATGATTGTAACTTTTACAACTTTTGAAAAACATAAATCCCAGTCACACTCCATGTGTCTCTGAGCCGCAGCGACACGGAGTGATTCGGAGCAGGTCCTTCTGCTGCTGGTTCTGGACTGGTGTTCTTGTGTTGGTGGATAAAGCAGACTGCTCCGTGTCGCTGTGCCGCTGTCACGTCTGTTCCCTGATCTCTGTGTCACCGACCGATTTGATATTAAAGTGACAGAAAAAACGTTATAGTAAAGCCGTGGCCGGGGAAATCAGGAAGCAACGTTACTACTCTATAACCGATTATCTTCCGTCACTGCATCGAGACCGAATCGTCCACGTCCGCATCGCAATGCATCGTAGAAACGATTATTTTCAACACCCCTACTGATAGGGCAGTGCTTCTCAAAGTGTGGTCGTCCGTGAGCGCCCCCTAGTGGTCCGTGAGTGTATTGGTAACATTTCACATTTGAAATAAATAAATAAATAAAAGTTTTTCGCACTCTCGCGGGAATATCTCCGCAATGGAGCGAGCTTAAGTTTCACTTTCGATTGCATGATATAACCCAGGGCAACACCTTCGCCACACATGTTGCCACCTGTTTGTACCATTTTCAGGCGATTTGTAAAAAATGATGTGTTTTTGGATATTTGTGGAGTTAGGTGGTCCTCGAGTGTTTTTTGATTGGTTAAGTGGTCCTTGGTATGAACAAGTTTGAGAAACACTGTGATAGGAGGATGGCTTAGGGATGAACACGCATGGGACTACCGGGCGGCAGGCGAGGAATAGGATGGGTTGAAATGACATTACTGTGATAAGGAGCGGAAATATTTCATGAGACAAAGAATATCGTGAATATTCAAATACACTAGTCAGAGGAGAACAATGGGGACTAAGATTATATATTATATACACTATTAAATACACACACACATCTCCAAGTCATTTCCCCTCAGTGAGGTCAGACTGCACATTAACCCGGCCCCACCTCCGTTTAAAAAAATCAGCTGATCCTCATCTGACGGCACAACAAAGAACATGTTCGATCCTTTTCATCTAGATCACAGCTTGAGCACTCATGTCACATGCTTGGTGAAGGAAAGCTGTGTGAGAAAGTGAGCAACGCAAAGTATTTTATTTCACATGCCAGGTATGCCGAAAAGCGTTGATTTTATCCCCTGACGTGCTGTCCTACTTTCTCCTTACGACACACTTATTGTTCCTAAAATAATCCATTCTTAAATGAACTTGAACACGAATGTGGACTCATCAAAAAGCTGTTTCTAACAGTGTGGTTTCTTCGCCATGCATGACAGCATTTTGAACGTTTTGTCCAAGGGGAATAAGGTCATGTAACACCGTTTTGCTGAAGTAGCAACATGCATTTAAGTATGTCCACTACAGAAGCCACATTTCTGCCTTTCCAGCAGCAGCGTGTGTTTCACCAGGGGCTCCACTGCTGCGCTCACCATGGAGATGAAGGAGAAGCATCTCGATTAAAGGTTAAAGCCGGAGAGAAAACCCAATCAATGGCCGCTATCCAGAAAGTCTTTCTTCCCCCTCGTTGTTGTTGGTGATGGATTACTCCTCTCAGGGTCAGGGTATTGGCAGAAGAGGGTCCTTGTTTGAGTTATTGACTATTAATGAGAGAGTAATTTACTCCCCCGTCCGCGCCAAGTACCCCTCATCTCACTAATTATCACTTCAGAAAGGCACGTCGGCTTTGAGCTGTCGAGGCAGAAAACACTTAGAGAGACTCTTAAAAGACAATCTGAAAGTAAGGACAAGATGTTACAGGAGAATGTCAGTTCTGTTCTGATTATAGAAACAATGAAATGTTGTACGTGGCACTGTTAGCGGGCCTGGGACTTAAAAAGGACATATGATCCTCATATTCAGGTTTTTCAGTATTTTATTTCTCTCATACTGCAGCACCTCTTTTCACCCTCTGTCTGAAACCAGAGCCCAGTCTGCTCTGATTGGTTAGCTGGCTGGCTCTGTTGTGATTGGTCAACCGCTTAGAGATGTCCCGCCCCTTAGCCTATCACGTACAATGTGTTGGAGCGCTAGCCAATAGAAGCCTAGTTAGTGATGTTACTATGTTCTGGATGTAAACAAAGGAGTGTGTGGGGGAAACACTTCCTCTGGAGGGAACACAGCAATGTTATCATTTGCAGACCATTTACATGCATTCAATACTGTACATTACCATCATATTTACTTCTCGTATTAGCAGAAATGGGCATGGTATAAGAGGTGCATATACGATCCGTGCTTTCCCAGGAACCCCCTCTCCATCTCCCAGTAATCTTAGGCCATTTGCATGTGTGTGCAGGTTAGGTCTGTTCAAGCTGGGTCATTGCCCAGGACCGGTGTGTGTGTGTGTGTGTGTGTGTGTGTGTGTGTGTGTGTGTGTCCTAGCATTACTATACTTGCGGGGACCTAAATCTGTTTACATAGTCACGTGTGGGGACTGGCTTCTCTTATGGGGACAAATTGGAGGTCTCCATAAGGGGAATCATTAATTTTAGGGTGAAGACTTGGTTAGGGTTAGGATTAGGGTTAGGGTTAGGCATGTGTTGGTTATGGTTAAGGTTAGGATAAGTCTCCAGGAAATGCATGTAAGTCAATGTAATGTCCCCTGAAGTGATGTATACATGGTATATGTGTATGTGTGTGTGTGGTCTAGCATTACTATACTTGTGGGGACCTAAATCTGTTTACATAGTCACGTGTGAAGTGATGTATACATGGTGTGTGTGGGTGTGTGTGTGTGTGTGTGTGTGTGTGTGGATAACATCCTCCTGTTGTTTGACAGGTTACATGATAATGAAGAAGAAACCAAATGCGCAACACACCGGCAGAAGGGCTTAACATCCCACCAGAATAATCACTAATCTCTAATTGACCTAAATGTATTACTTTCGCAATATTTAACACATCATTGTGTTGGATTCTGCATAGCTCATTAGATTAGTCTACAATTAGCTTTGTATGGGACATGTTGTGATAATTGTTAGGAACCTTGACTCAACAGTTTGGAGGACTCAAATGCACAACCCAGAGACAAAAAAGGTTTGAAGAAAAATAATCTTTACTTGCAAAAACAAAATCACTCTTTAGAGGAAATAACAAAAAGGACAAAAGCAAAGCGCTCACATGGAGGGGAAAGGCAAAACACTGAATCTCTTTAAGCGATGGCTTGGATCTGGCTTCTTGGGACAAGACGAACCGACAACTAACAAGGGGAGACAGGACAATATATACACGAGGTAAGTGGGCACAGGTGGAAACAATCAGGGGCGGGGCAGACGCTGACGATGGCGGGAAAAGGAACCAGAGCAGGAAGTAAAGGGACCTGGAATGAGACGAGCCGAGTACAACATAAAACAGGAAGTGGAACATAAACGAACATGAACATGACGATCACAAACATGACACGACTTAACTTAATTGACGGGACACAATAATCAGGAAAACATATCAGAAGCCACACAGGCTTCATAGCAATACATTCATCATTTCACGGTCGTCTCAGTCAAATGAAACCAGCAGCGATGAATAAGCATGACGTGTTCAGGGTTCAGGCTCCACAGACTGATCAAACACAAAAATATGTATATTTTCGTGTGAACAAAGTCTATGCACTGATCATATTTTTGAGAAATGTGGCTTTTACTTGCTTTGTTACCAGGAGTAAGGTTAGCTTGAAGTCGCACACATTAAACCAGGCGGTATCTTCTGCTTCTAAAATAGGACCGTGAATATCAAAGTGCAGTTAAACCTCATGCTTTGTAATATCAAACGGGACATGTTCCTACGACTGCGCAGGCCAATAGGTGTTCCACGTGTCTTTTATCTTACAACTTCAACCCTTTCACCGTGTGTTTTTTAGTTCGTGTCAGTAAATTATGACATCTTAAAAGATCTTATTTAGGGTTTGGTTGTACACAGGTTAGTGCCACTTGCAAAAAAACGAATGCCAAACGTCAAAAAGCTGCAACTGTGAACAAAGGTTTTAAGCCAATACTGTGCTGTAACCTGAGCCGATACAGTAATGTAATTAAATAAATAGGCGCGTTCACACCGGATTACTTTTACCTCGTACTTTTCCCGTTTAGTTCCGTTAGTACCCTGAGTGTCGCGTTCACACCAAAAAGAGTACTTAGTGCCGGGAACTTTTACCCCCATGTGTAGTGCCTGCTAGAGAGGTGGTACCAACAAAGTACCAATTTCTATTGGCTGGGCTAATTGAAAACCACGCCCCGTAAAACTCTGAAAAGTGTTGTGAAGCCGCCATTGTATTTACTGGCATTAGCATTATTAGCATTATTAGCATTAGCCCCGCGCAGCAACGGAGAGAGAATAACTTATGGCAACACAAAAGAAAACATGGGAGCGGTGGAGATGAGGAGGTGTCGGAGTTCTGGCGATTTACTCGGAAGGCTTCCCCAACTCCGGGGACTTCCGGCCGAGGACTTCGGGTGGCAGTATACGCCGTGAAGTGCCGTTACTAAGTACGGCAAAGTACTTGGTGTGAAAGCGGCTAATGTAAACTAAGTTACTGAAACAAATGATTTGACTTAAAGGGCCCATGTCATGCTTTTCCGGTTATCACCCGTCTCCTTGTGTTATGAAGGTTGTTCTGCATGTAAACGGTCACAAACCCTCAAAGTGCACCCTGTAGCGAGTAGAGCTCTAACACAGAGAGGACCTGTCTGCTGCCCCAGAACGCCTCGGTGGACATTTCTCTTGTTCCATTGTTTACTTCCTGGTTCTGTGACGTGTGAACACCCAGATCAACAACAAATGACCGGATTGGATCAAATGGACCAATCCGTGGAGCCCCTCACACACCAGGACCCCTTGGCTAACTAACAGGGAGTCCCATTGACCTGCACAGAGCTCCCTGAACGCTGGCAATAGACGAGTTGGGATGGCGGAGGACTGCTCTCCGCAGACCCGTTCTCACAGCGTTACAAACCTTTTCCTTTCTCAACATCAAGCCACACGTATTGTTTTTACTTCGGCTGTGAGTGTGTGTGTGCTCAGGATGAGTTTCGCTTGTTCTCGCTGTATTGCCGACCCGGAAACCTGTCCGCTCCTCGCAGCAGCTCGCAGCAACAAGCCTCGCAACGTCCCGACCAATCAGAGCACACTGGGCTCACAGGGAGGGGGCGGAGCTCCAACAAGCCGTGTAGGACAGAGAGTGAATACACAGACTTTACAGAGATGCTGTGAGAAACCAATGAGAGTTTGGAACATTGAACAAAGTGAATCTATTCTATTCGACCTCAACGATGGAAACATGATCAGTAGAAATGGCCATGACATGGGACCTTTAAACAAATACCAACAATTATTAAGAAATAAAATAAAACAATGTATTTATTGGCAGTGTTGCTGAGACTGCCACATTTAAGGAGAGAGATACTGACGCAGAACCGACACACACAACGCTGCAAAATCCATCCCTAGTCCCTCACCTGCTGTGCTTTCTAACTGTGACGATATTTTAAAGTAGAACGTACAAATTGTATAATGTTGGGAAAATAGTGAATGTACTTAAATATATGATACGATAATACTTTATTTGTCAGATCAAGTGTGAAATGTGACTTGCGTCACAGCAGCTCCATGGCCAACATCAACAGACAAGTATCCAGACACAATACATGAAACACAAACAACAAACATTTATGTGTTGACTATAATATCAGCGTAACATGCTAACAAAGAGAGATATTTCCTAACATATAAAGTGCAGGTGTGTATCGTGTTGTTGAGCAGGGTGTGCCTGATGCATTATGCAGCAGCAGTAAGGCAGACAGGTGACCGGTTAGCCTCTCCTCTTTCACCGTGCAGATGCCGACCGCGAGCCTTCGTTAAAGTTTACTCAGTGCTGGCTATCACATATCAACACTCGACACCCGCTGCCGTGCACTCTGGGAAATCCACTAAGTAGGCCTAGATTTGCATGTTTACAAGATGCGCATGATGAGTCTGTTGCTTTTCCAGAGTTAGAACATGTTGATGTTTTAAAATGTTTCAAGTAATTGACGTCTTTTGTTGGAAAAGTCGGTATAGCCTAACTTGCCAAGGATGTACTAAATTCTGGCTTGGGGCGACTTTCGCGCTGACCGTCGAAAAAACTGTGGCGTTAACATATTATTAAACCACTTAAAAGATCACTGCATACAATTACATTCAATCCATAAGGCTTACTATAGGATAAGGATGTTGACTTTAACTGTTAAATATATATTTCTTAGGGTCTATTTTTGTCTTCGATATCAGCTACATTTTTGGGAGATCTTTGCCCTTCGGCCCCTTCATTTCTGCTCCGTGTGACTGGAAGCCTTGACCCCTGTTTGACACATGCTTCATATACTCAACACCTTAGTGCAGAGGTGTCAAACTCAATTTAATCGCGGGCCACATCAGCATTATGGCTGCACTCAAAGGGCCGGTTGTAACTTATATATAAATATATAAAATAATGTATTATATTACATTGTTGCCTCTGCATTGGGTTATTATTGGATAGGGTAATAACTTCATAATTAACTATGTCTGAAAGCAGAAGTCTGGGGCAAATAATTGCAAGTCTCTTCAGTGCGTATGTCCCAAAATGATTTAAAAAGAAAAGCTGAAAAAAAAAGTCAAAAACAGAAGTGACATTTAAAAAAAAGTAACATTTTTAAGAAAGAGTCAAATTCTGAGAAAAAAAGTCTAATTTGAGATGCATTGTGGGACATGTAGTTTATGAGCAACGTGCTTTTGTAAATCATCATGTAACCATATAATAAACATATCATATTCTTTGCAAGCTCTTGTGGGGCCACATGAAATGAAGTCAGGGGCCGGATTTGGCCCCCGGGCCTTGAGTTTGACACCCCTGCCGTAGTGGCATCTCTCAGAAATGACTACAGTGACAGGAAGTGTCTCTTTATGTTACCTGGACATACCAATTCCTTGCCGTGTGTTTAAGAAAACCTGAAATATAAGACCAGAATACTTGATTGGTCAGTCACTTTGTTTATTCTCTCACACGCTGGACTCCAGCGCAGCTTCTGTGTAAGCTCTAATATGTGGACGTGTTGAAATGAGCCGGACTGCTGTTGCATAAAGACTAATCCGGCTCAGTGCATTCAGCCTGGTGCGTTTACAGAGCTGCCCGTGTTCATCCTGCTGAGGGTTAGCTGCTGGGGACTAAGTGGCACTTGGGTTTAAATTAGTTGAGCAAAGACACAAAGAATCAACAATAATCATATGTTAATACGATGTTGTCTTATTCAATGTTTAGTTTGGACAATAAGCTTCAAATCTATTCATCACCCCCATTTTTCAATCGGCTCTGTTCTTAATTTCTTGGGTACCCAACGATATCCCCAATCTAGGTATACATATGTTTCTATCACTCCTATACACGTAGAAGCGAATATATTGACATGTAAAATCCCTTTTTTGTAATTTAAACAAGCAGTGAGTTGTATTTTATTGGTATACTGAAACTGGCAGAACAAAGCAGACTTTACGTTACATCCATTACAAATGATCACATCCACTCAGATTCATATCTCCACTTGGAAAAGGCTTCTGCTGTCAGGCATAAGTGTTTGAACACAAGACTACCCTTGAACTTAAGATACCTTTTCAAAGTTAGTAAAGTTAAGAAACAAGCAATTTTGCAAATACATGAAATACAAGGGGTGGCGCAGTGGGTTGTGCGTTGGTGTTGGGATAGGAGGTTTCACAGGTTCAAACCCCACTGCAGTCAGCATGTCGTTGTGTCCCTGAGAATGTAATGTAATACAAAATGAGCCCTGAAGGTCATGCTACACGTTGTTGCCAGGTAGATCCATGGGAATATTTGGAGCCTGCAGGGGGGTCTGTGGGTTAGAAAGAGAAGCTGGTTTTAAAGCACACTTCTGTTGGCTAACCCCACACACAGTCCGTCCTCTCCAGCAGCTGCTGTCACCGAGACAGAAGACTTCTGCATTGTAATCAAATATCCTGGATCTTAATCTGGGTCTGTTACGGTCATACCGTAGGAGTCCGAACACTTGGCACTCGCACTGCATGCCGAGCATTTCTTAATGATGATTTCACAGAAAGAAAGCACTTATCTCACTGGGTGTACAGCATTACTGGATTTCAGTTTCTCAAAACACAGAGTTGATGGGAATACATGCAAAGGCTTGATCTTGATCAATCCTGATCTTCTGGAACGCAAAGCAGAGTAGGGGGCTAGTACACCCTCCCGAGGGTCCGATTGTGGATGTCATGCGAGCATAACATGGTGAAAACCGTCTGATACTCCATGACATTCATGAGAGGGACTGCTCGAAAGTAGGATATTTGGGATATCCGTCGTAGCCATGGTTTACGATTAGTTTTTGGGTGATTTGTACCGAGGAACAAGTATCACAGCACCGACGGGTGAAACATAGTGTGTTGGTAACACGGGGTGTTCAGGTAACCCTTAAAGACTTTGTTATGGAACGCAGAGCAGAGTAGGGGGCTAGGACACCCTCCTGAGGGTCCGGTTGTGGATGTCATGCGAGCATAACATGGTGAACACAAAAGTCTAAATTAACAATCGGGACGGAAATGTTCGGATCTCCAAAGGGAGGTTCTGAGAATAAATAAAAAATCAAGAAACTAAATAATTGAACGATTCATATCTTAGACTGCACTGTAACTTTGATCTGTTAATGTTTATTTTATTAGCTTTTACTGTTTTTAAATGCCTTTGTCTGAATGTCTTTCATTTTTGTAAAGCACCTTGAATTGCCTGGTGCTGAAAGGTGCTATTTAAATACACTTGCCTTGCCTTGATCACGGTGGAAATTAAAGGGTACCTATTTTGCAAAATTCGCCTTTTATACAGACGTGTCCCCGGTGTGTCAGGGGACTCACAAAGTGTCCGAAAATAAAACTCTCTCTCTTTCCTCCAAACCTAAATCTCTAAAAACGAGGGAACAACGGAGCTGATCCAGATTTGCTTGACGACATTACTAAAATGTGGGCCGGCTTTACGCCCACGGCCCTATCAGAAACGTCGCTATCAGAAACAATGCGTTTTGGACGTAATATGGTCTTTGTTTCCATTAGCAAGCATCGCTAACACTCAGAGCTAACACACTGGAAGAGAGTAGGCATGTGTGTGAAGAAGCAGGATATAAAAAGGAACTCACCTTGTGGTAAACCGGCAAGAGAAAAAGCCTTTGAGCTCCAGACAGACTGTTTCAGAAATAATCCTTAATCACGGGCAACATGTTTTGTTTTATAGAAGAGCTATCTGTGAAACATGAGGTCTGCTGCCTGTCTAACATCTGTATCTACAAGGTGTGATGGGAGCTACTGTGTTGAGTCCACTGTGTTTCATGGGATGTGCACAGACAGTCTGTGGCCCTCAGGCCCTCAGGCCCTCAGGCCATGATGCAGTGCAGATTAGCTTCGGATGGGAACATGAATCATGCCTGCGTGTGTTTGTGAGTGCAAGCCGTGGAGCAAATCATTAGCATACAGCTCCATAAGGACTGCACACACATGGAACAATAGTATCTGAAGAGAAACCTACAAAAACATATTAAGAGATTTGTCTTAGTCTATTCTATTCTGGGGGGGGTCCGAAAACCAGTCAGTATCTGGTGTGAGGGGTAGGGGTAGGGTAATGTTGTGAATCGAGTGGCCCATGGTGGTGGTGGGGTTATGGTATGGGCAGGCGAATGTAATGGACGACGAACACAGGCCACTCGATTCACAACATTACCCTACCCCTACTCCTCACACCAGATACTGACTGGTTTTCGGACCCCCCCCAGACCCCCCCAATAAAGCAAAGCTGCACGTTTCAGAATGGCCTTTTATGGTGGCCAGCCTAAGGCACAGCTGTGCAATAATCATGCTGTCTAATCAGCATCTTGATATGCCACACCTGTGAGGTGGGATGGATTATCTCGGCAAAGGAGAAGTGCTCACTATCACAGATTCTTTCAGTTTGTGAACAATATTTGAGAGAAATGGTTATTTTGTGTTTATAGATCTTTGAGTTCATCTCATGAAAAATGGGAGCAAAAACAAAAGTGTTGCGTTTATATTTTTGTTCAGTGTAATTTGTATATCAACATTACCTATATTTTAACATATGCACTATGTCTCATATTCCAATGTTGTGCCATTTTAAAATACATTTGAGCATTGTTGAGCATGGCTGGGCATCCAGAAGTGTCGCTGCCTCTGGAAATGTCAAAGGATGTTATTTCTTAGTTTGTCCACAACCTGCGAACATGTGTCTTATGGCAGCGATTGTACGTTTTGAGATATTGAAAGTGACACAAATGCTTTGTGTTTTGACAGAGATGAATATGGATTACAATCCAGCGGACCATCCGCGGGCCAGCACCATATTCCTCAGCAAATCCCAGAACGACGGTGAGTAACTCTTCTTCATAGGATTTGACTGATTTAACGGTTTTTAAAATGTTCTTTTAATGCTATATGTCATCTGAGTGTCCCCAAATGAATTAAAACACATGTGCCTTCGTTTGACATGTATCATTTGATCACGAAATAAAATCAGGAAAACGCGGCTGTTAAAAAATACAATTTCCATTTCCACTGTATAGGAGCTCTGATCCCAGACTAGCTTCTTTGTGGCCAGCTGATGCCTGATAATTTATGCCGTTGCCCAGAGGCATCCGACTGAGCGCTTCAGCATCCTGTGGGGGTTTCAGTCATGCTGTAACAGAGCAAGAAATACAATGTATTTCAGAGCCGCAGACATCACAGCATGAGATCATCTTCTTTCTCAGAGGCCCGTGGCGAACAACAGCAAGACAATACAAGCTTTGTGACGAAGACAGCAGCTGATAAATATACTGGACTGCTCAATGTCCGACAGATATTAGATTCTGCAATGCCTCAGATTTGATATTCAATCTTTCTCTGTTGATATGTTGACCATGTGATGAATATCCGGCCAGCTGCGTGTGATGAAGGAATGAAAAAGCGTTTCGTTTTTTTATCAGCTGCTTGTTGTGTTTTGCAATATTTAGTCTCGTCTTCAGGGGAAGAAGTCACATGTGTGTGATCCTCCCTCCCTCTCTCTCCCTGGTAGATTTAAAGGATAAAGCTGACATCATTGCAGCCTTTTGATTTATTTCAACAAATCCCCTCCCGAGAGCCCAAACGAGCAGCAAATCCATCCTACAGCGTGTTTACCACATGGTGTATGTGTGGTTAAAACACATGGGTCTTCAATCTGAGTACAAACTTGCTTTATATTGGTTTTCGTCTTTCCACGGTATTTGGGATAATAGTAAAGCTCTCATATAACTCTCTCTCTCTCTCTTTCATTTTCTAACATTTTAGTTTTGTGAGCATTCTACCCGTTTGCATATTTCCACGAGCAAAAGCATCGCAAAGCGGAAAAGCTCTCCAATGGATCAGGGATAAACATACTGTTGAGTCGCAGAGATGTTTTTGTCTTTCCTCTTTTCGTCCCGCCGTGATAATTGTTTGTATTATTCAAATGTGTATTAGGAACCCAGATCATGAACGGCATTCAACATAACACGCTTTCAACTTTTTCTGTTTACAAAAGATTAAAATAGTATTAATCTGTCCATAAAGAACCATTATTCCTCAAGAGAAGTTTAGCATCCAAACGGCTAAACATTTTAGAAAAGCATCGACTTCCTGGATGCAAACCACTGCGTTACTTGATTTCACTTGCAAAAGAACGCACACACACACACACACACACACACACACACACACCACACACACACACACACACACACACACACACACACACACACACACACACACACACACACACACACACACTCTCTAAATTTGTTCCCTTATGTGCCCAATCCCTCCTTATGTGACACACACACACACACACACACACACACACACACACACACACACACACACACACACACACACACACACACACATTACACACATTACATTGACTTACATGAATTTCCTGGAGACTTATCCTAACCTTAACCATAACCAAGTCTTCACCCTAAAATTAATGATCCCCCTTATGGGGACCTCCAATTTGTCCCCATAAGGGAGGCGAGTCCCCACATGTGACTATGTAAACAGATTTAGGTCCCCACAAGTATAGTAATGCTAGTCCACACACACACACACACACACACACACACACACACACACACACACACACACACACACACACACACACACACACACACACACACAATGCTAATGTGTAATGTTCAGCTTCTGATGAGGTGTAGAATATGTGATGTCTGCTGTCGTCACAGAAAGGTCTTTGGCTCCTCTTGTTTCAGAGGTGCCTTGCAGGAACGGTGAGTGTGGCGTTGTCTCCCTCTAGTGGTGTAAACAGCACTCTTCTCTCTGTTGGAGCTCTAATCGTTCTGCTTTCTGTGATTGAACCGTTTCCTCTCAACACGTACAGCTTTCGTCCTGTAACATCATGTAGACGTGCGCTCACTCCTCTCTTCTTGCTTTTTGTGATAACAGTGTGTGTTGCTGCTTTAACCCTCCTGTTGTCTTCGGGTCCAATCTGACCGATTCTCTACTTTCATCAATCATAACTTTTTTGTTTTACATTCGATTGCATCAAGGCTTCATGATATCATTCACAGCAGACATTTGAACATATACAAAGGCTGATCATACTTTCATTAGATTTTGGATGCTTTAGTCAACTTTGTAACACCATGGTGTTCCCGCTCTAAAATGACCGCCATAAAGAAAAGGAATTAGTAACCATCCGGATCAGATACACACACACACACACACACCACACCACACACACACACACACACACACACACACACACACACACACACACACACACACAGAGAACACTTTGATACATTTCCCGCTCTTATGTGCCCCTCCCCCCACATGGATCACACCTGGCACGCAGTACATGTTCGTGTCTGTTCTTTGTATATTTACTGCAGTTCTTCATGTATTAAAAAAGCTATCTTTCTCTCTGTAGTGCAAGATAAACGGAAGAGCCTCTTCATCAATAATGTAAGTGCATTATTTACATTTCTCGCCACAAAGCTGAGCCATTTTATTGTTACATTGTGGTGACACGTTATTGGACATGATTCACCTCTCGTATTGTGTTGCCACACGGACCCTTTAGTGGGAACACCTGTAGCGTTAGCTTCCACTCCTGCTAGCTCGTCAAGCAGAGCAGTTCATGTGATAACCTCTCTGTTATTAATGGCTAATAGAGATTGGAACTCTGTTCTTAATACACCGCTCCGACTCCCTTTTCCTGGCACTTCAATATCTCCAATTTCGACAGATTTATGTTTTCCTTTTCATAAAAAATCACTTTGTTTTATGGGTCATTCCAGAATTGGAGGACATTTCATGTCCCCCATATAAAACATCTAATAATCCATGCCCAAAATGCTAAAACATGCACTTGTTGTGTTAAACATACTTGTCTTGAGACAAAATGTATATAAAGTTGTAGAAAAAGTGGTTTCAAAATATTATCTAAATGATCAAATAGCTCTCGAACATCCCCTAAAACGGCATTTCTCTCTTGTCCCCGCTTCTTGGTGACCAACTTGCGTCAAATATAACATTTAAAATAGGGATTTTATTTACTTTTGTTGGTATTATTCTATTGATATATGTCTCTTGTAATTGTAAAATCAATTTTTTAAATCATAAACATATTTTAGATAACAGTAATTTTGCACAGAAGGTGTGTCCCTCAACAAGCGTTCAACCCTGTTACCCTAACCTTTTTAGATTGGCACAGGAAGTGAAACAACTGTAAGTCAGATGACACACAGGAAGTGACATCAGCAAGCCATGTGCTCGTGCCATGGGTAGACCACAACTAAGTCCTCTCTTTTATTTTTCATATGTTTACAATCTTTTCAGTCTTAAAAGAGTGTGGCTCTCCGACCCACTCAACCCTGTTACTGATATTATCAGAATAAAGCATATTCATTTCAAAGTTATCTTTCTTTCAGTAGATATCCACGTTTGTCCTTGCCTTGAAAGTAGCATTACATACATCCAGCAATACTTCCTGAGGTTAAAGCTCAAAGTAGCATTGATTATCAACTCTGTTACTGTTATTAGAGTAGCAGGGGTAATTCTTCATTGGAAAATATGAATTTGATGCCTAGCTGGGCAAATCACTTTTTTGATGGTTTATTATCTGTTTTTCCTAAATACACAAAAATATATATAAAATAAAAGGTTCATTTTTCAAAGATGTTGGTGTCTAAATTGTCCTCCAATTCTGGAATGACCCTTCTGGTGTTTTGACTAAATGCTGTCGACAAAGGAATCTGAATACATGCAGACCATCACAATCTCAGGTCGCATGTTGCTGATTTATATTCGCCCTGTGCACAAAGCCAAAAACATGTACACTCTAATAACAGTCTGTGTGTGTGTGTGTGTGTGTGTGTGTGTGTGTGTGTGTGTGTGTGTGTGTTTGTGTGTGTGTGTGTGTGTGTGTGCGTGTAGCATGGAACATCGAAGCGGAAATACAGCTCCTGCTCCACCATCTTCCTCGATGACAACACAGTCAGCCAGCCCAACCTCAAATACACCATCAAATGGTACCGACATGGAGGAAGGAATACACATTTTATTATCTCAAGACACTCATTTGTTGAACTTATTAACACATGTATTTGTTTCCCTTTACAGTGTAGCAGTGGCGATCTACTACCATATAAAAAACAGGTAGGGATTCTCTTTGTCTTTCTATAGTTAGAGTTACTGTATGAAAAAGAGAATCATGGTCATTAATACTTAGTAAGGAGGTCATAATATTTTTGACTCATGGCTGAAGTTAAGTTTCTCCAGCTCTCCCCAGGTTGGCAAAAAAATGCATCTCCAAATGCATCAGATTGATGCTTTAAAATATGGAATATTCTAAATGTTCTTCCAGGGGAGCATGCCCCCGGACCCCCCTAGAGGGATAATGTCCTTCTCACCTTTTTCACCCCTGACCGGTTTCATGCCTGATTATTGCATGCAGAGTTTATTTTAAAGATATCAAAAGCAAATAGCTCCTTTCACAACAATATGTGATATGTGTCCCAATATATGTGACAAAAGTATTGATTACACTACAACAACTCCAAACATAAGATGAACAAATATATATAAATCCATAAAATGTTGAAAAAGGTAAATGTATTGTTTTAGAGTAAGAATCTATAAAGTAGATTATGAAATAATGTTGAGGATGATATAATCGTTTTTTATAGTGACCTGAGTCTTATGAATGAAATCTATAATTTAACCATGTTTTTCTCATGCCAGGGACACAGAAGGAGCGATGCTGCTGGATATATTTGACGAGAAGCTGCACCCTCTTTCAGTAAGTCATCATCACTTATCATACAAAACATTCTCTACCTCGGAGTCAGATTTTGGAGTGATTGTGCTTTTAAATCTCCTCATTTAGGCATTTTACCTGAACGTTCCTTTTCTCTTTCTTCCAGAAAACAGAGGTTCCCCCGGACTATGACCAGATTGACACGGAGCAGAAACAGATCTACCGATTTGTCCGGACGCTGTTCAGTGCCGCTCAGCTCACTGCCGAGTGTGCCATCGTCACTCTGGTGAGGCTCTTTTACCTCCTCATCCTCCTATAGAGTGGAGAAGGGATGAAGTACTTTTTTTTACCCGTATGGGCTTCCTACACAAAAAGCCAATTGGATTTTTCAGAAAAAACAAACGTTTATGATACTTACATGTTTTCTCCACATAACAATGCCACTTTTCTAATATTTGAAGCGTAACTGCAATCTCCAGAGATAAGAAGCTAACGTTAGGCTATAAAGGAACTACAGCACGGTCACATGACTTCACTACACCACCGCTAAGCTAAAGGCAGCTAATGTTGGGCTATAAAGGAACTACAGCACGGTCCCATGACTTCACTACACCATCGCTAAGCTAAAGGAGGCTAATGTTGGGCTATAAAGTAACTACGGCACGGTCACATGACTTCACGTCACCACCGCTAAGCTAAAGGAGGCTAATGTTGGGCTATAAAGGAACTACAGCACGGTCACATGACTTCACGTCACCACCGCTAAGCTAAAGATGGCTAATGTTGGGCTATAAAGGAACTAGAGCACGGTCACATGACTTCACGTCACCACCGCTAAGCTAAAGGTGGCTAATGTTGGGCTATAAAGGAACTACAGCACGGTCACATGACTTCACGTCACCACCGCTAAGATAAAGGCAGCTAATGTTGGGCTATAAAGGAACTAGAGCACGGTCACATGACTTCACGTCACCACCGCTAAGCTAAAGCTAGCTAATGTTGGGCTATAAAGGAAATACAGCACGGTCACATGACTTCACGTCACCACCGCTAAGCTAAAGGTGGCTAATGTTGGGCTATAAAGGAACTACAGCACGGTCACATGACTTCACGTCACCACCGCTAAGCTAAAGGCGGCTAATGTTGGGCTATAAAAGAACTACAGCACGGTCACTTGACTTCACGTCACCACCGCTAAGCTAAAGGCGGCTAATGTTGGGCTATAAAGGAACTACAGCACGGTCACATGACTTCACGTCTCCACCGCTAAGCTAAAGGCGGCTAATGTTGGGCTATAAAGGAACTACAGCACGGTCACATGACTTCACGTCTCCACCGCTAAGCTAAAGGCGGCTAATGTTGGGCCTGATTACGTTTAGTCGTCTCATTTAGACTCTTGTTAGCAACCACAGTTTTTAAGACACAAAGAAGCTTCAGACATTCACCAGTTGGGTTATTTAGTGCCATATTTTATGTCGTAGAACAAAATGGGATAATCTCGTAAACTCCTGTTAACCATAGACCTTATTTTGGGAGTAAATTATTAAATTAATTCCCGGGTTAACGACTCATCTCTGCACCACTTCATTATATATTTTTGGATCACAACATAAACACTCATACCAAAAAGGGTGACTTGTCATAAAACAAGATTTCTCACAAAGGTTAAGGTGGAATCTGCTTCAACTGTGTCCCCACACACACATTATCACACACACTTCCTGTTGAGGCCTCGGGGGGAATTCTGCCCTGATGTGTAGAGACAAGCCAGGGATGTGTGTAAAATGGTGATGAGACGAGTGCATCTAAAATACCATGTCGCCTGAGTGTGTGTGTCGTCAGTGAAGATGAATTCCTCCTGACACCATCGAGTGGAGCATGGACATAGATAAGTAAAACAGATTAGATCAAGGGGTTTTTCCTTAAGGGACCCCTTTTCTGTCATTAAGTAAACTGTCAACCATTAACTCAAGGACATAGTTCATGTTATATTTCGTATAATATTGAAAGCATAACAAGAAACTGTACATTTACCCCGTAATTGAACACAATAACGGCAGGATGTGTTTAAATGAACTGTTTGGATTCATTTTGAGCAGATCATTTCATGTCAATATTGCCTTCCTGTTTTTAAGGACGTTAAAGAACAATTATCCGTCCTTATTATTCATTTTAATCTTATAAATATCAAGAATCAAACATACTCAACCACGTTTACCATGCCTGCATCTTGTGAGATAAAAAAAAAGAAGGTTACAGATCTAAGAAAAGCCAAAAATAACGATTTCATACTTTTTTTCTCCCAGAAATCCTTAGATATAATCCAAAATAAATTACCTTACACATTTTAAAATCAATAAGGCTTTATAAACCCCCCTTGTAAAGCTTTGGCGACCTCTACTGGGGGTCCATACTCCCAGTTCAGGACCCATTGGATGAGATGGGAGTTATTTTGCGGTTATTTTGCTGTTCTGTTCCCCTGTCTCATGTTTTCCTCCTTGTTTCTTGTCTGGTCCTTCTCCCTGTGTGTCCCTTCCTGTCGTTACTGTGTCTGATTGTCTGATTGTGTTCACCTGTTGCCCTTGTGTTTCTACCTCCCCTGCCCAGCTGTTTATTGTCCCGTGATTACCCCTCCCTGTATTTAGTCTTTTCTTTCCCTGTCGGTTCATTGTTTTGTTTTTCCTGTCTCCCTCCACGTCAGTCACCGTCAGCTTTTTGGTATTGTATGTTCCTTGTGGTTCCTTTGTGTTCTTGCCATCAGCTTTTAAAATAAAGCTCGTTTTTGTTTTCTAGACCAACTTACCTTTTTTTGTAGTCTACTTTTGTGTCTGTCGGAGCCATGTGTTAAAATGTAGAATTTGATATATTATGTGTGTATATATATATTTGAACATTGTATTCTTTGTTATTAGTATTATTATATCATTTATTTAAACCAGCTGTTGCAAAATCGACATCATAGCCGACCGCAGCTGCTGGTAATGAGAAGTTAGAAAGAGAAAAGAATATCGTTTTTTGACCTTTGAAAATACGTGTACCTTTTTGTTTAAGTATAAAAGAATCAGTCAAACTTTCCTTAGACGTATTTGTGTTGGAGTCAAGCTTATTGCTACTTGCGGATGTATTACCTTCTGGATTAGACGGAACTACAGTGTCTCTTTAAAGCATGTCCGGCTGCTTTACTCCCACGCCCAGTCCTGCTCAGTGTTGAGTCCTTACTCCGTGTCGTTGCTCAGATCTACCTGGAGCGGCTGCTGACCTACGCAGAGATCGACATCACTCCCGGGAACTGGAAGAGGATCATTCTCGGCGCCATCCTGCTGGCCTCCAAGGTGTGGGACGACCAGGCCGTGTGGAACGTGGACTACTGCCAGATCCTCAAGGACATCACTGTGGAGGACATGTGAGTTCAGACTGAGACATTTGTTTTATATATAGGACTTTGGTATTTGTTATGTTATCCACTTCTTCATGTCTCTTCTACATCAATCAATCAATCAATCAATGTTTATTTATATAGCCCAATATCACAAATGTTACATTTGTCTCAGTGGTCTTCACAGTGTGTACAGAATATCAGTATGACAATATATCAACATGTGTCCCCTCTTCCTCATGTCTCTTCTACATCAACATGTGTCCCCTCTTCTTCATGTCTCTTCTACATCAACATGTGTCCCCTCTTCTTCATGTCTCTTCTACATCAACATGTGTCCCCTCTTCTTCATGTCTCTTCTACATCAACATGTGTCCCCTCTTCTCCATGTCTCTTCTCCATCAACATGTGTCCCCTCTTCTTCATCAACATGTGTCCCCTCTTCTTCATGTCTCTTCTACATCAACATGTGTCCCCTCTTCTTCATGTCTCTTCTACATCAACATGTGTCCCCTCTTCTCCATGTCTCTTCTACATCAACATGTGTCCCCTCTTCTTCATCAACATGTGTCCCCTCTTCTTCATGTCTCTTCTACATCAACATGTGTCCCCTCTTCTTCATGTCTCTTCTACATCAACATGTGTCCCCTCTTCTTCATGTCTCTTCTACATCAACATGTGTCCCCTCTTCTTCATGTCTCTTCTACATCAACATGTGTCCCCTCTTCTTCATGTCTCTTCTTCATCAACATGTGTCCCCTCTTCTTCATGTCTCCTCTACATCAACATGTGTCCCCTCTTCTTCATGTCTCTTCTACATCAACATGTGTCCCCTCTTCCTCATGTCTCTTCTACATCAACATGTGTCCCCTCTTCTTCATGTCTCTTCTACATCAACATGTGTCCCCTCTTCCTCATGTCTCTTCTACATCAACATGTGTCCCCTCTTCTTCATGTCTCTTCTACATCAACATGTGTCCCCTCTTCTCCATGTCTCTTCTACATCAACATGTGTCCCCTCTTCTTCATGTCTCTTCTACATCAACATGTGTCCCCTCTTCTTCATGTCTCTTCTACATCAACATGTGTCCCCTCTTCTCCATGTCTCTTCTACATCAACATGTGTCCCCTCTTCTTCATGTCTCTTCTACATCAACATGTGTCCCCTCTTCTTCATGTCTCTTCTACATCAACATGTGTCCCCTCTTCTTCATGTCTCTTCTACATCAACATGTGTCCCCTCTGTGGAAAGAGATTCTCTTTCTTTTTGATCCATTTCTATCAAAACCTGTCTGAAAATGAGCTGATCAGATTTTGGCCACTTTATGATGTCATAACGATGTGTTGTATTGAGTAACCATGAGCCAATCAGCAACCAAGGTAACCCCCCCCCACCCTTATCACCTGAATCTCCTTATAACCAAATGTCTCTCAGAGGGGCGTGGGGAGGGGCTCTTTATTTTCATCTAAAGTCACAGACAGAGAATCAGCACTTTTGAAACGGGGCTGAAACAGAGGGAATTATGGGTAATGCTGCAATGATCTGTTTGGTGTTTCAGCCAATCAGAGACAGGTTCTGTATATATCTGAGACCTGTAATATATGGATGAAAAACAGGATAATAGGGGACTTTTAACTCATATTAGGATTGGTGCGGAACAAAACGAAGATTAAGATCAATCCCTCAAAATAGTTTCATGGTGAATTTCCATTCATCATTGCAACGACACTTAAATATACATTTCTCACAGAGAGTCAATGATATTAATCCCAGGACAAGTTAAAACAATGTTAAAAGGAAATAGAGATCACTGCTTTGATATAATATTGACCAATCAAGGGGCTGCACAAATGGCAGACAGATTTCTGATCGGTAACCTCCTGCAGCCAAATCATGCAAGCACTGATGTAGAGTAAGTAAAACTACCAGACTCAGGGTTATAAGACGGTTAGACACCTGAACTGTGAAAGAACATCCATAACATTAATCTTACAAGTTATTTATCTATCTAATATATCATATTCCAATTACTTGTATGTAAACTCTTATTGCACTATTTATATTTCTATTTGTATTTACTTGCACTGTTTTGACCGTTGTATTGTGTTGCACTGTTGGAGGAGCCTGGGACCTAAGATTTTCATTGACATAACTACACTGTAGCTACGTACACATGACGATAAAAGCGAAAGAGAGCGGACTAATGAGGCGGTTTCGGTGAGGAAATCGTTGCTGAATGATTCTTCTAGTAGAGAGGCTATTTTGTTTTGGTCCACCTGTAAAGAGAACACAAACACGTTCAACACCCCATGACATTACAAATAAGAGGTACACCGATATGTTAGAAAGTAGAGATATGGCCCATCTGTCACGGACGAGCTGAGGACCAAAATGCAGAACACGGGAAACCAGGGATAGTCGGTAACCAGCTTTATTGATGGCAGTAAGCTGGTAGAAGACAACACGGCAGATAGTAGGCAAAGGGCTGGTCGGGGACAGGCGAGGGTTCCAGGAGAAAGCAGGACGGGAGTCGCAGGTACAGAACTGGTCAGGGAGCAGGCGAGGCAGGCTGGTCAGGGACAGGCAGGGTCGAAACCGGGAGAGCAATCTGGAGGGTAATGCGGGAAAGACTGGCATGCTGCAAAGTCGACTATCCCTGGTTTCCCGTGTTCTGCATTTTGGTCCTCAGCTCGTCCGTGACACCATCATTACCTTGTGTCTCAATGAGATTTTACACAGTATAAATAAAGGCTAAATAAATTACATCAAAGACACAGACGGATAAACACAAGTTGCTCAAACAAATGAGGCATACAATAAAATTAGGAGAAAGAAAACCTTTAAGATTCTCTCTCAGAGTAATGAAGGGACAGAGCCTTCCCCATCGCTGCCCCCACCCAATACATCAGAGACCCCCCCCACTTTCAACACACGGACCAAAGCACACCTCTTCAGACTGCCTTTTAATTTGTGAATTATTCTGTGTTGCTGTTTTAATATTTATTTATTTTTTATTTCTATTCTTTATTCTATTTTATCACGTTTTATCAAACCCCTGTAAAGCGTCTTTGAGCACCTGGAAAAGCGCTTTGAAATAAAAAGTATTATTATTAAATAACATTAACGTGGGTAGGTGAGTGTGCACAGGATTACCGTACTTCTCGGACTATAAAGCGCACCTGCATATAAGCCGCAGCAGCTAAATTGTCCGTCTGTCTTGCTCTCGTTCTGTCTCTCGGTTCCACTTTCACTTTGGCGCGCTACCTGTCTCACTCTTTTCCGGCCTCCAGCTTTTCCTGCTGGAGCCCGCCGCTTAAAGGAGGCGGGCGCGGTCCGGTCCTAGAGCCCGTAGAGTTAAAGGTGGTTAATGTTACCTGTAAAATCCATAGATGTAGGAGGTTCCCTAGTGGCCGTTAGCTGTACAACAAAAATGCGGGAAAAAGTCGCGACTTATAGTCCGAAAAGTACGGTAGGTATGTAGCAGTAAATGTACATTAAGCTCTCAGAGGAGAAGGTGTGTGTGTGTGTAGAGGAGAAGGCTTGTGTGTGTGTAGAGGAGAAGGTGTGTGTGTGTGTGTGTGTGTGGGGCGGCTTGCATCTTGACAAAGTAGTATCTCTTGTTTGGATGTCATGACTCCTGCTCGTCCCTCTCTCACAGGAACGAGTTGGAGCGGCACTTCCTGGAGCTGCTGCAGTTCAACATCAACGTGCCGTCCAGTGTCTACGCCAAGTATTACTTTGACCTGCGCTCGCTGTCAGAAACCAACAACCTGAGCTTCCCTCTGGAGCTGCTCAGCAGGGACAAGGCCCTGAAACTGGAGGTGAGGCGCCTCCATGCGAAGGCTGCTCTCTGTATGCGTTTACATATCTCTTACTTTAGTTTGAAAGAAAGACACTGGAGGAGAACGTTATTTCGAACCACTGAACTGTAACCATGAGTTTCTATTCTATACAATGTGGTTAAAAAACAGAACATTGAGCGGATTGTTGCTTCTTTGGAGGGGTTTTAAATATCTCTATTTCACCATCAACATAAAAAAGGAAACAAACAAAATATCGTGACTGTTGCAGTTAATGTTGACGATTTAAATCGACGAAATAATGCCTTTTCTATTGGTTTAGCGGACTGGTTTGACTAACCTTAATGGGTCTTTAGATGTGGTGGAAATGCAACAAAATACTTAATGAGTTAGCACTACTTTCTGATACTCTCGGTCAAAAGGAGGATTCAAAGTGTACTGATTTATATCACGATTGTATCATACAGAACGTTTCAACAGAATACATTTAAAGACGTTATAATTCAATTCAAACTGTACCAATAGTGATTGTATTCATCCAGGGGTAAATGAAGGGAAGCTTTATGCTAATAACAGTAACCTAAGTATCATGTCAAATCTTTTCTCAAACATCTGTTATGGTTGCGCGTCACAGAAAGGTTCTGTGGATGCTAAACGTAGAGTCTTTGTTCCTTAACACTAGAACCGCCAACGGGTACATTTTACCCGCAGCTGTTTCTTGATTGTATGTAACTTTTGTTCAATAGAATATTCAAGTCTCCCAGTCCGTGACTCTTCCTGAAAGCGCGTTATGTAGCACCCTCTGGTGTTAAACATGGTCAATATGAAGTCAGATTGAAAACATGGCCGTTTATACCCATCAGCGCCAGCGGGTAATATTTACCTTATAGAAAATGCAGTGATTCTCGCGCTATTGATCTTGCGCGAAAACATAAACATGACGTGTTGCTATAGCAACGCCTGTTGTTTACTGCGGTTCCTTAGAGATAAGATGGAGATAGAGAGGTGGAGAGATAGATAGTTGTTGATCGATAGATAGATGGTTATAGATGGATAGGTAGAGAGACACTGTTAGCGATATGTTATACTTCATGCTGTCTGCACACTAGATAGCACATGGAAGCTGAGAGTCCACAGATTCTATTGGTATAAATTTCATCACTCACACTAAATAAAATAACATTGTACCTTGAAAATCAATGTATTCTATCAGCGGGTACATTTGACCCGTTGGCGGTTTTAGGTATACAGCGACCCGTTGGTGGTGCTAGGTATACAGCGACCCCTGGCGGTGCTAGGTATACAGCGACCCCTGGCGGTGCTAGGTATACAGCGACCCCTGGCGGTTTTAGGTATACAGCGACCCCTGGCGGTTTTAGGCATACACCGACCCCTGGCGGTTTTAGGTATACAGCGACCCCTGGCGGTTTTAGGTATACAGCGACCCCTGGCTGTTTTAGGCATACAGCGACCCCTGGCGGTGCTAGTGTTAATAAAAACAATCCCTGTCCTCTTTTCAGGCGATCTCCCGGCTGTGTGATGACCGGTACAAGGACGTTCGGAAAGCTGCCAAAAAACGCTCCTCCAGCACGGACAATCTGTGTGGCATCAAGTGGGTTCCTGCTATCCTCTCCTAGCCAATCTGAACGCTGGCATCAGGCTGCAGGAGCACCGGCTGGGTGGAAACACTCACGAGGGCGAAATATACCAACATGGTTTTATACACAAGAACTTTACTTTGGATTACAGATCATACCAAGACGGTGGGGTTTGGTTTTGCTCGAGTGGAGGCAAGAAAGTGGAACCACATCTGATGTTTGTCTCAGTGCCTCAACTCTCCTGATAATGAAAGAGAAGTTCCTGACTGTTAGTATCTGTGGGAAACATTTATTTGGACCCACCTGGAAAGTCCTGGACTCAAAAAGCCTCACATTCTTCCTGGGACACGGCACACCATTTTAAAACATTTGACATAACCTGCCTTTGAGAATGGCCGTGCATCTTCACCACGAAGCATACTATTTATTTGATTACACGTGGACTTCTGCCTGAACCCATAGCACCTGCAGAGTTTCAGTAGTGTAGCACCGGACTTATTATTTATTACTTAGAATAATTCAAGTGTTAGCAAGTTTTCTCCTTTGGCAATATGTATATTCAAGGTTTACAGTGGTTGTAGTGTACCTTCCGATACTCAGGTAGTCCGTTTAATCTATTGTGATGCTCCTCTATGGCGTTGAAAGTGACAAATTACATATTGTGGAGGACAGAATTAATATAATCTTGTGATATTTTCCTATTTTAAGGACATTAATAATCAAACTACCACTTTTTCTTGGCCTGTATAGCAAGAAATATAACCCGTTTTCCAGAGTTTCTGATTGTGTACTCACCAGACTCTGGTTATATGTTAACATGGTTATTACCAGGCGTTTTAGCAGTTTCAGTCAATTCAAAACGAGATGCCCAATATAAGCTTTGAATCGAGTAAGCACACCTCACTGCTGACATCTAGTGGACATTTGAGATTAGTTTTGTTTACCCAAATACCATTTTGATAGCGGTATGTATTGGAATAGATATTTATACTAATGCAGGGTGACTTTGCACCGTACACATGTATCAAGCACCGACATATACTGTTACTTTAAAACACAGGACAGTGCGTTGTTTTCAATTATTCAGTATTATACAATAACCGTGCATTACATCTACTGTACCTGGAAAGTTAACTTATAGTGAAAGACTGGATTGCAGTCCTGTCTGGATTTCTCTAACTTTCCCAATTGTTTTTAAACACTAAAAAAAACCTGCTCCAATCCTTATGTTCGTTTCACAATTTATTTCGCGAAGACACAGTCAACAATAATAGTCCAATCGGTGGTACTGGTACAAGTTAGGTGGCTGATTGTGATGAAAAATGGTAGGAAAGTACGATACAAATTGCGAAAGAGTATGCAGTAGAAATGCGGCTAACCGAAACGCCAGACTCACCCCCTCTCTCTTCCTTTTAAGTGACGTGTTAAAAATACCACATAATGGGAAGAAGTCGACCTCACATTTGGCTCCTACACCTAAAAATGCATCAGGATAAACAGACGGAGATATTGGAGTCGTCCACCGTTGTACTATTTTTAATGGCCAATCAGAAAAAATGTAAGAAAAAGTTTCAGTGCTATGGATGAAAGACTGCTGCGGTAGTGTGGCTGCGATGTGTAATGTAAGCCCGTAAAATATCACAAATCCCAAAATAAACTTCTCCCATGTTTCCAGCCGGGGGTTTATTGTTGGTCACACAGTCGTTCAATAACAGCCTGCAGTTGTCACACATATAAACGTCCATTAATCTGCTTTCTTTTAGTGTTTGACAACCAATTAATCATGTTGCAAATCCATGGTGTCTGCCCTAAAAAAATTAAGATTGTTACGATTACTAACATAATAGAAATAAGGCCGTTTAGGGTGAACCACAAAGACTGCCTTTGAAGCCCAGAATCACACACATATTGGACACAATGTGATATTCTTAATTCACTTTTCAATGAGGGTCTTTTATGAAACCCTAACTGCTGAGCCAAGTGTTGAAACTGGTCTTTTGTAATTCCATCGGACGTTTATTTCCATCTTATCGACATTGGCAAATATCTGATCAGGTTTTCATGTTTTCTTTCCCTCATTCGTCTGAAAACTGAAGCGCTAAAATATACTTATTTTGCAATTTAACTTTGTATAACGTATAAAGAGTTGAAAAACTGGGAACGTGTTAATTGTGATTTATTTATGTGTGTGATCAAAGAAAAGCCGTTGTCTAAAAGTGTGTTATTGAAGACCTTTGTGCTGCTTTCCCTCAAAATGTCCTATTTGATCTGAACGTTACCTTAATTAGATATTGCCTCATGTAGCTGTCGCACCTGTTTGATGCCGATATGATCCTCAGCTTCCAGTAAGGTTGACTGGGACTCTGACATCCCAACAATGCTTTGATAGCAGGCGGTAAGAATAGCTCTCTGCAGGCAGAACACAGTAACACAACATCTGAGGTGACTGCGTTCAGCGTTCAGCTGAAGATCTGGAGCCGCGTTGAAGACGAGAGCAGCTCAGGAACTTCTCCTGGACTCTGATTTCAGAGCTGAAGAGTTTTGGTTCATTGGCATTTTCAGTTGGTTAGCGCTGAACAATCAGGATGCTGGGAGCCAGAGATCTACTCTTCATCACCATCAGTCAAAATGTCTCTTTTGTGGGTAAGTCTTTTTTGTAGTTCAGAATATGATCATTAAGAAATGTCTTTTTTTTCCTGTAGAGTGACCGTAATAGTTTACCCAACTGAAACCGAAGTATTTGTGAAGAGCTGTCAATTCAAACACTTAATACATCTATAAAACATTTATGTTCCCTTTCCCATCCAATCAAAGGTAATTGTTCTCAATGCATATTTAACGGTGGGGTAGGTAAGTTTCAGAAACCGGCTCGAGATACACTTTTTGTTATATTCCATGGAATGCTCTTAACATCCCGATAGCAATGAATATCTGAAGTGCTTTGACAACAAATCCATTAAAAAATGTCATCTGTAGAAGCCGTGATGCTGTAAAAAGTACAACCTTACTGTCAGCCTTCCACCTGGGCACAAACTTACCTCGTGCCCTCATTGGTCATGTGCGCGTTCGTGTGTTGGGGGAAGTGGCAGATTTTCTCCGGTTGTGTATTTTCAGATTCTAGTGATCTCGAGCCGGTTTCTCAAACTTACCGACCCCACCTTTAATTGCATTTATCCTATTTATGGTACGATATACCATGAGAACAATATATTTTGACTGGAGCTGGAAGTATTTTCTTGCATTTTCATGATTTAATTTTTCAAGTAAAGTGACATTTTGTCCCTTTTAGTTTCTCTCTCTGTCAATTTGCCATGATTCACATGTCTTATTTGTTGTAGATTACACTTACAGTACAT
Source organism: Champsocephalus esox (assembly GCA_036324585.1). Classification (NCBI taxonomy): domain Eukaryota; kingdom Metazoa; phylum Chordata; class Actinopteri; order Perciformes; family Channichthyidae; genus Champsocephalus; species Champsocephalus esox. The sequence continues at coordinate 35,963,936 of CM070481.1, forward strand.
GCTATGTTATAAAGCCGTGGAGGGAGGGAGTTTATAAACCCAAGAGTAACCGCCCTTACGGGACGCTGTAATAAGTAAAGCGAACGCACCCGCAAGGACACCTGGCCTCCTATTGGTTGAGGGATTTTGACAGGATTGTTGCACAAAAGTTTAGAGCGCGCACAGAATACATCTGAGAGCAGAACACATCTGTAAACAGCAATATATCTGAGTGCAAGCGTACAGTTTGAGCAGAAGCAGAGCACATCTAAGTGCAAGCAGGCACTATTTGAGTGCGAGGACAGGGCTTGAGGGAAAGAAATCAATAAAGTATGCTCTCACATTTAAATACCACGCTCTTGAATAAAGATAGGGAATAACCCCCATGTTGCTGGCGCTCATTATTATTTGGGGATGTTAAGAAAGAATAAAATAAGATAGGAGGTACTTTATTGATCCCATCCATCCATCTTCTCCTCTTATCCGTGGTCGGGTCTCGGGGGTAGCAGTTCCAGCAGAGAGCCCCAAACGTCCCTTTCCCCTCATCAACTAGCTCTGACTGGGGGGTCCCAAGGCGCTCCCAGGCCAGCGAAGAGATATAATCCCTCCACCTGGTCCTAGGTCTACCCCTCGGTCTCCTCCCAGCTGGACGTGCTCCCTAGGGAGGCGCCCAGGTGGCATCCTAACTAGGTGCCCGAACCACCTCAACTGGCTCCTTTCGACGCGAAGGAGGAGCGGCTCAACTCCGAGTCCCTCCCTGTTGACCGAACTTCTCACCTTACCCCTAAGGGAGACGCCAGCCACCCTGCGGAGGAAACCCATCTCGACCGCTTGTATCCGCGATCTCTTATTGATCCCTAGTTGGGAAATGTTTGCAGCAGCATAAAAGACAACAAAACAAGGCATTGCACACAAGTAGGCTACACATTAAAGAGTATAAATGAACAATACTAGAATTTAAACATCTCAAAATAGAATTAAAGCAAGAAGGCCGAAAGAAAGAAGTATACAGTAGGCCGTGAAGATAACAAATCTATTAACTCTGACAATGTTGTTTCCGTCACAGGAAAGACCCGGTGGAAGTCATTTTTCAATCCAATCAAAATACATGAATGCATATTTAATTGCATGTATCTTAATTATGGTACAATATACCACACCAATATCTTTTTGACAGATGCTGGAAGGATATTCTTGATTGTCTGAAGTGAAATGTGTCCCTTAGTTTCTCTCTCTGTCATATGTCTTTGTTGTTACAGATTACATGTAATTGTAAATAATCATACTTCAAGTATTTATTGTCCTCTTTTCCGCAACGACATCATTATGATTTCTCCTCTTCACCGAATCTATCTCTCATATCGTTTTCTTTCCATCACAGGAAAGACCTGGTGGATGCTGATGCTGGTGTTGCGTCTTCCAGCCGTCCTTCTGGCCGGTTTCACGCTCTTCAGTGACGAGCAGGAGACATTTGTCTGCAACACCATCCAGCCGGGCTGCTCCAACGTGTGTTTCGATGCGTTTGCTCCGGTGTGCGTCTTCCGTCTGTGGCTCTTCCACCTCACGTTCCTCTGTCTTCCCCATGTGTTGTTTGTAATCTACATCATGCATAACGTTTGGTCAAACCGCCAGTTTGTAGGTTTCTACTGCGACAGGAAGAGGGGAGGTTCACCTTTTACTCTTGAGAACTCCTCGAGAGAAGTGTCCTTGCACAAAGCTCCACTTCCCGACCTGCCACATGATGTTGGAGCGCCGCGCTTCCACTGCACCTACTTCCTGGTTGTTATTCTACGGATCCTTCTAGAAATGGTTTTCGGTGCAGGCCAGTTTCTTCTCTTCGGTCTGTCCGTTCCTAAGAGGTTCCTCTGTTATGAGACTCCCTGCAACTCTGGGGTTGAGTGCTACATCTCCAAACCTACGGAGAAGACCTTAATGCTGAACTTCATGCTGGGTGTTGCCTCCTTGTCCATTCTGCTCAGTTTGGTTGATCTGGTGAGCTCCACGAAGGCCATGGTGAGACAGAGAAGGCACAGGGAGAGGATGGTGGACGAGATGAGTAAAGGAGAGCAAAGCAGTGTGTTCACAACAACATCTACGACTGAAGACAGCGATGTTGTTATAACCATGAAAACCAGTCGCTGCGAAAGCTCAAAGAACGGTTTTAAAGATGAAAGACACGCGGTGCCAAATGGCGAACGGACTGGAACCGCTAACGACAAGAGTCCAGAGAACAAAGAGGGTGAGATTGAGACGAGCCCTCCGATACCAACTCACTATGTCCTCCACAGCCAACTGAGAGCTCCACAGTCCCCTCGTCCCGAGAGAGGACCACCGACAAACGCCAGGATGCTAACGCCTGTGGCCGTCGGAAAGCAGGTCACTCCAGTTAAGGAACACTCCGGACAACAGTCTGATGGCAGCGACAATCAGGACAAGAGGGCGTGGGTGTAAATGACTGGGTGGCCTTTTATTAAGAATGTCTCCAGATGTCTTTGATTTAACCATTTTAAGCATGAATGTTTTAGAAGGTTGTTTGGTGTCATGGTGTTGGTAATGGTGACAAACCTACGGAGTCAGCTTCATTAAACCCACTCTAAGCTACAAGCTTAACTCCAAGTGGCAGACAAACAACATCTATTAAAGGTGGGGTAGGTAAGTTTCAGAAACCGGCTCGAGATACACTTGTTATATTCCATGGAATGCTCTGAACATCCCGACAGCAATGAATATCTGAAGTGCTTTGACAAAAAATCCATAAAAAATGTCATCTGTAGAAGCCGTGATACTGTAGAAAGTACAACCAATCGGCCCGGCTAAATGGATTGGATGGCCTACCTGCCTGTCAGCCTTCCATCGGGGCACACACTTACCTCGTGCCCTCATTGGTCATGTGCGCGTTCGTGTGTGTTGGGGGAGGGGCTCTGTGAGGAAGTGGCAGATTTTCTCCGGTTGTGTATTTTCAAATTCTAGCGATCTCGAGCCGGTTTCTAAAACTCACCTACCCCACCTTTAAGTAGGGTGAAAGATAAGCAAGCAAGATTTTTTAAAAGGGCACGTTAGCAAGGTAAAGGCGTGTGGCGCAGTGGGATAGTGCGTTGGTGTTCGGATCAGGGGAGCACAGGTTCAAACCCCACTGCAGTCAGCATGTCGTTGTGTCCCTGAGACGCTTCACCCCAAAGTGCTCCTGTGGGGGTTGCCCACAGTATTGAGTATGTAAGTCGCTTTGGATACAAGCGTCTAACAAGTGATGTAAAGTAAAGAGGAGTTGGTGGAAATCAAACCAAAACACAATGAACTTCATCTGGCAGCTAAAATATGTTGGTTTCGTTGTTTTGGTTTGAAAAACGTCAAGACTCATTAACCGAGCAATTTTTCTTTTTTTAAAAAATGTAAGCTCTCATAAACCCACTGGTAACCACTCCAGTACCAAATTGCATAACTACCAAAATCTAGTAAGCTAGCAAGCTACATATACGTCACCAGTAAGAATGGAAATGGTTTGCCACACATCTAAAGTGATTACAATTCAAATGAATATTAAGAGTGAAGTCAAACTATTTTCTTCGGCCTTCTCCAAATAGGCCAAACACTCACTTAGTGCAGATTTCATTTAATTTAATTGTACAACGTTCATCTTAATCTGAGTTTAGATTCAATGTCTTAAAGGTTGTTAAAGTAACTCAACATGCAAGTGACGACGTTTAACATTTCTTAAAAATAGAAAAACACATTATTGAGTGATTTTTTTTGTATTATTTGACTTTAACTTTAACTATATATTTATTTGTTGTTCCTTTATTTTATTTTCTCTTCACTATATCTGGAAAGCGTCTTTGAGCACTTGTAAAAGCGCTAACAAATTAAATCTATTATTATTACACGGGTCGACAACGGATACAAAATCCACCACTCGCCTCGATCTTCAGTGTTGGAGATGTTTTAGAAGACAACATTGAGGTCGTTGTTCTTGACGCATGCACAATACTTGTTGTGTTTTTTAATACATAATAATAAAATGTGTTAACTGGTCATGTCCTGTTCCGTAAAATGGCGCTGATGCACATTGAGATGTTGCTCCACATTCCCATGTGTGTTTTAAGTCTCTGCATTAAAATGAAATGCGTCAGTAACACAAACACGGGGTGACCTTGAGAACTTCCCCGGTGCTCAGCTGCTGTCTGGATGACTGAGTGCTGGCAACACAACAGACGCACTGACCCGACCTCCGACCTCTCACACGACCACTCCACCACCTGACTTAAGCCCACCCTGATCGGATGACATAAGCAGTGGCGTTTCTATATGTACAAAAGTGGTGGGGCAAACAAAACGTAGATGTCTATATATAAGCTTCTGCAGTGAGGTTCATGGCTGGTGAGGCACTGACTCTTCAGGTTTACAAATATTTTGACCTAAATCAAAATATAATATTATTTTGAGAAGCTTTTTTTGTCTGATGCTTCGATTAATTTTAAACGGACAGTTCTATATATTATTTTTTGCATTTTTTTTTAATCATTATTTGTAATACTTTCTGCTGACACTCTCTCTGTCAAGGTCTGTGCCTGCCCCTAATGACCAGTCGCCACTGGACATAAAACCTTCAACTATCTCGCCGACATCATTCCACATTAGCTTAGCATGCTAGCAAAGCATGTGGCATTCGACCCATGTGAGGCAGAAAGTGATTGATGGTCACAGACACATTTGATGTTACGGATGATGAAAACCTGTAGGCATATTCAGGATATGACCTCATGTCTAACACGGGTCTCAAATGCAAGAGTTAATGATGGCCTGGGCCCAGGAGTTCAAAATGTTTAATCTGATCAGATCAGATTTGGATTTTGGGGAGTTCAAAACCAAAAAACAGGATTAGGATCGCTTTGATATCCGATCAGGAAATCCAATCCAAGCTTTAATCTGGATCAAATCTTCAAAACGGGTCGTTCAAACCGACAACACAGGATTGGGACCCAAACAACTGGATTATCCTGATCCCACCAGAGGGGTGGGTCTCCAGTGGATTACCAGAGCAACATGTACTGTACCATTTATTTAAAATATGTTTCAATTTAAATTAGATGGCAAAGTTTGCTAACTGAAAGAATACACCATTTTTAGCCTTCTTGGGAAATCCATTTTATTTGTCCATTTTTGCTCACGTTTGTGCCTGCTTTGTTTTCAACCAAATGTTGATGACATAAACGTTTATGCTCATAAGATTGTCAATCACAAATGTAATTTGGATTAAATTAAAAACAAAGTCCATCATCTGTCATCACCTTTCAAAAGTAATTGCGGACAATAGAAGTCTCTGCAATGTGGTCTTTTGTCTTCCTTGTATTATCTTTCATGTCCACTAGATGGCACTCTGTAGGATTAAAGCACTGATATTCAGGATCTGGTCATCTTGAAAAGTCGTAATCTGGATCAGGCTGATCTTATCCTGAATTGCTTTGGGACAACATTTGTCCGACTCGTCTGATCCTGGATCACAACAAATGGGATTTCAAAATCTGATCGGATCTGATGGAGATTAAAAGTGTTGAACTCCTGGGCCCAGATGATTGACATGTGTTGTGTCTGCGTACATTTCAGCATCCTTTCATCCTTTTTCCAATGGAAGAAAAACGGCCTTCCTATTATGAGAGTTCTTTGCGATGTGTTTTGCTCCAATTGTTTTCTCCATTTTCTAATAGAGCGATGGATGAGCCCTCAAACCCGTAAATGTTCGCATTTTACAACTCACGTTTCCCTCGTCTTAAAGTCAATGTTTTTTTTAACGTGTTTTTTGGTTAGATGCTTGAAAAAAGGTCTGTGGAGATATCCACATTTTGTTCTGAAAAATAAAAGTATGTCAGTAAAAACCCTACAATGTCTAGGGTCTTAAAGACTTTTTACATCTGGCGGTTGCAATTACGCTTTACAAATCTTAATATGTGGAGATTATTCTTCTCAACAAAAAGTGTGTTTTCCTGCAATATTCTACAATCAAATGGAAAAATTATCGTGCTTTCTGCCGAGTTACAACTTGCCATGCTAACTTCCTGGCTGACCTTCACCGATTCGTCATCAATGCAAAACTCCACACAGGATCCAAAGCCCAAAACCCTCGCCTCAAATGATCACTGTGCCTACAGCAATATCAATCAATCAATCAATCAATCAATCAATCAATCAATCAATCAATCAATCAATGTTTATTTATATAGCCCAATATCACACATGTTACATTTGTCTCAGTGGACTTCACAGTGTGTACAGAATATCAGTATGACAATACGACACCCTCTGTCCTTAGACCCTCTGTCCTTAGACCCTCTGTCCTCAGACCCTCTGTCCTTAGACCCTCACATCGTACAAGGAAAAACCTCCGGAGAAAACCCAGTTTAAAGGGAACATGGGAGAAACCTCAGGGAGAGCAGCAGAGGAGGGATCCCTCTCCAGGACGGACAGACGTGCAATAGGTGCCGTGTGTAAATTGAAAAGATAATACATTTGCAACATAGGTAGTCCAAATGTTTGTAAATGCATGTGTCTATTATAAGAAGATGAATCCACGAAGATATCCATTCAGGACCGATGATCCAGGACCGCAGCCACGACTCGCGATCCAGGACACAGGACCGCAGGATCATCCATGACTCCGGATCCCAGCGTATAGAGACACCAAAAGGAAAGACATTTGGGGAAGCTGGGTTAATGGGAACATGAGAGGACACAGGTACAGACAGAGAGAAGGAAGAAGTGAGATGTCCCCCGACAAACTAAGCCTATATCAGCAAAACTAGGGGCTGAATCTAATCAGCCCTAACTATAAGCTTTATCAAAAAGGAAGGTCTTAAGCGCACTCTTAAAAACGGATAGGGTGTCTGCCGCCCGAACACAAACTGTCAGTTCAATTTGTGAACGAGCACACCTCCCTGGTCAAAACTGTGACAATGATTGCAACAACACAACCCCAGAGTAACATTACCCCCTTGTAGCCACGAACACATTCCACACACCCGTCTTATTCTTCTTCTGCTGGTGCGCGGAGAAAGGACTCTACTGTCACTAGCGGAGGTCAAGCAAACCTGCTGACCCTTCACAAGAGTCAGCCCCGACACACACAGAACAGTGTGTGTGAAGTGACCGTACACACAGGAACTGTTCTGTTAGCTATGTGTCCTTGGCAAAATCCCAGCCACCACTTGTCTGCCTTAACATATGATATCATCTGCGTGAAAGGCACCTCTTTGTTGTGCGATTTATAACGAGCAGAGACTGAAGAAGACGTAGTCCTTTAAGCATTAAAACCACAGTGTAGGAATGCTGTTGCAAGTAACATACTTTATTTTTGGTTTTAGAATCAAGCATTAGCATCAAAACCTGAAGGACCAAAGCTAGAAGTACTTATCGGAATAATACAATATAGATTCATTACTTTTACTACTGCGTATGCCCTAATAGTACATCATCCTTCATGTGTCGTGTATACTTTGTGTTAATTATATCATCCTGCAGAGAAACTGAGGTTGTAAAATATATGTAGAGGAGTAAAAAGTACAGAACTTTCTTCCAAAATGTAGTGAAGTAGAAGTATTGGACATGCCTTATACTCAAGTGCAGCATTAGTACCACACAATTGTACTTCAGTAGAGTAACTGAGCAAATGTATCTTTCAAGACTGATACAAATATTATGTTTACCAGTTTTGTATACAGGGTTTAAAAAGTACCTTTTATGTTCCCAGGTTTGAAACAGAAACATGTCTACAACAGAATGAGACACTTCGTACAAAAGTGGACATCTGAGTCCAACACCCATATGTGCCAGTTGGACATCTTCTCCTCCCATGGCCCCAATGTGCCGCTATATGACATCGGCCATTCTTGTGGGGGCGCTTTCCACCACGTTAAGAAACCTCGCTGCCCCTTTTTAGCCACAAGAGCCGGGTCAACAACTGGTGTTCAAAGCCTGGCTCCCAGTCGAACTCCAGGCCGTAATGCGATATTGAAAGAGGAAAGGGCCTTTCAACACTTGCTTCATGGCTGGAAGAACATCATTGTCCAGTTCTAGACAATAAAGTCTCGAATATTGTTTTTTTCATGTATTTATTTGTTGCTATGTTTACAAATGTCTTGTTCTTATATGTTGTATGTCAGGGACTACGGATGGAAATTAGCTCAAAGCTAAAATCTGGCATATTTACACTTGTAGCATTATTTTTCTAAAATGTTCATTAATGTGCATTGTGTGGTGACCACCTATTCACACATGGAACTACAGTTGGGGTTGTGTTTCCACACGGACATGTTATGTGTTGTCTATATATATTGTGTGCCCTCCTGGCTTCTCTCTCTTCTTCCCGGACTGCAACCGGACAACATGTCTTTTTCTACTCCCTAATAAAGTACCCTTTTGCACCTTCCTTGCACCGACTCCGCCTCTGACTCCGCCTCTGACTCCCTATCGCTCGGCACCACAATTGTCCCAATTCAATTAAACAATTAAAATGTATTTCTTTGAGTTAAAACCAAAATGTAAAGCATTTCACCAAATGTACACAAACATATTGTGGGGATGTTTATAAAACCTTATACAACTAACCCCTATTGCCACATGATATGAACAAGCTATGGAAAAATACACAATAGTTTTGCAAGTTTTAAAAGTGGTAAGAACAATTTTCTTTGGAGATAACAGTAATTTAAAGTTATTTAAGAGTCTTTATTTTGTAATTGTGACCACTAACTATTCATTAACTCGTGTTGTGCAATTATTGTTATTTGTTAGAGATATACGGATACGTCGTGTCAACATTTGAGAGCTCTATCACAAAAATCCACCTGTGCATAGTGTTGCTTATAGTTGCTTACTGCCATCTAGCGGTCAGTAGTATGTATTGCAGTAGTAATTTAGAAATGAGTTAATCAAAAGAGTGTTTCTAAAACAGACAAAACAAACACAAATAAATAATTAAAATGATAATAATGATTATAATGAAGTAAAGCTACAGCACCTTAAATCTTAACCCTTCGATGCCCGAGTGTCTGGACCCTACACTCTTCCATAAGTGGGTCAAAAAGGACCCGTATTAGAATATTGTGTTTTTATGCCATTTTTGTCATTGTGGTTGAGAGAAATCACCTGTATAATATTTAGTATTATATTTTGGTTCACATTAGAAATATTTTATATTAAATGTGTCACTATTTATAATTTTAGATATTTCTTTTACATTTTGAAAAAAACGTTTTGAACATATCGATGCAAAGATCTCCGCTATTCTGAGACCCTCACAGTATTCCAGTCCCTTTTCAAAACTCATCTCTTCTCGTCTTGTCTACTCAAAGCCCACCCCCCATCAATCCATGCCGGTTGATCACGTTTGATAGTCCTCTACCCCCCACCCTAACCTTATTGTAAAGCGATGTTGAGTCCTTGAAAAGCCCTATACAAATATAATGTATTATTATTATACTGACAGGTATCAGATCTTGCGGTGTAAAATAATCTTCCTGAGAGGTGTCACTTGTGATGTCGTCGGTGTGGTCCACAGTGAATGTATTCCTGACAGCAACAGGCGATAAGAATCAAAGGTTCCCATAGGAAATGCATGCGGGTCGTTTTTGACCCACTTATGGAAGCTTGGGGTGGAAATACAAAAACTACAATTTCTTAAAAAGTAAATGAAAAATGTGAATGGCATGATATCCAAAACATGTTTTTGGAGGAATAGCTGGAATATGAAATGATAAGAAAATGTAATTAGAAAGATACTTCAAGAAAACCACCTCGCCGGGTCAAAACAGACCCACTTATGCATCGAAGGGTTAACTGAAAAAACGATATCTTTAAAAAGATAAGTGCCACTTTTTAAAACCAGAACGAAGAGAAGATAAAATATGATTTATTGTCCAAAGCATTAACTGGAATGTATCCACAGTCACAATGAGTTGTCCAACTTTAACAGTGTAATCATATGTCAGCGTTTTCTTCTAGGTCTCTCATCGTCACAAACGATGCTTCATGCGCTGTGTGTCATTCAGCCGCGTTCAGATGTCGAATATTAGGAGTTGGTGCCTTTGCTCTTCATCGATCTCTTCCTCTTCTGAAGTCAGACGGTCAACCTGCGTCCGCCTCGGTGCAATAACACTCATGGGTGACAGGCGGAGGAGATTGAGAAGTGGGATGGAGAAATCATCATTGACCACAACGGCACATCAGAGGAGATGTCAAAGGCATCAACAATATTGATTACCCAGCATCCTCTTCACCTCTAAGCTTGTAGTTTAGATGGATGGGGGAGGATGGGTGGGTGAGACGTGTCCCTACGGCTCGGATAAGAAAACAAATCGATCCTGTCTTCCTTTGAAGTTGATGATGAGGGCTTGTAGGGTGGAAAAAGAAAAGGGTGATCCGATGGTTTTGAGTAGACGAAGGCGGAAAGGCTTCAAGGTCGTATCTTTCTTTGGACTTCACCGATTATTTCATTCATAAGGAAGCTGACAAAATATATGATGCTCTTGAGTTTCCAAAATGATTTGAAAGTGAAAGGCTGCTTGGGTTGAATTGTGCCTCGGCTTGCTCGTTCCTCGAAAGGAAGCTACATGTCTGTAGTGTGCCATTCAACACAAATTAAATTAACTTTACAACGTCTGGATAATCATCAGCCCTCACAGAGCAGATCTACACCCATACGCTCTGTTTCTGCTATTCTATCAACGGGGCTTTAGAGAATTAAGAAAGAGAGAGCCCGATTATTATGACATGGTGAAAACGGAAGCAGAAGAAGTGGAGACTGTATGAGTGAGGCTGTACACATACTGGATCCCACATTTCCTTCAATGCAAATCAATAGCATTTGTGATATTCATGTGAATGTATTGTGCTCTCAGCGTAACTGCGCCCCCTGCTGTCTACAGGAGATAGACACACGAGCAGTGATGAAGTGCACAGTAAGCATGTATAACGTGTGTGAGCCAGCACTGGTTAATAAACCCCGTCTTTCACGTCCAATCACAACATGGAAACATTACATCGTTATTCACCAAAGCTGAACCCTTTTCTTTAAATCTTCCACTTTTGTGAACATTTTGCTAAATTCTGGATAATCTTCGTAGATTTAAAGGCCACTAAATACATAACAAAACCGTTTCACACCCTAAGTAGCGCTCCTTTTGTCACCTGATCCGCATCTCCGCACAATGTGTCTTCAAATCTGACACGAGAGAATGCATTCAGCTTTGTTAGCTGTAGCAATAACCCATATTTATGTTGTGTAGTAGTATTTCAAAATCAGACGATTTTTTTTTGTGTTGCCTTTTGTGCTCCTCTACAGAAAGCCAGAAATGCCAAACATGACCTTTGACCTCTCACCTCTGCATGACTCTTCACACGACAAGCATGTGAGAGGAGTCTTCAAAACTTTAAAAAATATGGACAACCCCGTACATCCTAATGACTCAGATTACAGAACTACATACAATGGAAGGTTGTCTTTGACAAATAAAACAACACTCAACAACACATGTGCATCTTTAAGACTTAATCTCCTCTCTTTTCGTGTTGTCACAACAGCAAGTAAACATTAACACATGTCCAGTATTTGCTTAAGTTTCTAAGAATATACCTTACATTTGAATGAGGCTAATAGCCTACACATCAGCATGCTAACTGTAGCTATGCATGGTAAGTTAACACCATGAACGTGGCTATAAATCAGGGTGGCCAACTCTCACGCATCTGGCGTGTGACACACGCTTTCACTCTCACGCTCTCACGCGGCCCAAACTATTCTCACGCCAACAACAAGATTAACCGGCGATCGTTTTTGGTTGGTTATTTACAATGTTGAGTTGACAGCTGCTCGAGCTGTCGATCCGCTCCCTCCCCGCCCCCACCACTCTTAACAACGTCAACAGACAGCAGAGCAGTGGGAGCCGACACGTATTGCGCATGCGCAGATCTAAGATCCAGTAGAAATTATAAAAAAGTAAAAGTCTGCTGCTTATTGTTCTACTAGGCCAACAATAGAGTCATAGAGGATATGAGAGTGAGTGTGTTAATTAATATGTTTGGTGGTTTGGAGTAAGTCTGTAAGTGTGTGTGTGTGCGTGCGTGTGTGTGTGTGTGTGTGTGCGTGCGTGTGTGTGTGTGTGTGTGTGTGTTTCATGTAGGCCTACAGGCATCTCACGATAATTAATTTTGTTGGATACATTTTCCCGGAAATGAATGCGATAAACGATGATATTGTCGGCACCGTTGTATGACCGTTTTAGACAACTGACATAATGATAATATATAATAATAATTCAAGTACATCCTTTCAAACTGCTAGTCACATCCTCATGGAATTGGCAATTTATCGAGTTCATTTTTATTTATCGTACGATAATTGAATGAATTGCTTATCGCGAGAGGCAACAACATGTGTTTGACTTTCATTACTGAATGAAACGTTGTGCCCTTTATAGTCTGAGTCCAACATTGTGTATTTGTATATATTGTATATATATCCTATATATATGCTAAGGTCCCGCTACTGACACGAAAGCAGTCATTTAGTGCGCACATGCGTAATTAAACCCATGATATCAACATCTCACTCCAGCCAGGTACCCAAAGTTGGCAACCCTGAATAAATAGTCTTTCAATATGAACTTCCTTCCATGTGAAAGTGTTGGCTTGCACATGTCCAGTATACAACTACAGAAAATAATCCTCTAACTTCACGCAGTGTCTTTTTGAAACCATCTTTTGGTCGGGGGAAAGATTCAGAAACGACAGGAGCTACCGTTTTGCTAACAAGCTAGCAGCTTAACAAGCTAACAAAAGGGTGTCAATATGTCGTGTTTCTGTGCGTACTCTGCCAATAAATGCCCAAACACAACAACTTGAAGAATGCTGCACATGTTTTCTTCTCTTTCTGTGTTTTTATTATTATCTCTGGACTTCTTTGTACACTCACAGTGGTGGATCCCAGCATGCTTTGGGGCAGAAAGCAGGTCAACTGTCAATAACAAAACACATCAGTAAGTAATTTTTTTTGTTTTAGACGGCATTGTAAATCAGCCATGACACGACAACAGCTGTTATTGAAAGCTAAATGTTTCCCGCCCAGCCTTGTATACAATGTGAGAGTATGCCTTCCTACAGTCGTGACCTTTAACAGCCCACGTACGCCCTTCAGACATCTTAACCCGATTTATTCCAAATCAATCAGACAGACAGATAATTACATCATTAGACAAAGATGGCATTCATAAACATCCCGACCAATACAGAGGAGTTGGGTTCACTGGATTCGGCCAATGGGATCTCTCCGTGATGAGGTCCTCCTGAACACAGCGCCATGTTTATGTTAGAAGGAGACGGATCAGGCATGACCTCTCACCCCATTTCCTCTGTTGATTTCTGTGCTGGAGGGAACACACACACACACACACACACACACACACTGGAAGAGGAAGCTACCTTTTCTCATGGCTAATAAGCAGTGGCAGAGCAATTTGTCCTCATTGGTCCGAAACAAGACCTCCATTCTCTACATTGTATGTAATGCAATTATTGGGGGGACACATTTAGACAATTAGCCCCCTGGAAGCCATTGATTCGTTTACCGCCTTGGGTATGCACAGCAAATAAGAGGACAGTTTAAAAAAAGTTATTTAGGGTGAAATTCAGATTTTGACTTGTTCTATTGGTGTTGAAACTTTAATCTGCTAAACTCTGAGTTTACCGACAGATGACTCCATATTTACAAATGCATGGTTTAATGCAACATTGTTTCCTCTGTGTTCTTTTTAACATATATACAAACATCCCAAACACTTAATTGTGCAGCCATCTTGATTGTGAATATGATGAATGAAGATTCAACTCAGAGTCTTGGGGAAATGGTTTTAAAATATACGTGTTATGGAGGCCTATCAAAAAAAAGAATGTGAAGTGGAATACTAAAACTAGTGTTATTCTCTCACTCTTATATAATAATTGTTTCAATGCTATTTGCATTCAGGTTTGTTGCGCTCTCTGCTCCAAGAGTAAGAACTAAACATGGAGAAGCTTAGCTATTACGCCCCAACTATCTAACTCCCTGAATCCTGCAGGTCCACTGCAACTCTTAATACTTTTAAATCCAGAATAAAAACGTATATTTTTGTCGCTGCATTTGAGTAAGCTGTTTATATCCACACTTCAGTATGGCTTTTATTCACGTCTTCTATGTGTTGTGTTTATTACCTTTGCTTTTTAATGCATGTTTTTATAATGTGTTTCTGCTGTATGTATTCTTAAATGTCTTTTATTTTAATTTGTAAAGCACTGTGAATTAGCGCGTGCTGAAAGGTGCTGTGTAAATAAACATGCCTTTAATTGTTCATGTTAATGTCATCGCTTGACCACCAGGTGGCAGTATGATGCAACTTGATCTCTCTCTCTCGATCTCAGTGCAGTGCAGAATCTTCACCAACGTTTAGGGAACATTTAGTTTTGTTACATCGCTCATGTCATTGAAGTTGAAGAAATATTATTCAGTCTCAACACATTTGAAACCGGCAATGTTTTTCTACGTAGGCAAAAATAGACCTCACTTACGAGCCATTACGCACACATCATTAGCATCTCCTAAACCACCAATTTAGTGTTGACACTGACAGTTAAAGTGGAAAACACTGTCACACAGTAATTGGACCACACACTGCAGGGCCCTAATTACCTCTGCGCACGACAGCAGGGCGTCAGCCTGCAGATACCGTCCGTCCCCTCCTCACCACAGACGCCTCTATTATCAGCACTATCGCTATGTAAGGTATCCATAACATTAGGAGCCACCTTACCTGTCCACTACAGGTTCACATTAAGCATGTAGGCCTATGACTAATCAGATATTTCTTTTAATATGTTGCTGAGAAATTACCACGCATTTGCCCACATTTTTTAAATTATTTTGCAGACTTTTCTTCGTTGTTTCACTAAATCGTAAATATTCTTATTATCACCGGAAACAATTATAAATAATCCTCCTACATTAGCACTAATCCAACAGAAAAATAAACTCCTTAAGAACGGTAAAGTTAATTCTCTTTTAAATGGTGTAAAATGGGACAAAAACGTCACACACTAAGCTTGGATCAGGAGTTTAACAGAGGACAGAAGGAAAGGTTTAGCAACAAGACGTGAGGGCATTAAACGGAGAAGACCACCTGTAGTGAGGCATTGCCATGCCGATGTTGCTCCCCGCGTCTCACAGCATGTGGATCTGGAGCTTTAATACAGCTAACACATCCCATGTGGCCCCAAAGGCAAGTTACATTTAGTCAAATTGAGATAAAGCTGCCACAAATCACCATTACGCAGAAACACATTGTGTTGTTGTGAAACTGTGCACACCAGGCATAACATCAAACCACTCCCCCCCCCAGCTTGCAGATTTAAAATCCTCCAAAGATTTGATTTCTTGCGAGAAAATTCAGGAAGCAAAAATACAATAAAAGTTGTTTTATTCTCAAAATAGAATTTTCTATCAAAGTGGAAATTATACATATTTACAATCCCGTAAAATTTCATATACAAATGTACAATATATGTACACCAATAATTATATAAATACACTTTTTACGCGCTGATGCAACCCGTATATGAGACAGTATTAAGGCATTGATTAATGTACGTGTGGAATCCATCTCCAGCAGAGCAGTCCCATTGTGGCTCTTCTGTTTAAGACACAGCGGTTCTTTACAGAAAGAAGAAGTAGAGCCTCAGCTACACCGTGTCACCTATCGACACGGGGGATCTTGTCAGCTGTGCGCATTCAATTAAGTCCAGATAAGACTCTGCATTCTTCGTGCCAGGTACATTGTTCTGCTGCTGACAGTCTCATTATTTAAAGAGAAGCCATTAGGCGCTCATTAATGTGCTAATTACAACACGCTGATGGACAATCCCCATACAATTAGTCACCCCCCCCCTCTATACCCAACACCCCCATTCAAACACATGGACGTCATTTGGATAAGGCAAGGAAGGAAGGAGCCCTTTCCTTAAGTAAAAGTCCAAGCTGAACTTTCATAGAGCTTAATTGACCGCACATTTAAAAAAAAGTTCACATTAGAGGAGTGCTCGTGACAGTTTGGGGACTCACTTTGAATAATTTACCAAAACATTTAGAACACGTCCCACACAAAGAGCGCTGGTTTTAAGTCTTTAGTGTCAAATGACAAAATGCATTTGAGCCGATAACCCTCCCCCCCTCTTTGTTCAAACCCGGGACAGTGGCATCTGTTTGGGGCAGGACACCGAGCTGGCTGTCCCGGATCTCCAGGTTAGTCCCGTGCTCACGTCACTGTACATGGAGCCCGCGGAGGCTTTACTCCCCCAGCAGCACCGCGTGCAAAAAGTCCTCCAGGAGTCCAAGGTTTTCCCGGACCAGATCCAGGCCCCAGATGTGATGCCCACCAGGAGGCACATAAAGTATTTCAACATGAACACAGCATAGTCCGGCCTCTGCCTGCTGGGGTCTGCCATGCACGTGCAGTTGTGCGTAATTTCCCAAGTCTGTCTGTTGTGCTGCTCGTAAAAGTAACACGCTACTATTATAGTGGCGGGGACGGTGTATAAAACTGTGAACACTCCTATCCGGATCATGAGCCTCTCCAGTTTGTCGGTCTTGGTGCCCCCCTGTTTGATTACACTCCTGATCCGGAACAGCGAGACGAACCCGGCCAGCAGAAACATGGTGCCGATGAACAGGTAGATCACCAGGGGTGCCAACACGAAACCTCGCAGGTTATCCAAATTCTGGTTTCCCACGTAGCAAATCCCAGCCACCGAGTCTCCGTCCACTGAGCTTAAAGCGAGCACCGCGATGGATTTGAGGCTGGGGATGAGCCAGGCGGCCAAATGGAAGTACTGTGCGTAACTGGCGATGGCCTCGTTCCCCCACTTCATACCAGCAGCCAGGAACCAAGTGAGGGACAGGATCACCCACCAGATCGAGCTGGCCATGCCGAAGAAGTAGATCAGCAGGAAGACGATGGTGCAGAGTGCCGGCCCGGTGGTCTCATAGTGGATGTGTTCAGCGCCACTCTCCCTGCTGCACGCCACTTCCTCATGTCCAGCGATCAGCCTCACGATGTATCCGATGGACACAAACATGTAGCAGGCGGAGAGGAAGATGATGGGTCGCTCCGGGTACTTGAACCTCTCCATGTCGATCAGAAAGGTCGCCACGGTTGCGAAAGTGGAGATGAAACACAGCACGGACCACAGCCCGATCCAGAAGGCGGTGAACGTCCTCTCTTCCTGGGTGAAGTAGGGGTTGTGGCACGGCATGGCGCAGTTCAGGATCTGTCCCGTCTTGACGCGGTTCTGCAGCGGGTGGCTGTCACCGGTCACTGGCACCATGGGCGCGCGGCAGAAGCACCCAGGCTCGCACGGGGACGCGGCTGGTTTGTGTTTCCCGGGGATCCCGCGCCCGTAGCTGCTCTTCTTCCTCGGGTTGTACGGCTTCACGGGTCTGTTGGTGGGTTTTACCACAACAGGGGAAGCTGTGGTGGTCTGGCTCCGGTTGTAGTCCATGCACAGCATGTCCTGGTTGCCTTGCTCGGGCAGCAGGTCGCACCTCATCCGGTCCGGCCACGGGAACCCGTACTGCCTCATGAGGGGAGCGCAGCCGGCTTTAGCCCGCTCACACACGCTCCTACACGGCGGCAGAGGCTTCTTGTAGTCCTCCAGGCAGATCGGTGTGTACATGCTGCAGAGGAAGAAGCGCAGGTCCGGGGAACACTTTATCTCCACCAGCGGCCAGAACTGGTGCACCTCCAGCCCGGCTTCGTCCTGCGTGTCGTGGTTGAACTGGTTGGGCATGTAGGTGTAGTTGTAGCCGATTCCTTTGCAAAGAGGCACGGAGATCTCCTGGCACTGGAGCTCCTTTGCCGCCATGCAGCCGCGCAGGACGAGGGCAAACAGCACACACCATCCCGGGATGCTCCTCTCCATTTTCGCGTAGTGCCAGCGAACTCGCGCAGTTAATCCAGAGGTGCTGCAGAAGCCATGCTCGAGCGCAGAGAGTACTATCCAAAACAAGCGTGTCACTCTCTCTGTCATCCGCTCTCTCTCTCTCTCTCTCTCTCTCTCTCTCTCTCTCTCTCTCTCTCTCTCTCTCTCTCTCTCTCTCTCTCTCTCTCTCTCTCTCTCTCTCTCTCTCTCTCTCTCTCTCTCTCTCTCTCTCTCTCTCTCTCTCTCTCTCTCTCTCTCTCTCTCCCTTTGTGTGGGTGTTTCAGTGACTCTGGTTGCATGCTGCACTGCTGGTGGGTGCGTTAGTTTTTATATGGGAGCAGCGAGGACACTCCCCCAGCAGGGCGGGGACAGAGGGAATAAGTCAATCAGGGGTTCCTAAAGGTGTTTGTTTAAAATGTTCACCCTGCAGGAAGGGTTATAATCACTTTGTCTCTGTTTACCCCCCCCCAGACACACACACACACACACACACACACACACACACACACACACACACACACACACACACACACACACACACACACACACACACACACGCACACACATACACACACACACACACACACACACTGCCCTTTACAAACAAGTAGGGGGGAGTTCTAATACAATGGAGACATCAGGAAGACATTTAATTATTATGCAGCCAGTGGGGAGTAAACTAACATAACGACTGCTTATTAGGCTGGAAGGAAACAGGATGTGGCTTATAGTGCTTATTCTCATGATGCAGATGATACCATTAAGGACACTTGACAAACAATGCTTGCCTGAAAGAATATGATTGTTCCTTATCTTGGTGGTTTACTCTCAACTGGATGTCATTCTTTACCCAAAGTGTATCTCATCTCTTCTTATATCTGCTCATATTTCTTATGTACATGTTTGAAATGATTGAAATATATTATATTATATATGATTATATTATGAATTTGACAAGACCTGTCCTCACAGGTGTTCATCATATGATAATACATCACATTACATCTCTGCGTGCTCGCTGCAGGGACACATCCCTCCTGTCTGGACGGCAACATGTGTCATCAGGTGAACGGCAGAATACTCTGAAGTGCTCTCAGGACTTTATTCTGTGTAAATAAATATAATAAATATGTGATTTGAAAGTTCACCTGTCCTCTCTTTTGTAGTTGTTCTGATGGTTTATATATATTTGTTTAAACATATTTAAAACAGGAATGCATTTAGGTCAGAGAGTAAATTATTCAAAGCTCTCAACACAATGGCAGTAAATATGCAGAAATAAATCGTGCACTATTATTATTATTAAAGTATGTTTCTTTCCAACCAGTTCTATTTTGAGCCACATTTCCACTGTAGTGAGGATTCAACTCACTTCTGCTCGACACATCTTTTGGCTGTGTTCCGAAATTGTTCCGAAAGCCACAAGGGAGCTCCAGACTGATATTGTCCGTCATTCATACTTCAGTGATTGACTTCCGGTGTCCCCTGAATCGGATAGAATGGGCGTGGCCTCAGAGTTGAATACACGTGCGAAAGAATGAGAGGAAATATGTTTGCATGTCTGCTGCATGCAAGAGAAACAGAGTGTGTGTGTGTGTGTGTGTGTGTGTGTGTGGTAAGGGAGGTTAATGTGGTCTTATTAGCCCACAGCGGGGGGTCGTCTCGGGCTAAATGGAGGAGGGGCTGTTTGTCTTAACGCTGGTGCCAATGTTTCACTCGCGGCATGCTGGGCCGGCGATTACTGCGATGCACCACTGAGCCACACAAACAATACAGTAATGAGTGTGTGTGTGTGTGTGTGTGTGGTGTGTGTGTGTGTGTGTGTGTGTGTGTGCGAGAGAGCTCAGCCTAAAGAAAATAAGCTAACATGGGCAGATACAGCATTGTGATAGCACTAATTAAAGTCATTCGCACTTCTTATTGGATTTCTCAGCTTCAAATGGAGACTGTTGTCAGACAGGTTTCCAGCTCAGGATTCATCACAACTCATTAACCCCGACCTCCACTATTTGCTAAAGGATGCTTGTTTCGCCTCAGTGTGGGGTCCTATAGCTGGGTGGGGTGAAGTGTGAAATTCTGATTTGGAGGGTCTTGGGTAAGCTGATAATCACCCGTTAAGATACTGTCATGTAACTTCTCAGCATGCAATGTCTCCTCCGTAGGGCACATATGAGTCATGGCTGAAAAGTCAGACCAAACTATTTAAAAACAATACCATTTGTATCTTCCAACCCGCATCAAACACAAACGTGTGTGGTTGGGGTTTCTTGTCAAGTCAAGCCAGGTTAGTTTTATTTGAAAAGCCCCCACAAGTCACACATTAATCTCCAAGTCTCCACAATCAAACATACAAGGAAATCCTCACAAAGATCCTCAAAGGCATCTCTCATTTCTTTCCTCCTTTATGTACACGCCAGGTTATTCTCGAGCTTACAGTTCCCTCTTATGGAAAGTGAGTTCAAAAGTGCTTTGACAGTCTGAGATTAAACCAGGGATCTGTCAACTTCAAGGGCAAATGATCAACCTTTCGAAAACTATGAAGATTCATTTGAAAAACCTCACAACACCAGGTACTTCAAGCTGAAGCCGATACACAGAAAAGTACACCAGAATCCTAAAACTCAGAAAATACATTTGTTTCTCCGAATCGAAGGGGGAAAATACAAAAGCATCGCACACAATTCAAACCAATCAATGTTGTGTAATCAACAAGGATAATCTGGTGTTTTTTAGTCGATGAGTAGTGCAGATATCACTGTAAAATCAATCGACAGTAAGAGGAATACTTACTTCCGGGTGTACAATTCTCCGTTATCCAATGGGAATGGACGCTCGTAATACAATACAGGGGACATGATCATTATCTTTTAAATAACGTTAACTAAAAGGAACAATCTATTGGACACAGCTGAAGCTCTGGCCTTCCTTAAAAACTAATTTAATACAAATCACAGTTGCACAATGCCCTGTTTTTTGAGAACACAAATTCGTAACTATGTAATTTTTACATTCTGACGAAAAATAAAAATAATTATGAACACAAATAAAATAAAAGAAGCCTCCCCTGAGTTACTACACGCTATAAAGTAGATTTAAAAAAACGTTTTATAGAATAAAAGCTCACTGCGGGACGTTGTAGAAATGCGTGTGTGCACCACGACAAAGGAGCCTCATTCACTTTACATAGGGGTTGTTTGCGTGTGCAGACACGTATATATGTAACACAGTTCGTGACTCCACCACGCATTGCGGTGTTAAGCAGTCGTGGTGGAGTCACGCATTCTGGTGAGATCAGGTTGCCCTTGGAAGAGGCGGAGAGGCGGGTGTTTCTCATCTGCTGGTGGACTACCGGAGAGATCTACAGCAGGAGCACACGCTTGCCTCGGGGAGGGAGAAAAAGAGCCAGAGCGTCCACAGCGGAGAATAACCAGAAGGGCAACCATGGCAACCATGCGCGGGAAGTCTTCTTCGCTGCTTTTGTGGCAGGACTACAGCGCCACTTACAGGCCTGGCATATGTACTACGCGTCTCCAGCGCTTTCCAGCGGTCTCGTGTGAACGGACGTTTCTGGTGCCTGTTGCGTGTGGACGGGAGACTTTTTTGATAACGATTGCGGTCCGTTTGCCTTATCGTCCTCGTGTGGCTCCAGGCTTAATGCACCAAAGGAACCTGTTTCACACTGTTTTCTCTAAATCTCTGCAAGCAGTTGGGGGAAATAAATGGGTTGTCTAATTTTAACAGCTTAACATGACACCTGCACTTCACCCGTTTGTAGATGTCACTATTTTAAAATACATCTCCAAGTGACTTTGTGATCCAATGGTTCTTCATGGAAAGAAAGAAGGTATTGTACATTTTAGTTGATGTAGTAGTACAGTACATTACATTGCATTTAGCTGACGCCTTTATTGAAGGATATTTATACTAGGTGCAATAAACCTTAACAACTCAAGCTCAGAACACCTAGAAAAGTGCTGACAACCCATTGTAAGTGCAGGTGCTATTGCATTGTTATCTAATGTCCAAGGTGCAAGTGAATCAGGTGGGTTTTCAGTTTGCGACAGAAGATTTTTAGACTTTTTGCTGTCCTGATTATCTCAGTAGGAAGCCTGTTCCGTTAGCTGTAGTCCTGATCAAAATTGATATCATTTTGACTTTACTGCAGTATTTCCAGCAATTCCTCAGTGACACATTTGTAACTTTGGTTGATCTTTACATACAAATCTTGCCTTGTGTCACTTCCAACCTCCCAACTCATCATCTCGTTTTACTTTCATTACCAGCCAACATTTTGTCACAACAGGTGGAAGGATTTTTGTCTCATGGAGGACAACATCTCCATGAGACAAACATTCCCATGCTCATGTACAGACAGTTTGGGCGCGATCCAGAAGCCTCACGCTGGGCCAGCCGAGCTGTGAAGCGCAGGTGAGAGGAGGAGGAAAACAGGTGCCTCCTCCTCCTCCTCCTCCTCCTCCTCCTCCTCCTCCTCCTCCTCCTCCTCCTCCTCCTCCTCCGAATAGCAGAGCATCGGTTACACCAATGGCTGTCCATCAGAGTGGAACCCGTATTGATTAACAAGGAGATAGCACACACATCCTTTACTCAAGTAGAAGTACAGATACTCGTGTTTCAAAATACTCTAGTAAAAGTAAAAGTACTGACTAAACTTCTTTCCTCAAGTCAAAGTAAAGGCTTTGAAGTGTACTTCAGTAACAAGTACCCATAACTAGCATGTGTTTTAAAGAGTACCCATAGCTAGCAGCTGTTTTAAAGAGTACCTGACCTCCCTTTATATTAATAGATCAATAATGTCATTGTTAGCTAATGAATGTTTCCATGGTGACCAACGGCAACATGACAACGTTTCCATTGGTCCCTCTTCTTTAGAGAAGACCAGGAAGTGATGGATACACGGATCGTGTTCAAATCAATAGGCACGCAGTGACTCTAAAGAATAATGACCACGCACCAAACACACATTCAGACTAAAGGAACCAGCTGTTTGGGAAATGAGAGAAGTAGAAAGTACAGGTATTTGAGTTCAACATGTAAGAAGTAGAAAGTACAGGTATTTGAGTTCAACATGAGAGAAGTAGAAAGTACAGGTATTTGAGTTCAACATGTAAGAAGTAGAAAGTACAGGTATTTGAGTTCAACATGAGAGAAGTAGAAAGTACAGGTATTTGAGTTCAACATGAGAGAAGTAGAAAGTACAGGTATTTGAGTTCAACATGAGAGAAGTAGAAAGTACAGGTATTTGAGTTCAACATGTAAGAAGTAGAAAGTACAGGTATTTGTGTTCAACATGTAAGAAGTAGAAAGTACAGGTATTTGGGTTCAACATGTAAGAAGTAAAAGTAAAAATTAGTCAGAAAAAGAAGTAGTGGAGTAAAGTACTGATACCAGGAAAATGTACTTAAGTACAGTAAGAAAGTATTTGTACTCCACTACTTCCCACCTCTGCCCTCCACCAACTGTCGATAGTGGGTTTAGGGTTACAAACCGGCCCCCTGCATACCACGTTTAAGGGGTTGGAAATGGAATTACTGCATCTGTTTAAGAAGTCGATTTCTGCATTCTCCGAGCTGCCCACCCCGCCACTCCTTTATCTAAACCTCCCTTCTCTCCTCTCCTCTCGTTCCCCCTGATTCTCCCAGGGCTCTCAAAGTTCATGACGCCAAAGAAAAAGGCGAGGGAGGAGGAGAAAGGGGGGGGGTTTCTCACAGAGTTACTGAGGCGTGCTGTGAAACTGAAATGTTTGTCTTTGTAACCTCCTCATGGGAAGGTTGGCCCTCTGATACTCTCAAAGTCTGCCGTCCTTCCGATCATATAAAGTGTCAGATTTGAGTGGATTGGCATTGTGTTGATTATGTTGGGGTATTACGGGGTACACACAACCAAAATCCATTCTTGAGAGCTGCCAGCCAATCAGAGAAGGTGAGTACAGTTCTTTGTAGGAGTGAATACACTTGGGAACCATTTTTGGCGCGACTATCCAAAAAGCAGCAACTTAATGACTTCCTCTGATGCGTCCGGACTTAGGCATTCATTGATGTGATGCTGCAGGTGTGTGTGCTTAAGTGATGTTTGCTGGCATCCTCTGCATAATAACAGCTCACCGGCTGGAGGTTAATGGAAGACGAGGATACTGTTCGACATCAAAATCTGAATCAGAATCAGTTTTAACGCCAAGTAGGTTTACACATATACGCATTTGGTGTATGAGCTATTTAGAACATTATTATAAATATTATACAATACAAAAAATTATAATAAAATAAACACAAATTAACTAAAGACAAATATATTGAAAGAATACATTTAAACTGAAAACTAAAATAAAAACCAAAAAAATAACTGGTATGTGAGAAAAAAAAAGATGTGCAGTATCTCAGTGGAAGAGCTGTTCAGCTTTAACCTGTTAAGCCCGAAGGTCCCCGCCGACGGGACCCTGATTTTTTTAATACACACTCACAAATATTTTTTATATATTTTTTAAGAATCTTTTTTTTAATTTATTTTTTATTTTTTTTTACATTTTAATGGAATGAATAGCTATAGTGATTATTCAATGTAATACAATGATTTTTATAGTCTGGTATCTGAAAAAGGTCAAATGGCACTGATGGAACCAAATGTGCCCAAAGCTTATTCCGCCTGGACTTTATTTTCATAAACCTCTCTAAAAAGGTCAAATGTCGTTTGCCTCAATCTTGATACAGGGTACTTATTATATGTTATACTTTGGATTCCTAAAGCTTTTAGGCTTCTAACCCATCATTCAAGGCTGGTCTGCACTATAAGTAATGGGTTTTCTTTAGACAGGAATTTACATTTTGTTGCTATGTTCCATCTGAATTTACTCTGACACAGAAACATCTATATTGCTTCTGACACTTCTACATCCAACTCACAGATGTAACCTTGCTTTGATAACAACAAATATTCATATAAACCTTTTAGAAGTGAAGTTACAGTCATTTGTTCTGGGAATGTCATTTTCGAGCCTGAAACCTGAAAAACAGGCTTGGGGTTTAACAGGTTAAAGGAGGCAGCAGAAATACAGAGAGGTCCCCACAAGTATAGAAATGCTAGTTCACACACACACACACACACACACACACACACACACACACACACACACACACACCACACACACACACACACACACACACACAAACACACACACACACAGCACAATTTGACACATTTCCCGCTCTTATGTGCCCATCCCCCCACATGGATCACACCTGGCACACGCAATACATGTTCAGTTTGTTTGTTTGAAGCCTTTATTTAACCAGGTGAAAGCCCCTTGAGATCAAAAGATCTCTTTTTCAAGGGTGACCTGCAGGACATTAGTTACACATGTAACATAAAAACAACAGAACAACAATAAGGATGACATACAACATGATGTACAGGGTATATTTACAGTGACAGGTACCATGAGTATCAAACAGCATGTCACCCAGCCGAGTTTTAAAATGATGCAGGGGAACCAAAGTGCTCAGTTTTAAACATGTTTGCAGACTGTTCCAATTTAGTGGAGCTGCAGTAAGACAGTCCTAGCACTTGGCACATTTAATAAAACAACATCATGAGATCTCAGACAATAAGTATTTTCAATTTGTCGAGAGATCAGAGAGCAGATATAAAAAGGGAGTTTACCCAACATGGCTTTATAGATGAACATGTACCAGTGACTGAGCCTCCGTACAGTTAGTGAAGGCAGACCTGCCTTGGCGTATTACAGGGTACAGTGATGAGTAAGTGCTTTACAGTTAGTAACACATCTCAGTGCGCTGTGATACGCAGCATCTAACTTTTCCAGGCAATGGGCAGGTGCATTCATATATATCAAATCACCATAGTCCAGCACAGGTAAAAAGGTCACAGAGCCTTTTCCTGGCCTCAAATGAGAAACAGGACTTGTTTCTGAAAAAGAAATCAAGTCTAACCCTCAGCTTTTTAAGAAGATTAATGACCTGAAGTTTAAAAGTCAAGACAATCATCAAGCAAGATACCAAGGTATGTATAACAGGTAACCACTTTGAGTACTTGTCCTTGCATAGTAACAATATCCAAAACAGTCACTGAAGTCTTTTTTGCTTTTGAAAAAAGCATTATCTTGGTTTTCTCAACATTTAAAAGAGGCTTAAGCTCAGCGAGCTGAGTCTGAATAATGTTAAAAACAGCCTGTAATTTAACACCAGCCTCCTGAATGGTGGGACCTGCACAATACATCACGGTATCATCCACATAAAAATGTAAAGTAGCTTCATTCACATTTTCACCTGAAACTGTTGATATATATGGAGAATAAAAGTGGACCTAAAACAGAACCTTGAGGAACACCATTAGCAATGTTTAACCACTCAGAAGACAGCCCATCAAAGTGAACACATTGGGACCTTTCAGAGAGGTAGTTCACAAACCACCCCACTGCATGGCTGGATATGCCAATACTGAGTAGCCTCTGCTTTAAGATGCAATGATCGACGGTGTCAAACGCTTTGGAAAGGTCAATAAATAGAGCTGCACAACTCTGCTTATTATCTAAAATACTAGTAATGTCATTCACCACTTTCATGACATTACATTACATTGCCTTTAGCTGACGCTTTTATCCAAAGCGACTTACAATAAGTGCGTTCGACCAAAAAAATACAAACTTGAAGAAAACAGAATCATATAAGTACATCAGGCTTCATAGAGCAAAAACATTTCAAGTGCTACTCAACTGGCTTTAGATAAGCCAGTCCTTTATTAGTATATAAGTGCTTTGTTAGCAGTTCTATCGCTCGAAGTGGAGTCGAAAGAGATGAGTTTTCAGTCTGCGCCGGAAGGTGTGTAAGCTATCTGCTGTCCTGATGTCAATGGGGAGCTCATTCCACCATTTTGGAGCCAGGATAGCAAACCCACGTGTTTCTGCTGATGGGAACTTGGGTCCCCCTCGCAGCGAGGGTGCAGCAAGCTGTTTTGTTGATGCAGAGCGGAGTGCACATGCTGGGGTGTACGGTTTAACCATGTCCTGGATGTAGGAAGGGCCAGATCCATTCGCAGCATGGTACCCAAGTACCAGTGTCTTGAAGTGAATTCTAGCAGTTACTGGAAGCCAGTGGAGGGAGCGGAGGAGTGGCGTGGTGTGGGAGAATTTAGGAAGGTTGAAGACCAGACGAGCCGCTGCATTCTGGATGAGCTGCAGAGGTCGGATGGCACATGCAGGTAGACCAGCCAGGAGGGAGTTGCAGTAGTCTCGGCGTGAGGTGACGAGAGCCTGGACCAGAACCTGCGTGGCTTTCTGGGTCAGCTGGGGACGTATCCTCCTGATGTTGTAAAGCGTGTATCTGCAGCAGCGGGTTGTAGCAGCAATGTTTGCAGTGAAGGACAGGTTGTTATCCAGGGTCACACCCAGATTCCTTGCAGTCTGAGTCAGGGAAACAACAGAGGTGCCAATGTTGATTGTTAGGTCAAGAGTGGGACAATCTTTTCCCGGAAGGAAAAGCAGTTCAGTCTTGTCAAGGTTGAGCTTGAGGTGATGATCAGACATCCACTGAGAGATGTCAGCTAGACAAGCAGAGATGCGTGCGACAACCTGGGTCTCTGAGCGGGGAAAGGACAGAATTAGTTGGGTGTCGTCCGCGTAGCAGTGGTATGAAAAACCATGCGGGCTAATGACAGATCCGAGCGAGTTTGTGTACAGGGAGAAGAGGAGGGGACCAAGAACAGAGCCCTGAGGGACCCCTGTAGTTAATTGACAAGGGTCGGACTCCGACCCTCTCCAAGTAACCCTGTAGGTGCGGTCTTTAATTGTGGCAGTGATCAATCAATCAATCAATGTTTATTTATATAGCCCAATATCACAAATGTTACATTTGTCTCAGTGGTCTTCACAGTGTGTACAGAATATCAGTATGACAATACGACACCCTCTGTCCTTAGACCCTCACATCGTACAAGGAAAAACTTCCAAAGAAAACCCAGTTTAAAGGGAAAAATGGGAGAAACCTCAGGGAGAGCAACAGAGGAGGGATCCCTCTCCCAGGACGGACAGACGTGCAATAGATGCCGTGTGTAAATTGAAAAGATAATACATTTGCAACATAGGTAGTCCAAATGTTTGGAAATGCATGTGTGTATAATAGGAAGATGAATCCACAAGGATATCCATCCAGGACCGATGATCCAGGACCACAGCCATGACTCAAGATCCAGCGCTCGCGATCCAGAACACAAGACCGCAGGATCATCCATGACTCCGGATCCCAGCGTATATAGACACCAAAAGGAAAGACATTTGGGGAAGCTGGGTTAATTGGAACATGAGAGTACACAGGTATAGACAGAGAGAAGGAAGAAGTAAGATGTCAAAAAAAAGGTCTTAAGCGCACTCTTAAAAATGGATAGGGTGTCTGCCGCCCGAACACAAACTGGAAGCTGATTCCACAAATGTGGAGCTTGATAAGAAAAGGCTCTGGCTCCCATTGTACTTTTAGAGACTCTAGGAACAACCAACAACCCTGCATTATTGGAACGCAATGCCCTAGTAGGACAGTAGGGTATAATGAGTTCTTTAAGGTAAGATGGCGCCTGCCCATTAAGGGCTTTGTAGGCGAGAATAAGAATTTTAAATTCTATCCTGTGTTCTATAGGGAGCCAGTGTAAGGCAGCCAGAACAGGAGTAATGTGGTCCCTTTTCCTAACTCTGGTTAGTACACGAGCCGCAGCATTTTGAATCAGCTGAAGCGACTTGATTGACTTCTTGGTACCTCCAGCCTAGAAGTAACAAATGCATGGACTAGTTTCTCTGCATCGCTTTGAGGCAAGATATGCCTGATTTTTGCAATGTTACGTAGATGGAAGTAGGCGGTCCTTGAAATTGATTTTATGTGGGCGTTAAAGGATAAATCCTGATCAAATATAACACCAAGATTCCTTATAGTCTCACTGGAGGCCAAATGAATGCCATCCATAGTTAGTATATCTTTAGATAATTTGTTTCGTAGATTCTTCGGGCCAAGTACAATAACTTCAGTTTTGGTCGTGTTTAACATCAAAAAGTTTAAGGTCATCCACGTTTTTAAGTCCTTAAGGCAGTCTTGAATTTTATTTAGATGATTAATTTCATCAGGCTTGATTGATAAATATAGTTGAGTATCATCCGCATAACAATGAAAGTTTACAGAATGATTCCTTATAATATTGCCTAACGGAAGCATATATAATGTGAACAAAATAGGTCCGAGCACTGAGCCCTGTGGCACTCCATGGCTAACTTTGGTTTGCGTTGAAGATTCATCGTTAACACGTACAAACTGAGAGCGTTCAGATAGATAGGACCTAAACCAGCCTAAAGCAGTTCCCTGTATGCCAACTAAATGCTCTTGTCTTTGCAATAGGATATCATGGTCGATAGTATCAAATGCAGCACTGAGATCGAGCAAAACAAGAATAGAGACAAGTCCCTTGTCTGCGGCTATTAGAATGTCATTTATGACTTTAACCAGAGCTGTCTCTGTGCTATGATGTGATCTAAAGCCAGACTGAAAATCTTCAAATAAATCATTGTTTTTTAAGTAATCACACAACTGTTTTGCGACCGCTTTCTCAATCATTTTTGAGAGGAACGGAAGATTAGAAATAGGTCTATAGTTGGCTAAAACCTCTGGATCGAGGTTGTGCTTTTTAAGAAGCGTTTTATCACTGCTACTTTGAATGATTGTGGAACATAGCCTGATAATAAAGACATATTCATAATATTTAATAAAGAAGTGCTAATTAATGGAAAAACTTCCTTCAACAGCTTAGTTGGAATTGGGTCTAACATGCACGTTGATGGTTTAGAAGAGAGAATCATTGAATGTAATTGTTCAAGGTTAATGGCTGAAAAGCATTCTAGTTTACTATCTAGTGTAATATTAGAACTTACGATTCCGGAAGCTGTTGATAACACTATACTGGTCAAAGGCAAGAGGTCATTAATTTTGTTTCTAAGAGTAACAATTTTATCGTTAAAAAAGCACATAAAATCATTACTACTGAGTGCTATGGGAATAGAAGGCTCAATGGAGCTGTGGCTCTCTGTCAGCCTGGCTACAGTGCTGAAAAGAAATCTTGCATTATTCTTATTCTCATCTATTAATGAAGAGTAGTAGGCTGCTCTCGCTTTACACAGTGCTTTCTTATATTCATTGAGAGTATTATGCCAAATTAAACGAGATTCTTCAAGTTTAGTGGAACGCCATATCCTTTCAAGTTGTCTAGACTTTTGCTTTATTTTGCGGGTTTCGGCATTATGCCATGGAGCTAATCTATGTTGTTTTATTTTCTTCTTTTTCAAAGGAGCAACAGAGTCTAATTTTATTCGCAGCGCATCTATAGCACTATCAACAAAATGATCAATTTTGGGGTGGTGTACATTTTGTATAAGTTTCCTCCCCTACATGCAGACATGCTATCGAGTTAAGTATTGGTGGAATCTCTTCCTTAAATGTGGCTATAGCACTAACAGATAGGTTTCTGC
Source organism: Champsocephalus esox (assembly GCA_036324585.1). NCBI lineage: Eukaryota > Metazoa > Chordata > Actinopteri > Perciformes > Channichthyidae > Champsocephalus > Champsocephalus esox. The sequence continues at coordinate 35,994,432 of CM070481.1, forward strand.
TGCAAGAGCTTTTGACTAATGCTTTGTAGTCTCGTAATAGTACTTCAAAAGTTACTAAGAAATGGTCGGATAAAGCAGGATTATGCGGTTCGACTAATAGTTGCTCAATTTCAATACCATAAGTCAGAACAAGGTCGAGAGTGTGATTATAGCAGTGGGTTGGTTTATTTACACTCTGACATAAACCAACAGAATCTAATATAGAGTTAAATGCAACAGTAAGGCTATTTTTATCATCGTCAACATGAATATTAAAGTCACCTACGATAATTACTACGCCAGAACTGACAATTTAGAGATTGGCCTATAGTTATTTAAAATAGTTGCCTCCCCTCCTTTTAGTAAAGGCAAGACATAAGCTGACTTCCATACTTTTGGAATATCTTTATCTTCAGATATCTTTAAAAAGAAAGGTTCTACGTTGTCCGGGCCAGCCGGTTTCTTAGGATCTAGCTTGGTTAAGGCTTCATGAACAACATCAACAGTAAAAGGAATAAAACTGAAAGGGTTTTCCAGACCACATTGTTCAGAGTCACGGATTGGGGTGTTCACAGAAGCAGAGTTAGTCACAGAATCAAAGAGAGAGCCACAGGACACAAAATGCTCATTAAAGCAATGTAGCATAGTAGCCCTGTCCGATATAGAGCCAGATGCTGTGGTAAGGCACGGAGGTAGCTCATTACGGATCTCACCGGTGGATATCGATGTTATGGCTTTCCAACATTTCCTAGGATTATTTAGGTTTTCTGTGGTAACTGACAGATAGTACTTCGACTTTACACTTTTGACATTTGAAGTGAAGCTATTCCTTAGCTGCCTAAAATGCAGCCACTCTATCTCTGAGCCTGATTGCCTAGCCTTTGCTCAGGCCTTGTTTCTCTCATGAAGGAGACTAGATAATTCAGCAGAAAACCAAGGATTGTCTCGTCCCTTTACTCTATACTACGCAGGGGTGCATGTCTATCAATGATCTCCATAAAACCAAAATAAAAACAAGACCATGTGGTTTCTACATCAGCACACAGATCGATTTTTCCCCAATCAAACCCAAACAGATCATGTACAAAACAGTGTCTATTCTTTGTATATTTACTGCAGTTTTTCATGTATACCAGTAGTCTGATACAATATTTACAGTTTGAAAAGGTGTGAAATGAAATTTGGTGATGATTAATGGTTTTTGTGTTAATGTAATAGCAGTTAAAACAGGACCGGTCAAATTTGACCGTGAACACCAAAGTAGGGGGGGGGAAACGAAGACAATAGAAGGGTTAACCCAACACAACAGGACTTAATTGTCCTATTGTCTCAATTTGCTTCTGACTAACCTCGTTTCATTGAACCTCACATCTCCATGTCTGACTGGATTTCAAAAAATATTTAAATAACGTGTCGCCTCGGTCCCCAGCGTATTATACGTGATTCAAAAGTTAATATCGGAGATGAGGCCTGAGTGTAATGAGATCTGGCGTACGACTTCAAGATAAGACGTGGAGGCCCCCCCTGACTTCTGAAGATGTTTACTTTCTTTAAGTTTTGACTCAGGCTTTCAGACGCCACCCTTGATCTCCGAGGGAATGCTGCTGTCACCGAGTTCTCACCGGCCGGATAAATAATCAGTGTATAAATAACTATACGGAGAGAAAAATCTATGTATCCATTTCGGGGCAAATATGCAATGATTCCAGAGATGATCCAGACTTTGGAAATGTCATTTAGTCAGATGATGTCTCACTTAAAACAGATTGTAACTATATCTCTATGAGAACTCATTTTTCGTGCCAGAAATCTGACGGATACGGTTGACATTTTCACCAGACTTACATTTTTGAGTTTTTTGTTTTGAGGTTTGATGACGCAGTAATATATTTGATAATTATGATTGTAGACATGCCTACCTCAAAATATGAAAAGACAATTAGGAGAGGGCTCAAAGCTAATTTAAAGAGGACATATTATGCACATTTTCAGGTTCATATCAGTATGTAGTGTCTCTACTTTAAAGAGTCCTCTCCTGCTGATGTTCAGGTGTATATCAGTATGTAGTGTCTCTACTTTAAAGAGTCCTCTCCTGCTGATGTTCAGGTGTATATCAGTATGTAGTGTATCTACTTTAAAGAGTCCTCTCCTGCTGATGTTCAGGTGTATATCAGTATGTAGTGTCTCTACTTTAAAGAGTCCTCTCCTGCTGATGTTCAGGTGTATATCAGTACGTAGTGTATCTACTTTAAAGAGTCCTCTCCTGCTGATGTTCAGGTGTATATCAGTATGTAGTGTCTCTACTTTAAAGAGTCCTCTCCTGCTGATGTTCAGGAGTATATCAGTATGTAGTGTCTCTACTTTAAAGAGTCCTCTCCTGCTGATGTTCAGGTGTATATCAGTATGTAGTGTCTCTACTTTAAAGAGTCCTCTCCTGCTGATGTTCAGGAGTATATCAGTATGTAGTGTCTCTACTTTAAAGAGTCCTCTCCTGCTGGTGTTCAGGTGTATATCAGTATGTAGTGTCTCTACTTTAAAGAGTCCTCTCCTGCTGATGTTCAGGTGTATATCAGTATGTAGTGTCTCTACTTTAAAGAGTCCTCTCCTGCTGATGTTCAGGTGTATATCAGTATGTAGTGTCTCTACATGTCTCCATGCTTCAATGTTCAAAAAGCTCTTTATTTCTCTCATACTGCCTGTGCTGCAGCACCTCCTTTCACCCTCTGTCTGAAACCAGAGCCCAGTCTGCTCTGATTGGTTAGCTGGCTGGCTCAGTTGTGATTGGTCAACCGCTTAGAGATGTCCCGCCCCTTTACGTACAATATGTTGGAGCGCTAGCCAATCGAAGCGAGTGTTACATATGTCACCGTGTTCCAGAAGTTTTGGATGTTAGCCTTTGCATTTCCATGCACACAAACCTATAACACACACAGGAAAGGGAAATCCCCAAAAAGCATTTTAGGGCATGTGAATACATTTAGTATTACTATTGCAAACAAAAATATATTTATACAAATTGTGGAATGGCCCTATATATTTTTCTGTATTACAATTGTATAACCCGCATCTGTCTTTTGTGTGCTTTCTAGTGAAGATGGCTTACATTTTTTATAGTTGGTCATAAAAGAAAGTGTTTTGAGTGTGTTATTACGGAGATGGCGTGTTCATTTTCGAGGGGAAATTAAAGACCCTGGTCATTTAAGTCCATGTTGCTGCTTCTGGTCAGTGATGGATGGAGGATTCCTTCCTTCCTTCCTCTACACTCAGGTTAGATTCCTCCACAGTTAGCGTGTGTTTACTTAACGACTGACTAATAATCAGCCTGAGGTGGGATGTCAACCTTAACATAACACACACACACACGCACGCACACACGCACGCACACACGCACGCACGCACGCACACACACACACACACGCACACACACACACACACACACACACACACACACACACACACACACACACACCCCTGACAGTGTCCCTCTGTTGACAGAGTGTGTATTGTATTGGCTCACCTTCCTTCCGCTCATTAACCAGAGCAAACAGTGACACAAAACCCTCCCATCCAATCAGTCTAGGGTCATGACAGCCAGCCCCACACACACACACACACACACACACACACACACACACACACACACACACACACACACACACACAACACACACACACACACACACACACACACACACACACACACACGATAGATAAGAGCTAATGGGTCTGAAATATAAAATAGGCTTATATGTTCTGAAGATCCCCCTAACACTTCTCGAGTTACACACATATAGGTTAAAGTAAGAGTTCATCTCTCTTATTAATTAAATGCAGAAAGAAAAACAGATTATATTGGCAAAACTCCAGTGAACAAGGCAGAAGACAAGACAAGAATAAGGTGACATTATGAAGCTCTTGTTACTTACAGTTTTTCTCAATCGCTAAACCCACTATTTAGAATCAAAATCCCTTTCATCAAACCAACAGCACAGCCATCGAAACAGAAAACCATTTCTCTACAACAGTATACCATTTATCATTGATATCACACAAAATGCAGATGCTAAGCAGTGTTTTGCAAAACAGATCACACAATTCTCTGACTGAAGTTACAATTCTCTACACAAACATCAACAATCTTTTGTGTAACTCATGTCTACAAAACTAAATAATCTTCTCACAGTGGGTAACACTTACTCCTCATAAACTTAGACCATAGCTACACTAATTGACACTTGATGTGCAAAATATTAACACTTGTTATCAGTCATCACCCCATTGAAAAAGGTAACCGAATGGAATGTACTGTATACCTTACAGTAATGATGTTACTGTTAGCTGATATCAATGACTTTCCTATAGTAATTGTAATTAGTGAGAATGCTATAAAAGACCTCCATCACTTCAGTAAGATGTTTGTGTGAACAAAATGGCTGATCGAGTAGGTAGAGGAGCTCTGAGAGGAAGAAGGAACCCTGTTGTTCAGCGAGGAAGAGGGAGGGCTGATGTTCAGCGAGGAAGAGGGAGGGCTGATGTTCAGAGAGGAAGAGGGAGGGCTGATGTTCAGAGAGGAAGAGGGAGGGCTGATGTTCAGAGAGGAAGAGGGAGGGCTGATGTTCAGAGAGGAAGAGGGAGGGCTGATGTTCAGCGAGGAAGAGGGAGGGCTGATGTTCAGCGAGGAAGAGGGAACCCTGATGTTCACAGAGGAAGAACATTGTAACATTGTATCTATAAGTGTTGCTACCATTGACCGGGTGTTAAAGAGGCACCACCTCAGAATGAAACAGATCTATAAGGTTCCTTTTGTACGCAACTCTGACCGTGTGAAGGAGTTACAGTAAGGCACCGGTATGTACAGGTAAGGACCTCAATCACAGTGATGGCTTGCCTATATTTTTAGTATGTCGGACTGCTTACAGTAATGTAAAACGGTCCTCTGTTTGTTTCATTTTCTTTAGCGAATGATGGAGCTGGAAGGCAATGCATTACCACATGTTTTTGTATATGTGGATGAAGCAGGCTTCAACCTCTCCAAAGTGAGGAGACGTGGGAGGAACCTTATTGGGCAAAGAGCAACAGTCTTTGTTCCAGGCCAAAGGGGAGGAAACATAACATTGTGTGCGGCTATCTCGACACAAGGCGTCCTTGCTCAGATCCCTGTAATGGAAGCATATCACACGCAACGTGTCCTTGCCTTCCTGGATGTCCTGTATGACCGACTGGTGCCACTAGAAGAGAGGGATCAAGTGAGGTCGGTTCACGTGGTCATATGTAGCATTCCACCACTCTCGTGACGTGAGGGCATGGTTTGAGGCTCATCCACACATGGCCATGGAGTTCCTCCCTCCATACTCCCCATTTCTAAACCCCATTGAGGAGTTCTTCTCTGCCTGGAGATGGAAGGTTTGTGACCATCATCCTCATGACAGAATGCCCCTTTTGGACGCAATGAAAGCTGGCTGTCGGGACATCTCTGCGGAATCCTGTCAAGGGTGGTGTCGACACGCAGGGAGATATTCCCCACGCTGCCGCCTTGCAAGAGAAGACATACGCTGTGACGTAGATGAGGCTATGTGGCCAGACAGAGGCCAAAGAGCAGATCAGTAAAGCTATATAGATATCATTCTCTGCTTTACTGCTGATTTACATAATTTACCCGTGTTATTTTTTTCCCAGTGTATTGCTATTCATTTTTTTTTCTGTTACGGCACTCTTCTGAAAATGAGACAATAAAAACAATGACATAGTTACAGTAACATACTGTTTTTCCTATATGTAAGTTTGTTTCTCCCAACTTGTCAGTTTTCCGTTCAGTTTCCAATATCGATAGCTTGAGGTTTGTGTATTGATGATTGTAGTCAGTATTTCGTGTGCCACGTAGTAATGACTGTTCAAATAGTCTTCTAATGAGCTGACAAATGTTTGTTTTTGGAGAAGGTATCTGGTTTTGGAAGGGGTATTTTTAGTTTTGAGTGCCTTAGAGCACCTTGCAAGAAATGTATATTGTTATGGTAGAATGTGTTGTTATGGTGACCGGAGTTTCAGTTATGAAAACGCATTTGTCTCATTAGAGGACAATTTGTTCTGTTTCGATCGACTTGTTTTTTTTTGTGACCAGTATTTTCAGTTTTGGTCATGTAAGTGCATTTTGCAAAAGATATTCAGAGTTATGGTGAGTGTGTTTCTGTTTAGATGGCTATGTTCTTGTTTTGAAGAAATGAATTTTGATTCTAAATATTGGGTTTATCAATTGAGAAAAACTGTAATTTAACTATTTACCCAGTGGACCCACTAATTGCCCCTATATACACTTTTAATGAAATACCAGATAACGACAACATGTAAGAGGTAGAAAGTATAGGTATTTGTGTTCAACATGTAAGAAGTATAAAGTACAGGTATTTGGGTTCAACATGTAAGAAGTAGAAAGTACAGGTATTTGAGTTCAACATGTAAGAAGTAGAAAGTACAGGTATTTGGGTTCAACATGTAAGAAGTAGAAAGTATAGGTATTTGTGTTTAACATGTAAGAAGTAGAAAGTACAGGTATTTGGGTTCAACATGTAAGAAGTAGAAAGTACAGGTATTTGAGTTCAACATGTAAGAAGTAGAAAGTATAGGTATTTGTGTTCAACATGTAAGAAGTAGAAAGTACAGGTATTTGGGTTCAACATGTAAGAAGTAGAAAGTATAGGTATTTGTGTTCAACATGTAAGAAGTAGAAAGTACAGGTATTTGGGTTCAACATGTAAGAAGTAGAAAGTACAGGTATTTGGGTTCAACATGTAAGAAGTAGAAAGTACAGGTATTTGAGTTCAACATGTAAGAAGTAGAAAGTATAGGTATTTGTGTTCAACATGTAAGAAGTAGAAAGTACAGGTATTTGGGTTCAACATGTAAGAAGTAGAAAGTACAGGTATTTGAGTTCAACATGTAAGAAGTAGAAAGTATAGGTATTTGTGTTCAACATGTAAGAAGTAGAAAGTACAGGTATTTGTGTTCAACATGTAAGAAGTAGAAAGTACAGGTATTTGGGTTCAACATGTAAGAAGTAGAAAGTACAGGTATTTGAGTTCAACATGTAAGAAGTAGAAAGTATAGGTATTTGTGTTCAACATGTAAGAAGTAGAAAGTACAGGTATTTGAGTTCAACATGTAAGAAGTAGAAAGTATAGGTATTTGTGTTCAACATGTAAGAAGTAGAAAGTACAGGTATTTGGGTTCAACATGTAAGAAGTAGAAAGTACAGGTATTTGGGTTCAACATGTAAGAAGTAGAAAGTACAGGTATTTGAATTAAACATGTAAGAAGTAGAGAGTACAGGTATTTGGGTTCAACATGTAAGAAGTAGAAAGTACAGGTATTTGAGTTCAACATGTAAGAAGTAGAAATTATAGGTATTTGTGTTCAACATGTGAGAAGTAGAAAGTACAGGTATTTGGGTTCAACATGTAAGAAGTAGAAAGTACAGGTATTTGAGTTCAACATGTGAGAAGTAGAAAGTACAGGTATTTGAGTTCAACATGTAAGAAGTAGAAAGTACAGGTATTTGTGTTCAACATGTAAGAAGTAGAAAGTACAGGTATTTGGGTTCAACATGTAAGAAGTAGAAAGTACAGGTATTTGAGTTCAACATGTAAGAAGTAGAAAGTATAGGTATTTGTGTTCAACATGTAAGAAGTAGAAAGTACAGGTATTTGAGTTCAACATGTAAGAAGTAGAAAGTAAAGGTATTTGTGTTCAACATGTAAGAAGTAGAAAGTACAGGTATTTGGGTTCAACATGTAAGAAGTAGAAAATACAGGTATTTGGGTTCAACATGTAAGAAGTAGAAAGTACAGGTATTTGAGTTAAACATGTAAGAAGTAGAGAGTACAGGTATTTGGGTTCAACATGTAAGAAGTAGAAAGTACAGGTATTTGAGTTCAATGTGTAAGAAGTAGAAAGTACAGGTATTTGTGTTCAACATGTAAGAAGTAGAAAGTACAGGTATTTGGGTTCAACATGTAAGAAGTAGAAAATACAGGTATTTGGGTTCAACATGTAAGAAGTAGAAAGTACAGGTATTTGAGTTAAACATGTAAGAAGTAGAGAGTACAGGTATTTGGGTTCAACATGTAAGAAGTAGAAAGTACAGGTATTTGAGTTCAACATGTAAGAAGTAGAAATTATAGGTATTTGTGTTCAACATGTGAGAAGTAGAAAGTACAGGTATTTGGGTTCAACATGTAAGAAGTAGAAAGTACAGGTATTTGAGTTCAACATGTGAGAAGTAGAAAGTACAGGTATTTGAGTTCAACATGTAAGAAGTAGAAAGTACAGGTATTTGTGTTCAACATGTAAGAAGTAGAAAGTACAGGTATTTGGGTTCAACATGTAAGAAGTAGAAACTACAGGTATTTGAGTTCAACATGTAAGAAGTAGAAAGTACAGGTATTTGGGTTCAACATGTAAGAAGTAAAAAGTACAGGTATTTGGGTTCAACATGTAAGAAGTAGAAAGTACAGGTATTTGGGTTCAACATGTAAGAAGTAAAAAGTACAGGTATTTGGGTTCAACATGTAAGAAGTAAAAAGTACAGGTATTTGACTTCAACATGTATGAAGTAGAAAGTACAGGTATTTGGGTTCAAAATTTAAGAAGTAGAAAGTACAGGTATTTGAGTTCAACATGTAAGAAGTAGAAAGTATAGGTATTTTTGTTCAACATGTAAGAAGTAGAAAGTACAGGTATTTGAGTTCAACATGTAAGAAGTAGAAAGTACAGGTATTTTTGTTCAACATGTAGGAAGTAGAAAGTACAAGTATTTGAGTTCAACATGTAAGAAGTAGAAAGTACAGGTATTTGGGTTCAACATGTAAAAAGTAAAAAGTACAGGTATTTGAGTTCAACATGTGAGAAGTAGAAAGTACAGGTATTTGGGTTCAACATGTAAGAAGTAGAAAGTACAGGTATTTGGGTTTAACATGTAAGAAGTAAAAAGTACAGGTATTTGTGTTCAACATGTAAGAAGTAGAAAGTACAGGTATTTGAGTTCAACATGTAAGAAGTAGAAAGTACAGGTATTTGGGTTCAACATGTAAGAAGTAAAAAGTACAGGTATTTGAGTTCAACATGTAAGAAGTAGAAAGTTCAAGTATTTGTGTTCAACATGTAAGAAGTAGAAAGTTCAAGTATTTGTGTTCAGAATGTAAGAAGTAAAAAGTCGTCAGAAAAAGAAGTAGTGGAGTAAAGTACTGATAGTAGAAAAATATACATTAACAAAGTATTTGTACTGCACTACTTCCCACCTCTGCTGGACTATAGTTTATATTAAGAAGCGGCAGCTCTGAGGGTGTTTCTGCCAGCTCTTCTAAAGTGCCACTTGTTCTGCTGGCGTCGTTGAGACAGGACGCCTGCTCTCAAACTTCGGCCCCTGGATGTGGCGGTGGCATGTTTTTATAATTACGCTCTTTCTTCGAGGGCAATGACGTCTTCCTGGTGGTAAACACACAGACCCGAGGATTCATTAAGAGGAGAGAGACGACTGCCCTGGAGCTCCGCTGACTCCGAGTCGCCGGCTATGTTTTATGACTCTCACCTCAGAGAGAGCTTGTCATCGCGGGCAGAGAACCAGTGACGAAGTTGGAAATGTAGCCATGTTGAAAGCCATTAGTGTCCCATTAGTGCTCAGGCCTTCAGTCGTGGAGTGAGGCGAATAGAGGTGACACACTGGGCCTTTTCTACATCTGACTGCAGGCCATACGTGTCCCAGGCCATTTAGAAACAAATCAACTCTGTTCTTTATTGAACTTCATGTAATCAAACAAAGTGAAAGTTGTTTTAGGACACTTTAAAACGTATTTTTGAAATAAGAACATATTGCTTTTTCCACGCTCGACACCGTAACACCTTGAGAATTAGGTGCATGGTTTTAGATAAACAGAAGGTTTCTGAAATATCCATTCAACTCTTTATTTGAGGTATTTTAAACATGTTTACGCTTGCCTGCAGAAAAAAGAAAGTGTGCACGAAGAGAGACTTCGGCTGCCATCGCATTCATCGGTTGCTTAACTTGAATTAGCTGCTCTTTGAACGTATGGGTTGTCTGGCGAATAACACTTTAATTTCTCTGAGCTTTGCAAAATGTTCTTCAGATAATTATTTGAATCGGTTATTTCTGAGTTCAGCGATGAATCTAAAAGCCGCTGTCACTAACATGTTGTTTTCACTGCTATTGGAAATGTGTTCCGCCCCGTGATCAGTCATGTATGCATGTGCATATGAAAGTGTGCGGCAAACAAAGCCAAACAGTGTCTGTGTCCAAAGGAAGAGTGAGAGGCTTTGCTCAAAGGTGGTGAGTTTTACATATCAAATGTAAGCGCACGACCTGGATCAACAACAACAACAACAACAACAACAACAACAACAACAACAACAATCAAGGGCCAGCAGGCAGAACACCCCGTGCTCCTAACAGATATATTAACAAGCAGTTGCTTATTTAAATATCCTGCAGTTACGTAGCAACATATTTCTCCTCTTGATCGTTGTAGGTCTCCACCATGTCCGGATGGAAGCATCTCTTTTGCTGCTAAATGCTCCACTTTGTTCAACAGCTACTAACTTTCCTTGTCTGTCTGCTCAAAGACAAAAAGGTGGCTAAGCTTGTGTATGTGAATATTCATTTTTACAATTTCCACTTGGAAATGTTGTATTCTTGACTTTTACCAGCCTAATATTGAAGCTGAGGCCGATACCTTTGCAAATCTTTATTAACTACTAAAATAATAAACCCTCTTCTTGTAAATCACTCTGGGAGAAAACACATGATATTTCTATTAAGGCAGCGATTGGTTGTTACTGGGTGCCAAAACAAATGGTCTTGTGATAAAAAACGATAAAACAAAAGCCGTTTTACGTTATAAATAAGCGTTTTTTGGATGCTATACATTCGCTTGGTTTGTTATTATCGTGCCTTTACATCCTGTGTGTGTTTCAAAGTTAAAACACAAAACCCAACGAAATATGATTCATTGGTCTAGTCCAGGGGGGCCCACGCTTTTTAAGCTCGGGAGCTACTTTTAAAATGACCTAGCCGGAATGATCTACCTACAGGGCCGCCCCCCAGTCTGTGTCGCGAGCGGGCGGGCGGTGCGCGCGCGTGGGTGCTAGTGGACTAAACGGCGGATAAGCGGCGGATAAACTGTGCTTCAGATGAGGAAGTGAGGCCCCCTCAGATCTGCATGAACCCGTATGGAACAATACAACTCAGACTGGCTTACCTGAGCGTCAATCCAGTGGCAGATGCCATCGTAAGGATGGATGATAGTCTAACTTTAAAAAAATATATATATATTTTTTTTCTTCTTTTTTTTCAATGCATTTGCGATCGACGTATTGGGCACCCCTGGTCTGGTCGTTGTTAATTTAAATGTGAAAATGTTATATATTACACCTTTAAAGAAACTAGTACTCATGTGTATCTGAACACAGCTCTCCTAATTGTACACCGGATGCCTTAAAAATATCCCCTTTCCATCACCTCGTCAAATGGAGACTTGAACATTTGGGAAGATCAACTTCCCTGAAGTGCTGAAGCCAGGAGTGTAAATGTTTGAAAGAGAGATAAGTAGCCCAGCACCTCCTCAGTGCCCGGGCCTGTCCTCTCCTTCTCGGGGAATTGGGGATTTGGCAGCTTTCCCTCATCTTAGTGCTGGCCTTGTCTCCTTTTTTTTCACCTCGTCTTTATACTGCTGGTAAACCGGTTGGCCCCTTTTTACTGCTGTCCTTCTCCCTCAGAATACTCAGAGCGGTGAAGCTGGAAAAGCCATTTAGGACGGATATCAGATGATGTGTCATTTGGGCTTAAAATAACATGTCCGCAGCGCGTGAGTCTGAAGGCTCGACTTGTTTCCTGGAGGCTTTAAATGGCCTCGTTTTACTCATTTGCAAAACATCTGACTAACATACACATTTGTACAGGCAGGTTAATAAACACTTAGTCGAACACACGCACGCACGCACGCACGCACGCACGCACGCACGCACGCACGCACGCACGCACGCACACACGCACACACACACACACACACTCAGGAAGACTTCCCACACACTAACACACACATCTGTGCAGGGAGTAAACACTCTCTCTCTTTCTCCCCAGCTAATATTTACCCGTGTTTGCCCCTTAAGTAACAGCTTCTCCCACATTTAGTCAGACCCTATGTGTGTGTGTTGGTGTGTGAGCAGCGACACCAGTGCATGCAAGCGTACAACTGACATGTTAAAGGCTTTTATGCACCATTGTTTGTAAATCTGAAAAGCTGTGTGTGCAATCATTCTGTCCAAAGAGTACAATCATGAGAGAAGTATGAAACACAAACAAGTGTTTTGGTTTGAACTCTGACTTTAATCCAAGAAAACGGACAAACGTTTTTTCAGAATTCTGACTGGCAATATTCACCTTTGGTCAGATCGCAAGATACATGTCACATGTGGCCCTAATCCTCTTCCGTAGTACTCAGAACCCCGCCCCAGTTGGCTTTCATTCTAAGCGAGTAAAGGACTGACCATAACAACGTATGCGTATGTGCATCCTCACTTATAGGGCATGTGTGGCAATGCAGTTTTCAACATGTGTAATTAATAATAAAACCAACCATTCTCCATTGTTCACCATCCACCTATCCACCGACCCGTCCTCCTCTCAAATAGACTCTTGCAGACTTGATCAGAAACCTATTTTTGAAAGAGCAAAACATAAACATAATCCAAGAGAACATACTTGATACAAATTGGACAATTCAGTCTTGTAGAACAGAATAGATATCCAATCAAGTGTAAACCCTTGACAGCATTTCTGTATGGATGTGTCCATGTCAGTGTAGCTTATGAGATCTGATTTTGAGGATGTCTGCCCTTCCAGCTTCAGAATATGGAGCAAGTGAAGGGTTCGGTCTGCTCTCTGGTGTGCGTACATGTGTGTGTACCTGGAGGATCGACAGATTCCACACCGAGGTGGTGAGTCAACCTCGACCCAGACGATGCCTGGCAGCACCTCCACTCACACGCACGCACGCACGCACGCACGCACGCACGCACGCACGCACACACACGCACACACACACAACCACACACACCATGCATACATCACTTCAGGGGACATTACATTGACTTACATGCATTTCCTGGAGACTTATCCTAACCTTAACCATAACCAACACATGCCTAACCCTAACCCTAACCCTTAACCCTAACCCTAACCCTAACCCTAACCAAGTCTTCACCCTAAAATTAATGATTCCCCTTATGGGGACCTCCAATTTGTCCCCATAAGGGAGGCGAGTCCCCACACGTGACTATGTAAACAGATTTAGGTCCCCACAAGTTTAGTAATGCTAGACCACACACACACACACACACACACACACACACACACACACACACACACACACACACACACACACACACACACACACACACACACACACACACACTAGCGCTATGGTCTCGCCCGAAACAGACAGGAGAGAATTCTTGGGGTGAACGTGGGTCGATGTGAGACGGTGTGAGGAGGAACATGTTGAAGTGAGAAGGGGGAAAAGAACGGGAGGGGTTCAAATATCTGTCAGACGTAAACAAGGAAAGACCTGGCTAAGTTTGCTAAGCTTTGCACACGACTTGGCGACCGTCGTTGTCATTAAAACCTGGAACAAATACACATTAGTCCCACAACTACTCCTCTACTGGCGGATATTATGTGCACTATATTCATTGTAAAGGATTGTGTTTGTGGGCTTTTAGCTTTTTCCATTGATTTTACGACAAAAAAAGATTTGTTGAGTCGAACACTAAAACAATTAAAGCCTAATACCACACTTTATTACATCCATATCCTGCATTGAAAAGTGTCACTGTTAACGTGCTCCTCTACAACCTAACATTATGCACTTAACATGCATCGGTCAGGTGCATTCTGGCTCTGCAAAGTTTGGTCCAGCCACCATCGGATACACAATGGAAGAGAAGAACAATTCCCTTTAACAAGTAAACCGAGGAAAAGTAGAAAGTCTCGTAAAAATAAAATATTTCGGACGTGGAATTAGCTAAAGTTTTGTTGTTTATTGTTGTCAGACAATGATACTACAGATTTTTCAATTATTATTTAAATATTTCGTTTAGTTATTGCATTCATTTGTATAGTACTGTATCATGTCTGTATCATCTTTTGTTTCATTTGTATTTTCTTTGGTTTTACACGCTCGAAAAAAATAAAATAAACTACCTTTTTATTTAGATAACAATTTAGAAGAGAACTTTGTCGCTTTCCTTAACTTAACTTAACTTAAACTATTACCAAATATGTTCATATGACTAAACAACGATGCAATTCATACGTCTTTTGCAGTATAATCTCGGTGTATGACCTCTATACATTCATAGCACTACACCGTGTATTTCAACTGATGCTAACGGCTAGTAAATGATTATTTCCCACGTGAAGGTATAGCATGTTTTACGACAATTCACTTATCTCTTAAGCAGCACTACATCGACTGAATGGCATTCCTGCAGCCCTGGAAGTGCAGCCTCTGTACAGACTCCAGGTATGTCACTCAGCGACGATAGAGCGCACTGCGGAGCGTAATTAACCTTATCTCACCTCAAGTCTGACAGCAGGTGCGTTTAGCGCGGCAGTCGGAGAGGATTGCGCCAGCAAGAGCCCTCGTTTGTTAGATAGCGCTGTCAAAGGCTAACCGACCCGAGGAGAGATGGCGGCCAATGTTTAGACAGCAGTAAAAATGTCAATCTGCAGCCACGACTAATGACGGGGGGAGTTTCACCTGAACTGTTTCTCGACTATTAGATTACAATTAAGAATTGGCCTTGTCTTTGCGGCATTCCCCAGACGGATGCAGGAGGTGAAAGCTTTTATTTTCAGACCTGGAAGTGGCGCCGTTTTGAGGCTCGACGGCGACTCCCACTCCTCTTTCAACATAACAAATATGTCTTTGACTCTGAGCTTTCAGGACCAGACTTGTCACTATTTGTGGTTCTCGTGTACCACTGTATGAAAGTTAGGCTATCGTGTGGACAGCAATAGAGACCTGCTATATGAACATTAGTAAGAACACATTTGAAGTTTGCTATATATTGTTCTTGGAGAGCAGTCCATAGTATTTCTGTGGCTCATTTTTATGCTAATACCATGGAGGACGACAATGTTGGTTCACTTGGATGAGGCCGATGATCGCTATGGCGACAAGAGTTTGACTTGGTTTGTTTAAAATCCATCAAAACCCCAATCTGAACAAAATTAGTTTCTGACAAAAATTGACGTTTGTCTTGAAATGAGCCGTTTCAACATCTCGCTAATTTTGATAGAGCGGCTCACATTTTTACCCAAAACATTTGACTCTAACTTAATGGGATTTAAGAACTTCTAGAAAGTGAAGTCTTTCGGTTGCTGAGAATACTATCTCCCTCAGGAGGGGTTTTCCGTGTTCACCTGTAACACGGCCCTAAAGGCTCTGCTCCAAGTGAATGGGGTGCCTCATGGCTTGTTGTCTGTTTTTCTTCAAACCTTCCGTTGCTTTTTGGGGCGGACGTTTTTTTGTGCCGAGTGCAGAGCAAAGTTCAGCCCCTGAACTCGCCTAGAAAGGTCACAGACATTGACACAGAGAGACACTCCTTGCCTTTCTGTCAAAGAGCCTCGTGCGCTTATGGCGCCGACGCTCCAAATGTAGAGACACAACCCTAAATACATAAAGCTTTTTATCCCAAACGTCTCGTCCTGCCCGGACAACAACCCACTAATCTCGGCAAAGCTGGAGGTAACTGTTTAGTTTCCGGGGTAACGCTGTGTAGTAGTGCTCCAGGGTTAGTGCTATATAAAGACTATAGGGATGGAAATCAGTGTTTACATGGCAGGAAATAGATAAATACTTTTTGACATGTGCTGTTAAAATGATGTAGGATCCGAGCTTACTTGCCCTTCGTGGATGACAGACTCTGCAGAAGCCATCTGGAAGATAAACTGACTACTGGATGTTCTTGTAGTAGCGTTACATCTTTTCTACTCATCGAGAAAAACCTTTAGCCTCTGTCGGTGAAAACACAATTTAAAACAGACCGAAAAGACAAATAATCGTATCTGCCGTCTGTAACATAAACCCACAGGATAGTCTAATTATCCCGACTAGTGTTTTTCACAAAACCCAATGGACAAATCCCATTTGTCTTTTTGTCGAGGGAGTCCTGCGATGCTCACTTCAACGTTGGCCTTCAAACTGAAGTCGTCACTGTGTGAGTGCCTGTCCACAGCTGGTTAGCGTAGCTTAGCACAACGTCTGGAAACAGGGTCAAATGTAACACAATTCACCTACCAGCACCTCTAAAGATGTGTAATTATCATATTATATCTGATTGGTTTAAAGCTGTTGTATAAAACAACACATTTTTCAGAGGGTTATGGGCTTGAATATTTCTTTGCCAGGTGAAGTGACTGCTTTAAGTGTTGTTGTTATTGTGAGGTCGACGGACAACCAGCAGAGACTTGAGGAACTTTTCCTTTAAAGGTCCCAAATTATACTGTCCATCAATATTATATGTCTATTGTCTATATTATATATACACAGAGCCTGTCTTTGATTGGCTGAAACACCAAACAGATCGTTGCAGCATTACCCATAATCCCCTCTGTTTCAGCCCTGTTTCCAAAGTGCTGATTCTCTGTCTGTTACTTTAGATGAAAATAAGGAGCCCCTCCCCACGCCCCTCTGAGAGACATGTGGTTACAAAGAACTCAATGGAGCTCTAGAGGAGATTCAGGTGATAAGGGGGTAGTACCTTGTTGCTGATTGGCTAATGGTTACTCAAGCCAACACATCGTTATGACATCACAAAGTGGCCAAAATCTGATCAGCTCATTTTCAGACAAGTTTTTATAGAAATGGATCAAAAAGAGAGAGAATCTTTGTTCCTGAAACTTTCAGAGTCTCTTTCCACAGAGGGGACACATGTTGATGTAGAAGAGACATGGAGAAGAGGGGACACATGTTGATGTAGAAGAGACATGGAGAAGAGGGGACACATGGTGATGTAGAGGAGACATGGAGAAGAGGGGACACATGTTGATGTAGAAGAGACATGGAGAAGAGGGGACACATGTTGATGTAGAAGAGACATGAAGAAGAGGGGACACATGTTGATGTAGAAGAGACATGAAAAGAGGGGACACATGTTGATGTAGAAGAGACATGAAGAAGAGGGGACACATGGTGATGTAGAAGAGACATGAAAAAGAGGGGACACATGTTGATGTAGAAGAGACATGAAAAAGAGGGGACACATGTTGATGTAGAAGAGACATGAAGAAGAGGGGACACATGTTGATGTAGAAGAGACATGAAGAAGAGGGGACACATGTTGATGTAGAAGAGACATGAAGAAGAGGGGACACATGTTGATGTAGAAGAGACATGAAGAAGAGGGGACGCATGTTTAAGAGACATGAAGAAGTTGATATTTCATAATAGGTGGCCTTTAAAATGACTTTTGGAGGAATACATCTTCAAGCACAGGTTTATGCTAATAGCCTCTCCACATTATTGGAGGTCTTGTAAGTGAATGTAAGATGGCAGAGTGGACTTTTCTGTGGCTTTGTAGTAATCCCGTTGGCTAGCGGCTGAGTTTCTGGCGTTGGGTTTCGCTGGCGGGTCTTTTGACCGGCTCACTGGGGATGAGTGGAGATCCTGAGCGCTGCAGAGGCACTTATGAAGGACGCACATTGTTGCCAGCCCTGGGGAGAAAACTGAGCAGTCTGGCAACACAGGCGGAATTTCCTACTGCGATGTTATCTCACACAAGACATTTAGCTTCAGCCAAATGAAGGAGGGGGAGAGAAAGAGGCAAGGGGGGGAGTGGGGGGAGGGGAGATGGAGGTGGGAGAAAGGTGAACAACAGAGGAGGTGGAGGAGGAGGATAGAGGAAGTGTTAAAGGGAGAAAGGAAATGAGTGTACAACGTGAACATGATGAATTCATATGGTTAAGACACCACTGTATATATGTGAATATACTGTACATGTTTAACATGGTAGTAAAATATGCAAATTTCCCACATTCACACTTTATTCTATTAGTTTCGTTTTAACTTCTTATATTTATATGATTTTTGTATTGGTGATTATTAACATTTTTATTCACATGTCTTGTTTTGTCTTTAACGCCCATACGTCATTTTTGAAGCAGTCGTATCAAAGTGTCTTTCCCAAGGACACTGGGCCGGGCGTCGAACCACTGACCCTCCGATTGGTATCCGAGCAACCGGTTGGTTTTTTAAAAAACAATAGCTTTGGCCAATGAGGAAACATCTTCACTCGAACCGACCAATGGTATCCCTTCCTCACTCAATCAGTGACTCAGTCAGTTAGTCAGTGACAGATTGTCAAGTTTATAAGGAAAGCCTCGCCTGGTTGGGGTCCAGCCAAGAACTACGAACCCCTTGACTTTTTATCTTAAATTAAAGAACAGTGTGTTCTTAAACACTTCGGAGTGAGAACTGTAAACACAGTTTTGAGATTGAAAGGACCTTTGATCCAGTAGTAAAGGGTTATAGTGCTTTATTACATCACCTTTGTACCGTCAGATTTCATCGAGCGAATCCATTGGCTCAAGTAAGAATCTTGCATCCTACAGAGTAGAAAAGCAACATGTTGAATGTTTAATTTTTCAGCTTTGAAAATCTCCAAGATAATAGCATTGAGGAGGAGCACCCTTTGTAAGATTTGTATACCAGGAAATGACCGAAGACTATCCTGAGCTACAGCAGACCAAGCAGCCAAAGGTGGCGTTAAAAACATTCATTGTCTTTCAGTGCGTGGCGAAGTCGATAGGGACTTGGCTTGGCAACTGGAAGGTCACCAGTTCAAGTCCTGGCAAGACCAGGTGCTACCGAGGTGTCCCTGAGCAAGGAACCATTCCCCACACTGCTCCCCGGGCGCCGTACATAATGGCAGCACAATGCTCCTAACACAGGATGGGTCAAATGCAGAGAAACAATTTCCCCACAGGGATTAATAAAAGTCAATTTTTTTAAAAGTGCGGTTTGAATCGTAAGACACAGAGTGTTACACATCTGACTTAACCTGAGCTGAGGCAATGTCTCCGATAAACACACACTTATGTTTCGTGTATTTTGACGGCCAATAATAGAAAGTGTGAATGTTTCTTATCAGCCGTGATGAATGCAACATTTTCTAGACATTAATGCATCCATGTTATCCCATCAGCTTCTATGACCCTGAAAGATTTTGCATAGAGGGTGATAAAGATAATAAAACAACACCTCATCAAGGAAGTAAGAACACAGCTTAATATCACAAGATTAAAATCTGTCTTATCTTTATCGAGCCACGAGGAAAACAAGTGACAGTATCATTAAATAAATAGTCTGGGTGGCTTTGATTGGAGGGAACACTGGGCAGACTGGTAAATGTTTTACTCTTGTTGCACGGGCTAATGGCTGATCTGCAGACTGGGATTTAAAGATTTAAAATGCTGGATAATGATTACCAAAGGGTAATCGGTGCTGAGCTATTTCACACCGTGTCTATGACTTTAAATCAGGTGTTAGTACCTCGAGAATCCAACATCCAATTTGTTAGGAAAACACTCAACCTTCCTTTTTAAAGAGTTCATTTGTTTAAGTGTCAGTCAAACTATCTTTGAAGTGTTTACTGCTGCTGTTGTGAGGAAACGGCTGAGGTCTAAGTGACAGTGAGTGACATGTGACAGTGACATGTTTAGGCCTATACTGCATCTGTTTAAAGGACATCACTCTCAGTCAAAGTGAACATTGATCCTCGACTCTCCAGGCCCTTTTTGTGCAGCTGTCAGATCAAAAAAAGTGTGCATCTGTTTGAATCTAAACTAGGAGAAATCATGAACTGCACTCTTATTTTTCAAAATTATACTGTCTGGTTTATGAGAATGTATTACATGGTTTGTATTTGGGTTTGCTGTGCATGATTCCAACTCAAAACTGTTCTCTTTCAAAACAACCCCCATACTCTAACTCTAACCCCTAGATTCCACCGGGTCCATCTGCGCGTTACGGCCTTGTTGCGGCCGCGTTACGGCTGTGTTACAGCTGCGTTACAGCCTCGTTACGGCCTCGTTACGGCCGCGTTACGGCTGCGTTACGGCTGCGTTACGGCTGCGTTACGGCTGTGTTACGGCTGCGTTACGGCTGCGTTACGGCCGCGTTACAGACGCGTTATGGCTGCGTTACGGCTGCGTTACAGCCTCGTTACGGCTGCCCCGCGGCGTCCGCAAGGATCGCGGCCACTCTAGTCAATGCGTCCCAGAAATGTCTCGGCGTTGGGCTCCGCTCGAAATAGGATTGAAGTCTATTTTTCGACGCGAGGCGTAGCAGAGGCACCGGGCAGGAAGTGGACCGGTCAGAGCATCCGGCCCAAATAAACTAATTTTGCAGACCCTATCCCTCTGTAGTCTTTCAAGTAGCAGGAGAAATGCCAGCGTTCTCCTCCGGTTTACAGGCACTGTGTCAATTCTAGAATAATTATGATGATGAATGCATTTTTTTAACACTAAAATACAGCAACACATCTTTGATTCATGTCATGTATAACTGGGATATTACAATTATTATGAACTTTGTCTGTACAAAGTAGCCTGTCCAGGAAATATGCCCAAATCAACAAAAACTGCGAGCCGGCAGGCAAGACGCTCCGCTTCTGAAACGAGCCCGGTAGGATATGACGCCGGAGGAGGCCGGACCAAAACCGCGGCGCAGACGTAACGCGGCGCAGACGTAACGCGGCGCAGACGTAACTCGGCGCAGACGGTGGAATCTAGGGGTTACCCTAACCCTAATCCCAACCAAAGTGCAGTCATCCTCCAAAATGTTTACTCATTTAAAAACATTATGTATCTGTATTGGGATCCTCTCCACATTCTAAAGGGTTCTTCATTGGCCAATGCTACACCCTTCTACCAGGTATCATGGAAATCAGAAGAGTTGTTTGTCTGTATTCTTGCAGATAAACCAGCAAACAAAAATATAACCTCCTTGGCTGAGGTAATAATTCATCTATCAGCCGACACTTTATGACCACCTGAAAGCCTCTGGATCTCTTCTTCAAGATAATGATTACCAGCCTGTAATAAATTACTACGCAGACGTGTTAATGTTTTCTTACGTGTTTACTGCACTGCACTTGTTGTATAAGCAAGAAATAGATAACTGTAGTGTTCAGTTTTTTTCCTGACAGTGCACGATTGCCCGATGACTTCCTGAAACATTTGACGAGAATAGAGAACTCTATCTTGTTCACTATGATTTTCATCAAAAGAAAAAACAGTTGGAATGATTACTTTAGAGAGAAACGCCACCCTGTAAAAATAAAGGTACATTTGCGCAGACACTGTTCGATTGACAGGTAATCTGCAGTAATTGCAGTGCAGAAAGAGTACTCTAATATAAGATCATAATACAGGGGGTTTAGTTTTACTCTTGATCAATCGCACTTTGAGGGGAAACTGCAGAAAAGTGATCTAATGATGATCAGTGTGTAAAACACGTTCTGTGAAAAGAAATATGAACTGTCTTTATTCCAGATGCAGCAATATTTATTTTATGTATGGATTATATGTTTCTTTCAGAAAGCTTATTTAGAGTTATACTTGGCACCAATGGTATAAGGTAGATTCGTCTTGATTAAAATGAGTGTAATGCCACATAAATATACAAGATGCAACAAAAATGAAGCATTAAGCAAACATCAAGCAATACAAAAACGCTGCCCTTGTTTTAACGCATTCATAATGTAGAGCCTACAACACACACAGATGCTAGGGATGCCCAGAAACTGACCGTGATCAAATTCGAAAATCGGACAGCCCCCCCCCCACCCCCGCGGGAGAGAAACAACATTTTTTTGTAGCGACACAAACATTTTTTTCATTTGCACTTGTCAGTTCGAAGTAGATCCACGAGGAACTCTTCTTTGAACGTACCGCTTTGTTCATCTTTGGTGTTGTTCTCACTGTTCTGTATATCGCCAATAAATCAATCGCACGTGTGACGGAGAAAGGGTGGGGGGGCGGGGTTGGTGTGTCGCAGCAGAGTGCAGCAGTCTGAGCACCCTGCGCTGCAGGCTTCCTCCAAGTTTACAGTACAACAAACTGGTGGTGTGACCAATGGCCATTTACAATTATTAATACTATTACTATTATTAGCATTAGTCTATATTTTGGTTGAAACTAAGCCAGGGAAAAAAAGAAAAACATAAATAATAATAAAAAAATATATAAATAAAATCGAATTACATTTTTATTTTTTTCGATTATGGAGCCTGTAACGAATATTCGAAGAATCGAATAATCGCTGGCATCCCTAATAGATAGATGCAATGAATATGTGTAAATAACCCTCAAATAATACTTAAGTAACAAACTTAAGTAAAAACGATGCACTTCAGAAACGGTAACAACTTTAGTTTTTTTACAGCATGGATTTCGCCCTAGATATGAATATGTGGAGCGAGATGAGTGAAATCAGGACACTAAAGAAAGCATAAGGGATTAGATATTAGATGAATAGGGACATGTTGAAAAGCACCTTGAGGAAATATGTGCTGCTTTGTCAATCTAGAGTTGGACCTGATTAAGCTGATGAAACCAACAGAGAGCCCCTTGAAACTGAGAGAGACCCACTTTGTGCCAGGCGCGGTTGTTCAGGAAGCAACAGGCTGACGGTTATGAAGGCAGCTCCAAAACTTAACTCAGGTCTTTGATAATCACTCTTTAAAAACCTGCAAATGAAGTGAGATGCGTTCCCTTGTTTCCAGTACAGATGAATTACACCAAGAACCGTGTTGCATCATGTGTCGTCATCCTGACACCCGAGCACCTGATCTGCATATCTGACGGATTCATGGCGGGGAAAAACTATCTTTTTCACCTAAAATCATTTTTGGGTTGTTTTGAAAGGTGATGATTTGATTAAACTGATTATATTCAACCCTACATCAAACCAGTGTCATTCTAAATCCGGATTACTGCGCCTAAAACTACTTTCTTGTATATCACATAACTAAATCACCTCAGAAACACATAGATGTCAAGAGGACAGTCAATGAAGTCCTTTTGAAACTTGCAAAATGTGCAACTCTCAGTCTGTTTTAGCATACCCAATAAAGACTGGGAACAAACCCTTGTTTTACCTTTTCTTTTCCAGGATTGAAAACACTAAGGTTTTTTAAGTCAACAGTGATTATGCTTTCAACAGCCACATCTAAGTTGTAACTGCTTCGGAGCATATAGCATTTCTTGCTAGGCTAAACACAAGGCTAACCTTTTTGTTTGAAGGCCACACTTTGGCTTTTGTCGTGGCTCAAAAACGGAAATCCATCAAACATGTTGGACTCACATTGAACATCTGCAGATTATTTCCATACCCGTTATGTTGCGATTTCACACGCTAGGCAGGAAACGAGATGAATAAAGCTACATACACGCATGTATTTGCCGCCATTTTGCCTTTGTGAGACACATCTGGCCAAAATCGGTACTGCACTTTTCTCGTTACTTTTCTTTGTGTACATCCAGTCCAGGATCAAATGTACCTTTAGTGATCTTGAATTATGAACTTGTCTAACCTGAGAAATAATCTTTGCTTCCTTTCCCTTTGATTATTTGATGCAGAACCGTTTTACATACAATTTTGCTTTTGTATGTAGTTGTAATTTTGTAAAACAACATCAGCCTGGCCCTACATCTTGGCAGATGATTGTACTTGCAGGTGCAATCACATAACGACAAGCACACACATTATTTCACTCCATCTCTACCTGATGTGATGCTGCCTTCTCCTCCGGACACTGCTTATAATTTGGGGTGATCTTGTCATTTCGGTTTAAACTCTCCTGCTGCATGTATTGTAATGTGAATGGATACTTGTTGCCGTGTGTCTGAGTGAAGAGGCCCAGTCCTGGTCGACTTAGCCGTGTGACACGCGATAGGGTCCAAATCCAAAGTGGAATGGCTGCAGGCTTCAACCTGCGCTTAAGAGGGTCACTGCCGAACAAAGGGGGTTCAGTCAGGAGCTGAGAGGAGGCACACACAGAAAGGGACATGGGGCCAAGGCAGTGTGTGTCTGCGTGTGTGTGAGGCAGGGAAAGTGAGTGAGGGTGTTGCAGGATGGAGTTTTAATTCGACAGACGTTTCGACGAGAGCGCGTGTCTTACTTCCTTTACCTTCCCTCACATTTAATGTTTCTCGCCATTATCTCAACAAAGTAAGGTTTAGGGTGAGGGTAAGGTGAGTTTTGGATTATGGTTGCAGCTGTATCTTGCTGGCTTGGACTAAGAATGTCATACACAGTTAAAATAATAACAATATATGTGATACAGTGTTTCCCACAGATCTGAAATACACTCTGAGGAACATAAAGGATTTACGGTACAGTACGCACAGTGTATTAGAATGATTTCAACGCCACAGTATATTGGCTTGTACAGATAACAGGCATCGCGGTGGTGTTTTAAAGCACCTCATATAGTACCAGTGAGTGGTAAAGAAAATATAAAAGAAAAGAAGACGCATCCATCATCTCATCGTTCGACTAAATGTTGCATTCACTAACAATCAGGGTATTATTATTTCACAGAAATTCCCTGGTTCTCAAACCCTAACAAATCCACAATTGAACATTAGCAATGCAATGAACTACAATTCTGGATTGTGTGCTGGATGAATGTGTGTGTGTGTGTGTGTGTGTGGTGGTGTGTGTGTGTGTGTGTGTGAGTGTGTGTGCTGACATTGTTGTCTAGCCAAGAGCAAGAAGTGTGACTAAGATTTTCATAGATTAAATTCTTTCTAAGACAAAGATTGTCCAGTTAGTTTTTCCAAATAGTTTGAGAACATTCAAAGCTCTCTCTATCCACGAGTGTATCCTGGGGAGAAAAAAAAATCATTAAAACCCTTCATTATTTAATCCTTTTTTTGTTCCAGGTCACACCTGCCATGTCTCCTGCTGGGTGCGCTTCGTACAGCGCTCTGAATTCCTCCAAGTGCGCAGCATTTCTCAAGAGAAATGATTGACGTTTAGTCTTTTATTCGCTCGCTGTTGTCTCAGATATTCCTTGAGAACATCACACCGAGGCTCAGCTTTCGTAATAAACCCCCCGCTCCATGAGAACGCCTCAAATCCCCAGACGTGCCTGCTGGAAACAATATCTGTATTATTCTAGAGGAATAATACGGTAAATGTTCCCATGCAGTCAAGAGCGGTGTGCAAATCGTGCCTTTCTAATCTGTTATTGCAGCTCTTTCTAAATCCAAACCCTCGTAGTCCCCGTTATGGGCTTCCCACATAGTCCCTCCATCGAGGAATATTTCACCTCTTGAGCCAAACGTGAACTGCCTCGGCTGTTCCCTGCGCCCGGCACACATCACTCAGCGCCAGGCCGCTTCCCACAGCAAACAGGCGAGCTTAAAGAAAGACAAGAAAGGAACAAAGTCCTGTCAAGTTCCTCCACCTCGTTTTGTTCTCTTTTTCTTCTTCTGTGTTTTTTTCACCTCCGTATCTATTTGTCCCGTCTTCTTTGCTCCTTCTCCCTCCCTCCCTCCGTCCTGCTTTGCACGTCTAACATGTCATTCTTCGTCTTTTGTACCTTCCGGGCCTTTTCCCCAAATGAACTCCCCGCCCTCTCCACTCCTTCGGCTCTCCCTCTCCCTCTCAGGGGCCTAATTATGAGCCGGCATTAAATAAAAACATTTATATTTCTCCAAAAAAAGGCTTCTCTCTTTGCTTTCTCTGGACAATGAGGGCTTGTGATTTCCCCTCCCTCTCTCTGTCTCGTTTTTCCGCTGAGTGGCCATTCACTGGGGGTCTTTGTCTCTCTTTGTGATTGGCTCGCTGCAGGACTCCTAGGGGGCAGTAATTGTGTCTCATTAAGTCTTACAGTAGTCGTGAGGGGAGTGTAGCGGGGTGGGAAGTGAGGGGGAGTTCGCTGCACAAGGCCTCGCAATTAGAAATCCCAGAGAGCTTGAATGGGAGCCCTAATCAGGCCACAATGGCTGGGGCTCCCTGCCTGTTAGGCCAGAAGGGAAGTGTTGCCATTGTCCACACACACACACACACACACACACACACACACACACACACACACACACACACACACACACACACACACACACACACACACACACACACACACACACACACACACACCAGGAATGCATGCAGCACAGCAGGGATGGATGTAGTTGTGTAGTTGTGTATCCCAGAGGCCAATTTGGAAAGATTGGGGGACTTAAGAGAGCTTTTCACTGTCAAGACACACACACACACACACGCACGCACACACACACACACACACACACACACACACACACACACACACACACACACACACACACACTTCCATATATGTTGAAGCTAAAAGGGTTCTCATTAGTGATGTTCAGGACACGCGGGGAGTTTGCTTTCTGTTTGCTCATTTGTCGCCCTGTGATTCCTCCCCGCTGCACGCCGGATTTTTTCAATGTCTGAGTGAAAAACATTTTCGGCAAGAAACATATTTCAGCGTCTCAGTGAAGCAGCAGCAGCAGCAGAGGGGTAATACATCAGCATGCTGTGTCGGAGGCGGATACATAAATAACCCATGCACCTCGTCTCCAAAGGAAATTCGGTAAATTTCAAGGTCTGTGAAATAAAAAGAAAAAAAAACACAAATAATGATATTCCACCACCGTCTGTCTCGGAGAGGGGAATACGCTGAAAAGTGGAAAGTTCGCAAAGCCTTCCTCTTGTTTTAATATCTCATAATAGGAGCAGAAAGTGGGTCTCCGTTTATCTGTAGCGTTCCCAGGAGAAACAGTGGCTCCCCTCCTTATCTCTGTCACCGCCGAGTGCTGCGGTGGATTATGAAGTGGATTATGCAAATGCCTCACAATATATTCATATTAACAAAGGTTGAGGTTCATGCGCCCGTGCCTGGAATGTATGAATACGCAAAAAAACCAAAACCTGAATTGGCTGGAAAGTGTTATCATTTAATGGGAATTATCCGGTTCGCAGCATTGTGCCGTGTTCGGGCTCGTTTGTTAATTTGTTGAATTAGCGGCATCGGTTAAATAGAGTGATATCTTAATTTAGTGCTTTGTCTTAATCATTTGTGGGATGTTTTAGAGTAGCTCAATAACTGATACGCCTGTAGGTATTAGACGTGTGTAAGTGTTTGGATTTCTACTGGATCCTCTGCTGCATTGTTAGAGGTTGTTGGATGTGGAATCATCTCGAGTTCACTCATTGTTTCCACGTGCAGATAACTGCCGGGATCAGAGTATGCATATTGCTGCAACTTCACGCCTTTCTGCCTTTTTTGTTTTTCGGTGATAAAAAATGGTGTCTGTCAAGCTGAAAGAAACCTTCAGACATCCACGTTTTGTCTCAGCTCTGCTCTGGATGCTGGAGAGAGGAAGCCTGTGCCAGGTGGTGCCTCGCATAAAGGTGAAATGAAGGTCATACAACAAGTACAATTTAAAATTCAGCATTATGCAAACTACATCTGCTTCTAGAGGGACTATCTGGAAGCCTTGATTTAAGGATTTGGAGAGCAAAAGATGTTGAGATGTCTGTTAAAAAATCATTCAAACATGCAGCAGGATCTCCTTCACGAGTGCAGAGGTGGAAGAAGGACTCAGATTACTTAGGCCAGGGGTGTCAAACTCAATTTCATCGCGGGCCACATTCGCATAAAGGTTGCACTCAAAGGGCCGGTTGTGACTATACAAATATATAATATATATATATATATAAAATAATGTATTATATTACATTATTGTCTCTGAATTGGATTATTATCGGATAGGATAATAACTTAGTAATTAACTACGTCTGAAAGCAGAAGTCAAATGATTGCAAGTCTCTTCAGTGTCACAAAACGAGATGCATTGTGGGACATGTAGTTTATGGGCAACCTGCTTCTGTAAAGTGGCATGTAACCGTACAATAAGCATATTATATTCTTTGCAAGCTCTTGCGGGACCACAGAAAATGAAGTCGCGGGCCGGATTTGGCCCCCGGGCCTTGAGTTTGACACCCCTGATTTAGGCAATACTCCAGTTTCCAAATACTCTGTTAAAGTCCTAGATTCAAAATGATACGTTAGTATTAGCATCAAATTATACTTTAAACAACGAGAGTAAAAGACCTCATTGTGCAGAATGGCCCATTTTCGCACCATTACATGATTGTATTATAAATATTGATGAATTATTGTGTTCATCACTTCCAATGTTGCACCTGCTAAAAGTGGGGATTTGAAATACGTTATATAACATGTAGTGGAGTAAAAATATAAAGTAGCTCAATGTAAAAATACATCAAGTACATCTCTAATATAGAAATAATGTAGTTTATATTGTTTTAAAAATGATGAAATGAATATATACCTGGAAACAAAAGCATTGACTCGCTGCTGCCCAGTGGTACGTGAAAAATAATAAGGGGCTTAATTTGAATCATGGAGGTGTTTAATCGGAAACTGACGCATGCACGATGATGACATCAAGTGCATTAGTTATGATTCACCCTAACCCGTCGCTGAGTTTAAGAAAACCAACAATGAGTTTCTCAGAGCAGTTTCATAAACAACTATTGAATGTTGAAACGTCCAGTCGCCTGGGAGGCAGAGCAATTAATAACAACTCCCAGCCAGCCGTAACGAGAGAGAGAGGTTACAGGTTAAAGACGTGCGAGTTCGAACGTGCAGGAAGAAGCTGGGTGTGGAGCGTCAGCAGGAAGCAGTTCCTCTGCTGCAGTGTCCTTCAGCAAGGCACGCCACTGTCCGCCGAGCAAAGGAAAGAACGATGAAGATGAAGGAGCTCAATATATTTGTAATGACTACACTACAAAAACTCGAAATCTTGCCGAGTATATTTGTCTAATATCTAGTCAGAACATGTCTTGACACTTGCTCTACGACATAATACTTCAGAAGTAACACTGCAGTGAGATATAGGGTCTTGTTTTTAGACAATAGGCGCTTTCACACCGGAGTACTTTTCCCTTTCAGTTCCGATAGTTCCTGGGATTTTGCTTTCACACCAAAAAGAGAATTTAGTTCATGAGAAGCAGGTACTTTCCTGGGGAGAAAAAAGTTCACATTTCTAATTGGCTGGGCGAATTGCAAACCACGGCCCGTAAAACTCTGAAAAGTGTTGTGAAGCCGCCATTGTATTTGCCGGCATTAGCATTATTAGCATTAGCATTATTAGCATTAGCATTATTAGCATTAGCATTAGCCCCGCGCACCAACGGAGAGAGACTAACTTATGGCAACACACAAGAAAACATGGGAGCGGTGGAGATGAGGAGGTGTCGGCGTTCTGACGATTTACTCTGAAGGCTTCAGTAGAAGCTGCTGGGACTCCCAGCAGCTTCTACTGAAGCCCCAACTCCGGGGACTTCCGGCCGGGGACTTAGGGTGGCAGTATACGCCGTGACGTTGTTTGCGGTCTGCCAGTAAACCCAAAGCAGAAGAAGAAGAAGAAGAAGAAGAAGACGAAGAAGAAGAAGAAGTGAGGTCAGCGTTTCATTTGCCTAATCCTCCTTTAGGGATTTATTCCTGTGTGAACGCGATCGGCTCTTTAGGTCCATGGGGGAACTAAGTGCGGCAAAGTACTTGGTGTGAAAGCGGCTAATGCATCATCTTGTTGAGTCAAAACAATAAAATGTTGAGTTGTATCTCAGATGAAACACATATTTGTTTACATTAGAAAATCACCAACTAACATCAGAAGACGGAACACTTCTGAGCTTTTGCGGCTTATATTGTAAAAGCATTTCCTGATTCTGGTCACATATAGTTCAGAATGAGTTCCCCCAACTAATTCCAAGATCTGATTTATCTAAATATCTCGTCTTATTTCAAGGAATCTTACCAAGCACATTTTCACTTGCTCTATTGGCAGATGTTTGTACTTATTTCAAGTGAAAACAGCTTGTCTTCATTATTGTTTCACTTGTTTTTGGAGCAGCATTCTTTCCAGTGTGTGATATGAAAAGATAGTGCAGGTGACGAACTCATACAGCGCCTTTCGAGGGCTAGTTTGTTGCAGACCGTCTCTAAACTGTCATAAATAAATATCAAAAGGAGTTTGCTCACAGAGAAGTGGTTGAATTTGACTGCCTATGGATTTATCTTTCACAACTTTCACGGTGTGATTGATTCTGCCAAAGGTTATTGGGCCTCGCTCTGAAGGCACGTGGGCTGAAATCTCTTGAGCTCAGCTTGCTTTACATCCTGCTACAATGTGAGCCTTTCACTGACACTCCCATTCAGAGCATGACGAACCAGACACACACTTATCTGCTGCCATGCTGTGAACGTCACTGAAAGCCTTGTCTCTAAAAAATCATGTTAACCCAACAACAACATTTCAATATTTATTGCGTTTCTTAGGAACATTTTGTGCAAATATTGCAAATATGGTACACTTTAAAGTCCACGTATAGAGGTGGTGACGAGGCTTAGTTCAAGTCTCGCTCTGTTCAGGTGCAGAGGACAGATAGCTGGAGGGTAAGAATTCATGCCTTGAGACAAGACTTTAACCCTCCTGTTGTCTTCGGGTCAAGTCTGACCGATTTACTACTTTCATCAATCATAACTTTTTAGCTTCATGACATCCTTCACAGCAGAGATTTGAACTACAATGGCTGATCATACTTTCATTGAATTTTGGATGATTTAGTCAACTTTGTAACACACACACATACACACACACACACACACACACACACACACACACACACACACACACACAGAACAATGTGATACATTTCCCGCTCTTATGTGCCCCTCCCCCCACATGGATCACACCTGGCACACAATACATGTTCA
Organism: Champsocephalus esox; assembly: GCA_036324585.1. Classification (NCBI taxonomy): domain Eukaryota; kingdom Metazoa; phylum Chordata; class Actinopteri; order Perciformes; family Channichthyidae; genus Champsocephalus; species Champsocephalus esox. The sequence goes on from CM070481.1 coordinate 36,025,325, forward strand.
GTGTCTGTTCTTTGTATATGTACTGCAGTTCTTCATGTGTACCAGTAGTCTGATTCAATATGTACAGTTTGAAAGGGTGTGCAATTAAATGTGGTGATGATTAAAGGCATTTTGAATGAGGACCGCAGTCTTGGTGAAAGAATTTCCCTCAAAATGTAATTGAAGGCAATGTTTTTGTCCGTTGCATCGGAAAAACGGGAGGTTTTGAGTCGACTGCTCTCCGTGTGTTGCCGTTGTATTTTAATCTGAACTTGTTGCAATCTAAATATGTGTGTTTTTCTTCTTACTTTTCTATCCGAGGACATCGACCGACAAAGCGGCTAAAAGTTCACGATCAAGGACACTTCGTCAAGACATTTGGCTCCTTAAAAAACACGCACCGACCTTCCAAACGCTACTTCGTGTGCACCGTCATGTCTGTGTTCAGTTCTCTCACAGGCTCGCTATCAGTGCCATTACCTCCGTATCATTTTCCACGCTGAGAACGGTTTGCCCACACATTTCATGACCTCATGCCAGATTACATTACAGCTCTGTATGTTTCTGTGTGCTGGAGCTGAATGGCTGACTAGCTGAACCAGTATGACTGGGCGCTCTGTGTATTGGGTGAGGTGGGAGGGGGGGTGAGTTTCAGCAGTCTTTGGGTGGCAGCGGGGACGAATCGCGCGGCTAATTGGTGTTGTCAGTATTTTAAACACAATTAATGACGGTTCCTTCTCCCCCTCTCCCCCTGACCTAATTGTAGGTGATAATTATTGTTTGGGACCTAATTTACACAAATAATTAACAGATGTATGCTGACAAATAGGCCGACTTGATTCTTTGCAAATCCCTGCGCCATTGTATTGCTAATTGGGTTGAATGTAAGCAGATACTTTAACATGTTCCCCCCCCCCTTTCCTCATTGAATACAATCCTAATCTTCTGAATAAACAGCCTCCACTTCAGGAGGTGTGTTCTTCCTGAAGCCCAGATTGAGTTTCACATTGTTAGTCTGGTTAGGTGGAGTAAACAAAGTAAAATAATAGACGAACATGTTGTTTATTGGAGCGAGATAACGACCCTAACACTGACCTCATTAACAGAAACAGACTCACGGGTCGCAGGACGTTAAGGAAATGAGACTGAATGTATATCGTGAAAACATTTAACGATACTCAAAAGTTTTAATTTGTATGTTAGCAGCACATTTCACTTTAATCTGGTTATCTGTCATTAACATATGCTTATCGGAGCTTGTACAATGCAGCATTCATTATTATACAGAGTAATTGAATTCGATAAGTGAAATAGTACGAATGTGTTGGACGGAAATGTTAATTTTCTATATTGTGAATACAATTTCGTGAATTCACTGTGCTCTGATGTACACATGTGACAAGTTGGCAGGTCATGCATTTAAATTGTATACACAAAGAAGCAAATAAATCCATGTTTTTCTATTTATGGAACGTGAAAAAATGGTATATTTACAATTACCATGAGTAGTTTGTGAAGCCAGTAAGCTAACACAAAGATTGCATTCATACAGATAAACCATTTCTAACCAAAAGTGATAAAGAGGAAAGCCTTAACTCAAATAATTAAGAACTGACAGAAATGTGTTTTTAGCACACTGCGATACAGCAGCCCCCTATTTCTCCTTTTAAAAACAAATGAGTGAAACTTCATTCTATCCTTAACCCACTCCCACGCGGTGAAAAGTAAAACATAAAACTCACAATGTCTTGTTTAAGGGAGACACAACTATATATTTAATCCATAATCAGAATCTGAAATCCTTTATTCGTCCCACAGTGTGTACATGCACCTGTGGCGCAGTGGGTTGGAGCGTTGGTGGGCAGCACAGGTTCAAACCCCGCTGCCGTCAGCATGTCGTTGTGTCCCTGAGACACTTCACCCCAAATTGGATTGTCCACAGTGTTGAGTATCTAAGTTGCGATAAAAGCGACTAACATGTAAGATGTAATGTAATGTAATAACAATGTGTACTGCAGATAAAGGCAAAAGCAAAAAGAGTAGACTAACATGATACATAAGAGACACGATTATATAAATAAAAATCATACAAATACACAGCCATGGTAGAAGAAAGTAAGTGAACATATACAAGTATTAAAGGAGCCAGTAATAACAACAAATAACTGTTCAAATAAAGCATTTATTTCACAAAAGCAGTGGAATTTAATATTTAAATAATCGTCATGAATTTCTAAAGTTTCATTGTTTTTATCAAGTCATTAAACCCTCCTATTGTCTTAGTTTCCCCCTTACTTTGGTGTTCACGGTCAAATGTGACCGGTCCTGTTTTAACTGCTATTACATTAACACAAAAAACATTAATCATCACCAAATTTCATTTCACACCCTTTCAAACTGTACATATTGAATCAGAGTACTGGTACACATGAAGAACTGCAGTACATATACAAAGAACAGACACTGAACATGTACTGGGTGCCAGGTGTGATCCATGTGGGGGGAGGGGCACATAAGAGCGGGAAATGTATCAAATTGTTCTGTGTGTGTGTGTGTGCCAGGTGTGATTCACATGGGGGGATGGGCACATAAGGGGGGGGGGCACACACATCTAGAGTATGTGTGTGTGTTTTATCTGATCCGGATGGTTAGTAATTCCTTTTCTTTATGGCGGTCATGTTTGAGCGGGAACACCATGGGTGTTACAAAGTTGACTAAATCATCCAAAACTCAATGAAAGTGTTGATCAGCCATTGTATATGTTCAAATGTCTGCTGTGAAGGATGTCATGAAGCCTGAATGCAATCGAATGTAAAACTAAAAAGTTATGATTGATGAAAGTAGTAAATCGGTCAGATTTGACCCGAAGACAACAGGAGGGCTAAGAGTTTTTGCAGCAACCATTATTGTTAATACTGACTCATTTTTGGCACTTTTCCGAATACATGCACATGTCTGCAGATCACATGTGTGTTTCGGAGGAGGTTTGCACAGTTTTCTCTTCGACACTCCTTGAAGCTGAATAAAAGCACATACATCTCCCTGTTATCACTCCTGACGGGGCACAACATCTCAGACATGCATGTTTCCAGCGAGCAGATTCCCAAGTCATGATAGAGGCATGCATCATGCTGCTGACGGCTATGTGTAAGGGGTTTCCCACCCTGCCACACAAAGAGGGCTTAGCTGAGAGGCAGCGTGTTCTCAGGCATTGTTTTCGGGTCGGGACCACCCGTTCCCCCACTGTCACTCAAACAATACAATGCTACAACAACCTGCTCGACACCCCACCCCCACCCTCTCTACTCAGACAGCCCATCCCTGCTCCCACCACCCACACTTTGGACACAGGGAGTGGTGACATGGTGTTTTTTTAGCGGTGAATGCGGACTATTAGTCAACAGCTGGGCCCGGATTCATTCGGAGGGGAAGTCAAGTCAAGTCAAGACACGGTGGATTTGCAGGAACACGCTGCAACACACAGGGCGAAGGACATGAATACAGAACAACAGAGCGAGCTGTATCTCTCTTTATCTGCCAATAAAGTTGTTCCATTTTCAGATTCAGTTCTTCCCTTATATATCCCTAAATGTCTGTAGATATTGGATTAGATTAGACTAGATACACTTAATCGAGCCCGAAATGGGAAATTATTTTGTTTCTTTACATTAAAATATAATATAATTTTTAAAAAATTGTTAAAAAATGTCCAAATGCAGTTCTTTCCTCACATTTCCTTTCTATTTATGTAATTTATTATATGATATGTATGAAGACTTCTTGTTTTTAATTTAATTTTGTATTATCGTTTATGTCTTATATACCAACCCAGTCTCACGGCATTTCGTGTAATAGTCACGAAATGTATTTAATCTATTGATTCGTGTTCACCAACACGGTTTTCCCATTTTTTCGTGTCACACAGAACGATTTTAAAAGCAATGTATTTCTATTGGTAGTATGTTTCGTGCCTGCACCACGTCTTTTCGTCCGGTCGGGTCTTGGAATAACGGAAGCTGTGTGGTTCATAAAAACATTTTCTGACTCAATATCTTACCCTAACGGCCCATCCACACAGCGGCGTGCGTTGACGCTTGCCGGCGGGCGTGTCTGAAACTCGACCAACAACCAATCACATGAATCTCCCGCCCCTGACACACAAGCAGCGGTTTGATTGGCTAGAGCTTGTACTGGCATATGATTCGATTGCTTCTGCCGAGGCTTCAAAAGTTGAACTTTGCTCAACTTTTGCTGTGAGCCACGCCAGCAAAGCTCCGCGTCGCTTCCCGCAATGCAGTTCGGCGAAAAGTGACGTCACCCCATTCAAAGTGAATGGTGAAGCTTTCAACGCCCGCCGCCGTGTGGACGGGCCGTAAGCCTAACCCTATCCCTTTTATTTTAAATTGTATAATGTCCGAGTTTTTTTGCCGTCTGCGAGGAAAATAAATGCCTCAGAGCCTCAGAATACTGAAATCTGTATTTTTTGTCACTTTTTTTTCCTTCTAAATTGTTATTATTTACATTGCTTTTAAAGTCGTTCTGTGTGACACGAAAAAAAGGGGAACACCGTGTTGGTGGACACGAATCAATAGATTAATTTCGTGACTATAACACGAAATGCCGTTAGACTGTGTTGTATGTTGCATTGTTGGAGGAGCTCGGGTTTTCATTGCCATTTCTACACTGTAGCTGATGTGCATATGACAATACATCCTTTGAATCTTGAATATAATATTATTAGATTGGATTAGAGATATACAATATTGACTATAAAAAAATTAAAAAACAGTGAGTATATACATATCAACTGTAGAAATATGCAAATAAATAGAATATCTGTAAAATACACAACATAAAATAAATACAACTTCCTCCTAAAACAATATAGATATATAGATAGGTCCAGAAGCAGAAGTGAGTTCAGACACTACAATACAATAATTTAAAAAGTAGACAAGAGAATGAACAATTAGACATAAAATGAAAAATATTATATCAAATATATACAATACAGACAAAACAATGTAAAATATGTTGGATAATTCAAATAAAAGGTCAAAAATACTACAGGACGGTATTCATATTATTCTAAATACAATATTGTATCCTATATTTAACCATAGGATATTATACGCCTACATTAGAAACGTTTTTATTCACAAGCTCTTGAATCTTATCTAAAAAGTCCGGTACATTTCAATATGAAACTGTCCCAGGTCTACTGTAACAGCATTGCAACAGTTACCTGATTTAACCCAACACCGTCTCTCAGCACTGGGTGATTATTAGTCACTGCCTGCATGGGGATGGCTTTTATGAGGGAAGATAAATCACGCTGATGCACTCAAATTGGCCAGCATCCACCTTACAGAGCACTTCCTGGGTGTCAGCGAAGCATTGCATCATTACTACTGTACAAGCAGGCGTGTCAGTTTGTGGTGGAGAGAGGAATGTATTGTCTGTTAACACACAATGAAAACTAGACACAGCTACATTTAGGAATTGATCTGCCTTGTTTCAATGTTGCTGTCATCTCATATTTACCCAGAGAAGGCAAAAGTACACACATCCTTTACTCAAGGAGAAGTACAGATACTCACCAAACACACATTCAAACTAAAGGAACCAGCCTGTTTGGGAAATGTAAGAAGTAGAAAGTACAGGTATTTGGGTTCAACATGTAAGAAATAGAAAGTACAGGTATTTGTGTTCAACATGTAAGAAGTAGAAAGTACAGGTATTTGTGTTCAACATGTAAGAAGTTGAAAGTACAGGTATTTGTGTTCAACATGTAAGAAGTAGAAAGTACAGGTATTTGGGTTCAACATGTGAGAAGTAGAAAGTACAGGTATTTGAGTTCAACATGTAAGAAGTAGAACGTACAGGTATTTGTGTTCAACATGTAAGAAGTAGAAAGTACAGGTATTTGTGTTCAACATGTAAGAAGTAGAAAGTACAGATATTTGAGTTCAACATGTAAGAAGTAGAAAGTTCAGGTATTTGTGTTCAACATGTAAGAAGTAGAAAGTTCAGGTATTTGTGTTAAAAATGTAAGAAGTCAAAGTAAAAAGTCGTAATAAAAATAAGTAGTGGAGTAAAGTACTGATGCCAGAAAAATGTACTTAAGGACAGTAACAAAGTATTTGTACTCCACTATTTCCCACCTCTGTATTTACCATCAATAACACCATCCAGACACCGGGAGGAAAAGGCAATGACATTTTCTATCATTCTATATGTCATCAGATATATATCATGTACTTTGATACCTGCTAACTGTGCCCCTTCGATAGCTCAGTTGGTAGAGCGGAGGACTGTAGAAGAGCAGCGCTGACATCCTTAGGTCGCTGGTTCAATTCCGGCTCGAAGGAGGACACTTTTGAAGTTAAGGGGAAATCATGGTGACATTCAACCTACTCAACTTCTTCACAGTAGTGGATAAATAGTGGTTATTGTTGAACTGAGATGTATACATTATAAATAAAAGGAAATAGAATATAGTAGAAATAGTGCAGTATAGTCTATATACAAGTAATTGGAATATTGATATAAGTTGCAAACAGATTTATGTTCTTCCATAAATTCAGATATTGAACAGTCTTATGGCCCGTGGGATGAAACTGTCCCTGAGTCTGGTGGTTTTAGTCCACCAGGTTTTAGGATTATTGAAAGAACAAGTGTGGCACTAAAGCGATCCCTGTGGGACCCCGGGCGGGCCTCATTGTTTATCCTCTCTACCACCGTCCCTTCGATAGCTCAGTTGGTAGAGCGGAGGACTGTAGAGGAGCAAGGCTGACATCCTTAGGTCGCTGGTTCAACTCCGGCTCGAAGGAGGACACTTTTGAAATTATTCGTCAAGTGGGGAAATCAAGGTCAGATACTCATGTTGGCAATAACCATCTTTCAAAGAATGTCCTAGGCCCTTTCTCATTTCTCTAACTCCCCTCCTCGAACTCCCCTCCTCGACTCCCCTCCTCGACTCCTATCCTCGATACTTAGTCCCGCCCACAGGAGATGCGAGCGGAGGAGCCGAGGAGGCGAACCGAGGAGAGAGGAGGGGAAGCATCAGGCGGTTAGAGAAATGAGAACTCCTCTCCTCTGAGCGGTCATCTTAAAGAGACGTCCATTAATGATGACAGGAGGCAGCAGCCCTCTGTCTGATGGACAGATGTGTTCATGACCACTTATATATTTACTTTGATTAATTCACAGTGCGGTATAATGAGACAATAATGGCTACAGATGCGGACACACACACACACATATATATGTATATATTTATATAAATATATACAATTTCACTCTCATAATAACGTAACACTATCAGAGACTGGATATATCCCCCCCCCCTCTCCCCTCTGGTCGCTACAATGAGGAAAATAAATTACGAGCCAAAAGTTGTATTTACAAGTATTAAAAGTAAGCAGAGGACACCAAACCAACTGAGACCTGTCTGTCCGCTGCATCTATGCACACACTGAACCACACACACCTACACCACACACACGCATATACAGCTCCTAAAACAGGCTACAGCCGTGGTGTAGTTTATTGTGAAGCACTAAATGGTTTAAGAAAAATATTGACTCTTTGTTTGTAGATATCTACTAAACTAAAGCAAAAAGAGTAGACCTGTTCTACTGAGTGATATATATTATACACACTCCTCTGCTTTCTGCACGGACCTCACAGCTGTTCTCACTGTAAACATCGCGTCGCGATGAAAGCAGTTCATAAAATAATATCCAGGGGATGCATGCAGAGCTGTCATTGGCTGAGATAAGTCCGGCCGTGCGTCACGATTCTTTGAAACATCTCTGTTCCCGGAAATGCATCCACGAAGCAGCCGTGGAGGGCCGTGGAGGACCCATCAGTGTATCCTCGGTTATAGCTCCTCCAGAGAGCCTCCTCGACGCTCGATCCTCGGTCCTCGAAGTGCATTTAGAGAAATTAGATGTCCTTCAACATGGCGCGCTGAAATTCATTTCCGGGTCACTACCGGAGGATCGAGGAGTCGAGGAGTCGAGGAGTCGAGGAGGGGGATTTGATGAAATGAGAAAGGGCCCTAGTGTCAGTCAAGCGAAACACAATTATTGTCCTAATTATAGATGTAGTCATTGTTTTGTGAATCTAAGGAGAAGAGTTTTGAGGTCATGGGGACATCAGGCTTTCCATCACTTGTGTCGGTCAACCTACTCAACTTCTTCATAATATTTATTGGAAATGTAGTGGATAAATAATGGTGAAAGTTCAACTGGGATGTCAAAGAGTTTTAATAGACTTTGATAAACCCAGCCTAAATAAATAGTTTTCAACCAAACTGTTACAGTTATCCATTGAAAGAACTACGGCAGCCCCGTGGGTCCCAAGGGGCCTCATTGTGTTTTCTCTCTACAATACCGTCCCTTCGATAGCTCAGTTGGTAGAGCGGAGGACTGTAGAGGGCCAAAGCTGATATCCTTAGGTCGCTGGTTCAACTCCGGCTCGAAGGAGGACACTTTTGAGGTCATGGGGAAATCATGCTTTCTCAATCATGTTAGCGAAAACGAAACATAACCATCATAGTGTCATTCAGGCTTTACAACATCATTATGCTGAAATGCAAGACTTTCCACCACTAGCAGTCAACCTACTCAACTTCTTCATAGTCGTATTCATTGGAAATGTAGTGGTGAATGTTGAACTGGGATGTAAAAGAGCTTAAAGTGTAAAAATGAGATTCATAAATCCAGCCGATTTAACTTGTTTTATACCTAAATTAAACCAAACTGTTATAGTCATCAAGGGCTGCCGCTGTGGATTGAAACAAATCAATATGAAATCAGTATTGAGAACCAGCAGCTGATAGGATTATTGAAATAACTATAGAGGTACTACAACATGGCCTTGTGGGTCCCCGGGGGCCTCATTGTTTTTTTCTCTAATCAATACCGTCCCTTCGATAGCTCAGTTGGTAGAGCGGAGGACTGTAGAGGACCAAAGCTGACATCCTTAGGTCGCTGGTTCAACTCCGGCTCGAAGGAGGACACTTTTGAGGTCATGGGGAAATCATGCTTACTCAATCATGTTTGCAAAAATCAACTTGCAAAACATAACCATCATAGCGTCATTCAGGCTTTACAACATCATGATGCTGAGATGCAAGACTTTCCATCACTGGGCCAGTCAACCTACTCAACTTCTTCATAGTCGTATTCATTGGAAATGTAGTGGTGAATGTTGAACTGTGATGCAAAAGAGCTTTAAGAGTAAAACGAGATGTATAAATCCAGCCTATTTACATTGTTTTATACCTAAATTAAACTGTTACAGTCATCAAGGGCTGCAGCTGTGGATTGAAACAAATCAATATGAAATCAGTATTGAGAACCAGCAGCTGATAGGATTATTGAAATAACTATAGAGGTACTACAACATGGCCTTGTGGGACGCCGGGTGCCTCATTGTTTTTTTCTCTGATCAATACCGTCCCTTCGATAGCTCAGTTGGTAGAGCGGAGGACTGTAGAGGACCAAAGCTGACATCCTTAGGTCGCTGGTTCAACTCCGGCTCGAAGGAAGCTGTTTTGTGGTTGCATAGACGTTATTCGTCAAGTGGGGAAATAGGGATAAGCATTTCCATGTGGGGCCATGTGAGTTTTTGGCATTCGTTCCGTTCAATATTCTTATATCATAAACCCTTCGATAGCTCAGTTGGTAGAGCGGAGGACTGTAGGGGCGTAACGCTGAAATCCTTAGGTTGCTGCTTCAACTCCGGCTTGAAGGAGGAGAGTTTTGAGGTGAAGTGGAAATCATCCTAGGCTTCACAATGTTGTTATAATAGTGTATTTAATTGAGCACGATTAGAGTTCTTAAGAAGTGTTTTCTGAGACTAAGAGGTTTCAGATATTTTCTGTTCGTGATTGCAATACTTTTTTTTAATTCATAGAACCTCAACTTCCCAGCTCTACTAGCAACTTTATCTTTTTGATCTATTGCTCCAATTAGTGTTTGAATTCTTGTTGCAAAAACACTTTAAGTGCTTGCAAATAGTGCACAAATCGATATAAATGTAGTCTATTTCATTAATTGTCTACATCATTTTTAAATATGATAAAACCAAAGTGTCACAGTAAGGGCTGCAGCTGTGGATTTGAAAAGAAAGTCGATATGAAATCAGTATTCAGAAACAGCAGCTGATAGGGTTATTGAAAGAACTAGTGAGGTACTACAACATGGCCTTGTGGGTCCTTGGGGGCTTCATCTGAGTTTTTTGGCCCTGGTCTCGTCCAATCAGACGCTTCCCTGACTTTGTTGACTGATGTCTCTGTGCATGGCGTGAAGATCGCCCGGGGCTATGTTGACCGCTAGTCAGGCAGGAGTCAATATGGCTCCAGGCTAAAGCATCTGGGCAGCTACAGCTCAGCAGCCCGGCCAACATTTTGCATTTTACATGTGAGGAATTAAGCTGATGCTCTTTTCCAAGCCACTTAATAATGAGTGACACAGAACCTAAATCCCCGGATCATTCACTGGACATGCAGTAAAAAGTCCAGGGCCATAAATGATTGCGGTTGACAGAAAAGTGGCACAACAGGAAACAGGGGCTGAAAGATTTGCGTGAAGTTAATTTTGTGTGACAGTTCTTGGCTTCACTGACTTGACGAACTCAACAAGGGAATCATTGTCCTGACAGTGCGTGGAATTGTTTATTTGGCTTATACAATGATTGACAAAGTGTTTTTTCCTATTGTTGTGTAACAACAAGCAACTGTTGGCGAGCAGCAGGAAGAGGACGTGTCTCTGCTGGGAGCTTGTGCTGTACAACTGTTTTAATGTCTGTTTGTGCAGCAGGATGAAGCTGACATTGAATTCTCATCTCAATAAGTGAGGAAACTTCTCAGTCCAACGTAAACATATCCCAAACCTGACAAGCTTGTAAAATCGCAAATTAATTGCATTTGTCACCATCATAGTCGTGCCTGAACTGAGCAACACATGTCTCTTGATCATTTGCAGGTTTAAAGACATTAACTTTTGTAAGAATGTTTCTATAGAATTGTAGTTATGACTTATGGGTCTTTTGTTTGCAAACCCAACAAATATTTCACTTCAGTATAACTATAGATTGCAGTGATTTAAACCTGAAAACATAGGCGGTGGGTGAGGCTCAGGATAATGAAGGATAATATTTGACCAACTGTCATTGTTAACACCACAAAGGACGTCATGTCATTCATCACGTAACGACTCGACCACTGCAGTAGCATCCTCTACGGCAGTGGTCACCAGCCTTTTTAAGCCCAACATCCCCGACCTCGGCCTATCGGTGAAAGGCGAGATCTACCTATTGCAGAATTGAGTGAAAAGACGGCCCAGACAGTGCTTCCAATGTGAGGCCTTTTTTAGGCTAATTGCATCTGAATTACTGTTACAATGAAGGCTCCATAATCACCTCACCTCCTCTAGGGGGGTCCTCACCTCCTCTAGGGGAGTCCGGTTGAAAGCATCAATCTGGTGCACGTTGAGAGCAACATGAAGAGATCTATGGATACCTCTCTCAGCACCCAGATGAAACAGAACTGTAAACAGATTTTCTTTTTCTGTATGGATATTTTACAAACCACTCCCCTTTTAAACTGTATTCTTGTTTTACTGCCATTTAGTATTTCATACCTGTTTTTCATGTATTCTCTTATTGTTTGTATAACTATGATGATCATATGAAGGTGTGCCGTGGAAATAATCTTTTGAATAATTTGTGACAAAACCGTTCTAAACAGAGAGTCCTTTAGCTCACCGGAGCCCCTCAGTCTGACCGGGGAGGACTCTCCTCCAGCTTGTTGTGGAAACAGCTCCTTATGTCCGTTAGTGCAGCTAGCTAACCAGATGCTAACATCACGGTCCCCGCTAGCACCGGTCCCTCTCTCTCCCTCTCTCCCTCTCTCCCTCTCTCTCTATCACACTGAATGCGCTATCGCCACACACATAGAGCCGTGCTTGGTAGGCGACCACTGCTCTACGGCATACCATCCAACCTCCTCAATAAACTCCAACATATCCAGAACTCTGCTGCCCGCCTCCTCACCCACACCCGCTCCCGAGACCACATCACTCCCGTCCTCCAGAACCTCCACTGGCTCCCCGTCCGTCAAAGAATCCACTTCAAAGTCCGGCTCATTACTCACAAGGCCCTCAACAACCAGCCCCCCTCCCTACCTCACAGACCTGCTGCACCACCACACCCCTTCCCGCTGCCTCCGCTCATCAGAAGCCAACCTCCTATCCATTCCCCCACGCACCAATCACCGGACCTGGGGGGACAGAGCCTTCTCCGTCGCTGCCCCCTCCCTCTGGAACTCCCTCCCACAACCCATCAGAGACTGCACCTACCTCGCCACCTTCAAAGCACTCACCTCTTCAATCTGGTTTTAATGTGTGAATGTTTTGTATTGCTTGATTTTGACGTTATATTTATTTGTTGTTCTTTTCTTTTCACTATATCTGTAAAGCGTCTTTGAGCACCTGTAACAGCGCTAACAAAATACATCTATTATTAATATTATGTCTATAACAGCATTTCATTTGTGTGCAAGAGACTATAACTTACTAGCTTACAGAAATAGATGAAACTTGTCAGAAAAGTTGTTTCTTAACCAACGCTGTTTGTATCGAGCAACGTTAAATCAAAATGCCGAGACAGTTTCTACGAGCCTCCGTCTGCTGCTTTTGACAACTCAAAGCAAAGTTAGCGCGCTGGTAGTGATACGTTCTTACGTGTTATTATCATTAATGATAGAAGTTCATTATGAAACCATAGTCTTATAGTACTGATATTTGTATGTCTTTGTATGTACTGCACAGAATATGGACCAATTATTTGGGGAATACTTCACCTCCTCTAGCCTTCGTTACCCACCGCCCCTGCTCACAAAGTTGTGTTTGCGTTTTTTACAACTTTGATAATGGATTGATTAGTAGTGATCTGAGAAGTCTGCAGTTTGATTGATATTCTATAACTACTGAAGACAGAATGCACAGCAGTAGTTGCATTTAAGCAAGACCTTTTGAGGAAAGACTCAACGGGGCAAACGGAGATGATACTAAAAATATATATTAACCCTCCTGTTGTCTTCGGGTCAAATCTGACCGATTTACGACTTTCATCAATAATAACTTTTTTGTTTTACGTTCGATTGCATTCAGGCTTCATGATATCCTTCACAGGAGAGATTTGAACAGATACAAAGGCTGATCACCACTTTCATTGCATTTTGGATGATACCCTTAACCTTAACCTTACCCTAATCCTAACCCTAACCAAGTCTTCACCCTAAAAGTAATGATTCCCTTATGGGGACCTCCAATGTGTCCCCATAAGGGAAGCCAGTCCCCACACGTGACTATGTAAACAGATGTAGGTCCCCACAAGTATAGTAATGCTAGACCACACACACACACACACACACACACACACACACACACACACACACACACACACACACACACACACCACACACACACACACACACACACACACACACACACACACACACACACACACACACACACTAGATGTGTCGTCGTCCCTTATGTGGCCAATCCCCCCCCACATGGATCACACCTGGCACACAGTACATGTTCAGTGTCTGTTCTTTGTATATGTACTGCAGTTCTTCATGTGTACCAGTACTCTGATTCAATATGTACAGTTTGAAAGGGTGTGAAATGAAATTTGGTGATGATTAATGGTTTTTGTGTTAATGTAATAGCAGTTAAAACAGGACCGGTCAAATTTTACCCCGAACGCCAAAGTAAGGGGGAAACGAAGACAACAGGAGGTTTAAAAAGGTAATAATCATCCCACAGTTAAAATAATGAAAGAATGATGATCCAATAGATATTTGGATATAGATAGATAGATATTCAAACATGGAGACGTTGAGTCTGCTCCTCGCTCACATCCTGGTCGTTTGCAGTGGAGGAATGACGGTGAATCACAGGTCGATGTGCTGCAGTGAGTGAGGAAGCGAGGAGACCACCCAGATCTCCTCCCTGTCTGCCTCAGAAGCACTTAGCGCTGTAATTATATGGGAGTGACATGTGGAAAAAACACTCTCTTTGCAAATATGGATTAAGTCCCAGACAGACTGTGTGCCACGCAACGTGCATTTCCAAAACATCACGTCTTACTTTCCTTTAATCAGCACCTGAAGTTACGTAGAAGCATGGAAGTTAAAGTTTGTAGGAGTATAAAACATCTACTTGGGACTAAGTCATTTGTTTTCATTTGTTAGTCATGTTACAGCCCAAATAAACTGTATTTCTTTCAGAGTATTGGCCGCACGTCTCTCTTTACAACACTCTTGGGAAAAATCCTGCACAGTCACAGGAATGCTGTCTCTCCAGTGATCTAATAAGAAGTCTCCATGCTCCACCTTGTTTAATTCAAACCCAGCAGAAGCAGTCATTTCCAGAGAGAAGCAAACCGGTTTTGCACTGAGAAAAAAAATATAGTTTTTATTTGAACGAGTTCTCATCTACTTGTTATTTACTGATTCAATGATCACCACGGTCAACTTGTTTCATCAGGTAGAAGGAATCAGATGCCAACAAAAGAGTGGTGCTGTGATAGCGTTTTTTTGTAGGCAAACCCTGAAGATTTTTGAAATATTGAGGAAAATCAGCTCCGTGGCAAACACACGTTTATGATACTTCAGGCTTTGCTCAGCAGAATATTATCTGCATATTAACACCAGTTTCATAATAGTTTAAGCCAAAATGCAATCGCCTTTAAAAAGTTAAAGGTGGGGTAGGTAAGTTTGAGAAACCGGCTCGAGATCGCTATAAAAAAATACACAACCGGAGAAAATCTGCCACTTCCTTAGAGAGCCCCTCCTCCAACACACACGACCAATGAGGGCACGAGATAAGTTTGTGCCCCGATGGCAGGCTGACAGGCAGGTTGGCCATCGTTGTACTTTTTACAGTATCACGGCTTCTACAGATGACATTTTTTAATGTATTTTTTGTCAAAGCACTTAAGATATTTATTGCTATCGGGATGTTAAGAGCATTCCATGGAATATAACAAAAAGTGTATCTCGAGCCGGTTTCTGAAACTTACCTACCCCACCTTTAATGTTATGCTATCAACGAACTACCTCAGGGGGCGTCACTTCACCACCGCTAAGCTAAAGGTGGCTAATGTTCATCGTGATGATGTTTTGTCTCCTTTGGCCACTTGTTAGCAACCACCCTTTCTTAGTCCTTTCGAGTGGGATGTTTACTAACGTATTTATGTTGAAGAACAAAGCATTAAGATCTCTATTCCCACCAAAAACTCATCAAAACTGTTAGCCCTAAAATGCTCAACTGCCAACACATTTCCATGTTAACAAATATTTTCTGAACCACTCTTTTTGAGCGAATCAAAGTCTGTTGAATAATTAGATCAAGAGCAGATACAATTAAATACAATTTATTTTGCTTTTTAATCTGGAGCACTCAATTAATACTTCCCACTATAGTGAGCCGAGACAGTTTGTCTGTACAGTTTAACATTGTCTAACCCTAACCCTAACCCTAACCCTAACCCTAACCCTAACTGGGGAGCATCACTTCCTTAATACTACACTACCTCAGCTCAAAGTCTGCTTCTCTATTTAAAACTAAATCTTATCTTGAGAAGATGTTAAATACATACAACTAAGCTATCAATGTACTTTTGAAACATGATGATGACGTTCAAAAGATTGCTCCTAACTTTTATAAGGCAAGGCAAGGCAAAGCAAAGCAATGCAAGTTTATTTTTATAGAACTTTTCAACACAAGGCAATTCAAAGTGCTTTACAAAAAACGAAAGACATTAAGAAAATGGCATTTAAAATCGGTCATTAAAAATAAAAGCTAGTAAAATAAACATAAAAAGAAAAAATACATGGATAAAAGTTACAGTGCAGTTTAAGATATGAATAGTTCAATTAAAAGCAGCAACAAAAAGAAAAGTCTTCAGCCTGGATTTAAAAGTAGTAAGAGTTGCAGCGGACGTGCAGGTCTAATTATACTAACCCTTTACTCTTTTAAGATATCGTTCTGTATATATTGGACGTCTTATTTTAGAACGAAACAAGAAGCGTACAGCTCATGAACAACAGTTCACTTCTCTGCTGGAGACGTGTCCTCCCTCTCCCGCCCATGAAACCTTATATCAGTGTTTAGTTGATGGGATAAACATCTGTATGTGCAGCCGCAGAGATCCCACAGCCTGCTTTGAGAAGCTCACTGTTTTTGGTTTGGAGGAAATATAATCGAAGACAAACAGAAGTATAGACAACATTCCTCTCCATTGGAGCTAATATTCTGGGAGATTCTGCGCTTAATGTGATTACAGGGGAAATGACGGTCTCCCGTGAGCAGAAGGGAGTCGGCGACTGACTGCGGGAATAGACTCTAAAACTCCGAAATGCACAGGCTCAAGTTTGACATGAACAACATTTCCAGAGACGATTCACCTCCGAGGGTTCAGCTCACCAGCCGACCTGCTTTTCTGCTAAACAGACACAACTCCTGCAAATATATTAATTTATGAATGTTCCAGTGACACACTACTAAAGAAAGCTCAGAGGCTGCTGAGAGGCGATGCTCAGCTGTTAAACAGATGTGTGGAGAGACGTTTTCTGCGGCAATTAACACGTTTCCAATTTGCATTCGGCTTCTGAGGGAGTTCAATGATACTAAACACGGATCAACGTTTGAGTCACATGATTAAACCCTTCAGGGAATGCAATGATTTTGCCTTTTTCACTGACAAAATTCAGAAAATCAGACAAGCAGTCAGTGCCTCTGCATCAGGTACAGCACATGTGTTGTCCCTATGTCCACTTAACATCAAGTCAAGCACCATGACACAATTCCATCAGATTAATGATAAAAACCTAGAGGACATTATTCAACTTCTGAAATCCTCCTCCTGCTGCCTTGATATTATTCCAACAGGATTTTTCAAAGATGTTTTTCGTTGCATGGCCTCAGATCTACTTCATATAGGAAACACATCTCTTCACTCAGGTGTTTTTCCACAGGCCCTGAAAACTGCAGTCATTAAACCGCTCTTAAAAAAGAATAATCTAGATGCTTCAGTAATGAACAATTACAGGCCCATATCAAACCTCCCATTTCTAGGTAAAATCATTGAAAAAGTTGTTTTTCAACAGTTGAGTAATTTCTTGCATTTAAATAACTGTTTTGATGCGTTCCAGTCAGGCTTTCGTCCAAACCACAGCACTGAGACTGCTCTTGTAAAGGTCTTCAATGACATCCACTTAAACACAGACAGTGGCAGAACTTCAGTGTTAGTATTATTAGATCTCAGTGCTGCGTTTGACACTGTTGACCACAGCATATTACTAGACCGACTGGAAAACTGGGTGAGACTTTCGAAAACAGTTCTCAATGGGTTTGAATCCTACTTAAAGGACAGAAACAACTTTATTTCTATAGGTAAATACACATCTGAGTTGACAAATATGACATGTGGGGTTCCTCAAGGCTCCATCTTGGGGCCTCTTCTCTTTAACATCTACATTCTACCACTGGCTCAGATCATGAAAAACAACAAAATAAGTTACCATAGCAATGCGGATGACACACACATTTACGTAACAATTTCACCAGGAGACTATGCTCCAATTCAAACACTGAGTAAGTGCATTGAACAAATCAATGACTGGATGTGTCAGAACTTTCTCCAATTAAACAAAGATAAAACTGAGGTAATGGTTTTTGGAGCCAAGGCAGAACGTTTAAAAGTTAGCGCTGAGCTTCAGTCTGCAATGTTCAAAACAACAGATAAAGCCAGAAATCTAGTTGTAGTCATGGACTCTGACCTGAGTTTCAACAGTCACATTAAAACAGTTACTAAATCAGCCTACTATCACCTAAAGAATATATCTAGGATGAAAAGACTAATGTCACCGCAGGATTTGGAAACACTTGTCCGTGCTTTTATCGTCAGTAGACTCGACTACTGCAATGGTGTCTTCACAGGTCTCACTAAAGCTGCAGCTGATTCAGAATGCCGCTGCTCGAGTCCTCACTGACACTAAAGTGGATCACATCACTCCTGTTCTGAAGTCTTCACACTGGCTTCCTGTGTGTCAAAGAATATATTTCAAAATACTGCAGCTGGTTTATAAAGCACTGAATGGTTTAGGCCCAAAATACATTTCTGACCTCCTGCTAAATTATGAACCATCCAGATCTCTCAGGTCTTCAGGGACTGGTCAGCTTTCTGTCCCCAGAGTCAGAACTAAACATGGAGAAGCAGCGTTCAGTTATTATGCTCCAAATATCTGGAACAAACTCCCAGAAACCTGCAGGTCCGCTGCAACTCTGACTACTTTCAAATCCAGGCTGAAGACTTTTCTTTTTGCCGCTGCTTTTAATTGAACTATTCATATCTTAAACTGCACTGTAACTTTTATCCATGTACTTTTTCTTTTAATTTTTCTTTTATTAGCTTTTCTTTTTAATGACTGCTTTTAAATGCCATTTTCTTAATGTCTTTCATTTTTTGTAAAGCACTTTGAATTGCCTTGTTTTGAAAGGTGCAATATAAATAAACTTGACTTGCCTTGCCTTCAGGGACCCTTCTCTCTATTGGAAAAATAAAAAATGCATCGGATAAGAAATAAGAAAATGTGATGTCCATGTTTGCGACCCATCTCTGACCTTTTTTTACATACATCTAAAAGAGTATCTGAATATTTCTACACACATTTGTTTTCTTTCTCCTTGAATGTGTTCCCTGTAATCTGCGGCTCTGTGGCGTGTCTATTTTAGGATACACATTATGAGCAGGTGAAAACTGCTTGTGTCTCCATCACATATTAGCAAACAAACAACTCCAATACTGAGTTTATTGCACCTCATTTCCCGTTAGCTGTCAAGCTCTGCACCAGTGCATTAATCAGTCACCTTATTCCATATATTTCTCCTGTGTTGTTCACATTTCAGGTTTTATCCATGCGTTGTCATCAAATTAAAAACCACAGTGTACATTGTGCTATAAGAGTACATTTCACACCAGTTTCGGGGTGTATATAGGTCCATGAGTTTGGTGCTCTCTGAACACTGTCAAAAGAGTAAAATATAAACTCCAAATAAGGAGTTAGATTTGAACACGTTGGGAGTCAAAATATACTCTAAAACTGGTACTTTTTTGACACTGTTTGAGTGCTCTCTAACACGTGCAGTGTGAACTTAGAACCCTCAGAGTTCAAATGTACTCTTACTCAGTCTTTAACAAGTATTGGATATTCCCAGTATTACATATATATGCATTTACTTTTTTCTTGCCCTAACTTTTATGTTTTGTTCCTGTTTTCATTAGTTTTCTTTATTTCTTTGTACTCCTTAATTTCTATACGTTTTTGACAAAATAAATGCCATTATTATATTGATGCTAATGATGATGCACGGGAGGGCTACTCCCCATAAGCTATGCTTCAGCCCTCCCGCTTCTACTAATTTTGTTCATTTGTGTGTATGAATGATACGTTTTTGTTTTTGTATGATTTTATTAGAATAAATAAAAAAATACAAATAAAATTAAAAGAAGTCTTTGAGTGTCACTGTGCAGAGCTGATTATTCAACACTTTGAGAGAGAAAATGTTCTCCATGGTCATTTTTCACACCTTTTCAGAGCTCTTTAGCTGATGCATGACTTTACATGTAATCGCGTCGTCCCCAAACATCGCATCGCGTCCGGTGTGAACGCAGCATAAGATCTATGCGGACCAGACAGACTCAATGCAAAGATATACTTTGAGGGAGTCCATCATCCCAGAATAAACACTACACAAGTCAACACCAACACCACACAAAGAAACAACACCAAAGAGAGGTTCTGGTGCACTCTGAGAAGTGTACCGTAATTTTCGGACTATAAGCCGCGCCTTTTTTCCCATTTTTCGACCCTGCGGCTTATATAAGGGTGCGGCTAATCTATGGATTTGTACAGCTAACGGCCACTAGGGGACCTCCTATATCTATGGATTTTACAGGTAACATTAACCACCTTTAACTCTATGGGCTCTATGGCCGGTCCGCGCCCGCCACCTTTAAGTGGCGGGCTCCAGCAGGAAAAGCTGGAGGCCGGAAAAGAGTGAGACAGGTAGCGCGCCAAAGTAAAAGTGGAACCGAGAGACAGAACGAGAGTAAGACAGTTTGTGCAAAGGAAGTTTTCATGCACAAACCCTTCGTTCAGAGGGAGGCGTGGATGACTAGCGGCGATAAATCATTCACCAAAACTGGTCGCATGCGAAATGCAACTTTCGCTCAAGTTTGCGAGTGGATCCTGACAGCATGGAGGAGTGTCAAAACATCCACGATCACCAACGGGTTCCGAAAGGCTGGACTGCTTACATACGGTAATTAAACATTAAAACACCTGCGGCTTATAGTCCAGTGCGGCTCATATATGTACACATCATTCAATTTAGCTGCTGCGGCTTCTATTCAGGTGCGCCCTATAGTCCGAAAATTACGGTACTTTATGTCCATTCTACTCCAAAGTGTAAACATTTCTACTCTGGTCACCAGTACTCTGGGATTTCAACACTTTGGTATTTGCTGTGTACATTCTGTCTTTCATGTGTTCCACAGAAAATGAGCCTTTCAATACCGTACGAAGAGTGTTTCTTTGTTACCTTTGGGGTATTTTGCACGGGAAGTTCTGACCTGTTTAAACAAAGTATCCTTTACCATGTTGCTTTTCGTCTACAAATGCGACAAACTATTACATTTCAGGTTCAAATCCTGCTCACAGCGAATGTCTGGAATGGCCAGCCTAAAGCGTCACACACTGAAACCAAATGATCGACCACTGGAACCATCTCAGCATCTGATATAACCATGTTGGATACATTCATGCTCCCCAGAGGAAAAGCCAGTTCAAACCTTCGCATCCTTTCTAATGTACGAACTGACAGAAACTACACAACCTGCTCAACCACTGCTCAGCAACCTAAACACTGAGCAGAAGTGTGTTATTTTTGGTTCTGGCTTCCTTGGTCTGCCAGAAGAGACCAGATGGAGTCTCGTCCCTCTGAGACAGGAGGAGGAAGGAAGGAGGGGACGTTTGATCTGAAGATGTCTGTCTTTCCCCGTCATTCTGGGTACATGTGTACAGAAAGACACACAGTGTATTTAATGTGGAAGCATTAGTGCTGGTTCAACTCCTGCTCAAAGAAGTTTTCATATTCTTTAACCAAGGAATTTGGTAGATACACACAGAGACTCAAACACATATCTTTTCTCAGAGAAGGTTCCAGTTGAAGTCTTACATTGTAAACATTTAGCCGATGCTGTGGTAAAAAGTATCTTTCATTGGGAACATCGGGTACAGATTTGGTATCTTGTGGACGGTTGCATTGCAAGTCCAACACTGCTACATTGCTGCTTGTTGAAACATTGTCTGTTGGACAGCATGATCTGAACATTGTTTGGTTACACCCACTCAACGTTTATATATACAGCTAAATAGCAAACATTTGACATTTATCTCATGTTACAGCCGCATGATGTAAGACCTACCTCAACACAAATACAAATGTAGACTTTATTTTCCCATTGGTGTGACAAACCTCTTTGCACAGCACAGAGTTGCTTTCCATTTAATCTAGATTCATACATGTCTGTCTGTCGTGCTGTTACACTTTCGTCATTCATCTGTTGCCGAAGTCAATGACTGCAATTCTGGAGTGGAAGCGTTGTAGTCTTATTAACAGAAACAAGTCAGGGAGGCGTGTGGTGCAGTGGGTTCTGTGTTGGGATCAGGGGAGCACAGGTTCAAACCCCGCTGCAGTCAGCATGTCGGTGTGTCCTCAAGACACTTCACCCCAAATTGCTCCCGTGGGGATTGCCCACAGTGTTGAGTATGGAAGTTACTTTGGATCATACTTTTAAATCCACACTGAAGACACACTACTTCTCTCTGGCCTTCTAGTTAGTCTGTGTTGTTTTTATCTGTTGTGATTTATTGTGATGTAATGTGTTTTTATGTGTTTAAATGACATGTGCAGTACTTTGGCTCGACCAAAATCGTTTTTAAATGTGCTCTACAAATACAATTTGATTTGATTTGATAAAAGCGTCTAACAAGTAACATGTAATGTAATGTATCAGTGCTGGAAATATTTGATATACATCTGCTGCAGTTAGCTGACACTCACCCTCAGTGACGTATTTCTACATTACCTCACATCTGTTTTGTTTCTTTACCGTTTTTTGAAACGTTCCTTCAGGGTTTTATATATGTGTGTGTGTGTGTGTGTGTGTGTGTGTGTGTGTGGACTAGCATTATTATACTTGTGGGGACCGATATCTGTTTACATAGTCACGTGTGGGGACTCGCCTCCCTTATGGGGACAAATTGGAGGTCCCCATAAGGGTAATAATTAATTTAAGGGTGAAGACTTGGTTAGGGTTAGGGTTAGGCATGTGTTGGTTATGGTTAAGGTTATGATAAGTCTCCAGGAAATGCATGTAAGTCAATGTAATGTCCCCTGAAGTGATGTATACATGGTGTGTGTGTGTGTGTGTGTGTGCCCTGGGTTGTTGTTGTTCAGCCCGGGGTGAGGGGAAGTGTCCGGGCAGGTTAGTGCCACCGTCATCCAACTGTTTGCTGCCGTCCTGATGCCAAAGACATGACTCTGTAGCCCTGGCATCCAGCTACTGCGACTAAAACTGTGCCAACACACTGCTGTCAGGCTGACAACGGCATACCCGCAACATGGACTCATGGACTCTACCAACAATGTCCATTATTATTTAATAATCCATGAGGATACCTTTTGGCTAGTAAGCTTTTTGATTGAGAAACAATACGATAGGGACCAGAATGTATTTACTATGTATCTAATGTGATGTTGAATGTCTGTTTCCTTGTGTCTTAATACGTGTCCTTATCGATGAGGCAAATGCTGTAATGCAAGAACAATTTAATTCGTCACCTGACAATAAAGCAGTATCATACGGTGTTGTTTTGTATGCTCTCAGTCTCTTCATCCTCAAAGATGTCGCCAGTAGATTGAAACAGTTCCAATTAAATGATTGTAAAAATAATTGACCCGTCAAAGTTATAGAAATGTGTTTCTTCTCCCGAACCACACACGCTGAAAATGAACCCCCTATCATTTTAAAAAGTGTAGGTGTTGGTAAATAATTAAGCTGCAAATTACCCCTGAATGCTTTTCATCATATATCCCCAGACATGATGAGAAGTGGCTGCAGACAGACAGCATGCAGGCACCTGAGATCTGAGGGGGGTACATATGATTTGTGATCATATGAAGAGGGTCTGATGATACACACGGACGTGGTTTAGGTCTCATGTGGCTTTGTGTTTCATTTCAGTCCTCCCTGAATATTCTCTCACAATTTCACACACATAAAAAAAAAGTGAACTGCACAACTTCTGTTTTTATCTAACCTTTTTAAAAAATAAATAATTTAAGATCAAGGTTTAACATGACAAGAAAACAGTATTTTTAATAGTAAGTGTTACTTTTGAACAGAAATACGAGCAACATGTCTCTGAATGTGACATAGACGTAGCTTTTCTGAACACTGCCATTTGTTTTTTGTTTAAAAACCTCTCATTGCAACTTCTAGCTTCCTTCAGTCGTTCAGTTTAAGCAGTGGCGAGCCGTGCACGGTAACTTTTAATGTATATTTTGTTAGCTTTTATTTGTAATGACTGATTTTAAATGCCATTTTCTGAATGTCTTTCATTTTTGTAAAGCATGCCTGGTGCTGAAAGGTGCTATATAAATTGCCTTGCCTTGCCTTGCCTTGCCTTGCCTTGCCTTGCCTTGCCTTGCCTTGCCTTGCCTTGCCTTGCCTTGCCTTGCCTTGCCTTGCCTTGCCTTGCCTTGCCTTGCCTTGCCTTGCCTTGCCTTGCCTTGCCTTGCCTTGCCTTGCCTTGCCCTGCCTTGCCTTGCCTTGCCTTCAGCGGAATATCAAAACAACACCTGTAAATAACCCTATTTGTGTTCTTTGAAATTGAAAAGGATATCGCATTGTGTTTACTACTTTCGTTACAGTTGTATGTCTTAAGTGTAATTTGGCATGCTTTTATTTTGAAGGCGAGTTAACGCTATGGAAACAAGAAAAGTTTCACAGCGGGCGGAACTTGAAAGTTCGCGATAATAACACCCATTTAGAGGGAAGATATGATTGGTCAATTGTACTGTCATTTGACATTACTCTCTCGTTACTATAGTTGGCCCTCTGTGAATTCACAGCTGGACGTCCAATCAGCTCCTCTCTTCACAGTAGCTCGCAGAGACGAGCTTCTTTCATTTAACCCTTCACATTCCAACAGAAACTGAATAGGCAGATTCGAAGGATTAATTTTTTTGGAAATGTTATTTTAAATACAATTAAATCAAGTTATTTTGGTAAAACTAATGAAAAATATAACAATAAAAAAAGGCCCTCATAGCCACTGGTTTAAGAACCACAGCACCTTTGACTGAGAAAACTAACTATGAAGCAACCATTTACCATCTTTTATTCTGTGTAAGGATAATTATATGTTTAAACTGAAACAAGTTTGACAGATGAGATGGTTCGCATGAATAATTACATGCCTTTTTTGCCAACAGTATGAAGACACTCAGTGATGTAATCTACCTGAAGCTTGTAAAATCTCAGCCCACGTCATCGCTCAGGCTTTGTTGACAGGTAAACGAGATGTTTATCTGTTGTTATTCATTTTTCTGGCAAATCCTTAGAGCTCAAACTGCAACACAATTAGTTTCATCAGGCACCAAAACAGTGATAGTTACATGATGTGGTTTGATTTGGATTCAAAGACAATGTTTATGGAGAGGAAGATAAGCCTCGTGTCAGCTGTGTTGTTGTGTGGTCTTCCTCTCCTGGTCACATGGTGGTCAGTGAGGCGGGAACTTACAGCACTGCTACGTCTAAAAAACAGCAGTTCCATTCAACGCACATGAAGAACATTTGATTTAGGGCAAAACTCTATTTACTATATATACATCTATATACTTCAGTTATTTTAATGTAGTTGTATGTACAGCACTACAAACCCCTTTTTACAGAGACTTGTTTGGAAATGCTTCAGCTTCACATCCTTTCCTTCACTCACTCATCTTTTCACATATAGTCAAACTACATGATGAAGTTTAAAAAACTAAAATACGCTTATGTCTATGTTTCTTGATTTCACTCTTCTCATCTAAAACACATGTAAGATGTGTGAGTCTGCATACATACATCTTATCCAGGGCCGTCCCTGGCCAACTTGAGGCCCCACGCAAAGTTATATGATGAGGCCCTCTGTTTTGTGAGCGTCGACGGGGGACAGGGGGGGACGGGGGACGGGGGACGAGGGGACGGGTGCTAGTGGAGCCTCGCAGCGGCGAAACCGTGCCGCGCTACACTAATTGCGTCGCATAAGCGCATAGGTTGAGGGTTGAGGCTCAGTTGAGGCCCCCTCCTCAAGGTGAGGCCCCACGCAGTCTGCATGATCGGCCTGTAGGGAGGGGCGGCCCTGATCTGATCTTATCTTATCTTTAGACATATATCAGGAATTAATTTGGATATGAAGTGGCTTGTCAAAAGACAGATTATTTGGGAGATGATTTTCAGATGAGTACATACATGTGATACACATCTGATGTTTGAACTGCTTTAAATGCATTTATACATATTATTTATTTCTGGAGGAAATAGAACCAAAATAATTGTATCCTCAAAATCAAGATTTGTTGTGCAGAATAATTCAATTAAAGTTATATTTATTCCCAAACTTCATCAATTATCCGTCCTTAAATATCCCCTCCTTATTCACACACACTCTTTCTCTTTCTGCTCTGTGCATGCAGACCTCTGAATGCACAGGATTACGAGTGTCTCATTCTAAAATAAAAACAACTTGTGTAATAAAACAGAAATTGCTGTCTGGAAAAACGTCTTCATGCTTCCAGACGCAACTCACTTCATGACCACCCAGTCAGAGAAACTCAATTCACCACACTGCAAAAGCATGCCAGTCACTGAGTGCAGTTTACATGTCAGGAAGAACCCACCATCTTGTCTTTTAACAGCATTACAGCATTACTCTGTGCAGATACAACGCAATTGCAATGCCCTGTCCTGGCAGTGGAGAGGTTGGAAAAAGAAAGGGGAGAAGTGAGGAGAAAGGAAGGCAATAATAAGAGGTAAGGACACTAGAAAGGAGATGAAATGAGAAGGCAAGCTGGGCTACAGCGAGGTGAAGAGAGGGAGATATATGGAGAGATGAAGATGCCAGAGTAAAGGATATTAAAAGAGAAAAGAAGGAAGGAGAGGGCGGCAAGAAACATGTCATGGAAAAAACGCAGGCATGGAAAAAAGGCAGCGTGAAAGAGAGGAAAAGATGCCAGAACAAGATGGGGAGACGAGGAGGTTAATGTGTACAAGAAGTGGTGGAAGAGAAAGGTGAAGGAGGTGAGGAAGGGAGGAAGGAGAGTGAAGGAGAAGTGGACCGCTGAGAGGGCGACACCAAAGGTCAGGGTGAGCTGGGAAGGATTTCCATTCTCCCGTCTCCAACCCCGCTCCACGAGTCTGAAGGGAAATCCCACAGAGAAGCCGCTGACCTTGAACAAAGAAGAGAGAGGAGAGATGATATACTGAGAGAGGAGGAGAGAGTGAAGGTGAAGCAGGGAATTTCAGATAGGGAGAAACAAGGAAGAGTCAGGAGACACGGAGACGGGATTCAGACAGAGAGATGGGAAAGAAATAGTGATGGTTTTCTTCGTTTTGTTACAATAAACGTGTTTGACAAATGTCTGTAAATAGATTTGGCAGGTGCAGCTAGGAAAAGCTCAAACGTGGCACAGGGAACGCAGAAGAAAAAGGCATTCAATCAAATATTATTTTAAGCTGCAACAAAGAGACTAACTTGGCGAGGATTCCTATCTTGAATCCCGAATTTTCCGCCTCAATGCATGATATTTATTATCTCACAGTACTAAAACATCTTGATAAACCCAATACATTGTGTTGGTGTCAAGGTGGAGAGGGTTGCTTTGTCCTTCAGTTAACTGGTATCATAGCCGCGTTCACACCGCAGTACTTTCCCCACTTTAGTTCCGATATAGTTCAGAAATGTCGCGTTCACACCAAAAGATCCGGAACTAAAATTAGTTAATGAGAAGCTTTTCACCCCCTTTCCCGTCCCTGCTAGAGAGCAGGGACTTTCGTGGGAGAAAAAGGTTCCTATGTCTGATTGGCTGGGCGGATTGCAAACCACGCCCCGTAAAACTCCCAAAAAGTTTTGTGAAGCCGCCATTTTATTATCCTCGCATTAGCATTATTAGCATTAGCATTAGCCCAGCGCAGAAATGCCGAGAGACTAACTTATGGCAACACAAAAGACAACATGGGAGCGATGGAGATGAGGAGGTGCCAGTCCCCAACTCCGGGGACTTCCGGTCGGGGACTCCGGGCGGCAGTATACGCCGTGAAGTGGTTTGCGGCCTGCCAGTAAACCCAAAGCAGAAGAAGAAGAAGTGACGTCAGCGGCTTCATTTGCCTAATCCACCCCCAGGGACTTATTCCGGTGTGAACGTGATCTGTCCTTAGTTCATGAGAACCAAAGAGTTCTGATGAACCTTTGTGGGAGGAGTACGGCGGTGTGAGCGCGGCTATCATCAGCTTTATTGAAGAGACTCTTGGTCCATTTTTAAAAGACATACAACACTCAAATATGTTATGAACACAAAACGCTGCAAGTTAAAGTGAACGCGTGCAGAAAGCTCAGAAACGGGGACACTAAAAAGTGGTGCACACGGCTGGTTGACGTCCAGAGATGATAAAGCTGGCAAACATTAACTTTCACTGGAAACGT
>CM070481.1:36058204-36210704 GCA_036324585.1 Champsocephalus esox
TTCATGTGGCCGGACTGGGTCAGTTTCCAGGGCTGAATTTTAGTGACAGTCCGCCCCTGCTTGGAGTACAAATACTTCGTTACTGTACTCCAGTACATTTTTCTGGTATCAGTACTTTACTCTACCAATAATTTTTCTGACGGCTTTTTACTTTCTACTTCTTACATTTTGAACCCAAATACCTGTACTTTCTACTTCTTACATGTTGAACCCAAATACCTGTACTTTCTACTTCTTACATATTGAACCCAAATGCCTGTACTTTCTACTTCTTACATATTGAACCCAAATGCCTGTACTTTCTACTTCTTACATGTTGAAATCAAATACTTGTACTTTCTACTTCTTACATGTTGAACTCAAATACCTGTACTTTCTACTTCTTACATGTTGAACTCAAATGCCTGTACTTTCTACTTCTTACATGTTGAACACAAATACCTGTACTTTCTACTTCTTACATGTTGAACACAAATACCTGTACTTTCTACTTCTTACATGTTGAACTCAAATACCTGTACTTTCTACTTCTCACATGTTGAACTCAAATACCTGAACTTTCTACTTCTCACATGTTGAACTCAAAGACCTGTACTTTCTACTTCTTACATGTTGAACTCAAATACCTGTACTTTCTACTTCTTACATGTTGAACACAAATACCTGTACTTTCCACTTCTCACATGTTGAACTCAAATACCTGTACGTTCTACTTCTCACATGTTGAACTCAAATACCTGTACTTTCTACTTCTCACATGTTGAACTCAAATACCTGTACTTTCTACTTCTTACATGTTGAACCCAAATACCTGTACTTTCTACATCTTACATATTGAACCCAAATGCCTGTACTTTCTACTTCTTACATATTGAACCCAAATGCCTGTACTTTCTACTTCTTACATGTTGAAATCAAATACTTGTACTTTCTACTTCTTACATGTTGAACTCAAATACCTGTACTTTCTACTTCTTACATGTTGAACTCAAATGCCTGTACTTTCTACTTCTTACATGTTGAACACAAATACCTGTACTTTCTACTTCTTACATGTTGAACACAAATACCTGTACTTTCTACTTCTTACATGTTGAACTCAAATACCTGTACTTTCTACTTCTCACATGTTGAACTCAAATACCTGAACTTTCTACTTCTTACATGTTGAACACAAATACCTGTACTTTCTACTTCTCACATGTTGAACTCAAAGACCTGTACTTTCTACTTCTTACATGTTGAACTCAAAGACCTGTACTTTCTACTTCTTACATGTTGAACTCAAATACCTGTACTTTCTACTTCTTACATGTTGAACACAAATACCTGTACTTTCCACTTCTCACATGTTGAACTCAAATACCTGTACGTTCTAATTCTCACATGTTGAACTCAAATACCTGTACTTTCTACTTCTCACATGTTGAACTCAAATACCTGTACTTTCTACTTCTCACATGTTGAACTCAAATGCCTGTACTTTCTACTTCTTACATGTTGAACCCAAATGCCTGTACTTTCCACTTCTCACATGTTGAACTCAAATACCTGTACGTTCTAATTCTCACATGTTGAACTCAAATACCTGTACTTTCTACTTCTCACATGTTGAACTCAAATACCTGTACTTTCTACTTCTCACATGTTGAACTCAAATGCCTGTACTTTCTACTTCTTACATGTTGAACCCAAATGCCTGTACTTTCTATTTCTCACATGTTGAACTGAAATACTTGTACTTTCTACTTCTCACATGTTGAACTCAAATACCTGTACTTTCTACTTCTTACATGTTGAACACAAATACCTGTACTTTCTACTTCTTACATGTTGAACTCAAATACCTGTACTTTCTACTTCTCACATGTTGAACTCAAATACCTGTACTTTCTACTTCTCACATGTTGAACTCAAATGCCTGTACTTTCTACTTCTTACATGTTGAACCCAAATGCCTGTACTTTCTACTTCTCACATGTTGAACTCAAATGCCTGTACTTTCTACTTCTCACATGTTGAACTCAAATACCTGTACTTTCTACTTCTCACATGTTGAACTCAAATACCTGTACTTTCTACTTCTTACATGTTGAACACAAATACCTGTACTTTCTACTTCTTACATGTTGAACACAAATACCTGTACTTTCTACTTCTTATATGTTGAACTCAAATACCTGTACTTTCTACTTCTCACATGTTGAACTCAAATACCTGTACTTTCTACTTCTCACATGTTGAACTCAAATACCTGTACTTTCTACTTCTTACATGTTGAACCCAAATGCATGTACTTTCTACTTCTCACATGTTGAACTCAAATACCTGTATTTTCTACTTCTCACATGTTGAACTCAAATACCTGTACTTTCTACTTCTTACATGTTGAACTCAAATACCTGTACTTTCTACTTCTTACATGTTGAACAGAAATACCTGTACTTTCTACTTCTTACATGTTGAACTCAAATACCTGTACTTTCTACTTCTTACATGTTGAACTCAAATACCTGTACTTTCTACTTCTTACATGTTGAACTCAAATACCTGTACTTTCTACTTCTTACATGTTGAACTCAAATACCTGTACTTTCTACTTCTTACATGTTGAACTCAAATACCTGTACTTTCTACTTCTTACATGTTGAACACAAATACCTGTACTTTCTACTTCTTACATGTTGAACTCAAATACCTGTACTTTCTACTTCTTACATGTTGAACTCAAATACCTGTACTTTCTACTTCTTACATGTTGAACTCAAATACCTGTACTTTCTACTTCTTACATGTTGAACTCAAATACCTGTACTTTCTACTTCTTACATGTTGAACTCAAATACCTGTACTTTCTACTTCTCACATGTTGAACTCAAATACCTGTACTTTCTACTTCTCACATGTTGAACTCAAATACCTGTACTTTCTACTTCTTACATGTTGAACTCAAATACCTGTACTTTCTACTTCTTACATGTTGAACTCAAATACCTGTCATTGCGTGCCTATTGATTTGAACACGATCCGTGTATCCATCACTTCCTGGTCTTCTCTAAAGAAGAGGGACCAATGGAAACGTTGTCATATTGCCGTTGTTCAGCATGGAAACATTCATCAGCTAACAATGACATTATTGTTCTATTGATATAAAGGGAGGTCAGGTACTCTTTAAAGCAGCTGCTAGTTATGGGTACTTTTTACTGAAGTACACTTCAAAGCCTCTTTACTTTCACTTGAGTAAAGAAGTTTAGTCAGTACTTCTACTTTCACCAGAGTATTTTCAAACACAAGTATCTGTACTTTGAGTGAAGGATGTGTGTACTTCTGACATCTCTGATAATATGACATGTTGATAAAGACCCCGGAGCCCGTAGGAGGTCGGGATGAAACAGGAAGCCGTGACACAGACATCAGCGTGTTGCCGTCAGCGCTCTGAGGCGTGTGCCGAGGGAGAGGGGAACCCCGCTGAGAGGAACGTCCACTGAACAGCTCATCACACACCAGTGTTACTCCGTGTGTGTGAGAGAGAGAGAGAGAGAGAGAGAGAGAGAGAGAGAGAATTACAGAGCTGCTGCTGCTGCTATAACTCCTCACAGCTCTTCATGATGTACTCCCACACACTGCTGCTCTCTGCGGGCCTGATGTTCGTATGCACACAGTTGTCCTTGTTGCTGAGTGATTACATCAACGGTTACAAGGAACATACATGGATATCCTTCTAAGGTATTGCAGTTTACAATGCAAAGTTGTTGAGTTTTTTCCTGAAACAGGTGTACACTTATTTTGCATTCATTTACTTCAGTTGTAGTTTAACGCTGAAGATAGTTTGATTGCAGTTGGTTCAACTTGCAAACCACTTCGGAACCAGTTAGCTTTTCCACCGATCAGAGCCTTACGGTACGTCCACACAGCAGCTTCAGAAGAATCTTCCACCGCTTCCAACGCTTCTCTGCCCATTGACTTTGAATGGGGATGACGTCACTTTGGCTCGCTTTTTGCCGAACTGCATTGTGGGGGAGCGAAGCGAAGATTTCCAGGATGTCCAGGATTTCCAGGATTCAAAAGTTGAGCAATGTTCAACTTTTGAAGCTGAGCTGGAAGCGTCAGCTAATCAAACACGTTTATGCAAATCTGACGGTAGAAGCGCTAGCCAATCAAACCGCGTGTAAGCAGGGAGAACCAGACCGCAGTTCATTTCCCTCATATTCCAAACGAGAAGTTACGGTAGCAAATCACCCGGTTCTTTACGACCAGAACTATTAACGGGATACAAACCGGAGGAACCAGCATGGAGGGAGGTGGCAGAGACAGTGGGTGAAACTGGTAGGTTTTCGCCTGTTTGGGGAGTTTATATATATATATATGTTGCTCGCATAAAATCCCCGGGGTTTTTTGCTTTGTATGTCGGGGGCGGGAGATTCATGTGATTGGTTGTTGGTCGCATTGCTCGCAAAAAATCCCCAAGCTGACAGACACGCCCAGCTCCAAGCTTTTCAAGATTTTTGAAAAGCTGCTGTGTGGACGTACCGTTAGAGGAGCCTCGTAATGACGTCTCAGCGCGAAAAGCCCCGGACACAACAACAGTGGTGGAAGTGGAGCAAGATTGAGTTGTAAGCAGGACGACTTTATACCCTTCTCCAAAAGGGTAAGAAGTAGAAGGAATCATATCAGGCACAAATAAGTACACATGGCTTGAAACCAACACACACAGGAATAACGTTGTGTAATTCTCCGACTCGAGTGGTGTTGTCTCGAGCAGCAGTCTGTTGTCCAAATTGGCCAATCAGACTTCAATCGAGTCTTCAACTAAGTGCCCCATTCGTAATGAAGGCAATGAACTCATGAAAGCGTGTCCAGAAGGGTTAAAGTGAACGTTTAATTTGGCTTTCCCAACAAATTTGACAAAAACATGTCCTTCTGCTCCCTCTTCCCTCCTCTCCTCTTCCCTCCTCCCCTCTTCCCTCCTCTCCACTTCCCTCCTCTCCACTTCCCTCCTCCCCTTCCTGTTTGTTTCCCTGCTCTCTTCAAGGTCAGCGGCCGCTCCGCAGGACTTGCCATCAGACAGATGAACCGAGGCGGGGCAGGCAGGAGCTTTCTTGGGCCTTGTAAGACGTCTCTGCAGGCAGCCAGAAGAGCCCCCTCCCCCCTTCTCTCTTGTATAGGTGAACAAGGACTGAACCACGCTTAGGAAGTGAACTGTGGAGCATGTATTCCTCAAGTTAATCGGAACAATGGCGTTTCAAACCTGGGTGGCACCAATT
This sequence comes from Champsocephalus esox, assembly GCA_036324585.1. Taxonomy (NCBI): domain Eukaryota; kingdom Metazoa; phylum Chordata; class Actinopteri; order Perciformes; family Channichthyidae; genus Champsocephalus; species Champsocephalus esox. The sequence continues at coordinate 36,063,469 of CM070481.1, forward strand.
ACTCTGCACACACTTCCTCTCACGGCTGAATGAAGGTTACACACAGCACACTTATCTGAGTTGTAGGAAGTAACAGGACGTTACATAATCCACTTATCAATGTTTCCCATGTTCTAATCTTAGCAGACGATCAACATTTCAACTTCGATGGTGCTAACGCTTCTCCGATGCAATTTAGAGAGTTCCCCTCAGGAGGAACGGTTTCTCAGCAGGCAAAACACGTGCCTCACCGCACCGGGTCTATCGTAGATTCGAATCGTGTTCCCGCCTCCACTCCCATCTCCTCCTTCTGCACTTTTCTCCATCGCCGTTCCTCGAACTGCAACTCATGACTTCTATCTCTCTCATCCCATCATTCCTAATGTCAACATAGATGCATTCACTTGACAAGATTTCCATGTCATGCTTATCTCTGAACAGATTACAATAGGCGCCGGAATAAGTTCCTGGGGGTGGATTAGGCAAATTAAGCCGCTGAGGTCACTTCTTCTTCTTCTTCTTCTTCTTCTTCTTCTTCTTCTTCTTCTTCTTCTTCTTCTTCTTCTTCTTCTTCTTCTTCTTCTTCTTCTTCTTCTTCTTCTTCTTCTTCTTCTTCTTCTTCTTCTTCTTCTGCTTTGGGTTTACTGGCAGGCCGCAAACCACTTCACGGCGTATACTGCCGCCCAAGCTGCTGGGACTCCCAGCAGCTTCTACTGAAGCCTTCCGAGTGAATCGCCAGAACGCCGACACCTCATCTCCACCGCTCCCATGTTTTATTTTGTGTTGCCATAAGTTAGTCTCTCTGCGTTTCTGCGCTGGGCTAATGCTAATGCTAATAATGCTAATGCTAATGCTAATAATGCTAATGCGAGGATAATAAAATGGCGGCTTCACAAAACTTTTTGTGAGTTTTACGGGGCGTGGTTTGCAATCCGCCCAGCCAATCAGACACAGGAACCTTTTTCTCCCACGCAAGTCCCCGTCTCTAGTGTGAACGCGCCTAATGTCACTTTAAAGGGGCCCTATTATGCTGTTTGGGGGTTTCCACTATCCTGCAGTGTGTATAGGTTGTAGTGCATGTAAATGGTCAGCAAAGGCTAAAATCATTGGCAACAACCACGCTATATCGAGTGTAAGCCTTTGAATGTGTTCTGCTTCTTTACAGAATACAAACTAAAACCGGTAAAAAGTTTTAGTTTATACGTTTTCTCTGTATTTCCACTGATGATATTTATATTTACTGTTGATGTTATTATTATTCATTGTTTTTATTATTAACATATTATTAAACAAAGTTCCAATATTGGATCACTCGAGAACATCTCTGTTATTAATGAGCAGTTTTATCTCAACACCAGCATCAGTCATGAGAGGCGGAGGAAGACGAGGAGGAAGAGGAGACGTATGTTGTATGTCTGTGTTGCAGCGCTGCCATAATGGAATGAGAAAATGACAACGCCATTTTGGGTTAATTAGGGACTTGACCCCGTGGAGAACAGGCTCCCAGTTTATCTCGTGCTCTAACAAGCGCATATGGCTAACTGCCATTTAAAACACCACTTATTTACATTTAGAGTGAATCTCCTGGCCCCGGCTACCCTGACAGGAACTTTACGACTCGCAGTTAAAAAGAAACAAATGTGTTTAAGTGGCGGCTTTTTAAAAAGTAATTAACCCATTTGTTTGAATGTCACGGTTCGTGAGTTTTATTCTTTTTTCATTTAACACCGAGTCAAGGTTTGATTAGACACGGCGCTGGTTTGTTATCCACTTAGGGATATCTGTCCGTTTCATCTCGTCGCCGCATCCGGAGGCAAGTTCACGATTCTGCTGCTGGATTGGTGCGTGTGTGAAATCAGAAAGTTAATGTAACATTGCCGTGAGAGAAAGATGTGTTTCACTTGGCTTTCACTGTTTGGAAATGAGTTAAAAAAGCTGCTTATCCCTCCTGCTGGCGAATCACATGCACTAAACGGTGTGCTCTCATGGTTCCTTCAGTGTCCTGCAAACCCACACACACCTGTGACATATGAACACTTTGTTTTAGGACGAGGGCATTGATATAGGACCTCCTTGGGCCCCTGTGTCTACAGTTTCAAATAACTCACTGTCCTCCACACATATTTGACAAAAGCTTTTACCTCTATATAGAAAAAAGTATCTAAAAGTTCAACAAGAAACCAACAGAAAAACCAAATGCTAAAATTGAGACAGAAGAGAGACCTGACCAACACGGCACACAACACGTTTCAACATAAAACAAGGGCAATTCAAATATAAATACAGAAGGCCATTTGTGCAGTGGCAAGACGCATGATCACATCAGCAATAGCATCAGGTCAAACAGTTACATGTTAAACACACACAATAAAAGCATGCACCGTCCTGAATCAGACCTGGTGGCCGCACAGCCGGTCCGCTCCGCAGCACAGCTGTGCAACGCTGACGCAATGGTAGGTCTCGAGGAAGAGCTTAACCACTGCGAGCACAACTCTCGCAACACAAGCAGAGCATTGTGGGTCCTCTGAGCGCTGGCAACAGCTGGACCACACTGCGGTTATCTCGGACCCTGCGGCGATGACAGGATCAGCTTTAGCCCAAAGCTGTCCTCTCCACGGCCGGCGCAGGAGAACATGACGGATGAACGTGAAGACAGGCCGGAGTAACGATTACTTCGCTTACCCAACGATCTGCTGATAGACCTCTAACCATGTGGTGATTCAAGATGTGTGGCTTTTATTCTCATTTCTACACACAGCTACTGTGCGGCGTAGTTGTGTCAATGAAAAGACTCCTGAACACAATAACACAGTGGATTGACATTGTTTATATTAAAAAGGGTTCGCAACAGTGTTGTAATCTTAATCTATTTTATTATGTACATTGTTTACTTATTTCTGTATTTTTACTTGTAGAATTGTCTATTTTATGTATTTTAAGTCTTCATTACACTTGCGTTGTAAAAAAAGATGTGGACTTCAAATTGTCATTGGCAACAACAACGCCGTTTCTAGTGTAAGCCTTTGAATGTTGAAAGCTTTATCAAGACCGATACAAACACTCACGTATGGACACTTTTTGACTCCAAAATTGTCGAATTGAAACGCAGTTTTTGAAAAAAAGACGGTGCTCATTTAGGAAAATCTCAAATTTGCGATCACAGATGCTCAAGTTTATATGTTTTTACTCCTGTCTGGAGTTGAAGAAGAACTTTATAAAGGAAAGAAACAGAGCATCGTAAAAGAGAAAGGAGCAAATCAAGCAAATGATGCTCACTTATTCTTGAATTAAGGATGGTTAAGTTAATACTTTTACGTTTCTATACAGATTACAAACTAAAACCGGTGAAAAACCTCCAGAACCAACACGTTTTAAACGTTTACAGAGGTATGTTTCCCCGCTCAGAGACCCAGGTCGTCGCACGCATCTCTGCTTGTCTAGCATCTCTCAGTGGATGTCTGATCATCACCTCAAGCTCAACCTTGACAAGACCGAGCTGCTTTTCCTTCCGGGAAAAGATTGTCCCACTCTTGACCTGACCATCAACATCGGCCCCTCTGTTGTTTCCCCGACTCAGACTGCAAGGAATCTGGGTGTGACCCTAGATAACAACCTGTCCTTCACTGCAAACATCGCTGCTACAACCCGCTGCTGCAGATACACGCTTTACAACATCAGGAGGATGCGTCCCCAGCTGACCCAGAAAGCCACGCAGGTTCTGGTCCAGGCTCTCGTCACCTCACGCCTAGACTACTGCAGCTCCCTCCTGGCTGGTCTACCTGCATGTGCCACCCGACCTCTGCAGCTCATCCAGAATGCAGCGGCTCGTCTGGTCTTCAACCTTCCTAAATATTCCCACACCACGCCGCTCCTCCGCTCCCTCCACTGGCTTCCAGTAACTGCTAGAATCCACTTCAAGACACTGGTGCTTGGGTACCATGCTGCAAATGGATCTGGCCCTTCCTACGTCCAGGACATGGTTAAACCGTACACCCCAGCACGTGCACTACGCTCTGCATCAGCCAAACGACTCGCTGCACCCTCGCTGCGAGGGGGACCCAAGTTCCCATCAGCAGAAACACGTGGGTTTGCTATCCTGGCTCCAAGATGGTGGAATGAGCTCCCCATTGACATCAGGACAGCAGATAGCTTACACACCTTCCGGCGCAGACTGAAAACTCATCTCTTTCGACTCCACCTCGAGCGATAGAACTATTAACAAAGCACTTATATACTAACAAAGGACTGGCTTATCTACAGCCAGTTGAGTAGCACTTGAAATACTTGGCTCTATGAAGCCTGATGTACTTTATGATTCTGTTTTCTTCAAGGTTGTATTTTGTTGGTCGAAAGCAGTTATTGTAAGTCGCTTTGGATAAGAGCGTCAGCTAAATGTAATGTAATGTAATAATGTAGGATATCTAATATAATATTGCCCCCGCAGGTAGAAAACACACACATTAATGTTCTCGAGGTACTTAACACACATATTGAATAACACACCTCCACAGTAACAGCCCCGCCCAGTGGCTCTGCAGATGTCCGTCATCAGGTGTGTATATTTATGAAAGGATTATGATTGGACCTCTGCTTCCTGCGACCTTTGACCCGAGGTTATCCCCGAATGTTATTGGGTCATGAGTGACGGTCTGACTCTCCTTTGATATGTTCGGTGCACGTGCATCACGCTCTGACAGGAAGGCCATGAGAGTCTATTTTAGACTGCTGTGTTGTTTTTTGAGAGGCATTGCTACAGATTTGCAGATAAATATATTAACATTGTTTACTTATTTAAGTATTCTTCTCAACAAAGACATATTCCTGATTGAATACACACATTGTCTTTTATATTGTAGGCCCGGTGCTGATGAGGATATGAATGATGTCTCTTCAATAAAACATACATGCACACGCGTGATAGAAGTTGCAGACAATGATGCAACAGTTGCAGTAGTCAAGGTAACACCTGTGTAGTTACACTGGAGTATTTTCTCATTCGTAGATCTGTCAAATGTCTGACGCCAAGTGTTCATTTCCTCATGACAGCTAAGCGACTAAGTCATATTAAAAAGGAGATTTTCAGTATGTTTCTACGCAGTTTAAGGATGAATCCTGACAAACGTGTTACCGGTCAGACTTTGGGCTCATTTAATTTACGAAGAGCTGACATCCACTTTCAAAATTCAAATAATTAAAAAGGGATGGAGGAAGAGAAGGAGAGATGTCTGAGCGAGCTACACCCAAAACACTGTTTCTGAAAAATGTGTTTCACACAGATTATATTGTGTCCCCACTCACACAATCATGTACATTTGTTAAACACACAAACTGTTTGAATTGACTTCAATCAGCTTTGTCCACACGTTGGCGACTTCCTGTGTGCCAGAACTGACACTGGCTTCTACATAAAGACTCCACAGCTTTCATGAATCGTCTATAGGTTGACGTTTTGTGAGAAGACTAGGTAAGGTCTAAGCAGTGGCGAACCGTGGAATCGGAAATCGGAAATCTCAACGTATGCCGTTTCTATGGCAACGCATCCCTTGCAGTCAAACATCATGTTGTCGTAATTCAATGGAAAATCATCCAAACACCACCATACTTCAGACTATCATCAATGGTCCGGCCCTCAACAGCTCTACGTGAAATCGGAAATCTCAATGTATACCGTTGCCATGGCAACGCATCCCCCCCCCACAAAAAAATCCCATGTTGTTGTAAGTCAATGGAAAATTGTCCAAACAGCACCAGACTTCAGACTATCATCAATGGTCCGGCCCTCAACAGCTCTACGTGAAATCGGAAATCTCAATGTATGCCGTTGCCATGGTAACGCACGCATCCCTCGCCAACAAATACGATGCTGTTGTAATTCAATGGAAAAGGTTCCAAATGGAACCAGACTTCAGACTATCATTAATGGTCCGGCTCTCAACAGCTCTACGTGAAATCTGGAATCTCAATGTATGCCGTTTCCATGGCAACGCATCCCTCGCCAAAATATCCGATGTTGTTGTAAGTCAATGGAAAATCGTCCAAACAGCACCAGACTTCATATGATGGCTAATGGTCCGGCCCTCAACAGCTCTATGTCAATTATGGGATGTCATCATTTGGCGTTGCCATGGTAACGCATCCCTCGCCGTCAAACATCATGTTGTCGTAATTCAATGGAAAATCATCCAAACACCACCAGACTTCAGACTATCATCAATGGTCCGGCCCTCAAGAGCTCTACGTGAAATCTGAAATCTCAATGTATGCCGTTTCCATGGCAACGCATCCCCCGCCAACAAATATACGATGTTGTTGTAAGTCAATGGAAAATCGTCCAAACAGCACCAGACTTCATATGATGGCTAATGGTCCGGCCCTCAACAGCTCTATGTCAATTATGGGATGTCATCATTTGGCGTTGCCATGGTAACGCATCCCTCGCCGTCAAACATCATGTTGTCGTAATTCAATGGAAAATCATCCAAACACCACCGGACTTCAGACTATCATCAATGGTCCGGCCCTCAACAGCTCCAAGTCAAATCTGAAATCTCAACGTCTGCCGTTTCCATGGCAACGCGTCCCTCGCCGTGAAACACGGTGTTGTCCTAATTCAATGGAAAAGGTTCCAAACAGCACCAGATTTCATATGATGGCTAATGGTCCGGCCCTAAACAGCTCTACGTGAAATCTGAAATCTCACCGTATGCCGTTTCCATGGCAACGCTTCCCTCGCCATAAAACACGGTGTTGTCCTAATTCAATGGAAAAGGTTCCAAACGGCACCAGACTTCATATGATGGCTGATGGTCCATGCCTCAACAGCTCCAAGTGAAATCTGAAATCTCAACGAATGCCGTTACAATGGAAACGCCAAAAAATACGATGTTCTTGTAAGTCAATGGAAAATCATCCAAACAGCACCAGACTTCAGACTATCATTAATGGTCCGGCCCTCAACAGCTCGATGTCTGGGATGTCATCATATGCCGTTGCCATGGCGACAGATCACCCGCCATCAAACGGGTGATTCTGTTATTATTGTGTTACTGCCGTAACTCCTAAATATTTTGTCCGATCGGCCGAGTCCTCGAGACACCTAGACACACACGTCGACGTGCGGACAACAGCCTGCGGAACGTCGAAGACCCGCTCAACGCTGCTTGCAGCTTTAATTCGCTTTTCTTTTGAATGACTGATTTTAAATGCCATTTTCTTAATGTCTTTCATTTTTTTGTAAAGCACTTTGAATTGCCTTGTGTTGAAAAGGGCTATATAAATAAACTTGCCTTGCCTTTGTTTAAGCACCGGATTGGCAAAACAGGAGAGTAAACCAGTCTGCCTTGATCTATGAATTCATGTCGGGGACTCTCACGGTATCTGCTGCCCGCAGCTGTTTATAGAAGGAAAACCTCTTTCACTTCATGAAATGGCTGCAGGCAGCACCAGGAGGCAGCGGGACGTATACTGCGCCTCCGAGAAGTGCAGCACCAGCGCGCCGAGAGCTGTGCCTTTTTACGCACGGCCTTCGCGTGTTTACCTTCATCAGAACAGCGAGTGACTGCAGGCTGCTACGTGTTAACCACACACACCTCTACACACACCTCTACACACATCTCTACACACATCAAACTGCCCGATTACTCCCCCTTTTATTAGTTTTATGAAGGAGATGTGCAGTCACCAAGGCGCATGATGTGTGTGTGTGTGTGTGTGCGTGTGTGTGTGTGTGTGCTCTGCTCAGCTCTGTGTTTGTGTCTGTCCGACACCGGCATTTGTTTTCAAATGACCATGAACACACATCTGGCTAACTCCATAGGTAGCCGATATGCGGGTGTTCCCAAAATAAATTAGTTTAATCTTATACTCAATGTAGTGCCAAATGCTGTCGGACGTGCACCGGAACGAACGTCACCATCATAATATCTTCTGAAAACAAATGCCAGTGTCACACACACACACACACACACACACACACACACACACACACACACATACACACACACCCACACACACACACACACACACACCACACACACACACACACACACACCACACTTCATAATGCACCTTCTCCTCGTTTTCCCATCACTGGATTATCCGTAAATCATACAAACAAAACCAACACATTTTTCCCGTTTTGGTTGAAAAACTGAATAATGTGGTTTTTTTTGGTTTTCTGAAAAAAAAACCCACGACACCGGTTCTTTTTTAAACGTTGTTAATATATTTTGGATGCATATTGTTCTAGTATGTGTTCAGGCTGTTACCTACAATTAGCCTCTGTTGCTACTGCTGGTGAGTAAACATTCAAATCAGTTAAAATTGACAACCGGTCCGCGATTTATTTTTTATGTATCTGCCGGTCCTTGGCACAATAAAGGTTGGGAACGCCTGTTCTAGAATACAGTTTTTCTCAATTGATAAACCCACTATTTAGAATCAAAATTCATTTCTTCAAAACAAGAACATAGCCATCTAAACAGAAACACACTCACCATAACTCTGAATATCTTTTGCAAAATGCACTTACATGACCAAAACTGAAAATACTGGTCACAAAAAAGAACAAGTCGATCGAAACAGAACAAATTGTCCTCTGATGAGACAAATGTGTTTTCATAACTGAAACTCCGGTCACCATAACAACACATTCTACCATAACAATATACTTTCTTGCAAGGTGCTCTAAGGCACTCAAAACTAAAAATACCGCTTCCAAAACCAGATACCTTCTCCAAAAACAAACATTTGTCAGCTCATTAGAAGACTATTTGAACAGTCATTACTAAGTGGCACACGAAATACTGACTACAATCATCAACACACAAACCTCAAGCTATCGATATTGGAAACTGAACGGAAAACTGACAAGTTGGGAGAAACAAACTTACATACAGTATAGGAAAAACAGTATGTTACTGTAACTATGTCATTGTTTTTATTGTCTCATTTTCAGAAGAGCACCCGTAACAGAAAAAAAAGATGAATAGCAATACACTGGAAACAAAATAACACAGGGTAAATTATGTAAATCAGCAGTAAAGCAGAGAATGATATCTATATAGCTTTACTGATCTGCTCTTTGGCCTCTGTCTGGCCACATAGCCTCATCTACGTCACAGCGTATGTCTTCTCTTGCAAGGCAGCGTGGGGAATATCTCCCTGCGTGTCGACACCACCCTTGACAGGATTCCGCAGAGATGTCCCGACAGCCAGCTTTCATTGCGTCCAAAAGGGGCATTCTGTCATGAGGATGATGGTCACAAACCTTCCATCTCCAGGCAGAGAATAACTCCTCAATGGGGTTTAGAAATGGGGAGTGTGGAGGGAGGAACTCCATGGCCATGTGTGGATGAGCCTCAAACCATGCCCTCACGTCACGAGAGTGGTGGAATGCTACATATGACCACGTGAACCGACCTCACTTGATCCCTCTCTTCTAGTGGCACAAGTCGGTCATACAGGACATCCAGGAAGGCAAGGACACGTTGCGTGTTATATGCTTCCATTACAGGGATCTGAGCAAGGACGCCTTGTGTCGAGATAGCCGCACACAATGTTATGTTTCCTCCCCTTTGGCCTGGAACAAAGACTGTTGCTCTTTGCCCAATAAGGTTCCTCCCACGTCTCCTCACTTTGGAGAGGTTGAAGCCTGCTTCATCCACATATACAAAAACATGTGGTAATGCATTGCCTTCCAGCTCCATCATTCGCTAAAGAAAATGAAACAAACAGAGGACCGTTTTACATTACTGTAAGCAGTCCGACATCCTAAAAATATAGGCAAGCCATCACTGTGATTGAGGTCCTTACCTGTACATACCGGTGCCTTACTGTAACTCCTTCACACGGTCAGAGTTGCGTTCAAAAGGAACCTTATAGATCTGTTTCATTCTGAGGTGGTGCCTCTTTAACACCCGGTCAATGGTAGCAACACTTATAGATACAATGTTACAATGTTCTTCCTCTGTGAACATCAGGGTTCCCTCTTCCTCGCTGAACATCAGCCCTCCCTCTTCCTCGCTGAACATCAGCCCTCCCTCTTCCTCTCTGAACATCAGCCCTCCCTCTTCCTCTCTGAACATCAGCCCTCCCTCTTCCTCTCTGAACATCAGCCCTCCCTCTTCCTCTCTGAACATCAGCCCTCCCTCTTCCTCTCTGAACATCAGCCCTCCCTCTTCCTCGCTGAACATCAGCCCTCCCTCTTCCTCGCTGAACAACAGGGTTCCTTCTTCCTCTCAGAGCTCCTCTACCTACTCGATCAGCCATTTTGTTCACACAAACATCTTACTGAAGTGATGGAGGTTTTTTATAGCATTCTCACTAATTACAATTACTTTAGGAAAGTCATTGATATCAGCTAACAGTAACATCATTACTGTAAGGTATACAGTACATTCCATTCGGTTACCTTTTTCAATGGGGTGACTGATAACAAGTGTTAATATTTTGCACATCAAGTGTCAATTAGTGTAGCTATGGTCTAAGTTTATGAGGAGTAAGTGTTACCCACTGTGAGAAGATTATTTAGTTTTGTAGACATGAGTTACACAAAAGATTGTTGATGTTTGTGTAGAGAATTGTAACTTCAGTCAGAGAATTGTGTGATCTGTTTTGCAAAACACTGCTTAGCATCTGCATTTTGTGTGATATCAATGATAAATGGTATACTGTTGTAGAGAAATGGTTTTCTGTTTCGATGGCTGTGCTGTTGGTTTGATGAAAGGGATTTTGATTCTAAATAGTGGGTTTAGCGATTGAGAAAAACTGTAACCTGGAACTCTGAAAGAACACGCCCATTGGCTACAAGTCAATATATGATTGGTTGATCAAACTGTCAGTCCAAACGTACGCTCTCATTCAGTGCAACGGCCAGGGCATTCGATCAAGGATGTAGAATACCTTGGTTGAAGGATATTCTCCCCAGAGACCCAGAACAAGATCTGATTGGTTGCTTTCTTTCACAAACCCACTGAAATGCGTAGTGCAAGGTCCGAGAAGGACAAACACATCAATGTACCACTTTAATATTACAGATCAACAACACAGATACGATTCTCATTTATTCATTTTATTACATTTTATTTATATAATTAATTTATGTTTGTTTTATCTGAGTGTTCTAGGGTATTCTCTGAAGACCTTGAAGGCCCTGACGGTTCGCCTCTGGGACTAAGGTTTATTCAGATAACATATCAGAGCATGACAGTGTATGAATCCTATATTTTGGACAGAAGTGAGGTACACACAGCGCAGATGCAGTAGGTATGGGTAGAAAGACTAGTATGCACAAAGTGGAGGTGCATGGAGCAGCCATGTATAATGAATGAACAGCTGGGCCGCTGGAGGATGAGGCGAATAAGATGGTGTTTCATTTTTTTGACATATCACATGCTAGTGTGTCATGCATATTGCATTGAGAATGTCTGGTTGGGCTACTGCCTGCCTAGGGAGCCCGGCAGATGTTGCATATGCCTGTGTGTGTGTGTCAGAGGATACATATAAAGCATTACAAATGGTATGTGTGTGTACCTGACTGTGAAGTTCAGGATTGATCTACAATCTGGTGGATAGAGCGCAACATGCTATACCTAAACAAGAACATATTTTTATTTCCGAGGGACAATTCCTGATATATACTTGTTTAAATAGTTTAACAAATATGATATAGACTATGCAGTGCACACATTGTTGAAGAGTGCAAAGCATCAATTGCGGATTGGGGTTTTATCTCTCTCAAAAGAATCATCGCATTTCATCCATAACTGCCTTTATGTTTAAATTGACTGCTCGGGCACTGTGATTTGAAAATAACTATGCTTACATTATGTAAATAATCCCTGGAGAAGATTTATTTTGATGTTGACCTCCAGTACCTTATCCTTCAAATGCTCCTCATCCTGTTCCTCCTCATGCATCATGCATAGACGTTGTTTGATGGCAGCGCCGTTCATCAAAACAACACTCATCCTAAACCCTTCAACACAATCAATGTTATTCAACTCCTTCCGACACTCTCAAGAAGCGCTGGAGTGTCACTGTATTTCTTTGATAATGTTATTCCTCGTGTGAAAATGTATGTTTCATAAGAAAGACGTGTGATGTTTAAATCATGCGACATAAAGGTAAACCGACAAAGCAGTGTGGAGCTAAACTGCTGAGTCGGGTTATTTGCAGAGTTTGCCGTCCTTCCTGTTCACGGACAACATTGTGTTTTGAAAACTGTCATATATTCTGCATTTTAAACACACATTACTCGCTGAAAGCCGAGCACATAGTCATACATTAGTGGGACTTTGCCCTCTTGAATGGTTTTTCACACATTGCTCATTTGAATTGTTAGCTTTGGAGAGGGGCCACCGTTTCCTTGTGGCCGTGTTGCTTTTGGCTGTTTGCAGGTCTCTGGGAATTGTTTTTCCAGACGTTGAGAGTTTCCCCACACTCCTGAAGTCTGAGCCAGGCCGAGCACGGAGCCCTGGGGTACTCCTCGTTTCCTGTGAACACACACAGTCAACACTGGGACACGCCGTACACACCAGTCACACACACATGCAGAACTGTGCCCGCAAACCAGCCCCCGCTCCCACCTTGTCTCATAAGAATTACGTTTATGTGCAGCTATTCTGCATTTAGCGAGTTACAGTGTGTCTAGTGTTAAAGCAGGAAATGGTGTGTTAGGATGTGAAGGTCACGGGGGGGAACGGAACTATAGTTGTTTAATGATGCTGTCCTAGGTTCACATCCTGCCTTATCCTAGATGACGAGCAAAAGGTTTTATTCCCTGAACTGAACTTCAGTTCAAATGACCCCAAGTTCCATTAAGAAACACTTTACCTTAACCTCGATTAATTGCGTGGTCAGAATATCATAATTGACGAAAAGAAAGAATGTCGAGAGTTTCTGGAAATGTGTAGCAACAGATGCATCGTACAGTAATGGTGGTTCACACCCGACGCAAGCACATGTAGTATAACAATTAAGCTGCGCGTAAAAAAATAGCCTTACGTCTGGTTTGAACTCACCAAAAGAAGTCCAAGATATCGATGACCAATATCAGAGAAACAATGCCCACCAGAACCATAATATGAAAAGCAGTCAAAATGTGTGAACCTTGAGCATACGTAAGAATCATGAATGCTACAATAATAACAGAAATGACGATTGCTTTTTGACACTTATATGTCATGTGTCTGGAAATCTGATGTTGGCCATTATGCCGAATTTGCAGCTCAGGACTTCACTGCTACTGACGCCTTGATTTCGACAAGAGAGCTAACTTTAGACAAGCTACGTTCACTTGTGTTTTAGTAAAAGGTTCCCGTCTTGTCATCTTCTATGGCTTGCATTGCAGCTCCATATTAGCAACAGGTACTCTTTAAGTCAATGATTTGTCCTTTGGGTTGCTCGTTGGATTTTGAGTCAAATGTAGAGTGTGAGTTTAGTTGCTCACTCATATTCTGTATGTGCAAATGTACTGAAGCAAAGCGGTCGATCTACATAACAGCATGTATGTGTGTACGCACCATCAAGTGTGGAGGTTTAAACAAACCCATTAGGCCTATACACATGTAGTGTCGTGGCAATGCCAGCTCAATTAAAGCATTTCATATTTTAGGATTTCACTGATAACATCTAACCCTAACCTAGTGTTGTCACGATACCAACATTTTGGTTTCGATACCGAGTCAAGAATTGCGATTCTGATTCTTTTTCGATATTTTTCTTTTATTATTTTCATGATCAATAAAATTGTAGTTTATCTGTTAAGTGTTTTCTTACAACATGGTCTATTCTTGACCTACTACTACTACTGCTACTGCTGCTACTACTACTACTACTACTACTACTACTACTACTACTACTACTACTACTACTACTACAACTACTACTACTACTACTTCAGTTTATGTGATTTCTTTGATAGTTAACTTTATATTTTATTTTATTAACATGTACAGTAATATAAATAATTATTGACAAAATGTACATTGCAGATGTTAACCACATTGGTAAGTTAGCTAAAATGATAGCCATATTAGACAGTTATCATTGCCTCGTCAAACTACGAAAATGTGCGTTTGTCACAAAATAAATTACAATTGTTTGACTTAGATTTGAGGGCATGGGCTGAGCATGATGTAATTATATTATCTATCACTTTCGCTAACCTGTCTGCCTCTGGATGCCGGTCGGCGAGGTGCTTAGCCAAGTCTGATGTGTTGGCTCCCTTGGTTTGCAGGGATCTAAAACATGTCTGACAGACAGGCCTCGTGGTGTCCGTAGGCTTGCCCTCACTGTCAGAGATATCGCTCAAATACTTCCAAATTTCGCTTCTGGCGTCTTTGTTGTTAACAAGCCGAGGCGCAGCGGCAGTTGCACTCCCACTTGCAGCCATGCTTCTCGCTTTCTCACATGCTCTGGCAGCTAGCGCGGGCACGAGGGAGGGGAGGCACTTAGAGCGTGCTTGAGAGGGAGGGACTGCAGGCACGGCTACAGTGCAGGGAGTATTATTAAAACAGCGCTTTCTCACCGGAGTACTTTTCCCCGTCATTCTTAAAGTACTGATACTAATGAAATGGAGGAATCGTAACGTTGTTAACGGCAGGGTATTGCGATACCTTTCAAGTATCGGTACACCGTGCAACACTACCCTAACCCTAACCCTAACCCTAACCCTGGCTCACGATGAAATCTCAGTCACAACATACTGCATCTATCATAATGGTCACATAGACCAAGCTTTAAACAATTGTCGATCACCTTTTTTAAATAATCAAGTGCTTGAGAAAAGACTGTTCAGTTTTCTAACCTTTTTTATTTGGCGAATGTCCTTATGAAAGTCATCATTTCCATTACAACGGATTCCTTGCCTTTTTCTCCGTTCCTCAGGCTGTGTGTTGAGGTAAAACTGAGCTGTCTTGTTGCGGCTCCTCTTTGACCTCCTGTGTGTGACTGATGTTTTTATTGATGTCCTACTGACTCTGGAGTGATGCGCCTATTACAGAGGTCACAGAGGTCGATTATGTTACCCCCCTCTCCCAGTTTCTGCCACGGTTTGACAGCAGAGCTAAAGCTTCCTTTCCCAAAAGCATCCTTGTTCCATTACCTTGCAGTGGAACAAAGATTAACTTCTCCTTTCAAAAACTCTTTCATAGAAATATTCAGTCATCTTCACCCGTCACCCCAACCCCCTCTATTCCCCCTTCGCCACCATTTCAATTAGTTCCACCTCATATTCAGACACTCACATGATCCTTTTGCACAAGTTCCAGATTACATGCATGTCCGTTAACGTCCAGCGCGGGATGGTCCGAGTGGGGGGGGGGCGGTTTGCTGTAAAAAGAACTTAGGGCTTATTATGTGTGGTTTGAAGTTATTTACTTCTTATGCATTTCTTTAAATGGTCGTAACTCACAAATTAGCCATGGTCTATAAGCTGCTTTCTGTAGCAAAAACATATGATAATGAGCGTGCATTTTTTTTCTGACAGGAACTCAAAGGCAAAACTTCACAGTGATGAAGACTAAGTTGCGATTTGGGAGCAATTACAAAAAAGGTTTCGGATCAAAACATAAGACACGTCCGGATGATAGCTCCGAGCTAAAGCTCCAAGCGAGGGGTCCACTAAATTATTGACATCATGCAAACTTACCATATTTTCACTCTTGCCAAGGAAGATGCCAAATGATGAGGGGGGGAAAACATATTCATCTATTCCCTAAGTGCTTCAAAGCACCCGACGTGTAACCTAGACTGAGCCAAATACAAACACTTTAAAAGAATATGATGGTGCGAAAGCCAAATGGTGCCGAGCGGCGTCTGAAACAGGAGGCGTTTTGAAGAGCCATGCTGGGCTGTTGGCGGCAGTGACATTCGAGCCGCGACACAGCTCACCGGGATGCGATTTAGAGCGTGTACTTCCACCTTCCAAATGATGGCACTTCTAAGAGGTGAAAATAGATCCTTCTGCCTTCTCGCAGAGTTCACACACACTTTATTTCTGCTACTGAATCATGAAGGTCTCTGTGGCATTTGGAGCTATGAGGCACATTACGCTTAGTTTCGGCTCGGCAACAAAACATCCCCAGCTCATTAAAAAAGTTAAGAGTTGTAATAGTGATTGTCCTTTATAAAGAATAGTTTGCGGATTATTTGGGTAGATTTAATTGACCTAAAGAGCTAAAATATTTATAGTGTGTTACATAATTAACTCAATCGGACCTTGATAATTTAGAAGGAAATACAGTAAATCCACTCCATTTATATAGAGCTTTTGCCACTCTCCAAAACTCTTATACTACATATACATATACATACTAGTCAGCATTCACCCATTCATACAGAAGCAGGGGCTGCCATACAAGGTGACATCTGCTCAGGGTTAGGGTTATTCATTCTGTTGGCCATTGGGAGCAATTTGGGGTTAAGTCACTTGCCCAAAAACACACCAACATGTTGAATTTGGATCTAACCACCGACCTTCGAAATTGTTGGACAACCACTCTATCTCCTGAGCCACTGCCACCACACATTAAAACATTTTTTAATCAGTCAAGAAGCCCATTGGACATCAAATGTCTTTGCCAAAGACATTTAAAAGGGGCCCGGTTATGCTAGTTTGTGGTTTTCCCTTTCCTTTTGTGTGTTATATAGGTTTTTGTGCATTTAAATTGTCTGCAAAGGCTAAATCCCAAAGTTCCCTCCATAGTGACATCACTATGTAACACTTGTGCTTCTATTGGCTAACGCTCTGATGCATTCGCCAAGGGGCGGGATATCTCCAATCACAACAGAGCCGGCCAGCTAACCAATCAGAGCTGACTGGGCTCTGGTTTCAGACAGAGGGTGAAAAGAGGTGCTGCAGCACAGGTAGTATGAGAAAAAGTAAGAGCTTTTTGAACATTAAAGCATGGAGACATGTAGAGACACTACAAACTGATATACACCTGCACATAATAGGGCCCCTTTAAAACATGTAACATCTGAGTTTTTGGGATGGCATGGAAGATGGGCCGGTTTGGAAGCTTCAAGTTGAACTCAAAGAGCAGCTGACGTGGTTTTGTCTCTTAAATACTCCTGACCGTGGTGAGATCTGACCCCAGTGCGGAAACATCCACCCCAGGATCTCAGAGGAATACACTAATAGACGAGATTCCCGATTACGCCGTGTGAAACGCAGGCCAGCGACTGCTATAGAAATGTTGTTTTTCATTGATTATGTGGACTGTTGACCTCATCCTAGAGGGGCTCAGCGAGGAATTCATCCAAACTCTGAAAGGAAAACAAACTGGGCTCCAGCCATGCACTGTAATGGATCCTTGGGAACACTCTGGTTTCCAGGGCTATCTGGGACACTCAAATTAAACTTCTCTGGAGAAACAATGACAGAAAGTGTTGACACAAAACTTAATATGATTAAGATAATACATGTCCAAATAACTTGATACATGTAGACCCTACAATTGTGGATGTTACATATCTATTATTTTACTTGTATTATCTGCATGTACGCCGTGTTCCCATTACACAGCAGCATGCATCACCATGAAACAAAAGACTATAAAACATGAGATACTACGACTTGTGCTCCTTCTTTTAAGCCTGTCTATCTTTAAGCACTAAAACATTTTTGACATGCTGCATCAGTCTCAGAACAAAACAAAAAATAAAGTTTGGCTATAGTGATCAATTTGTTTTACAATGTCTTCGCAAAAAAACATTTTTAATTGGGAGAACTTGGAGCCAGAATGGCACAATTAGTATTTAACCAGTGGCGGCTGGTGGAAAATATTTTTGGTGGGGCTATTGATAGAGTGAATAAAACAATTTTTTTGGGACAAATGACCCCTTAAATTAGGACTTATGGTGATGTAATGGCGTGTTTCCAGTGTTACCGTGATTAAATTGTAATACACGTTTCTAAATGATGCCGAAGTAACAACATACTGATACCGGTGAGTAAAAACCATGAATTAATGCTTTGACAAGTCTGCAGACAGACGGCAGGCGAAAAACCTTTTAGAATGCTTGTTCCCTGAATGGAGCTTGGCTAAGCTAACGCTATATATGCTCCGACCGTCCACACTCTCAACAACAGCCTACAGACATAAATAAAGCAGCGACTGTATTCTCCATGACACAGACAGTCTGTGGTTTGTACTTGTTTAACTTTTGTCTAGTTTCTGAACAGATCGTATCTGTCCCCGGCTGTTTGAAGAGCAAGCACGTGAAACAAAAGATAGCATTTACCTGTTTGCATCCAGCTAGCCATGTGAGAAGCCTTGTTGATACGTTTTGTCTTTTTCACGAGCCTGCTGTGATATATACAAATCGGGTTGGTCCGGTCCAAGGTCTTTAAGTATCAATTTATCTCCCAAACTTCTCCTTTCAAAAGGATTGGAGAGTAGCTCTTGGGCGGACCGAGGCTCCGGCGACTCCACCTGCACACCATTCTCATCCAAATACTGCGTCACCTTGGTTACTCACGAGTCTAAAAAACAAATCACGTCAACGCACGTAAGCAACATGGGCGCTAACGTGAGCGCCCACGTGACCAAAATATTTGACGGCGCTGATTGGCTGAAATTATGTTTCGGCGGCACAGTTTACTATTGAGACTTTTGCAACCTGCTGGTTGCTGCTGTTTCGCTCGGGGGCTCTGCCCCGTAATGATAAACTAATGCCATGGGCAAGGCCAGGCAGGAAACAGGTGACTTATCTGTAACTTTAGACATCGTAACACAATTTTAAACGAGATTGTATTGTAGATTATACATTTTTGTGATACTAATTGTATGATATTTACTTTCATTAAAAATTAAAATATAATATATATATTTTTTAAATATATTTTTTTTAAATAAATATTTTTTTATTTAATATTTATTTTTATTTTTAATTTTGTATCTGGCAAGAGGTGGGGCGGCGCCCCGAGCGCCCCTATGGGCCGGCCGCCACTGTATTTAACCTGTTAAGCCCGAGAGACTCCGGTACCGGGGCCCTCACGGAAACATCTTGCAGGAAACAGTGTCTGAGGGCATGTTCATTTAATAAACTATGAATGTTTTATATCCATGTAACGGAAAGAAACTGATCTAACTGGTCCAAAAAAAAACCACAATGCTAATGCTGAGCCTCTGAATTAGCAACGAGCGAAAAATGCTAACAGATGACTGCACCGAAATTCACTCACAAAACCTTATTATTTATCTTTGCACATCCAACAACCCATCGTTTCACATCGTGAGGTGACACAGAATCGAAGGGTACCCTCATTATCACTCAATTATACGAACTCGGGGAGATAATATCAAGAACAGACATCAAAACATATGGCGCTAGGTAGCTAAAAACGCTAACATGGCTCACCTGTGTTGTAGTCTGGTCAAAAGTTGTCTTCAATGGCATTAAAACGATAAAAACGATGCTGAAGGTAATCCATAGGTTAATCCAATGTGTCTGTGTCACTTTTAATGATTTATGATAATCCACAAGCAATAAACCTGCTTTTCGGTTTTCAGATGTCAGAGCGAGAGATAGGTTCACTCTCATGCAAAACTGAATGCGCGAAGCCGCCACCTTTTTGTTTTACCATGTGTGTGAGTGGGAAGATTCCCCTTCGATTCTATTGGCTCTAACGGTCAGAAAGATATGTCAATCAACAAAATCGACCAATGTGTTCCAGAGAAACTGTAAAACCCCCATTTCCACCCAAATCACCTCAGAGGTGGAGTTTTTTTTGCTAAACCTCGCTAAAAAGGTCAAATGTCACTTGTTTTGCATCAATCTTGATACAGGGTACTTATTACATGTTGTACTTTGGATTCCTAAAGCTTTTAGTCTACCTTACCATCATCCAAGGGTAGTTTTCACTATAAGTAAAACATATTATTGGACAGACACTATCATTTACAGTTTTTTACCATGTTCAATCTGATTTTTCTTTAAAATAAAAAACATCTATATTGATTCTGACTCTTCTACATCCAACTCACAGGTTTATCATTACTTTGAACATGTTTTTATTACTTTAACCCTTTTAGAAGCGAAGATATGGTCATTTGTTCTGGGAATGTCATTTTCGAGCCTGAGACCTGAAAAACAGGCTCAGGGCTTAACTGGTTAAGACGAATACATATCTTGAAGATCGAGAAGCTTAAAGGTAGGGTAGGTAAGAATGGAGAAACCGGCTCGAGTGCACTAGAATTTGAAAATACACAACCGGAAAAAATCTGCCTCTTCCTTCAGACTTCCTTACAGAGCCCCTCCTCTAACACACACGAACGCGCACATGACCAATGAGGGCACGAGATAAATGTGTGCCCCGATGGAAGGCTGACAGGCAGGTAGGCCATCCAGTTACTTTAGCCGGGCCGGCTCAGATGATTTGTCGTGCTTTTTTTATAGCGCCACGGCTTCCACAGATGATGTATTATTATGTATTTATTGTCAAAGCATTTAATATATTCATTGCTATCGGGATGTTAAGAGCATTCCATGGAATATAACAAAAAGTGTTTCTGAAATAAATGACATACCCCACCTTTAAAGAGGCTTTAATAATATTGATTGTGTAATTGTTGGTATTTTCAATTATTATAAGTCTTTCAAATCCTATTTTCCAAAATAGAGTTTCCTTTTGATCCTTCGAATTGAAGAGGTTCAGCTAAATTCAGATGCTGGAAGCCATCGTCGTTCTAAAGGTCTGACTGGGACCGTGCAGTCGATTGTGAAAGTCCTGAAATGTTTTTTTCCCCTTCTGGCTTTATTGAACCTCCGGCACCCTTTTTTTCTGTTGGTGGTGCAAGCTGGTAGAAACTAAACTAAACAATTTATTCATCTGAATGTGCGACTGTTTCTTTGTGTCTCTGAGAACCTGAAAGGATTTAGAATTCCACGGAGGAGGAACTTGTAAGGGTTTCGCTCAATCCCAGTTTGTCCCTATTTGCGTTTCGGTGGACATATTATTGAAAAGGCCTTTTCTTTCTCCTCCTCCACCAGTTACAGCATTGCCAGCCGCGGCTTTGTTATGTATCTATTTATTTAGCTGCCGGAGTTAAATGGCTTAGTGACAAATTAGAGTGTAACGATAATGACCGCGATAGTTAACAACGCTCGCTTCTCATCGAACAGAGGAGGGAATTTCCAACGCCTTATTCTCCTATTCTAACGTATTTCACACCATCTCAATGTGAATGACAATTACTGCCCTCGATTTGAATGGGAGCTCTGAACTTTGTTTTCTTTCTCTCTCCTCTGAGTCTAATGTTTGCAACCCAGAAAGAGGCTGCCGGCTGCGACTGGAACACACAATAAGGGAGGAGGGGTTTTCTTTTTTTCAGAGGAGCAGGCCAATTTGGGAAAAAAAGGGGGTCAAGAATCAAAATGGGAATGACATTTGCCATCAGCGGAGGCCTTCTTTATTCCAGCCCTTTTCCCAAAGTGAGCCTGCATGGGAGGAGATCTGCATTGCAAATTGGCCGCGCACTGGTCCTTTTCACAAGTGGACAGGCGGGTCGGGGCATGGTTCCCACACACACCCCAACACACACCCCATCCCTCAATCCGCCCCCCGACAAACGCCCAACCCCCCCACTCACCTCACCTCAGTTTGCCCAAATGGCCTCCGTCGCAGCAGCGTTCTGCAGGCTGACTCCCGAGAGCAGGACACACAGTGGGGCTTTGTTCCAGACGCAGGACCCGGGGAGGGTCCGGGTCAAAAGGGAGGAGACCGACAACTTTGACAGGCTGCAAGTAAAAGGTGTAGAGAGTTACCCCCCTCACTACACCGGGTGTTTGTTTGTGTTTTCCCTCAGCTTTGCCAAATAAAGCAGCAGTTTTCTGTCACGATCTTAGTTTTGTGTTTCTGGTTTTGTTTCGAAATCCTGTTCTCCCTTTGTCTGGTCTTTGCTCTCCTGTGTCTTCCTTGCACCTCCATGTTTGTCCCTGTCGGCTATTTGTTCATATTCTTAAATAAAGCTCGCTTTCTGTGACTTTGAACCTTCTCCTCATTCTGCATTTGGGTCCTGACTTTCCCCATTCCTGACATTTTCATTATTTGATGGTTTTAGGTGAATGTCATGAGGATTGTTTAAGCTTTCAGACTTTCTTTGAGGTGGATACAACTTAAAAATGACCAATTATATATTATTTCACTCCAACAATAATATATAATTGGTCATTTTTAAGTTGTATCCACCTCAAAGAAAGTCTGAAAGCTTAAACAATCCTCATGACATTCACCTAAAACCATCAAATAATGAAAATGTCAGGAATGGGGAAACGTCAGGACCCAAATGCAGAATGAGGAGAAGGTTCAAAGTAACAGAAAGCGAGCTTTATTTAACAAAAAGCTGTCGAATATGAACAAATAGCCGACAGGGACAAACATGAAATAATATATAATAGGTCTGTCCTCAGTCACTTCCTAAATTGACCCAGCTTTGACAGGCTGCAAGTAAAGGTGGAGACTGCACAGTGAGAGTTGTGTGTTTGTTTCCCCTCAGCTTTACCAAGTAAAGCAGCAGTTTTCATTATTTCATTTCCTTTCATTATTATTTGTTCCGTTCATGATATGCACAACTTAATGTATAACAATTATTTACAAAACATGTCTCTATACCACACCATACCCGAAAAGGAGCAGGGAGAAGAACGTAATGTTATATTCTGCCCCTCTCTAAAAACATAGATGGTCTGTTCTTCATATCTTCTTATTCACAGCCAATCATAACAGTATCGTAGGAAAATGAGAGAAACACAAAGACGTACAAAAAATACTTGGTTCCCACTTGACAGTTAACGGAAAGAAAAAAAGAAAAAAACATCCACACCAAAACATTTGAGGCTTTAAGGTGAATACGTGTGGCTTCGTTTAGCCTTTTTTTGAGGTGGATAAATCCTTAAATAAATGACCAACTGCAATTTGTTTGACTTCTAATCACTTCCTTATTAAAGCCCTTTGAGCTGCACCTGTTGTATGAAAAGTAATCTACAAATAAAGCTTATTATTATTATTATTATTATTATTATTATTATTATTATTATTATTATTATTATATTATTATTATTATTTGTTGTACTTCTTAGATGAATAACTTACAGACAACTTCAAAACTGCTCACGGTGCATGGAGGAGAAGTGCAGCATTGGCACAGTGGGGGGCATGACACAGGATATGGAAACCGGCTATTATCACCTCCTGTTTCAGAGTCATGATGACAGGCGAGCATTTCTCTCACATGTCCTCCACTATGAATCTGATATCGAACATCTGTTGGTGGAAAAGGGGGGTAGAAAAGCACGGCCAAAAACAGCCAGTCAGTAGACGCTGGAAAAATATGGTGATTGTCAGCTGTTGGAGAGATGAGAAACGATGCCACATATCAGATTTAATATTTCTGCATTAGACGTACTTTCTGACGTCTAAAAGGCTGCCTTTCAATTCTCCAAATGAACAAGTTAGGCTCCAGGATGTTACATAACACTGTTGGTCCAAAACACGCATTGGCAGTGAATCTACTGCCTCGAAACGACCGTAAAAAAGCACCAGCATAATGCCCCAAAACGAAATGATTGTCAACACATTTGTCAATTTACATAAATGACTAATACATTTCAATCTACACATATTTTATAAACTTCTTCTTAGCCGAGACATGTGTTTTTCTCCTTGGACTACGATTAAAATACTCATTAAAATGACAAGCATCCACGTTTGTTTCCATTTGAAGTGATTGAAAGCTATTGCAACAACGGTGTCTGAGAGCTCACTTTAAAAAAAGGCCATAAATTGTAACCCCGTAACGTCCGCTTTGTCCAAGCTTTTAATATCAAGAGTTTTACGGCTGGCCTTGACATTGTGAGCGGGTTGTTGGAGTGTTATTGAGAGTGAGGGGCTCTGGGTGTTGTGGAGGAACTAAAGGTCACCCTAAACAACCCTGTCTCCTCTGTAATGACGTTCCCATACAACTCAACGGCATTGAAATTGAAAGAAAACAAGACGACAAAACGGCGGCTTCCGTCAGGTTTCAGATAAAAACAATCACGGTTTGGCTAAAATAAATCTATTATTGAGGTCTAGGTTCATTTAAAAAAGTGACTTTGGATTTCACACGGGACATGAACAGTTCACTTGTGGTTGAAAATCCCCAAGCAGACTTCCGCAGACTTATTAAAAACGTATATTCGATATGTTAAAAACTGTAATACGGGACGAAATGGGTTAACTGAAAATGCACATTACTTGTATGGGAATGTCATTAATGAATCTCTTTCCAATCCCGAACACACATTTTAGTCTGGCGTTGGCCGTATTTAAAGGACACAGAACCAGAGCAGTTTACAATGGGTTTCACAGAAGGAGAATGTTTCCTAAAACATTCATGTTCCTCATGAAGTAATGCTTTGTTCCCGGTGGAGGAAGAGTTCTCTTGTCCTTTTGACAATGAACAAGTGAAAAAGACAAGGGTTAAAAGACAAATCTGAGCTTCTGGAGACAAATTGGATGTGTTCAGGCTTTTATAGCAATATGGAAACGATATGAATGTTAGTGATAAAGCAACACATTGATATCCTTTGGAGTTGTTTATCAGATTTAAGAGTTTTCTAAAATGTCTTGCAGCACAAAACGCCTCTCAAAGGAGTGAAACACAACATCACCTACCTTGCATAATATCCCTTTGGTTCGGATCTGCTTCAAAATGAACCATGTTCTTCCTTGGCTCGGGCAATTCCCTTTCACAAAGTGTTATGACAATCCGGATAGGAGTTGTTCCATGATCCTAATTAAAGAAATACATTTTCTAACAATCCTGAGAACATTTTTGGAGATTAAATGATTTGTGTATTGATGTTTGCGGCCCCCGTCGTAAGTCAGATGCTAAATCTCAAGGAGCTATCCTTTAATACATTCTCAAATTCTCTCGAATAACAATACAAAATAAAAACTGTATAAGTCGATGGTTTCGGCGCAGGGACTGAAAAGGGCAAAAGTTGAAGATTCAAAAAATGATGTCCGACTTCCTGTTGGGTTTACGATATACTTTTACGTGCGTCCCATCATGCTGCATATGTGTACCGAGTTTCAGTGAAAGCACAACCAAACGCTGCTTGTTAGGGGGCGCTATAGAGTCATTTTCTGTGCGCCACTTATGAAACCCCTAATGGAAATATATTTACACCTGACCCGACAAGTGTTCAAAACATTTCTGTCTTTTATGCATTCTAAGGCCAAAAAAGAGGCAATTCATTTGGTAGAAAAAATAAAATAAGAAAAATAATACTATAGGTCTTCGCCTCCGACTTTCTGGAGCTCAGGCCCTAAAATAGACATAACATGTGTATTCGCAGAGCTTGCACACCAACAAGTCATATAACTAACCACTCCCTCATCAAACATCTAACCACCAATCAGAAGACAGCACCTCAAAGTGGCGTTTAAAAGCTTTTCTCACACATGCCTTTGTCTGCAGGTTTGCCCTTCGCTTCAGCATAGGGTTCATGGAAACACAGATGAGGTGAGGAGGTGGAGAGGATATTTATTTATCTTTTCCCCTTGGGCCGGGGACCTCGTGGTTTATATTGGCCTGTGTGAAAGGGGGAGGCTGCTCAGGGGCCCTTCTTTTTTAGTGTGGCCCCGTCTCTCTGTCTCCGCCTTTATGCTCAGGCGCTTTGAGACGGGACGTGAAGGTATGCGGCGGAGAGAGGAACGCTCAGGGATGAATGGCTGCACGTTCTGAGTTGTTTTTAAAGTACAGGGTTGTTTTCAGCCCAGTGTGTTCTCTCCTCCACAACGCAGCAGCAGATTTATTATTGAGCTATCCTGTTGTTCCGTGCAAGAGGAATTAAGATTGAGACATGGAAGAACTGCAGATTGTTTGGGTGGTAGATAGCCAAAAAGTACTTACTGTAAATGAACAGACTTTTTGTAGTTATTATTTTTAAACCATGCAGAAATTATAAAAACAATTCTGGTTTCTGCTTAACAAATGTGATCGTCTTATAATAACAATAATACATTTATTTTGGGGGCGCCTTTCAAAACACCCAAGGACACCTTACAGGGTTACAGATTTACAATTTACATTTACAATTTTACCTTACAAATTAAAACAGTGGATTTAGTGAAGTATCAGCCGGGGTAAGACGAGACAAACAACAGGAAATGGACTACAAAAGGACACAGGGTACAGATTATTATGCTTCTTTAATTAAACGGTTGGGTTTATACTGTTAGTCGGACAGATTAAGACGTATCATTGGGCTCAAGGGAGATGTGATGGGCCTTTCAGTATTATTTCTGAGGCAATAATTATTAGTTTCAGCCCTAAATGGATTGACCTCCAGATTCTAACCAAATGAGACAATTAAAGATCTTCTGTATCGTTAGAAGACGCTTTCGAGAGAAAACGCAAATATTAACCAAAAAGTTATTAATCAAAATAAATGATCATAAAAAGCCGTGTAACCAAATGAATCCTAAGACATCATGACACTTAAACAATTTAAGATTTATCCACAATACCATACTTCCCAGCAGCTGAAGATAAGTTCAGTAACTCATGACTTTGCAACACAAATGGGGATTTGTATATTAGCACTGAAATGCAGCAGGAAACAGTTTTCCTTCTGCCGCAGTGAGACGGTGAAAAGGAGAATTTCAGCGCTTGACAAAACTGAACTTTGGTGTCTCCATTCAGACTCTGTGAAGCGTTGCTCTCTCCGAGACTCTGCGAGACAGCTATTAACGAGCGAGCTGATTTCAAAGGCCCTCTGGGTTGGAGAGACTGCATGTCCGGGCATCTGTGGAAGAGGGGGGAGAATAAAAAGTCCCATATTGCTCTCTCTCTCTCTCTCTCTCCCTCTCTCTCTCTGCCTTTGAGAGCTGACAGAAGTTTCGACAGTGGCAGTAAATCCAGACCTGCTGGGAGGCGATGGGAAGGCCTTTCTGCACTTCAAGGACACCGAGCGTCTGCCGGCCGGATAGCCTGTCAGAATTACTAAAGCTGATAATAAATGTGCTCTCGCGCAGCTGTGGCTGTGAAAACGAGCGCCGAGGCACTGAGGTGGAGGCGAGAGCTGGAGGAGACAACTGGAAAAAACGGGGAGTCAGATTTACTGAGGAATATCTAGGTAACACATTGCCCACAGAAAACCTAAGTAAATGTAACAACGTATATTTCAAGTAGCTTCGACTTACAGTTAAGAAGTGGTTGTTACTAAACGCAATCAAGTAAACTATGTTATGTACATTTTACTTATTATTGCGTAGTAGATTTGACTTAAGATTTGATTTGCATTTTATTAGAAAATCTCCAGTAAATAAGATGTGGCTTTTCAGGTTGTTTTTACTTCCTTTTAGTTAATAAATATGTAGGTAATATAATTGATTCTACATGTAACATCAAATGCAATTCTTATTCAATAAAACAGTCTTACACTAAGGCTACTACAAAACATGAAACAGTAGAGGCTGGCATAACTTTTTACAGAAGGAGGAATTGTAACAGTGAAGGCGAAGAGGGACGTTTATCCCTACTGCACGACACAAACTCAAAACCTAAGCAATGTATTCGTCTAATTTCTACACAGAAAATGTCTTTAGACTCGATAAGACCTCATAACTTAAGGAGTAACAATGCAGTGAGATATAGGCTTTTGTTTTTAGACAAAGCATCTTGCAAACATATTATCTTGAGTTGTATCTCAATCAATCAATCAATGTTTATTTATATAGCCCAATATCACAAATGTTACATTTGTCTCAGTGGTCTTCACAGTGTGTACAGAATATCAGTATGACAATACGACACCCTCTGTCCTTAGACCCTCTGTCCTTAGACCCTCTATCTTTAGACCCTCTGTCCTTAGACCCTCTGTCCTTAGACCCTCTGTCCTTAGACCCTCACATCGTACAAGGAAAAACTTCCAAGGAAAACCCAGTTTAAAGGGAAACATGGGAGAAACCTCAGGGAGAGCAACAGAGGAGGGATCCCTCTCCCAGGACGGACAGACGTGCAATAGATGCCGTGTGTAAATTGAAAAGATAATACATTTGCAACATAGGTAGTCCAAATGTTTGGAAATGCATGTGTGTAATAGGAAGATGAATCCACGAGGATATCCATCCAGGACCGATGATCACCAAAAGGAAAGACATTTGGGGAAGCTGGGTTAATCGGAACATGAGAGTACACAGGTATAGACAGCGAGAAGGAAGAAGTAAGATGTCCCCCGACAAACTAAGCCTATATCAGCAAAACTAGGGGCTGAATCTAATCAGCCCTAACTATAAGCTTTATCAAAAAGGAAGGTCTTAAGCGCACTCTTAAAAAACGGATAGGGTGTCTGCCGCCCGAACACAAACTGGAAGCTGATTCCACAAATGTGGAGCTTGATAAGAAAAGGCTCTGTCTCCCATTGTACTTTTAGAGACTCTAGGAACAACCAACAACCCTGCATTCTTGGAACGCAATGCCCTAGTAGGACAGTAGGGTATAATGAGTTCTTTAAGGTAAGATGGCGCCTGCCCATTAAGGGCTTTGTAGGCGAGAAGAAGAATTTTAAATTCTATCCTGTGTTCTATAGGGAGCCAGTGTAAGGCAGCCAGAACAGGAGTAATGTGGTCCCTTTTCCTAACTCTGGTTAGTACACGAGCCGCAGCATTTTGAATCAGCTGAAGCGACTTGATTGACTTCTTGGTACTCCCTGATAATAAAGAGTTACAATAATCCAGCCTAGAAGTAACAAATGCATGGACTAGTTTCTCTGCATCGCTTTGAGGCAAGATATGCCTGATTTTTGCAATGTTACATAGATGGAAGTAGGCGGTCCTTGAAATTGATTTTATGTGGGCGTTAAAGGATAAATCCTGATCAAATATAACACCAAGATTCCTTATAGTCTCACTGGAGGCCAAATGAATGCCATCCATAGTTAGTATATATTTAGATAATTTGTTTCGTAGATTCTTCGGGCCAAGTACAATAACTTCAGTTCAGTTCGTGTTTAACATCAAAAAGTTTAAGGTCATCCACATTTTTAAGTCCTTAAGGCAGTCTTGAATTTTATTTAGATGATTAATTTCATCAGGCTTGATTGATAAATATAGTTGAGTATCATCCGCATAACAATGAAAGTTTACGGAATGATTCCTTATAATATTGCCTAACGGAAGCATATATAATGTGAACAAAATAGGTCCGAGCACTGAGCCCTGTGGCACTCCATGGCTAACTTTGGTTTGCGTTGAAGATTCATCGTTAACACGTACAAACTGAGAGCGTTCAGATAGATAGGACCTAAACCAGCCTAAAGCAGTTCCCTTTATGCCAACTAAGTGCTCTAGTCTTTGCAATAGGATATCATGGTCGATAGTATCAAATGCAGCACTGACATCGAGCAAAACAAGGATAGAGACAAGTCCCTTGTCTGAGGCTATTAGAATATCATGTGTGACTTTAACCAGAGCTGTCTCTGTGCTATGATGTGTTCTAAAGCCAGACTGAAAATCTTCAAATAAATCATTGTTTTTTAAGTAATCACACAGCTGTTTTGCGACCGCTTTCTGAAGAATCTTTGAGAGGAACGGAAGATTAGAAATAGGTCTATAGTTGGCTAAAACCTCTGGATCGAGGTTGTGCTTTTTAAGAAGCGGTTTTATCACTGCTACTTTGAATGATTGTGGAACATAGCCTGATAATAAAGACATATTCATAATATTTAATAAAGAAGTGCTAATTAATGGAAAAACTTCCTTCAACAGCTTAGTTGGAATTGGGTCTAACATGCACGTTGATGGTTTGGAAGAGAGAATCATTGAATGTAATTGTTCAAGGTTAATGGCTGAAAAGCATTCTAGTTTACTATCTAGTGTAATATTAGAACTTACGATTCCGGGAGCTGTTGATAACACTATACTGGTCAAAGGCAAGAGGTCATTTATTTTGTTTCTAA
Source organism: Champsocephalus esox (assembly GCA_036324585.1). Lineage (NCBI taxonomy): Eukaryota > Metazoa > Chordata > Actinopteri > Perciformes > Channichthyidae > Champsocephalus > Champsocephalus esox. The sequence continues at coordinate 36,093,403 of CM070481.1, forward strand.
GAGTAACAATTTTATCGTTAAAAAAGCACATAAAATCATTACTACTGAGTGCTGTGGGAATAGAAGGCTCAATGGAGCTGTGGCTCTCTGTCAGCCTGGCTACAGTGCTGAAAAGAAATCTCAGATTAAACAATGTTTTTTTTACATTTTTATTAGATATTCCCCAACTAACATCAGAAAACAGCTTATTCTGTGACAACATTTCCAAGTTTTGATCAAAAATAGCTCAGAATAAGTTTTCCTAGCTCATTACAAGATCTGATTCATCTAAATATCCCGTCTTTATCTCAATCTTACCAAGCTAATGTTCACTTTTTATTCACATTTTTCCAGTGTGCACATTTTGAAATATAGTCTCTTTTTTCCGTCATATGCGAGACATGCTGAGAGACATCTCTGACATGTGCCAATCGATATGTCTCAAACTGTCACGATTCTCATGTTATGTCACGTTTGTAGTTTTGTCAGTGTTGGTGTTTTTCTTGTCTTTTGGTTTTATTGTGTAAAGTGTTCACCCCCGTTTCCTGCCTGTCTGCTTTCTGTCCGTTTCCCTCCCTGATTACCCGATTGTGTTCACCTGTTGTCCTTGTGTTTCTCCTCCCCTGCCCAGCTGTGTCTTGTTCTGTGATTACCCTTCTGTGTATTTAGTCTAGTCTCCCCCTGTGTTCCATGTCGGTTCATTGTTTCCCCTCCATGTTATTCCACGGTCTGTGTTCCTTGTGCTGCTCGTTGGTTTTGGATATTTTCGATACTGCCTTTTTTGCCACAGCTTTATATTATTTAATAAAGCTCGCTTTTCGTTAAATTCTGCATTTGGGTCCTACCTGCTTCACCCATTTCGTAACACAAACCCAGATGAGGCCATTCTGCTGGAAACATGTCCATTACTCATAACCGGTGATGTTTGATCCAATATAATTTAAAGGGGTGCTTTTAAATCTGGCAGAGCTGTTTTTATGGCCGCCGGATTGGGCGCCTCCCCGGTAATTTTGCCCAGGATTGTCATAATCTCACCACAATCACACTGCTATTATATATTCCCCTTTAGTTTAAGCAAATTAAAGCATTTTATGGTGCGTATATCCGCAGGGGGGCTTGTAAATCTGGCAGAGCTGTTTTTATGGCTGCCGGATTTGGCACCTTCCCTGTAATTTGTGTCGTAATCTCACCAAATCAAACTGGTATATATATTCCCCCTATAGTTTAAGCAGATTAAAGCATTTCACTCTGGATTTAGCGTGTATACGTCAGCAGGGGGGCTTGTACATCTGGTGATATGGCTGCTGGATTTGGCACCCCCCCACCACATTACAATAATATCATTTTGACAGCAAATCTTTGGCTTTAAAGCCTCGACTGAAAATCACAAGGCTAAAAATATGCATGTTACGGCCCTGATGATGAGCACACATGACGATTGCTGGGATCAATCTGAAGTTCACAGTCACGGGGCAAACTTTCGACACACTTCTGCCGCCTCAGGGCCTGTTCACTCTGCAGCATGCATGTCAGGATTTAATCCCAACTCTATGAACTGTCACCGGGAAACAATACGGCAGTGTTTTGCACCCAGTGAATAAAATGGATTCAGAATGTAGAAACAAGTGTTGTTGTGAACTGTTCTCTTCAAGTATGAAAGTGATAATGCAGTCAGTAGGATTTTATACAAATACACTTCAGAGACAGGTTATGCCGAGTACATTTTGAGGCGTCTCCTCACATCCATGCAGGAGCTGCGTCTCGTTCCTTTGGCTCTGGGATTCCTGTGATCCGCCTCTCACAATGTAAAGGCAGGTGATACGTGTCCCTTTGCAATTTCCCTCATCTGAAGCCGTTATTTCCTTTCTTATCACACACATGGAATGAGATCTGTGAGAAGTATTTTCTCTTGGTATTTGCCCCTCTCTATTTTCCCCTTCTTCCTTTCACCCACTCGCTGTCCCTCGCTCCCCCAGCTCTCCCCCTCACGCTGTGTTCAGTTTGCTTTGAGCCACTCTCAGTGCATTTCGGCTGAAATGTGAGTGTGTGAATAACTCTATTGGGTTCCTTCCTTTCCCCCCACCCTGCAGTTCAGGCAGTGTCCAGGACCTCCTCGTGAGGCTCCCATGGGCGTACCTGGTGTTTGAAGCCATCTGCCCGGGAACAGAAACACCTCCAGGGGGGGAGGTAGAAAGACAGATGAAGATTTTTTGTATTGATTTTATACTTTTGTGACACATTTCTTATTCTAAAAAAATCTAAAATATCTTTGGGTTCCAGAATAACAATGCAGAAGCAAGAACCCTCTCTTTGTTGGGATTGGACAGTCATCCAAATAAATTAGTTTAGGCAACACATTCGTATTAAAACAATTATGTCGGCTTCTCCAAAACACATTCACAATCTTTATTTCTCCCAAATCCAACCGTTAGTCAGATAACCTGGAAATGGTTGCATGTCTCAAACTTCTGTACTTAAATGTTCTCTCTTGAGAGTGCATCCAAATGTGAAGGGTTAAACAATTCAGTGCACTATGAGTACCCTTATGGTGTACTCGTAGCGTTCAAAATGTTGAACACTGGACCCTGCTCCCTGTCACCTTGGCAACCGAACAACATTTGAGGAACTAGCAATGTTAGCAGTTGCTCCTGTGAACACAGCACCTTACACATTTGTATAAAAAGTTATACATGTGAATTTTTCGTCTACTTAATAAACTATACTGTTGTCTAAAAGAAGCGTTGTTAATTTTATTTGGTTAATTGAGCTGTCTGTAGGGAATATGCTAACGATAAACGATGTTAAACGATAAAGCTATCTTGCTAGCTAAAGCTATCTAGCTAGCTTGACTTTCTGGGAAGGCACAGCAGCCGTGTGCGATTTGATACATTACACACATATAATATATAAATGATTATAAAACAGACAAGTCATCAAGCAATCTGATTGGTTCTTAGTCGTGATATAATCAGCGTATACCACGGGTAGAATTGTGTTACTTTTCACAACAAGTCAGTATCCCTCCGCGTCTGAGAAAAGCTACAACCCGTTAATACTGTTACATTACGTCCGTTACGAAACTAACTAAACTAACAAAGCTTGAGATGGCATGTAAGGGATAATGTGCAGCAAGGACTGTTGTTAAGGACGCTCACATCTGCAGAAAGAAGTCCGGTCGATTTAACTGTATACAGTTTGCGTCGGGCCGAACCACGCCCCTTAGCTGTGATATAATGAGCATATACCACGGCCTGTCGTGAGCTATTGCTTAAATATACTGTAGTCATACTACTCCAGTCTCTGGCTTCACATCTTTGTTCATCTATTACTTTCTTCTTGCCAAGGCTTACGAGCAGCTGGATAAATTATTCTGCAACTTTCTGACGGGTTTCTGTTGAATGAAGCAACCTTTAAAGTCCAACATGTTCTGTTACATTATATATTCAGCAGACCTGCTAAAAACAACATACAGCCTACAGTTTTTGTCAGGCTTCTTGCCACAGTAGCTTTCAACAGCGGGCTGACTTTTAATCTCTTGATAGTCTTAATAACCTTTTAAAATCCTTTGCATAATTCTGGCATGGATTAAATATCACAGTGTGACTCTGAAACATCAATGCAGAGATTTCCATTCAGAATGGGAACATGTTCTAACATCGCTTTAATGTAATCTGAAATGTCTTTACTTGAAGTGGTTTGTGAGCTTTGAGGTAAAATCAGATAGCTTTACACAATAAGATAAGAAGCCACCTATGCTGTGTCGAGCCACCAGCCTCACACTGGCATTTTGCCATGTTCTGGTTCATCCTGTGGTCTCGCTATCTGTGTACATATTACTCACTCGCCGCTTTTCAACTCTACCGCCTGTGGAATTCAAAGAGAAGAGCATGTTTGAAATACACTGATTATTTCAACTGGTTGCAACATGGACACAGCTAGTATCAGTATCTCCAGGTTATGTGAGGATTGTGGAACATGTAATCCAACTGTGGTTACGTTTTTAACCACGGTATATTTCACTCCTATAATGATACTCAACATTCTCCTGGATATTCTGACAATAATAAAGGAACAGACATCAGAACTGCAGAAAGTCAGTCACAATACAACGCAGTATTTTGACTGTGCCTTGGCCAATACACTCGAATAACAATAGTTCTCATTTCTGTTTGTGGCTCTTAAAAATGATGACGCGTATTCGAAGCTAATATACTTGCTATTCGGAGTTTGCATCTTCATGGTTGGTTGCACTTGCTTTGGATAAAAGCATCAGCTAAATGAAAACAATGTAAAGGTACGAAGAGAAATTAAATTGGCCGATGAACCACGGTAGTTTTCCTGGAGGCGATGAGAGGGATTGCAGACAGGTAAGCAGGTAGCTAAAGTGCAGGGACCCAACAACCAGTAGAGTGTTTGAGAACACACACACACACACACACACATACACACACACACGCATGCACGCACACACACACACACACACACACACACACACACACACGCACACAAGCCTGGCCCTGACACATTTATTTATTTGTGTTTCCTGTTTCTTCTCTCAGCTTGGTATGCAGGCTGTAAATACAAACCAATAACCTCAGCCTACATTGCTGCAAAAACAGGACATTTTGAATTCTTGTTGATGCATTTTGATTTTGGAAACAAACATTTGCTAAATTATCCAGAAAACGATTCAAATTACAGAAGTGAACTGATTCAAAAGGTTTTTGCAAAATAAAAACGTACACAATTTAATTTTAAACTTGCTGAATGGGTGATTCTTATCAATGTTTTCCATTCAATTGGTGTTTTGGTTCAATGAATGTTTGCTGGGGTAGATACGTTATAACCATTCAGTGATCTGACCATGCGTGGCATTGAGCCATCTGCACGAGGTCTGTCCAATAAATACATTTTTTAACCTTGGAAATGTTACAACTTTCTGACATCGTTCTGTGAGACATTTCCCACTGGACATTCCTGCTTTGCTATATGAAATTAACCAGCAACTGAAATAATAACAGTTCAATCAGGAGAGACAGTTTTGATACATATTTATTGCCAGAAATACACATGAATGTAAAGGAGTTTTGGCGATTAGGCCCCGTTGAGCAGGAATATCGACCGCGGGGGCAATGCTGGTAGATCGCGAGTCATTCATACAAAAAAAAATCCAGCTCCGTTAAAATAGACAAAACAGATTTTTATCCCTCCTCCCTTGGCCTCCCTGCCACTTAATTCAGTTTACTTGATTGACAGAAAAAGCGACCAATCGCTTTCCAGTCTGTTAACCCAGAATGCAAAGCAATACAAAATCCAGTGCCGGGAAAACTCAAAGTTAAAGAGCAAACAAAGACAAACAACAAAATGAGTGCGGGACCGAGCAAGAAGCTAAAGACATACCACTTCCACCCAGAATGGGAGGAAGAATGTTGTTTTGTGATGTCACATTCAACGGTTATTTGCCTTATTTGTAAAGCAAGCGTCGCTCTGCCAAAGAAAGATAACGTGGAGAGGCATTATCGGAGTGTTCACAAGGCATATAACAGCGACTTCCGAAATCTCTCCCCCGGGTGTTTGTGCGAGGGGGCGGGGCAGTTTACACACACACGCAGCTGCTCCATGCAGCAACACACGGAGGGGATGGCTGAGAGAAGCGCTCCAAGGTGTGGTTACATGTTAACCGTCTCGAGGTGGACAATGCTCGTTGCCAAGAGTGTTTAGCATGTCAGGGCGGTAACACAAGCAATTTGTCTAAACATTTAGCAAAAGTGCTCCACATTCAGATGGAGGAATGCACCGGGTTCGACTGTCTTTCTAGCAGCTCTGTAGCCGCGTCCACGAGGAACCTTTCCACGTCAGGTGTTATGTATGCTAGCAGCAACACACGGAGTTAACTCAATGATACAAACATGTGTTAATGATTTGAGGAAACAGAGTTATTTATTTTGTTAAAGTTTCAGCTATTCTGTTTACAGTGCTGTCATCAGATTATTTAATAATTTGAATAAAAAGGAATGTTAGTTTTGTTCACAATGTGTTTAGTTAATTTAATAATATATGTATTTTTGAATCAAGTATTCATCTTTATCGTCTTCATTGCTAGTTTCCACATGCCTAAAACAACCTGAAGCTAAATCTAAAAGTTGATGGCTAAATAAGAGCGTTTGAGAAATTGTGCAAAGCATACAGTAATAGTCCGAATAGTCGATTAATCGTTTCATTAATCGATAGATTAATCGATTATCAAATGAGTCGTTTGTTGCAGCACTATTGTAGTTATCATGTTTACATAAAACGTGTTTTTCAGCTACGCTTGCAATTTGGAATTTTATGTTTGGTTGGTAGACCTCGGTGAGCTGGTCATTTCAAAAGTAGCTCACCAGCCAAAAAAGTGTGGGCACCCCTGGTCTAGACACTGGTGGTGGTGATGGATAGCTGGGGTCGGTCTGAAGAGGAGGGGCTTAGCTTGACCCTGGATTCAGATGGACGGGAGGTGAAGAGGGGTGGAGGACGAGGGTTGCGCCGATTCACCTGGCATGAGAGCTGTCAGAGGGGAGTGCAGATTTAAAAGGTTTAGCGGAGCGATATGAGAGGCTTGTGAGAATAGAGCGAAGTGATTAAGCTGCGGAGTGACGCCCCCGATCACTTATTGAGAGGAGAGAGAGTATGGAAATAGTGAATGAATGAGTCTTCCTGGTTGAACTTGCTCTGAGCTCAATATGTCAGCCAAAGAAGCAGCATGTTAATATCATAGCATTACTCAAAATGAGTCACACATATTTGATAACAAAAAGTATTTTATAAAGCATTTGGATTCATACTTAATCTGTTTGTTGAATAATAGGATTTAGATGAATGTGATAGGATTCTGTTTTTGTCATTTCATACTTAAACTCCCCCATATGCTGTGCCATCTGTGCTCCACATAGCTGTGCTGTTTTCTATTGGATCAGCACACAACCTGGCAACCTAACAATGTGAAACCCAAATAATGGACTGTGTGTTTGCTCAGGAAATCAACCAATTGCAAGTTCACATATGTCTATTTCCATGCCACCCCTTAGACCCAAATGGCGACAGTTTCTCTTGGCTGCACATGCTAACGCTAAGCATGCTAGCAGGAGGGCAGCATCCAGCCAGAGCAGAACCGCCTTCTGCCGAAAAGGGCCAATGTTGCAAAGAGCTGGTCCTGGAGGAAAGTGTTGGGAGTTTATGTTGGCTCAGACCTCGGCTCTCGTTCAACAGACTTGACCTCTTCCAGACCAGTCAACTAACAAAGTATGTGGACTCCCAGGGAGAAGGCAAATGAGGGGAAGCAATTATTAGAGAGGAATATTCTCTCTGCTTTTTCAAGGAGGTTTGAATGATTCATCCGTGTATGCACTTTGGATTGAATATGGATTTTTGGGACAAAGCAAATATTAACAGTTTATAATTACCTACCATTACGTGAGTGTATCTGAATCTGAATCCCGAATACAAAAATCTAAATATATTCATAAATATGTATAAAAATAGGTATATCCGATTGTGTATATAATATATAGGATGTACACATTTACATATTTTGATATATATGTGTATTTTTGTATTCGGGATTATGGAAAACGGTATGTACACACAAACTGAAAGATTGACAATAATGTTGACTTTGAGGATGTCTCAATATATATTTCTGGTATCCAATGCATGACAAGATGATAACATACAACTCAAGGCCAATTATTTACACTTAATTGATTCTTATATTCAAAACTAATAAATCTTGGTTTTAGAAAAAAGTGTATATTTTCACATAAAGTGTTGAACCTTATATATTGTAAGGGTATTCGTTTCAGTTTTCAATTAATATTGTCACTACTGACTGACTGCATGTGGTTTAAACATGTGGTGATGATTGACGTTGGCTTTACAATACATTATAGTCTGTGGTGGACATGTTTCCCTCATTGGTTATTAGAGCTGCCGCTTGAGGGATGGATATTTATGTTTTCCGTGGTTCAACAATAAATGTAGTAAAAATAAAAAACGTACCTAGTAGTCACGGCTAAAACGGTCCCAGCTATTTGTATTCTTTCAAACATACACGTTGCTGTACATTCCCCGGAGTCATACCATGTGTGAGTGTGGTGTGAAATGGAGAGCTGCAGTGTAACTGTAATCTGAATGTCAAACCCATGACGACCTTTACAATTCCACAGACAGCGCTGTTTATAATTAGTTTCATTTAACCTTTTATTTGTCCAGGTTTTTCTCGGCATAAAATGTCGACTTCTGTTCAGCAACACTTTGCCTCAGCTCCATACGATAACATACATGTTCACACCTGAACTGCCAAAAACAGCTGCGGTCCAATTCATTGAGGTTTCCACCCTATGTGTAACAGTTATATTCCTGTTCAAAAGCAGCTGTGGTGGAATGATTAAACATGGATTGTTCCCTCTATCCAGTGACTTAAAGGGGAACCAACGGATAAGTACGTTTTAATTGGCTGAATAGTATAAGTAGTATATTGTTATAATTGCTCCTTTGGTTCTGGGGGTTAGCATTAGGGTTAGGGTTAGGGTTAGGGTTAGGGTTAGGGTTTTCAAGTAACACCGGTAATGTTAGGGTTATCTCTGCTCGGGTTTGCAGAATAAAGTTTGGAATAGAAAGCCTGCCATACACACCGAGATCATGGATTTGAGATACATCCGACTTTAAAGATCACCTATTATACAAAATCCACTTCTTCATGTCTCTTCTACATCAACATGTGTCCCCTCTTCTCCATGTATCTTCTACATCAACACGTGTCCCCTCTTCTTCATGTCTCTTCTACATCAACATGTGTCCCCTCTTCTTCATGTCTCTTCTACATCAACATGTGTCCCCTCTTCTCCATGTCTCTTCTACATCAACATGTGTCCCCTCTTCTTCACATCTCTTCTACATCAACATGTGTCCCCTCTCCTTCATGTCTCTTCTACATCAACATGTGTCCCCTCTTCTTCACGTCTCTTCTACATCACCATGTGTCCCCTCTTCTTCATGTCTCTTCTACATCAACATGTGTCCCCTCTTCTTCATGTCTCTTCTACATCAACATGTGTCCCCTCTTCTTCACTTCACGTCTCTTCTACATCAACACGTGTCCCCTCTTCTTCATGTCTCCTCTACATCAGCATGTGTCCCTTCTTCTTCATGTCTCTTCTTCATAAACATGTGTCCCCTCTTCTCCATGTCTCTTCTTCATCAACATGTCTCTTCTTCATCAACATGTGTCCCCTCTTCTTCATGTCTCTTCTACATCAACATGTGTCCCCTCTTCTCCATGTCTCTTCTACATCAACATGTGTCCCCTCTTCTTCATGTCTCTTCTTCATCAACATGTGTCCCCTCTTCTCCATGTCTCTTCTACATCAACATGTGTACCCTCTTCTACATATCTCTTCTACATCAACATGTGTCCCCTCTTCTTCATGTCTCTTCTACATCAACACGTATCCCCTCTTCCTCATGTCTCTTCTACATCAACATGTGTCCCTTCTTCTTCATGTCTCTTCTACATCAGCATGTGTCCCCTCTTCTTCATGTCTCTTCTACATCAACATGTGTCCCCTCTTCTTCATGTCTCTTCTACATCAACATGTGTCCCCTCTTCTTCATGTCTCTTCTACATCAACATGTGTCCCCTCTTCTTCATGTCTCTTCTACATCAACATGTGTCCCCTCTTCTTCATGTCTCTTCTACATCAACATGTGTCCCCTCTGTGGAAAGAGACTCTCAAAGTTTCAGGAACAAAGATTCTCTCTCTTTTTGATCCATTTCTATAAAAACCTGTTTGAAAATTACCTGATCAGATTTTGGCCACTTTGTGATGTCATGACGATGTTTTGTCTTGAGTAACCATTAGCCAATCACCAACAAGGTACCCCACCTGTGGGGAGGGGCTCCTTATTTCCATCTAAAGTCACAGACAGAGAATCAGCACTTTGGAAACAGGGCTGAAACAGAGGGGATTATGGGTAATGCTGCAATGATCTGTTTGGTGTTTCAGCCAATCAGAGACATGCTCTGTATATATCTGAGACCTGTAATATATTGATGAAAAACAGGAGAATAGGGGACCTTTAAAATTTGATATGCAACACAGACTTTGCTGTAACACTGTGAGTCACCTGACTTTTTGAATGCACAATGACGAACGGTCGGATAATTCCTGGACACAAGAAAATAATAATTTTGTTGTTATACAATCTGTCTAGCTCATAAAAAAAATCCATGAATGCATGTTCATTTGAGCTCCTTGACATACATTCAAGTAACAATCCTCAATTGGTACACACTGTATTGGTACAGCTCTTTTGGGCAGTTAAAAACTCCCTAATGTTCAGTTTCAACTATTAGTATCTAGAAAGTAGAGACATTCTAAATAAAGCATTTGGGTTTAAAAGGTAGCTTGCTTACAGTAACACACACATGCTGACTTTAAAATTATGAGGTACTCCTGTTTTTAAATCAGCGTTTCTCAAAGTGTGGGGCGTGCCCCACTGGTGGGGCGCAGAGATGTGATAGGTGGGTCGCCAAATACAAAATAATTTTTTTAATAAAATGTAAAAAAAAACATTACATCACACTGGTGGAATATCAAAACAACGGAACGGGGTGCAAAACGCACCTTTATCTATTTAATAAAGTTTTAAAAAATAAAGTAAGAAATCATTCCAATGTGTAGGCTACTATAGGACAGTAAAACGTTTAAAAGGGGAGGGATTAGTCAAATATGCATCAAAAGAAAGAATGCTAACTAGGTAACATAAGATAAGAATAAACAAGTTTAAATGATTTGTTGTGATCATATTCTAAAGATGTTTGGATTATTGAAAAATATACAGCTCCCTTTCATCTGAGTGCTGAGAGCTGTGTCCATAATTCATGTTAGGCTCAAAGTAGGGCTGCTCGATTATGGCAAAAATCATAATCTCGATTATTTGGGTCAATAATTGATATCACGATTATTAAAAACGATTAACCATTTACTTTGAAAACATCAATTTATTGAAGAAAATAATTTGAAAAGTATGTTTTTAACAGTTGATTACCCTGAACTTTAAGTATAATTCAACTGAAACACCTATTTAAAAAAAAATAAAATCATTTTATTTCGATTATGTTGTTTTCATAATCGTTGCAAGCCAAAATCGTAATTGCGATTTAAAATACGATTAATTGAGCAGCCCTAGCTCAAAGTGCACCAGATTGATGCATTTAACTTCCTGGGGGTGCATGCCTCCGGACCCCCCTAGAGGATGTGACTTCCACAACCAAATAAAGCAGGTTAAAATAATTAAATTGCATACATTTTATTTTAGTAAACACTGAAAACGGGTCCCACAGACCCAAACAGCACACAAAGGTTAAAGGTATCATATAATAATGTTAAAATGTGCTAAATATATACACTGCAAAAAAACAAAAAAGAGGAGTAAAAGTAGCTCACGACTTTTTTTATTTTTTGAAAGTAACCCTCATCCTAAAAAAGGTTGGAGACCCCTGTTATAGAACGATACATATGACAATTTTAAGCTTGGCCTACCATTTTATTGGAGCGATGAAGAACAGGTGGGGCTTGAAAAGGCCCACCTGTTCAAAGTGGGGAATGACAGAAAAAGTTTGAGAACCACTGTTTTAAATGGTGCTTAAAAAACTAGATTAGTCTTAACGTCTAAACAAAAGCAAAAACCCTGGAAAAACCCGGCTTCGTCTTTGGTGGTCCGAGTCTGCGAAACCTCATTTGATGATGATGTCTTAAGCATAGAACAGCACAATCAGAACTTCCTGCACATGTCTGCGGTGCATAACACAAACAAGGTCCAACCTGGCAGCCTCAGTTGCTCTCAGTGTCCTCCCTGACTGTGATAAACGCCCTTGTTATGGAAACCGAGTGTGTTTGTGATGGTACAAACATCTACTGCTGCGTTGCTGTGGGGTGCTTCCTGTGGAGAGGACGAGTTGAGTGATAGCTGTCACAGTTCAGGTGACACTCGAGATGCTAAATGTGTTTTTCAGATTTCTCTAGTCTTTTTTTTCTTGTTCTGTCTTCTCTAACTTGATGTGGGATATTTAGCGCGGCAAAATCTGTTGAGGGAATCTGTCTTTTGGCAAAAGTACACACAGCCTTTACTCAAGTAGTACAGATACTCGTGTTTATAAATACTCTGGTGAAAGTAAAAGTACTGACTTAACTTCTTTACTCAAGTCAAAGTAAAGAGGCTTTGAAGTGTACTTCAGTAAAAAGTACCCATAGCTAGCAGCTGCTTTAAAGAGTACCTGACCTCCCTTTATATTAATAGAACAATAATGTCGTTGTTAGCTCATGAATGTTTCCATGCTGACCAACGGCAACATGACAACGTTTCCATTGGTCCCTCTTCTTTAGAGAAGACCAGGAAGTGATGGATACACGGATCGTGTTCAAACCAATAGGCACGCAATGACTCTAAAGAATAATGGCCACGCACCAACACACATTCAGACTAAAGGAACAAGCTGTTTGGGAAATGAGAGAAGTAGAAAGTACAGGTATTTGGGTTCAACATGTAAGAAGTAGAAAGTACAGGTATTTGAGTTCAACGTGTAAGAAGTAGAAAGTACAGGTATTTGGGTTCAACATGTAAGAAGTAGAAAGTACAGGTATTTGAGTTCAACATGAGAGAAGTAGAAAGTACAGGTATTTGAGTTCAACATGTAAGAAGTAGAAAGTACAGGTATTTGAGTTCAACATGTAAGAAGTAGAAAGTACAGGTATTTGAGTTCAATGTGTAAGAAGTAGAAAGTACAGGTATTTGGGTTCAACATGAGAGAAGTAGAAAGTACAGGTATTTGAGTTCAACGTGTAAGAAGTAGAAAGTACAGGTATTTGAGTTCAACGTGTAAGAAGTAGAAAGTACAGGTATTTGTGTTCAACATGTAAGAAGTAGAAAGTACAGGTATTTGTGTTCAACGTATAAGAAGTAGAAAGTACAGGTATTTAAGTTCACATGTAAGAAGCAGAAAGTACAGGTATTTGTGTTCAACATGTAAGAAGTAGAAAGTACAGGTATTTGAGTTCAACGTGTAAGAAGTAGAAAGTACAGGTATTTGGGTTCAACATGTAAGAAGTAGAAAGTACAGGTATTTGAGTTCAACATGTAAGAAGTAGAAAGTACAGGTATTTGAGTTCAACGTGTAAGAAGTAGAAAGTACAGGTATTTGGGTTCAACATGAGAGAAGTAGAAAGTACAGGTATTTGAGTTCAACGTGTAAGAAGTAGAAAGTACAGGTATTTGAGTTCAACGTGTAAGAAGTAGAAAGTACAGGTATTTGTGTTCAACGTGTAAGAAGTAGAAAGTACAGGTATTTAAGTTCACATGTAAGAAGTAGAAAGTACAGGTATTTGAGTTCAACATGTAAGAAGTAAAAGTAAAAAGTCGTCAGAAAAATAAGTAGTGGAGTAAAGTACTGATACCAGAAACATGTACAGTAACAAAGTATTTGTACTCCACTACTTCCCACCTCTGCTCACATTAAGCAAAAGACAGATTTATGACACTCACATTGTTACCGTATTGACAGCAAATTGGCCAAGTCAAAGGTCCTGTAGAAATAAATTAGCTTCCTATAACTACATTTGAACAATAAAGGCTGTAAGTAATAACTCCAGTCTGCAAATCGTCCAGCACAAACTATAAGCACCCAGCATTCAAATCTGCCCGTGAAATTGAGCCTCCTTTCTATTTAACCGTAGATAAATGAAGTGTGCAAATGCTGTCATATAATGTAACTGTACAGTTATGGTATGGGTCGTGATCCGGCCTCATTCCTAATCGCTGGAACGAAGAGCTTCACCGGAGTTATTTACAGCGTCTGTCTGATGACATCTTTATGTGGTGCAGAGAATCTGTTCGGAGGCTGACTTTCCTCATGGAGATGTCAGGGGGGAAAACACGAATACACACACACACACTCAGGCATACTCGTGTTCCCCCCTCATGAGGCCTGCACTTTCCCCCCCCAATAGAGGTTTGCAGTAGTGACGTATTGACCGTAGGTTTGTACCACAACGGCTCTCTTGCCAAAAAGCTATGGGAGTACTGCAGAAAATAAGCGAACACGTTTTGTTACTCAGGATAGTATACACAGCTTAACACCACTGCCATATTGTATGTCATATTACAAAACGTTAACATCTCTTCAGCTTGTGTTATCCACAGACCGTTTTTCCGTTTTCTAACCACACACACATATACACAGAACCACTGACTTCCACAACAGGGAACAGGAAGTGCAACCATGCTGCATCCTTTTGGGGTTTTAGGACTCATTCCTGCACCCCTCCATGGGTACCAACCACACACACACACACACGCACACACACACACACACACACACGCGCGCGCACACACACACACACACACACACACACACACACACACACACACATACTAGTGTTACCCCCCTCATGTGGTCTGCACTTTTTCCCTCGAATTTGGAGGTTCACACTGTCTAGCTGTTCTACACTGCTGTAACAAAAACAACCATATATACACACACACACACACACACACACACACACACACACACACACGCACAAGTAATGGACAAAGGGAATTCAGTGTTATGATGACTGTTTGTGTGTGTCACGTTTGAATGTCCAAACTGTCAAACAATACTTGTGCTGCTGTCTGCATTCATTCCTACAGGCATATTCATTTTTGGCAATTTGACATACGATGTGTGTATCGTGTGCTGGAGGGAAGTCAATTGTGTCAGTGTGTATCTGTGTGTCAGTTACAAGTTGTGAACACTTCAGCTGTTTTTAGTTTCAGATATTTATGGTTTCAACTTTCGAATGTCCCTTCAGGATCTTTATTACACCAATTTTCTAGGTAAACTGTTGTTATAAATTGTGCAATCACATAAGGAAATACCATCATACTCTCAATGTGTTCAAAATGTGGTTACCTAGGGGTTTCAGTGTAGCTGTACGTTTCCCTGGTGAAATCTAGGTGTGCAGTATATGGATATCATCGAGAGAGGGTTTTCCCAGAAACCACAGCTCCAACAGTGTTCTTTAAATATAATTATTGTTGTAATAATTCACCCCTATTCCTATTTTACGTCCATTATAATTATTTATACTGCTGTTTCGTACAACATGTGTATACATTTACTAGTTTATTAGAATGGCTTTTGGATCCCAAATCTTTCAGGCAGCAGAAGTGAGGTATTTGTTCCCCGAGCATTTAGTTAGATTTAAAAGTGTAAGATGATAAGTTCAACATATGGTGGACATCAGTATGTAGTGTCTCTACTTTAAAGAGTCCTCTCCTGCTGATGTTCAGGTGTATATCAGTATGTAGTGTCTCTACTTTAAAGAGTCCTCTCCAGCTGATGTTCAGGTGTATATCAGTATGTAGTGTCTCTACTTTAAAGAGTCCTCTCCTGCTGAAGTTCAGGTGTATATCAGTATGCAGTGTCTCTACTTTAAAGAGTCCTCTCCTGCTGATGTTCAGGTGTATATCAGTATGTAGTGTCTCTACTTTAAAGAGTCCTCTCCTGCTGATGTTCAGGTGTATATGTAGCGTCTCTACTTTAAAGAGTCCTCTCCAGCTGATGTTCAGGTGTATATCAGTATGTAGTGTCTCTACTTTAAAGAGTCCTCTCCTGCTGATGTTCAGGTGTATATCAGTATGTAGTGTCTCTACTTTAAAGAGTCCTCTCCTGCTGATGTTCAGGTGTATATCAGTATGTAGTGTCTCTACTTTAAAGAGTCCTCTCCTGCTGATGTTCAGGTGTATATCAGTATGTAGTGTCTCTACTTTAAAGAGTCCTCTCCTGCTGATGTTCAGGTGTATATCAGTATGTAGTGTCTCTACTTTAAAGAGTCCTCTCCTGCTGATGTTCAGGTGTATATCAGTATGTAGTGTCTCTACTTTAAAGAGTCCTCTCCTGCTGATGTTCAGGTGTATATCAGTATGCAGTGTCTCTACTTTAAAGAGTCCTCTCCTGCTGATGTTCAGGTGTATATCAGTATGTAGCGTCTCTACTTTAAAGAGTCCTCTCCTGCTGATGTTCAGGTGTATATCAGTATGCAGTGTCTCTACTTTAAAGAGTCCTCTCCTGCTGATGTTCAGGTGTATATCAGTATGTAGTGTCTCTACTTTAAAGAGTCCTCTCCTGCTGATGTTCAGGTGTATATCAGTCTGCAGTGTCTCTACTTTAAAGAGTCCTCTCCTGCTAATGTTCAGGTGTATATCAGTATGTAGCGTCTCTACTTTAAAGACAACACCATATACCTTTTATAAGATGTTTATGTTTTCACCGTCACCCCTTTGGTTTCTGTCACTGCTATTTTTTGAGTTTGGTATTTTAATGATCAGCTTCTTGTTTTGTAGAAGTAATTTGTTTGCGTACCGACGTAAATGTATTGTTTGTGAAGTAGATGTTTTCATTCTCAGTGTGTATTCATGAGAGATTCTCTTCTGCCAATCCTTTGTGAGGGCAGCGCGACCTTTAGGGGCTCTGGAGTGTTTTCTAATGGTGGTGAGGAGGGGGTTCAGAGCCACAGGGGGACACAAAAGGGGTGAGGGTGAAGGAGGAAGGGGAGTGGAGTGTGTGGGGATAGAGAGGGGGAGGCAGGATGTCAGGGAGGTCCACTTGGCCATGAAATTAAAAAGTAAATGCAACGCGATACAAGGAAAATAAACAGACGAGGGCCTCCCCGGTTTAGTTTAAACAGCCGCAGTGATTATTGAATTGTGTTGATTGTTTCCTGGCCTCATCTTAAACCACCAACGGAAATCTGAGCTGCTTACGACTTTTATGGATAATCATAAATCACTTATTGGTTCTAAATCATCCATGTATTCCACAACTTGAACAGACTGCACCGAATGCAAAACATCCCAAGCGGTAATTTAAGTTGTACGAAAGGAGCATCCGTTTATTTGCCATAGAGCTGAAGAGAACTTATTTTGTGCCGGAGTTTCTTCCACTTGAGAGCTTGTCGTCCTGAATCTACAGCGACAGATTCCATCAAATTGGAGGAAACATGATTAAAAGTGCAAGTAGCGATGATAAACAACTTCATAATTGACCAGAACAGGGTAACGATGTTCACCGTATTGGGTGTTTCCTGTTCAACTCATTCGCTGACCTTTGACCCCCTGTGGTTATTCCCATGCTCCAGTTGAGGGCCGTTCCTGAATGGCTCAGTGTAGTCATTTGGATAACAGCTCTAAGTTAAAGTGCCTTCAAACATTTATTTTTAAATCCAATAACACATGCTTTACGGTTCTCCTTTTTAAAACTAAGACTCAAGATGCTTTCAGATTTGTACTTAATATAATTATTTCATATGTTAGAATGGAAATGGTTGACTTTCTTAATGGCTATACATGTTGCTTTTAAGAAATGTATAATGTGAACAATTTTTAATGCATGTCCAAAAAAAACGTATTCATAAAAACACATCGTATTAACATATTCGTTATATAATTTAAGAAATGTTTTGACAGTTTGCTCTGAAGGTTCAGGCTTTTCTTACATCTAATAAAGTTAGAAGTTCTGAAAACAAATCCGCCATAATTTAGTTTGACAATTTGGATTAAAACAAAATAACAAGTTGCTGATCTCATGTAACTGAAACAGTGTGGTTTCACACACAAAACGCAGTGGACAGTTGACTCTAAAAACTGTAGGGAGGCCTCAGTTGTGTTGATGTCATGATTGTTTTCTTCTAATAAGTAAGCGTTGTAACACAGGTGCCCAGTTTGTTATTGTATTTATTCAGAATATGTTTGTCTTTTATATTTCTGGTGAGGGTTGTTAAAGGTCCCATGTCATGCTTTTCCGGTTAGTACCCGTCCCCTTGTTGTTATGAAGGTTTTTCTGCATGTAAACGAGAGTCAAAACCCTCAAAGTGCACCATGTAGCGAGTAAAACTCTAAAACAGAAAATACCTCCCCAAAACGCCTCGTTGGAGATACGTCACTGTCCATTTGATTCTTCCGGGTACATCATGATGTCATGCGGTACCCGGAACCAAATGGACCAATCCGTGGAGCCGTTACGTTACGTCCGCGGAGCCGTTACGTTAAGCCCCCGCTGATTGGTCCAAATTGACCAATCCACGGACTTCCTCACACACTCAGTGCAGGCAGCT
Organism: Champsocephalus esox; assembly: GCA_036324585.1. Taxonomy (NCBI): domain Eukaryota; kingdom Metazoa; phylum Chordata; class Actinopteri; order Perciformes; family Channichthyidae; genus Champsocephalus; species Champsocephalus esox. The sequence continues at coordinate 36,111,570 of CM070481.1, forward strand.
CAGCTGATCTCTCCTCCCTGGCTGCAGGCTGATAACAGACAGTTGGGATCGCGGCGAAATCCTCTCTGCAGACCCATTCTCACAGCGTTCATCAACCTTTTTCTTACTCAATATCAAGCCACACCTATTGTTTTTACTTCGGCTGTGACTTTGTGTGTGCTCAGGGTGAGTTTGGCTTTATTTAATTTTGAATTGTGAATTTTGAATGTCCATGTTTGTACTAGTGTTTTCCTTCTTAAAATGTTTTTTTAAATATTTTTGAGATTTTGTTGAGCAGGGTATACTTGTACTTTTACTAGTCCTTTATTAGAGATGTGTCTGTTGTTTGTGTTTGTTTTTAGTGTCAGGATGGAACCCTTGTATTTTTCTCTGCAAACAGAATCTACCTACGAGTACAAATAAATAACCTGAACCTGAACCTGAACCTGGCTGTGTTTCGCTGTTGCTACACAAGGAAACCACACCACCACGGAGCTTAGCGCGATTCACAACGTCCAGACCAATCAGAGCACACTGTGCTCACAGGGAGGGTGGGAGCTGGAGCTATTGGAGCTACAACGAGCCGTTAAAGGCAGAGAGTGAAATTCAGTGAATACACGTAGTTTACAGAGATGATGTATGAGAAACCAATGTGAGTTTGGAATATTGCACACTATAAATCTATTCTAGTAGACCTCAACAATGGAATTATGATCAGTGGAAAAGGCCATGACATGGGACCTTTAAAGCACTTCCAGTAGAGGTGAAATGTAAGGTTGCTAAATCTTATCTCTGACTTCAAATCCCTTTCAGATCGAAAGTAAATAGGAATATAAAACACCATGACACGGTTAGCTGTGTGAACATGAAGGTCTGAGAACGAGCTGATGTGACCAAGAAACCCTCTGTTGGAACAAATAAGCTCCATGGAGACAAATCCAGGAAAATGAAAAATATATTTACTCAAGCATTATGTTCGACCCATACTGGCAATGTCAATATGAATTTATCTTTAGCTGGCAAATATGAAGCATTTGAATTCTGCTGCTAAAAAACCCCAATAAACTCCCCAACCTCAGCGTGTCTCATGGCCCTACTGTGCACGTCTCACTTGTCTGCAGCTCTCCTTTTTTTCTTCCTTCTTGGACATACCCAGCTCTTTGGGGGTGGGATTTATGTGTTGACCTGCACATGTGCCTTTACACAGCACCTGGAGAGTTGGAGATTTGACAGATCTTTACTGTAGCTGCACTGTGATTGGCTGATGTCATGTTCACAGACTGGCCCATTGGGTTTTGTAGCTTAACAGCAATCAGGGATCGGAAGAATCCAAGTCCGGTCCGAGTTAGCTGAAGTCTGGAAGCTGTAAAATCATAATGCTTCATTTTTCATTCATCTCAGGGTACCACTGCATCGCAGGCGCGTAACCTAGCGTGGGAAGGATTGGTAATAAAACTCTGCCGTACATCTTAAACCAAAGAGTAAGAAAACAACACTCGCAACTTCACATTTTTGGGATTCAATTACTTTTTACAGATATTCATGGTCGCCGGACGAAGAACCCTAATGTGTTGCTCACATGATATTGACATTAGTGGTTTTGACTAAATGTCTCAACAACTGTTGGAGGAAATTTGGCAAAGCAGTCACCGAGGATGAATTGCAATATCTATGGTGAATCCTTAAAATGTTAACCGAGTGCCTGGGATGCACATGCGCAGGATGCTCAGCCATCATTGATGACCTACATGCTACAAAACACCTTGAACCATATTATTATATATTTTTTAAAATTGACTTTTTGCTTTACTAAAGAAGACTTGAAGCTGATTGAGAGTATACATTCAAGGGAGAGTTTTTTCATAGACATCTACAGATTCAAACTTGTTTTGCAACCAGTAAAGTCGACCCTGTTGGCTGTAAGAGAGACTGCAAGTTCGAGGGCCTTCAGCATTCATTTTGCATTTCAGACTCTACGTATGCAGCTAACATTACATTACATGTTACTTGTTAACCTCTTACACACCATACTGACACCAAAGAACACCAAAGAACACGTCCCGGTGTAACGTCGCCTCACGTCTCCTGCGTCTTGGCCAACAGTCGCACTGGAACACACCGCAAAGACTTCAGCCGACGGCCAAGTAGCATGTACGAACTGCGCATGCGTGAGTGGCAATACCTCTCCTTACCAGCAGGCGGCAGTAGTGTGTATTCGTCATTCAAAAGAGGCAACAACCGGAAGACAGACTGCGTGATCACCGAGAGAAGAAGAACAGACTGCGTGATATTAACAAACAACAAATAGCGTGTGCGTTCCATGTTCCCTCTACATCGAGAAGGTCCCGGGGCTTTCCCGAACCTGAGTCGAGAGCTGGAGGCAAATGAAACCTCAGATTTGCCTTCTTAATCGTTTGTTTGGGTCCCTCACTTCCGTTTCTCTTCTCATGCACTGATTCGCTAGCTGAACAGCCAATCAGAGTGATTTCTTTCGCCGATGTCGAATCGACGGCGGAAGATGTCGCCGCGGCCGAAAAGACACGACGGTGCAGTACACACCAATCTGAGTAGGGCGACATGACTCTCATCGACGGCCAGACATCTATCGACGAGGTGTGTCAGGACCTTTAGACGCTGTGAAGCTGACAATGGAGCGGCCCGACCAAGCAAGGAGGCAGAGGCAGAACGTCCAACATACAACCCGGTGTGGGCATGTATTACAGCATGAACACAATGACACACACAGCCTTGATCCTGCTGGTGTGTCCTTGAGCACAGCACTGCCTGCAGCCACACGGATCTCTCACACACACACACACACACACACACACACACACACACACACACACACACACACACACACACACACACACACACACACACACACACACACACACACACACACACACACTCCCTGCCTCTCTAACAGCAACACCCCAGAGTCTAAATGCCCAACCCAATCAACCCAACAGGACACAGGTGAGAGGGGAGGAGACAACACAGGGCACCAGGTGAGGGGGGAGGAGACAACACAGGGCACCAGGTGAGGGGGGGAGGAGACAACACAGGATACAGGTGAGGGGGGAGGAGAAAACACAGGGCACCAGGTGAGGGGGGAGGAGGAGACAACACAGGGCACCAGGTGAGGGGGGAGGAGACAACACAGGGCACCAGGTGCACACGATCAACGACAGACATGGGGAAAGGGGAACACTTTTCAACACCAAAAAACTAAACAACCCGTAACGGAGGCCGAGATCTATGAGCCCAGAGATCACCTCCGTGACAGACAAAGTGCATCAGGGACACAACGACATGCTGACTGCAGTAGGGACTCGAACTTGCGCACTAACCCACTGCGCCACACGCCTCCAGCTAAGGTTATCTAGTTAGTTTCAAAGCAGTGGATAGTTGACTAGAGAACAATGCATCACACTGTACACCCTTCATCCTTAACTCCACACTCAGCATGAGATGGCAAATATGGGAAAGGGAATATTGTACTTTTTACTCAAAGCTTAGCACGGAATGTACATAGTTGCTTCCCACCATCGGTCAAGGAACAAAGGGGTACCTATAATGTGTGTAACTTTGCACACAATACATTTATGTCATAGCATGCTTGCATGTGTTCACACATGTGCTCGAGATGGCTCCGCAGGGCTTTCCCTGCAGGCTCTGCTCTGTAGCGCTCGGCGCAGGCCGCTGCTGATGGCTGGCATGTGTGGCCCGAGTTCCCCGCTTGCACCATGACACAAGAATTCACACTCCGCTTCCACCGAGCTTTGCCTTCGACAGCTGCACTTTTAACAAGAGCGCAGAGGTTCAATTACTGGCCACCGTTGTTACTCGGAAACCTCATCAGCTGAGCCGCACAGGAAATTGCCTCTCGCAGTGTAAAGGTGGGAACTGGACCGCGGGACTCAGAGGGGGAATGCTCGCACATTGTTCCCGTTTGCTTTTGATCACGTTGGGAATTGTTGGCGGATTGCATAATGTTCAGTTCGAAGCATGACCGCACTCCGCTGGGCGCAGTTCGGTTTTAGAGTCTTTAACCTTTTCATCATGCAGCGACTGGAGGTTTGTAGTCACCGGGGCAATGAGCACGAGTTTTGGGGCAATTGTAGCTGTAAAGACGTGAGGTTAAAGGTCACCTAGTGCAAAATCCACTTTTTCATGTCTTTTATAAACATGTGTCCCCTCTTCTCCATGTCTCTTCTACATCAACATGTGTCCCCTCTTCTTCATGTCTCTTCTACATCAACATGTGTCCCCTCTTCCTCATGTCTCTTCTACATCAACATGTGTCCCCTCTTCTTCATGTCTCTTCTACATCAGCATGTGTCCCCTCTTCCTCATGTCTCTTCTACATCAACATGTGTCCCCTCTTCTTCATGTCTCTTCTACATCAACATGTGTCCCCTCTTCTTCGTGTCTCTTCTACATCAACATGTGTCCCCTCTTCTCCATGTCTCTTCTACATCAACATGTGTCCCCTCTTCTCCATGTCTCTTCTACATCAACATGTGTCCCCTCTTCTTCATGTCTCTTCTACATCAACATGTGTCCCCTCTTCTCCATGTCTCTTCTACATCAACATGTGTCCCCTCTTCTTCATGTCTCTTCTACATCAACATGTGTCCCCTCTTCTTCATGTCTCTTCTACATCAACATGTGTCCCCTCTTCTCCATGTCTCTTCTACATCAACATGTGTCCCCTCTTCTCCATGTCTCTTCTACATCAACATGTGTCCCCTCTTCTTCATGTCTCTTCTACATCAACATGTGTCCCCTCTTCTTCATGTCTCTTCTACATCAACATGTGTCCCCTCTTCTTCATGTCTCTTCTACATCAACATGTGTCTCCTCTTCTTCATGTCTCTTCTACATCAACATGTGTCCCCTCTTCTCCATGTCTCTTCTACATCAACATGTGTCCCCTCTTCTCCATGTCTCTTCTACATCAACATGTGTCCCCTCTTCTCCATGTCTCTTCTACATCAACATGTGTCCCCTCTGTGGAAAGAGACTCTGAAAGTTTCAGGAACAAAGATTTTCTCTCTTTTTGATCCATTTCTATAAAAACCTGTCTGAAAATGAGCTGATCAGATTTTGGCCACTTTATGATGTCATAACGATGTGTTGTCTTGAGTAACCATTAGCCAATCAGTAACCAAGGTAACCCCCCCCTCCCCCCCCCCTTATCACCTGAATCTCCTCCTAGAGCACCGTTGAGTTCTTTGTAACCAAATCTCTCTCAGAGGGGCGTGGGGAGGGGCTCCTTGTCTTCATCTAAAGCAGTGGTTCTCAAACTTTTTCTGTCAGGCCCCCCCCCTTTTGAGAAAAAAAAAGTCGGGCCCCCTCAACACAAATAGTCAGGCTCAGTGGCGGCGCCAGAGATTTCTTTTGGGGGTGCTGTGGGGTAGCTTGATGTTTCCCATTAATGTCCCGGGCGCTACAGAGGAATGTTCTACTGCAACACTCCCCACGCAGATACACAGTGTGACATTACAATGACGGCTCGGTAATCAGCTGACGGCAAGCAGGTAAGCAGGGGTCAAGTGTTATTTTTATAGGTGGTGTGTGGACCTCCTCTAGGGGGGTCAGGGGGCATGCTCCCCCGGGAAGATTTATTTTTAAATATTGAAGTTGAAAGCATCAATCTGGTGCACTTTGAGAGCAACATGAGAGATCTATGGATACCTCTCTCAACACCCAGATGAAACAGAACTATAAACAGATTTACTTTTTTTTATGGATATTTTACAAATCACCCTTTTAAACGTTATTCTTGTTTTACTGTCATATAGTATTTCATACCTGTTTTTCATTTATTCTCTTATTTTTTTATAACTATAATGATCATATAAACGTGTGCCTCGGAAATAATTGTTTACATTAATGGTGACCAAAACGTTTGAGACCCACTGAGATAACACTGAGAGTCCTTTAGCTCACTGAGTCTCTCAGTTTGACAGGAGAGGACTCTCCTCCACTTCCTTAGCGTAGCTGGCTAGCACCAGAAGCTAACAACAACGATCTCCGGTACCAGTGCGCTCTCTCTCTCTCTCTCTCTCGCGCGCACACAAAATGGCTCATTTCACACACACACACACACACACACACACACAGAGCCGAGCTTTAATGAAACACAGAGACCCAGACGTGATAGTACTGTATCATATTATTTTCGAATAAATAATTATTCAATTTATGATTTTTTATTTTTTTTATTTAATCTTTTTTTTTATAACTATTTTTCCTCCTGGTCTCTCGCGCCCCCCCCCTGGCATGCCTCTGCGCCCCCAGGGGTGGCGCGCCCCCCACTTTGAGAATCACTGATCTAAAGTAACAGACAGAGAATCAGCACTTTGGAAACAGGGCTGAAACAGAGGGGATTATGGGTAATGCTGCAACGATCTGTTTGGTGTTTGAGCCAATCAGAGACAGGCTCTGTGTATACCTGAGACCTGTGATATATTGATGAAAAACAGTATCAATCAATATTTATTTTTATAGCCCAATATCACAAATGTTACATTTGTCTCAGTGGTCTTCACAGTGTGTACAGAATATCAGTATGATAATACGACACCCTCTGTCCTTAGACCCTCTGTCCTCAGACCCTCTGTCCTTAGACCCTCTGTCCTTAGACCCTCACATCGTACAAGGAAACACTTCCAGAGAAAACCCACAGTTTAAAGGGGGACATGGGAGAAACCTCAGGGAGAGCAACAGAGGAGGGATCCCTCTCCCAGGACGGACAGACGTGCAATAGATGCCATGTGTAAATTGAAGAGATAATACATTTGCAAGTATAATAGGGGACTTTTAAATCATATTATTTCTGTTGCTGGCCGATCATTCTCATTTGTCTCTTTCCCCCCTCTTTCCTTGCCCTTGTCATATTCAAATGGACCGGGTCCAACTCCTGCCACTCCTTTCCCCGTAACCTATTAAGCCAGATATTACATGGGAGTATTTCCTGCTTTGGCCATATTTCTTATTTGCTTAACAGAATAGAATAACATCTAATATGTAAATGCATTGTCTGTGAACCAGTAGCCCTTTCACAATGGGTCATGGGTCAAAAGACTGCGCATATTGATTCATCCATACACAAAGAATCCATGGGGAAATTACCTATTGATTTGAAATTGTTCCAGTTTCAACTTTATTCATAAACCCATAATCTCACATGAAAATATTTGCTTTCGAACATTAAAGTGACTTTCTTATGTCACAATTTCCGTAAAAGGCGGGCAGCTGTGATTGGTCGGGCACAACATGTTGTCTGTCACCTCCTCAGCCAAGAGAGGATGTTATCGCTGGATGATCACACAGCGACCATCTTGAAAGAAAAAACACGAACCTAGTCTGATCCCGATCCTGTAAATACTGCTATATTTGACTATATCTCTGAATATTATTTTATGATATTATAGTTCTCTTAAAATAGTTTTCTATCTGTGTTTTTATATTTATGTATGTTCATGCATGCACCACAACTACAAGTCAAATTCCTCTTATAAATAATAAATAATCCCGTTTCTGATTCTGAACTCAAATAGGCTGAAGTCGAATAGTCCGTTTAGTTTAGGAACCTTCCTAACCGAGTGAAATGACCCGGAAGTCCCTCAGTGGCAGCCATGATAAGTGCCGTTCGAATTCTTTACATGATAGGAAAGGAGGTTTCAAACTTCCTTTATAACCTCCTTTAGCTTAGGAACCACTGGACCTCCCTAACCGAAAGGAGAGGAGAAAATGCTGCCCCACAATGCCTTGCAGCCGCAGCATTTGCTGTCACTAAACAGTCGACCGTTCACGGAAACAACCGATTATGACAAAGAAATGATATCATGACAGAGATGGGGACTCGAGTCTGCGACTCGGACTCGAGTCGCACTTAAGTCGCACACACAGAGACTTGAGACTTGACTTGGACTCGTGACCAAAATACTTCAGACTCGACTTGGACTCGTGTGTTGGGACTCGTGAACAATCATTGTGTTTTCTATTTTTGGCGTATTAAAGGTGGGGGAGGTACATTTGAGAGAAACCGGCTGGAGATCGCTAGAATTTGAAAATACACAACCGGAGATAATCTGCTCGAGGCTGCTACTTCCTTATAGAGCCCGCCTCCTCCAACACAAACGAACGCGCACATGACCAATGAGGGCACGGGATCAGTTTGTGCCCAGATGGAAGGCTGACAGGCAGGTAGGCCATCCAGTTATTTTAGCCGGGCTCATTACGCAGACGTGCGCGCCTCTGTTACTACCTCGTAGTAACACAATAGCGACCGGCAGCACACCCGCGGCTGTACCGCTTGTAATTAGGTTCAACTACAACAACTTCGAACAAAACGCCGGCGGCACCAAAAAAAGTCTGCAATATCAAAATCAAGGATGCTGGCTCAACAACGTCGGATTTCATCAGGCACTTGAAAACTCACCCGGAGAGGTCAGTCACATTAACGCATGGACGGTTAGCAAACATGTTTAGCTCAGCATCAGCTGTAATGTTAACTTAGCTTGCTGCTAGCTTTGTAACTGAATATTTGAAAAGATGAGTGAATGTTTGCTTGTCACACTTGTTTGCGTTGAGTGGCGTTGACATCCAACTCTTGACATGACATAAAAAAGGTCGGTAACGTTAATCATTACGTTCCGCTGCCACCATCTACTGGCTAACGTTAAACGTAGAAAAATACATAGTTACATACATAAATACATCTGTCGGGTTTATAGGCAGGTTACAGGTTTATTGTTGACCACGTAACGTTAATGTTACAGGTTTATCAGGTTACCATATGTACCATAATGTACCATTTTAAGGGGACTTACAAGATGTCATTAGAGACCCAGTGTATAATAACACAGTAAATGCTTTGAATTTCTGAGATATAGCTGTGCAGTATTCTTAACAGACTGGATAGCAGCAGACAATAGAAGGCTTATTACAACCAGAAGAGACATGAGACTTTTATTTTTTAGAGACTTGAGACTTGACTTGGACTCTAGTGCTTTGTTCTGAACTTTCATCAGTATTATAATCAAAGAGAGAAATATGAACGTTAGTTTTTACTGAAATGATCAAATAAAGTCAACATTTCAGTCTTCACTGAGCTGTGTGGGGTTTGTTCAACTTTTAAAAGCTGTTTGAATGGTGATATACACAGTGATAGATGTTAAGGACTAACGTTTATAATAAATACATCTGTATTGATTTTAAGATATTTTCATAGTTCATACAATCACACGTATTGGGATCATTGGTATTGATGTGGACCGGAGGGAGAGGGTGACGAGCATAAGTTTCACTTTCCTTTTTTATTTCAATTCCAACTTTGGTCCTGAAGAATATGTTTCTCTGTTGTCCACGTTCATAAAGCAGAGCAGCAGCATCAGAGCACGGAGCAGAGTCTCTAGATGAGTCCCTCGTTCTTATTAAACATCCATGTTGTCGTCCGCTGTATAGAAAACTGTGGTTTCTATGGTTTCCCCACAGCAGCAGACGCACACAATGACGTCCGCTGGCGCATCATAAACACGTGGGATAGTGAAAGTGCATTCGGATTCTCTAAAATACCGCAGTCTCTTCTCCTAAGTCCTTTTTAATTCTCCTATCCACTATCCCTTAACCCCGTGACGTTTCACTCAGAGGTCAAGGAATAGGGATAGACGCTGATTTTTGGATTATTCGACTGCAGCCCTAGTGTTACATATATCTTACCAAAAGACGCTATTGAAGAAAACGAATGCACAACCATTTATTTTGTTAAGTTGGAGCAGAAACTGAGAGTCATGTTTCTCTGTTCGGGGTCCATTTCTTGCGGCAGCACTAAATTGTAATTCACTCCGCATGAGATTGCCCAAAACATATGCTGGTAATTCATAGGTAGACACTTTGCCTGGGAAAGGGGAGCAAGTCGGGAGTTCCAGCAAACGTCTGCATTTGAGCTACTTTTGACATTTCTCTGGCATTCGGCGCCTGGGTGAGTGAATGGAACTTTTGACACATGCTTCAGTTTTCCGTGAGAGGGAAGTGCATCAAGTTATTGGTTTCCTTTTCCACTTTCACCTCACACAGACGTTGGTTGTTTCATTCACAGGATAAGTGAAGAAGTGGATGTTTTATGTAATCTTAATAGTTTCTACAAAATGTATTTTGTCCGGGCAGTTAAAGAGGACTTGTTTAAAAGTGTGTCACCTTGCAGACATTCTTTCAGCCCACAGAACATGGAAAAAGAAATGGTTATAAACTGATAATGAACAGTTTAAAAACCTTCCGAGGCCAAACCACAAGTGACTTTCAGACTTTAGAGGTTTGAACCACTTCTCCACTCAAAACGAGTCATTTCAAATGTGTCACTTCTGTATTCGAATCATAAAAACTCTGACAGAGAACATGAACTTCTTCTGCGCACACGTCTGTAATAATCATCAGCTGTCGGGAAGACGCGAGCGCAGCGCTGACAGAAGCCCCGAAACTTTCGTTAACAGCGCACATATCATGGTGTCAGCGCTCGAACCCAGAAGAAAACCTTTCCTGGAACCATCCAGAACATATTAAGTGCCTTCACTCTTTCTCCAGACCAAAATAAATAACCAAACCTAGCCAAAGCACATTCCTTCGTCAAAAGCGGTCTTCATGTTCACTTGGTCTGTTGTGTGTGTGTTGCCGTGCATGTCCTGCCATTTGGGAGCCATTGAGCGGGGCGATTGTTGGAAAGGTTAATCGTGATTACTGAGGTCGCACCTTCCTCTGGGGTCAGGACGCGTCGCAGCCATCAATCTTCACATCATCAGCACGGCTGCTTCCACTTCCGTATTTATGCAAAATTAAAACCCCATAGTGATGTTTTGGTTTAGATAGACATCATGTGTCAAGTTGTCTTTGCACCAGAGAGAAACATGTTTTCTTTGAATGCTATAGATTTCTACAGATATGTCATGAGTCGGTTCTGTCCTATAGAATTCTTTAGATTGTTATAGTTTTAATTATAGAAGTTTATAAAAAAGTACACATTTATAGTATTCTATAGAATGGTCTAGAGATTTATTTAGTTATCTATAGAATACTTTAGCATGGCGACTATGTTCTATAACATGCTATAGATTTCTACAAGATTCTATAGATTTTATAGATTTGTTTCTGCTTGTTACTTTTATTGTTACTTTTATTAAGCGACATTGTTGGAGTCCAATAAACTCCAAGACACATGAAGATATAAGGCATCAAAAGTAGTTTATTTTCATTCAAACATTTAATATCCAGATATCATACTTTAAACTTTAAACAAAAATTACACTGACAATGTATACAAAAACAAAAGTCTAGGAACCAAAAATTAGCTGATATAACATGAATCTACACCTGAAGTATCTAAATATTGCAATACATATGTATATGGGTTAATACCCATGTGCTGCTGTGTGTATATGTGTTGGATAGCGACTGTGAAAACAATTGAACACCATTGTTGCGACCTGGCTCAAAAGACCGCAACAAAAAGGAGACGCAACATGTCAACGGGAAGACAAATATGTTAATTAAAGAAAGTCATTCAAATTAGCCAAATTCATAGAGTGCAACAAAGTGGAGCAACTGAGAAAACCCGTACTTCATACTCAACCGAACCCCAGGTGTCTGCAGGGGAAAGCAGAGCGAGAGCAGAGAGGAGCAGAGAGGCTTCACAGAGCTGCAGGACACCAGACCCAGGTGCCCTGAGTTACTGTCATCACTGCAGCACAGACAGAACAGCCACGCCCTCTCTCCTGATGGACCCACAGGGGCATCTCACCATGACAACAACGTGATGAACATGTTATGGGACATATACAAAAAACAACTGAAAACCCGGGTGTTTTGTGGGAACTCTATTTGACACATGTCAGACAGTTAATGATGTAAACGCAGATGTAATTGTTGCTTCTGTTTTTTTACGAGCTCCAGACTATAGCGTTTTAACCAATTTATCTTAAGACATTTTGTGTTCTGTCATTCTTTATCTCCTTGTCTCTCCTCCTTTCTTCCAAACAAGGCAGCTCTCCATGTTGACAGCTCACAACATGTAATTCATTGCGAGGGGAACGGGGGTTATTGTGCGAGGGGCCATTCTGTGCACGCCTCGGGGCGACCGTCAATGTGTTTTTGTGAATGACCTTGGAATGTATTTTCACAGCACAGGGAACACTATGAGAATTGTTTTGCAGATGTGCTGAATGTAATAGGTACTAAAAAGGGACACTTTGTGTGTGTGTGTGTGTGTGTGTGTGGGTGTGTGTGTGTGTGTGGACTTGCATTACTATACTTGTGGGGACATACATATGTTTACATAGTCACGTGTGGGGACTCGTCTCCCTTATGTGGGACGTCCCCATAAGGGGGATCATTAATTTTAGGGTGAAGACTTGGTTAAGGGTTAGGGTTAGGGTTAGGCATGTGTTGGTTATGGTTAAGGTTAGGATAAGTCTCCAGGAAATGCATGTAAGTCAATGTAATGTCCCCTGAAGTGATGTATACATGGTATGTGTGTGTGTGTGTGTGTGTGTGTGTGTGTGTGTGTGTGTGTGTGTGTGTGTGTGTGTGTGTTACTTTGAGCCTTATACGTCATTGGCCAAAAGTATTTTCCATCGATGTGTAATGTGCTTATGCTGAATGCTTATTTCAGACAAGTTATCTGGAGATATACCACTGCTGCCTGGATATCCTTTTTAACTACTTTTAATTGAACATTTTATTTCGAGTTCATAGGCCTGGCAAAGTCATATATGAACACTTTCTCTGATACTTTTGTGAAAAGTTAAGGCTCTGTCGTGATAGTTCAAAGCTCGATATGTAGAGGTGTACCATTCACTTCATGTAACGGTTGAAGTGCTGCATCACTGGGCGGTAACTCAATGTTGACGCATTTTGCCCTGATAGGTGGAGCCATGTGTTTTAAATGGAAAACGTGGTAGATACTGGCTGCGTCTCGCTTGTTTGCATTCAACTCAGTCTCCATGTTGCTTGATATTGATTACTTGTTGTGTCCATGAAAGCCTTCAGTGACGGCTGCTCTCGTTTCAGATCAATGGCGTCGAAGAGTCAAGGTTGCCTCGTCCTCTGGGTCTTTTTATGTCTGTCTCCATGCATTTGTGCTAATGAGAGAATTGATCACAGCATCAGCTAGCATTAGCTTCAGCTGGGGGGGGGATCCCACAGAGAGATGCGCTGCCGCCACACACTGGGTGAAGACAGAGCTCGTATTCACTCCTAACTGGTTTATAGAACAGTAAGTTAATCCTCTGGATGCAGTTAAACTGAATGAATGGACATTGTGTGAATGGGGCAGTGCGTGTGCAGCCTGTGTGAGGTCTAGTAGCCTTGTATTATGGGTCTGCAATAATATCTGTCCATATGTCTCTCCACCTACAGATATCTTTTTTTATACATTGATTGCAGCGTTTATAGATAATTGAGACCTCATTGCACATTGTAGATCTTGGCTTCACCCCAAGTCTCCTTCTCTGAGCTTTGACCCATAAACCTGTCTCCCTATCCTCCCCGTGGGCTCTCTGAGCAGTGGAAAGTGATATATTTTGCTCAACTTGTGGCAACTTAGAGACCTTAAATTCTAAGAGTAGTAAATATCAGTCCAAGATGCAGACGTAGTCAAAATAAAGAATTGATCCCCGAGTAGGATATTAAACCTAAGCTGAAACTGGACGAAGAATCAAGCTGTTATGCATCAGAAGCCAACGTTTACATTGCAATAAACAGCCTTCAGACGCTGTTTGGCATATTGTGAGGGAAAGTACCCCAGGGCACGTCTACAATATCTTGAACAGGGGGGGGGGCTTGGCACAATGTATATTTATGTATGCGTTTGGATTGATACAGACATTGAATTGCTATTACTTGTTAAAGGTCATTCTTGAACTTGATTTTTTTTGTAATAATAATAATGTTGAAAAAGACGCATACTTTCTGTTTAACATTCAAACCATCAGGATTTTACCTTTTACTGTACCCTAACCACGCTCCACAATAGTCAGACCATTTTAGCTTTAAACTAAATCTCATTGTCTAGAGGTCCATTGAGCAAACTACATCCCCTGTTGTTTTTAAAAAGGTTTGGAGGGCGACTATGAGACAAAAAGCCTTTATCAACATCAAATCACTCTTGAGAATTCAGAAGGCCGGTGTCTGAGATGTAATGTAATTGGATTTTGAGATTTAAGTAAATTAAGCCTTATAACCCCAGATAAACATTGATAAATGCGTGTCTCAAAGCGTCATGGGACATTTAGACACATACTGGCACTATGTACAGATTATCTGGTCAATGGGCAGTTGTACAACAGCACATTGGCAATTAACTAGACATACTGACTGCACACAGAGGTTGTTCCAAGGTTTAAAAAAAGCAAATTCAATATATATATATATCAGCTCCTTCCTCTCTCTCCCTATAAATGTCAAAGCAGCGATGGGAAAACAGTCGCAGCCTGTTAATTTAGAAAGCAGCACGGTTCATTTAAAGAGTGCAATATCTGTGTTCTTTACACATCCAAAGTAAACAGCCTGTGAATTTTTTATTAGGGCATTACCTCAGGTTTTTGCGCCCTGCAAGCTTTTGAGCATGGCTGCTGTGGCTGAAGAGAGAAGGGGGTAGGGGGGTGGGGGGGGAAGCGTTTCTTTCCATTAAAACTACAACAGATTCCCTATTATTGGCTGGAAATGAATTGGGCACTATAAGCTGCTGGAATGAATGGAGCTTTGATTGGTTTAACTGAATACATGAGGTCCCGGTCAAGCCAACGATGAGTCCCTTGGAGCGCGACCAAGAATGAAGTTATGGGCTGCCAGTGTGAGAATGAGAAGTATGTGTGAGAGAGAGGGAGAAAGGGACGACAGGGAGAGAGTATGTATACGTGCCTAAGTACTAGTGGCAGCCAACACACCTTACTCTGCTATAACAAGGACTAATACGATTGAAGAATAATAATTGAATAATTGGGAGGGATGAAACCCTCTTTAATGGTCACACAGTGAAATGTATTCTCAGCTTTTAACCCATCCTAGTATCAGGAGTCGAGTACTTGAACAATGTTTGTCAAGTTATGAGTTGTGTTGCTTGATTGACTCCTGCCTAAACTTGAAAATGGCCTGATTCACACCAAAAGGACGCACGGGACAACTCAATCTTGACTCTTTCCTTTTTATTTGAATTCAAGTAGAGTTATTTTATATTTCATGTAGCTCCATTGAGCTTCATTTAGCGTTCATGTAGCATCATGTAGCTTCATTTAGCTTTCATGTAGCATCATGTAGCTTCATTTAGCTTTCATGGAGCATCATGTAGCTTCATTTAGCTTTCATGTAGCATAATGTAGCTTCATTTAGCTTTCATGTAGCATCGTGTAGCTTCATTTAGCTTTCATGTAGCATCATGTAGCTTCATTTAGCTTTCATGTAGCATCATGTAGCTTCATTTAGCTTTCATGTAGCATCATGTAGCTTCATTTAGCTTTCATGTAGCATCATGTAGCTTCATTTAGCTTTCATGTAGCATCATGTAGCTTCATTTAGGTTGAAAACCGTTAAACACACACACACACAAAGTCAAACACACTTGGCGGCTATAGCTTGAAAAATGGTCCTTATTAAAACTGAGATAATAATGCAATTCTTATGGAAACTTATATTGGTTTTAAAGAAAACCCCAACACATAATTCCCATTTAACATTCAGACCTTTAATATAGTATCTAACCAGGGACATGCACAGGTACGGGCTAATGTTGCCCGGGCAATGGCCCTTTTGTCATTTTTGGCTGACCTGCCCCTCTGGAGAGAGTGAGAGGTTTATGTGTTTTCTGTTGTGGCCGAATAAACATGATAAGCCCACAATTAGTATTGTAGTGTCTCGCTGCGATAAAACACACTTTGTCAGCGCTGTCATCTGCTCCCAGTCACGTGACTGTGTTTACAATCTGACAGCTGAAAGCAAAGGACAGCCCTCCGGCCTCATATGGCTATGGTGATCACACCAAATGCCCACCTGGCTTTGGTGGCAAATCCCCGGGTCAATCTGTCCCCGGAAATGTCCCCGTTTTTAAATATGCTTACATTGATTTTGAGTTTTCTCATGGCAGTTAGAGTAGGGGACAAACCAGGGGACTTTACTTCCTCTTGACACCGTCGGTTATTTACACCAAAACAATCTAAATAGGCTATACTTGTTATTGTGCTTCTGTCTTTCTGTGTCTTTTCATCTGCTCCGTAAACTCCCCCAACAGGGCCGCTCTCTCTCTTCTCTTGATCGCCCTCTCACGGAGAACAGTTCAATGTCCCGCTTCAGTGTAGGATTTCTGCCATGTCTCTACTTTAGTTTGACCATCTCTGTTACTAAGATATGGAATGCTAAATAAACAAGTAATTAGATACCTTACCGTTACTGCGCTCATAAAGAATGATAAGAATAAGAATAATGCGTATTGAACTGGTTTAATTAATTAGTGAGTTTATTTAAGAAAATTACTTAGAAGCCCTATTTTATCAGTATGTCTGCACAGAAGTTACAATGGTTAAACTAGCATACATTAAAACAGAATTGTCCCCATTTTTTTTTAATAGTTAGTAACATTAGATATTTTAATGAGATATGGACCGCAAAACAAAAGATTTCCCTGGATTTAATTTAGAAAACAATTCAAAAGGTGTTTTTTTCTGAGGGGGGGCGGCAGGGCCCTTTTTCTAGTTTAGAGCAATAGCCCCTCCAAATGTCTGTGCACGTCCCTGTATCTAACCCTAACCCTAACCCTAACCCTAACCCTAACCCTAACCATACCACAACCGTCAGACCGTGAGTTCAGAATAAATTATGGAATATAAGCAAAATATCATGCTCTGAGCCAATGACCACAATTGTTTTTTAATTGTCCATTAATGTATTTACTGTTGCTGTACGTCTCCTGCCTAAACTGTATTCCTGTTTCTATGAACCAACTACTATTGGCAGCACACAAACACGCTAAGGCTTAAAAATGGCACTCATTAAAATTGAGAAAATAATGCAATTCTTATGGATATTATTGCTAGTATTGAAAAAGACTCAACACATCATTTCCATTTAACATTCAGACCTTTAGGATATTATCTGCCCTAACCCTAACCCTAACCCTAACCCTAACACAACAGTCAGAACATCAAGTGTATTTTCATTGTTTGTATCCACAAGCAATAAGTAACTTGTTGGTGAGCTCAGACTAAATTATCGAAAATAAACTAAATATCATGCTCTGTGCCGATGAACACAATGTTTTTTTAAATGTCCAGTCATTACTGTTGCCGGACGTCTGCTGTCTAAACTGTACTGTAGTCCATTCCCTAAACTCTTAATGTAAATAATATGCTGCTTTATATTGTGTCTAAAGCCCGTCAATAGTGTTTTACTGTCAGAGTTTATAGATTTTTTTATCTTCACGGTCTACTGTATATTTTCTACTTTTTAATGCTGTTTTAATTATATTTTTGAGATGTTTAATTTCTAGAATCGTTTATTTCTCCTGCGAAATGTCTACTTACTGTATGTGCAATGCCTCGTTTTGTTTTTGATACTGCTGCAACGCAATCATTTCCCAATTTGGGATCTTAAGATTGTATCAACTACTATTGGCAGCAAACAAACAAGCTTAAAAATGGCACTCATTAAAATAGAGACACAAATACAATTCTTAAGAATAATGCATGTTGAAAAAGACCCAACGCATACTTTCCATTTAACATTCAGACCATCAGGAGTTGACCTTTACCCTAACCACGCTCCACAACAGTCAGACCGTCATGTGTGATATCATAGTTTGTGTTAACTGGCACATCAATCCGTACTTTTTTGATGAGATCACATTCAATTAAGGGAAAATATACAATATATTAAAGACCGGCAAACTTTACTTTCCGCCGTGCCAATAAACCACAATTATATATTTAACTTGGCTGCAAAACTGATTCTGAGCTGTATTTAGAACTTGGTTTAAATATGTTCAGACACTGTAGACATCCAAAATAACTTCCCCATCTCAATCTTCTTCTACCTCGCAGATCACAGAGTAAGTATAGTTGGTTGCGAATGAGACCAGAGTTTTGTTTAGTTGTGTGATTACAGATACAGCAGTTCAATTGAGACTTGTGATTGTGCGGTTAAGTTCAGAGTAAAGACGTAGGAGAGACAGTCTGCAACCTTTCCCCTACAGCTACATATTTTCATCCCATGACATAAACAGTTCGTTGGGTTATAAACTTGGCGATGCAGCAGCTATGATGCAGTTGATGTATGTATCTTCATGTCTACCACAAAACAAAGCCTCTGTGGATGCTTGGACACAGATTTCTGACTGTCTGTGGGTGCATTGACAGTATAAATCCAACTCTTGAACTGCTCCATTTCTTGGGTTGCAGTGCGAGGTTGGAGAATGCCAGACCTTTAACCTAGACGCCTAGTTGCCTGAGGCTATGAGAAATGGCAGGCCTAACCACAGTGTCCATTGCAGGTCCACCCAGGATAAAGACATGTAATTAGTGGACACTCCTAACAGCATAAGGTCAATTGAAGGGCCACCTGGGATCTCTCACAGGCTGGGAACCACAGTGAGTGAAGCTCATCTTAATGTAGCCTCAGAGACCAGAGGAAGGCAGGCATCACTTTTTACTTCTGTCTTGAAATGTGTATTTTCAGACAATTTGATCCATAGCAACATATATCTCTTGTTGATGAGCTAATTCAGCATTTTAGCAATTAATCTGCCTTTCCTGTGGCTCTCTCAACTTCGGACAAACGCATGTCGGGTTTCGATGACACAGACAACCAGTAGCACAAGAGAGCAATTACACATGCAAACAAGCACATTGTAGCGGACACAATCGTAGTTTAAAAGTATAAGTCCAGACACGATTGTCAGGTCTGTGCATTGTATTTCAATGATCCAATATCACAAAGGTAAAATGAACAGGTTTACTTTCCTTGAGCCTTTCTATCGCTTTCTTTCTTTCTTTCTTGCTTGAATCACCCTGATAGAAAACAATATGCCTACTAGTGCTCTACTCCCACCACCACCTGTCTCCAATATATTACAATTACAACAGGTGCCCAAAACTGCCTTCAAAATAAAAGCATAAAACTTCTTAAATAATATCACTAAATAATAGAACATTTACTATACACAAAAACAACAAGAAAACAAATGTTAAACTGTTAAATAATATATAGCTCCAACACATATGCATTGGATTGTAACATATATATGTCAGCACACAAAGTAAATGTATACTAAATACTTTCTTTCCTGCAGGGCAACAGCCTACCAGAGGTGGATGTCATTGATGGAGTGGAGCCCACCGCTGGCCACTTCAGACCCAGATGGTGTGTGTGACCTGACAAATAGGGGTCAGTATAGGAGTCAGAAGGGTGGCTGCATGGTAGCTGGTCACTGTGGGTGGTATAAGTATCCAACCAGAGTATTTATAAATACTTGAGTAAAGGATGTCTTGACTTTTGCCATCTCTGCTTCTTTTCCTTTGATTGTATTTCAGTCAAAAGCAGAGATGGCAAAAGTAAACACATCCTTTACTCAAGTAGAAGTACAGATACTCGTGTTTAAAAATACTCTGGTGAAAGTAGAAGTACTGACTACATTTCTTTACTCAAGTCAAAGTAAAGAGGGCTTTGAAGTGTACTTCAGTAAAAAGTACCCATAACTAGCAGCTGCTTTAAAGAGTACCTGACCTCCCTTTATATCAACAGAACAATAATGTCATTGTTAGCAAATGAATGTTTCCATGGTGACCAACGGCAACATGACAACGTTTCCATTGGTCCCTCTTCTTTAGAGAAGACCAGGAAGTGATGGATACACAGATCGTGTTCAAATCAATAGGCACGCAATGACTCTAAAGAATAATGACCACGCACCAACACACATTCAGACTAAAGGAACCAGCTGTTTGGAGAATGAGAGAAGTAGAAAGTACAGGTATTTGAGTTCAACATGTAAGAAGTAGAAAGTACAGGTATTTGAGTTCAACATGAGAGAAGTAGAAAGTACAGGTATTTGTGTTCAACATGTAAGAAGTAGAAAGTACAGGTATTTGAGTTCAACATATAAGAAGTAGAAAGTACAGGTATTTGTGTTCAACATGTAAGAAGTAGAAAGTACAGGTATTTGTGTTCAACATGTGAGAAGTAGAAAGTACAGGTATTTGAGTTCAACATGTAAGAAGTAGAAAGTACAGGTATTTGTGTTCAACATGAGAGAAGTAGAAAGTACAGGTATTTGAGTTCAACATGAGAGAAGTAGAAAGTACAGGTATTTGAGTTTAACATGAGAGAAGTAGAAAGTACAGGTATTTGAGTTCAACATGTAAGAAGGAGAAAGTACAGGTATTTGTGTTCAACATGTGAGAAGTAGAAAGTACAGGTATTTGGGTTCAACATGTAAGAAGTAGAAAGTACAGGTATTTGTGTTCAACATGTAAGAAGTAGAAAGTACAGGTATTTGGGTTCAACATGTAAGAAGTAGAAAGTACAGGTATTTGGGTTCAACATGTAAGAAGTAGAAAGTACAGGTATTTGTGTTCAACATGAGAGAAGTAGAAAGTACAGGTATTTGAGTTCAACATGTAAGAAGTAGAAAGTACAGGTATTTGAGTTCAACATGTAAGAAGTAGAAAGTACAGGTATTTGTGTTCAGAATGTAAGAAGTCAAAGTAAAAAGTCATCAGAAAAATAAGTAGTGAAGTAAAGTACTGATACCAGAAAGATGTACTTAAGTACAGTAACGAAGTATTTGTGCTCCACTACTTTCCAACTCTGGTCAAAAGCCTTAAAAACTGTTTTCTAAGTATCAATTCTGTGTTTTAATAATGGAGGTCTCCACGTGTGGTTTTGTACGGGTTGGGGTCTATGAGTATAACTTGTGCAGGACATTGGTGTCTACACTGTCCAAACATGTCCAGAAGAGTAACCCTGGTGATTTCCCCTCACTGACGCTTCTGTCCTCGCTGACCTTTTCACCATTTCTCACATGTAATCCAAATAATCCGTGTTGAATTATCTGGCAGGCCACTGTGCATTAGCTTAAGCTAAACGTTTTCACGTATGAATACCTCCTTTTATCATCCTCTTCATATGGTTTGCGTTAGATGCTTTTAGGCACCACTTTCAGCTTTAGACACCGGCACTTTTTCTTTCCATTTACACTTTGTCTCAAGCATGTCCTGTTCTTCACTGGTCTCTTGACGCCCATTTAGGTCGGCTTGTGCAAACAGACGCTATCAGCCGTATGAAATGTTTTGTCTTGCTTCCATTAGCTGGCGCACATAGCAGCTCAAGATGCAAGACGTCACGGGGGGGAAACACTGCAGCATGTTGGAGCAGTTGACTTGGAGGTGCTGTGGTTTTGATCTACCATCGCTGTGCCAGCCAAACGATAACAGTTGAAACCAAATGCAAACCTTGGGTCCATTGAGTTGTGTGAAGGCTGCATGCAGAAGCCTTTAAACCCGACACATGCAGGTAATGCCACGTATGGGCACTTGTATCCAAAGCCACGAGTGTACACCTAGTTTATTTCATCATGATTGGCTGCAGCTGCTACAGCAGGGGTGTCAAACTCAATTTCATCACGGGCCACCTTCGCATAAAGGTTGCACTCAAAGGGCCGGTTGTAACTATATAAATATATAATATATATATCAAATAATGTATTATATTACATTATTGCCTCTGAATTTGATTAATATCGGATAGGAAAATAACTTAGTAATTAACTACGTCTGAAAGCCAGGGCAAATAATTGCAAGTCTCTTCAGTGTACCCATGTCACAAAACGAGATGCATTGTGGGACATGTAGTTTATGGGCAATGTGCTTCTGTAAAGCGGAACGTAACCGTATAATAAATGTATTATAGTCTTTGCAAGCTCTTGCGGGGCGACATAAAATGAAGTCGCGGGCCGCATTTGGCCCCCCGGGCCTTGAGTTTGACACCCCTGTGCTAAAACAAAAACAACTGTCTACAATCCCTGCAGCATTTGTTAGGTTTATCATCTTCCTATTATTCTTTTGTAAATATATACGTTATAATCTTAATTTGTTGCTTCTTACCTTAGGTTCAGTCCATTTTGGCAAGATTGAAAACTGCTTAGAAATGTGAACATCATACTTTAGCTGCAGTGCAAACATTGTGAGTTTTGTTTTGTCAGCTTTGGGTACTTGGGGAAATACAAGATTCATCCATCTTCCTAAAATAGTTGATTAATCCAAACCCCTTCAGCCAACAGAAGTTTTGGGCTCAATGTTTTCCCAGCTGTTTGTCCCTCCCCTCGTTTTTTTTCAAGCAGGGGATTAATCACACAAAGAAACAATTAACAATCTTCTCTTTGTCAGCAGTGGAACAGCTGGGATGACCGGGCGGTGGTATTTCTTAGTCATTTGTTGAGGATGGATTAACTTTGAAATACCTTTTGACTGGTACTGTAAACTCAGGGCCTCCTTTTAGGTCAGCGCGCTTTCCTGTGCGGAGACAAATGAGGTTTGCAGTGGATGTATGGGTGAGTGGAGGACACGAGAGAGGAAGGATCCAGTGAGCCAATAGCAGGTGAGCAATAATGGACTGCATCTGTTCTGCTGGGAGCTTTTTGCTTATTAAGTGTTTTCCTCTCAGAAAGCAATTAATGGCAAACCGGTTATATGATGGTAGACCCCGACTCTTTCGGTCGTATGGTGACGAAAAGTAAATGTGTGATTGACTGTACAACATCGTCATGTCTCCTTACAAACCAATTTTTTTTGTGTATTTCTCTGTATCATCTCATCATGTAAAGAAATACTGCACTACTTTTTATTTTGTACTTTTGTATTTTATTATATGTTGCATTGTTGGAGGAGCTCAGGTCACAAGAATTTCATTGCGATTTCTACACTTTGTGCATATGCCAATAAAACCTTTGCCTATTGAATCTACTGCACGCTTGTTGGTGGTTTTCTGTATCGGGAAAGTTTTACACTCCTAAATAAAATACATCTCGGGTAGTGAGGCTTTTTTACCCCTGAATTAAGTGGAAAGAACATTAAGGATTTCACGAGCTGAAACTGGAGCAACTGAATAGTTTTTGATGGAAACACTAATTAGTACAATTGCCAGAAGCTCCAAAAAGAACTAAACATACAGGCGCTTTTATTTTATTTATTCCAGCTTGTTGGAACATAGCTGCTCATGTTTCATGCCAGAAATTCATTAATTCATGCACTGGGTTTATATTATTTTATCATATGAGAAATATGGCAGAAAATAAGACGATTCTAAAACCACTGACGGACATCTTAACTGGTGTTTGAACCCAACGGAGTACACCATTAGGGTAGGGTTGTGTGTGTGTGTGTGTGTGTGTGTGTGTGTGTGTGTGTGTGTGTGTGTCTCTGTGTGTGTGTTTTAATTTGAATTCCTGAGAGGTTTTATTCTTACTCCTCTGGTTCCTTATGCTTCCCAAATATTTTCATTCCGTCCGGTTGCTCTCGGGTGACGAATGTCCCAGCAGCTACTGATAACGTGTTGGGGAGATGAACGCCAACTGAAACCGAAGACATCAGCAAGTTTGAAACTGCTTCCTCTTGCACTTTCAAGTTGAAATGATACTGTGGTAAATGTCTGAGGTAATTCCTGTAATAGCTGCTTAGAACTCGCTGCAGCTTCGATGGCAGGCGTTAGCGTCACAGTGTTTTCATAGTGCAGAAAAGCAGCATGTGGTTGATCAGCGTTTTCGGAACCACTAACTTTCTGCATCGGCGGGCCGGATCGCTTCTACCCAGCTGTCCTTTGTGGATCAGAGGAGAATTCACCATTTCAACACATGGCGGACACTTTGAAGTGCGCACAATCCGAAACTCAATCACATATTGATACGTGAACTTGCAAACTAAATGGTAACATTATTACATCACACGAATAATAATAATAATAATAATAATAATAATAATAATAATAATAAAGCTTTATTTATAGCACTTTTCACTTTTCACTTTTCACTCAACACATGCAGCTCAAAGCTCACAAGTTAAAAATAAAGACATTCCCCTCAGATTATTTGTTAAGAACTTTAAAAGGTACATGCAGCGAAATATAACGTTTTATCAGGTCAATAGACATAAGGAGGTCAAATGTATGATTATAAAAATAAAATAAATAATGTTTTTTCTCAACTGAGTCGATGCAACAATACAACATATTAAACCCCATAAAACAAAGTGAACATAAAGCTACAACAGAAATACAATTGAAAAGATTAAGACCAAAATAAAACAATCGGTAAATAAAGACTAACATAATTGTTATTCTGTGTTATTTAGCTATCACTTTTATCCGAAGCGTCTTACATCCACTTCAATACTTAAGACATGCCTACAGGAGCAATTTGGGGTTAAGTATCTTTGAAACGTTGACTGCAGGGGCTTGGATTGAACAACTGACCCTCTGATTGGTCGACGCCCATTTACTCCTGTTCCACAGACATGACTGCAGTTGACAAAAGAATATTTTTTAAAACCCGGCTAAGGGCTTTTTTAACCTGAAAAACTAGATGAAAATAAAACACTATTGTGGGTCATTACATAAGAACAAAATAAGACTTGACTTGCTCGACAGCTGTTGCATATATGTTAGATAGACACACACTGTGCAGTAGGTCAGGATCACAGCAGCTGTTGAGCAATAGGCTTGTTAATCTAGGTGCTTCGTCACTTCTACATTTCCTCTGATTGGCTGATAGCTACCTGGTCTAATTTAGCCTCCTTCATGCTTACTGAGTATGCAAAACAAGTATTCTATATACTTTTGAAACCTTAAAAAACTCACTGAGAGGAAAACTACATTTTCGGTGATTCATTAAATAAGACTTAAATACGACTTGACTTATTCGACAGCTGTCAAAAAGACGGACATGCATTGTACCTCAGGATCACAACAGCTGAGCAATAGTCTGTCAGGATAGCCTTGTAATGTTTAGGTGCCTCATCATTTGCTCTACATTTCCTCTGATTGGCTGGCTGCAATAACTCCTAAATGAGAACTGAACGTGTGGAAGAATGGTCAGTGGTGTCTGTCGTTCCAGTACAACACTGGTAGACTTGTATGAAATGTTAGACCGTGTCTTGGTGTTTTTGCTGAACATACATCTGGTTTACACTGTGAGGTTATCAGGTCTGAGAGCCAGACAGACGTTTGGCTCGCAGTAAGCTGTTGAGACAAAGTCATTACGAGTAGCCTGTGGTTCACGGTGAAGTGTTCCCAGGTGTAACTGGAGTAAGACTGTCTCTGTTTTCATTGGACACCACACTGGAACCCTCAACCCGTCTGTTTACTTTAAGAATCTCCTCTCTACGGTTGAACCTCAGGAGAAAACAGGGAGATGTGCAGACTAAACACACCGTCCCTGTGCCAGTAGAGGCACCCACGGACGTTGAACTGTGCACCTCGCCACAAACACACACCCTACAGGCCAAACATTTCTGATTTACGTCTCCCCCGCTGGACATCATTCGATGTTTTGTCCAACGGTAGAAGCAATTAGTGCCGACATTTGTTTTTGCATCAACATTCCACCGTTGACAAGTTGCTTCCCTCAAGCTGAAGATGCAATGTCCATGTGTGTTTGCGCTGGCGTTTCCCACGCTGCTTTTGCTTTTCGCGGTTGACTGCGATGTTTAAAATCTATCGATGCACGCACCTTTCGCACATATGTTCCACAGTTTGTGTCATCTCCAGAAGGATGCAAACTGAACAACACTTGGTTGCTATGTGACGGGCTGTAGCGGGGCGAGTTAGCAGCTTCACACTCCCTTTCTGACTCTGCAACATGCACCGAAAAGTGGCACACAACTGCAAACTGTCTGCGCCCCCCCCATGCCCTCCTGCATCAGCTGTTAGCGTGAGGCTAACGTTAGCTTTCTGCAAAACAAGCTCATACATACTGAGGGGAAAGAAATCGTGACATTTTAAACTGTCAACGCTTTATCATCTCTTGACACATTCAAAAGTTGAGTGGTGTGTACTTTACTGACCCAGATTTGGTCAGAATAGAGCAAGATAAGTGCAGTTGTTTACATGGGTGGACACACTAAGACCCCAACCTTTTCTAGGCAAGATAAATGATACATTTAGCCTGTACTTTCTTTAATTAGCGACAGGTAATCTAAGGAAAATCAGTACAGTTATATGCTAAATTGATCCCTAGTGTCAACATGCGTCCCTAAGAAGCCTCAATAACAATTTATTTTTTAAAAGTGATGCCACTCCAGCACAGGAAAATGATTCATTCAAGTATTTATGTTGGACAATAGGCAGAGAAGGAGATTTTGTTTGTCATAATTTGATAGCTCTCTGTCTACCGGGCCATTTTCGTTCCTACCCTCACCTACGGTCACGAAGGATGGGTCATGACCGAAAGAACGAGATCGCGGATACAAGCGGCCGAGATGGGTTTTCTCCGCAGGGTGGCTGGCGTCTCCCTTAGGGATAAGGTGAGATAAGTTCGGTCATCAGGGAGGGACTCGGAGTTGAGCCGCTCCTCCTTCGCGTCGAAAGGAGCCAGTTGAGGTGGTTCGGGCACCTAGTTAGGATGCCACCTGGGCGCCTCCCTAAGGAGGTGTGCCAGGCACGTCCAGCTGGGAAGAGACCGAGGGGTAGACCTAGGACCAGGTGGAGGGATTATATCTCTTCGCTGGCCTGGGAGCGCCTTGGGACCCCCCAGTCAGAGCTGGTTGATGAGGGGAAAGGAACGTTTGGGGCTCTCTGCTGGAACTGCTACCCCGAGACCCGACCACGGATAAGAGGAGAAGATGGATGGATGGATAATTTGATAGAGCACAGAGAGAGAAACATGACATGCTACACGATGACACACATTCAAATGCTATGCAGCTGATCTGGTAGAAACCTGCAGAATAATAAGCTCATGAAATAATGATAATAATAATAATCAATTTGATTTATAAGCGCACTTTCATTTGAGTAAACAAGACTGCTAAAAAAGTGCTGCAGAGTAAAATGGTTAAAACAAAACAACAACAACAAAAAATATATATTATAAAGTAACTCAGTTTAGTGACCAGTTTAGGCCGTCATGGCAACAAACTAATTCTGTATTCGATAGACAGCTGATCTGGGAGACACCTGCAGAATAATAAACTCATGAAATCCAGGCCACATAGGTAACGAGGGATCCAGTAGTGTGCTGTAGCTGGTGTTGCTTTGCGTGGGACGAACCATTACGTGAGGTGAAATTATCAGTTCGTCAGGGGGGCAACTAGAGCCAATCATCATCATCATCATTGTCGTCGTTTCTGCAGCTCGTGAAGAAGTTGAAGATCCCCTGTGAGATCCCTTTGAGTCAGCCATCTTCCCCAGGCAGTGTAGGTGTCTGTACAGTGCACACTTCTGCCATGTGGTTTGCAGCCATGCAACCAGGCAGAAGCATCTGGGCGTCAATCACACAGGTGCGTGTTGTGTTTACCCAAGTCCCCCAGCGAGGAGTGTCAGTCTCAATATACGAGCGGTATCCGTGGCAGCTTTGTCTGTTGACAGCGTGACAAAACAGCAGGGAGATTGGCATCCATCTCGCCCCCCCAGGCGCTCTCCTTGACGCTGTACACATCGCTGGATGCTTTAAATTCCTTGCCCTAGTAGAAGTGTCTTCCGTGATCTTCCTCCCAAGCTACCTCTGTCTTCTTAATGGAATACTGCCTGAGTGCTTTTTGTCACCAGGGGGATTTTGTCAAGCAAGGATGCCGTTCAGAGAAAAAAGTACCTATGGAATAGTTTGTCTGCAACCGTTTTTGGGTCAAAGAAGTTGAACATGGGACAATAAGATTTGTATTCACAAAGGAAGGAAGGTCTCGTTTTCACTGCATGGAAACTCACAAACAACGGCTTTGACTGTGTGCTCTCTCCTTGCTGTGAAATAACACACAAAAGCTGAGCAGAAGATTTATTTCACAACCATCAGACCTGCCTACAAAGTCAGATCAAGCAGATGGCAAGTGCTTCGCATAAAGGGCATGAAACTGAATCCGTGGGGCACCTGCACTGCAGAGGCCAGGCTTCCAGTGGAAACCAATACCCTCTCTTCAGGAAACCAGAGCACTAATAGCCGCCTGACAATGGACGAACTGGGAGAGATCTGGCTTTTCTCTCTTCGGAATCAGCATGAATGAGGTCATTATGGATGTTGGTGTGTAGCTGGTAGGATAACATCTGTATGGACACGGACTGAAGGAGCTGTATCTAAAGGTGCCATGTCGTTCATTTTTAACTTGCTTCTCCAGACTTTTTTAATGGTATAGTTTGTTAGATTTATGACTGAGCTCTTGACCTCTGCATTGGTATTTCACAGTGTAAGCCACAATATTTATTTTGGAGAGAAAGATACTCGTCTGCATGATGGCACAAAACTGAAAAAAGTTGCTGTTGTGCCAGAGCAAATAGCAGAAACTAAATCATTCGGAGTTTCTGGCAGTCGGAGATATTGGAAGAATCAGGCCTTGTTCGGACAGACGGCATACAACAAAACACAGACACTTGATTGAGTTATTGAGACGTTTAACACAAAACCACAAATGGTGGCAGTACTAGAAGCAAAGATAGGGCTCATCCTCTGGGGACCACGCACGTATGTATCTCCTATCAAATATGACTATAGAACATATTAAGGTTGCATTTTGTGACCAGTGGTGGACCAACATCTCCATCGCTATAGATATAAGGATCATCCTCTTTCATAAATATTTAGATTTTGTAGCGTGTCTAGTTTTCTTCCAATGTTGGTGTATTTGTGTTTATTAGCATGTTAAGCCCGAGAGCCCCCTGTAGAGGGGGCTGCGGGGTGTTTTTTAACGAAACTGTGTCTCAGGGCATCTTAATATTTAAGAACCTATTAATGTGTCATACTCACTTAACGGTAAGAAACTCAGCTAACTGACAATATGAAGCATTTTTACCGAAACATAGCACAAGTCTCACAAGAAGCGTCTAAATGAGCCCTGAGCGGAAAAAAATGCTAACGCACTTAGCACAGAACTCAAGGTAAAGATACCCTTATTACTTATCGTAACTGCACATACAATATGTCAGATTAAAGCTGAGATCACACAGATTCTATAGGTATTCGTATCATCACTGAGCGATCAGAACTCGCGACAGGGGAAGCAAACACAGACATCACAACACGTAGCATTACGGAGCATTCATGGGAGATCGTCCTAGCTGTCAATCTGATCAAAAGTCGTGTTCAATGGCATTAAAACGATAAAAACGCAGCTGAAGGTTAATCCAATGTGTCTGTGTCACTTTGACATTTGATAATAGCTGCTAATGATAGCCACCAGAGTGTAGCCAACCTCCCCTCGATTCTATTGGCTCTAACGGTTAGAAAGAGGTGTCAATCATCTAAATCGACCGAGGGGTTCCAGAGATATGGAAAATCCACCCAGATGACCCAAGAAATGTTTTTTTTTCTAAATCTCTCTAAAAAGGTCACATTTCACTTGTTGTGCATCAATCTTGATACAGGGTACTTATTATATGTTATAGTTTGGATTCCTAAATCTTTTAGTCTCCGATCCCATCATTCAAGGGTGGTTTTCACTATAAGTAATATATTTGTATTATTACACAAAAGGAACAAATCGTTTCCTTGTGATTTCTTATCAACTGTATTATTCTATTAAATGTTACTGTATCTTTTTATGTTGATCTTGTAAAGCCTGCTGAGAGAACTGTGTTTTGTGACAATGGGCTACATTACATTGCATTTAGCTGACGCTTTTATCCAAAGCGACTTAAAATAAGTGCATTCGACCAACAAGATACAAACTTGAAGAAAACAGAATCATAAAGTAGATCAGGTTTCATAGAGACAAACATTTCAAGTGCTGCTCAACTGGCTTTAGGTAAGCCAGTCCTTTGTTAGTATATAAGTGTTTTGTTAATAGTTCTATCGCTCGAAGTGGAGTCGAAAGAGATGAGTTTTCAGTCTGCGTCGGAAGGTGTGTAAGCTTTCTGCTGTCCTGATGTCAATGGGGAGCTCATTCCACCATCTTGGAGCCAGGATAGCAAACCCACGTGTTTCTGCTGATGGGAACTTGGGTCCCCCTCGCAGCGAGGGTGCAGCGAGTCGTTTTGTTGATGCAGAGCGGAGTGCACGCGCTGGGGTGTACGGTTTAACCATGTCCTGGATGTAGGAAGGGCCAGATCCATTCGCAGCATGGTACGCTAGTACCAGTGTCTTGAAGTGAATTCTAGCGGTTACCGGAAGCCAGTGGAGGGAGCGGAGGAGCGGCGTGGTGTGGGAACATTTAGGAAGGTTGAAGACCAGACGAGCCGCTGCATTCTGGATGAGCTGCAGAGGTCGGATGGCACATGCAGGTAGACCAGCCAGGAGGGAGTTGCAGTAATCTAGGCGTGAGGTGAAGAGAGCCTGGACCAGAACCTGCGTCGCTACATAAATAAGATGTGATTTTAATTAGATTTGTATTACATTCTTACTAAATGTAGTATAAAGCACGGCTCAGAGTCCTGGAGTTTAATTAAACTGGACCACCTAGTTTGTATTTAAAGTTGTTAGCAATAGCAGGAACATGCTCAGATTACTGAAGCCCCCTTATTCTTTGAAACATTGCTATCACCAGCTGGAACCCAGCCGAAATGGAAATGGTTTTTGAGCATTTGCACTCACAATAAAATATGGATAATGTATTCGTTATAATATTAAAAACCTTTGGGATATTGGTTGAATAAAGTAGCCACTGTTTCAAGATAATTTTTTTAATAATAATAATAATACATGGGATTTGTATAGTGCTTTTCCTAATGCTTTAAGACGCTTTACATGAAATCAGAACAGAAACGATAAAGAAAACATTTTGTACACTTTAACCTGAACATGTGTTGTACCTTTATGTGTATCTGTCTTTCTAATCATTGAGCAACAACCCAATAATCGATCCACATCTGTCTGATACTCTCCTTTTGACTCTTTTTTTAACCAACCCATAATGAATGAATTCATGTTTTACACGCCAGCAGGAAGGCAGCGCGTCAATTATGCTCCCAGACCACTCCCAGCCATTCAGCGCTCGCCCCTTTAGAGAAGAGAACCTCAGGCTTTAGTCCTCATTCTGCACACAGATTTGCAAAAGACACAGTCCCATATGCCTCATTGTGTGCCGGATTAGTCCTGCCTCCATTCAGCCGAAACCTTGAGAGTAACCCCTCGGCCGCCTCTCCGCCATTGGAAGCAAACCAATTAGAATCAATTGGCTGTATTCTCTGGGGTGATTAGCATACATGCTGCGCTCGTGGAGCTCTGACAGTTATTGAAGCTGTCCGGTTTGAGTGCCGTCTGTATGGCGGCCGCGTCACCTCGCTAACCACCGGTGATAATAATGAGGACTAATGAGCTGGTGTGAAATGGGAAAAGAAAAAGAAGGCCATGAATTTATTTGCCATTAATGTGTGTTAGTAAGAGTTCCTCTCAGTGAGGTGAGTATGAATGTCCCAGATATGTTTCACAAGGACACTGAATAGCCTAGAAAAACAGTCCAGATTTGTTAAGCTCAGCTCTACAAAAATAATAAAATATCCTTTTCTAGAAGGAGGTATTCAACTCATGATCCACCGTCTGATTGGTTCAACTGCTATAGCTTGTTAAATACATGTTACTTTAAAGCTCCGTTGTCCAATTATTCATCATTATTGTCACTTTAGATAAAAGCTGTTAAAGAAGACAAATTATGCATTCAACACACTTTACCCTTTCAATGTAGAAACATATTGTATGGCTAAACCATATATACCAATATAAAAGTATCACCCCCCCTTGAATACACAAAAAAGACATGTGAAAAAAATGTACAAGATATCTTTTGCAGATATCCGCCTGATACAGAAGTGGACAAAGCCAGCAACGTAAAGTTACATATCGTGCATTTTATACAACATGCCTTTCGAGTAAGACTTTATGAAGTGTGAGACCTTCTTGTTGTCTTGTTGATATTAAATAATTCTGTTTGCCAGATATACAACGTGAGGTCAATAAAAGATTAAGTTTAGCTTTGGCATTGTCTGGTAAAAGAACTGCGAGTGGAACATGTTGTCGAGTATATTATGGAGAATCCACAATATAACTGGACTTAATGAGGATACATTAATTAAAAAACATTAATTGAGTACAACTTTAAGTAACACTTGACTTTCAGCCATTGTTTTCTCAGACAGTTTGGAAATTAAACCATGTTTGTTTTCCCCCAGCAGTGGATGGATGTCATTTAATGCTTAAGGCTGTTAATTTGAAAACCAATAACAACATTGACCGGCTAATTAAAAGACAATATTGCTTCCACTGAATACAAAATGTATCAATAACAAACTAATCATCTAAATACGGAGTCTTCAGCTCATCGCATGGCTAAGCCTTCACATTTAGCGGGATCTGTGCTGGCTGATAATGTGGATCCAGTGGCCTCTGGCATGAACACAGGCATAATGAATCATGGGAGCCCTCCGGAGGATAGTCCAATGGATGTTTTCCAGCTGATCTTCATTAGCCGCCATCCAGCCCAAACATCTGTCGCTTAAGTGCTTGGCACCGTCCCATGGCAATTAGTGAGCTGCTCGCAACAGGTTCTGCTGGAAGATAAACAGGAAGCTAGCAGAGCCAAAGGCGTGCACACACACACAGCAGATGAGCTTCAGCTGAAGGTGTGTGAGTGTGTGTGTGTGTGGACATGCGACAATCACACACACACAGGCTCAGAAATGTGTGTAGGGATGCTACCCTGTCGCTATACAGTAAATATGACACCAGTACTACGTTTTACCCAGATTGAAGACATACTGTAAGTAAAAGGGATTGAGATGTCACTGGTGAGGCATATGGTGATTATATGAAGGCTATTAACCCATTGTCCACGGCTCTGCCTAATGCACATATTCAGCAATTTAGCAAATAGGACAAACAAAGGCCATTTGGCGCTGGACAGCCACTGTCTAAACGAAGGTGTCTCCTCTTCATCACCACTGCCTCCCTGTTGTAAAATACCAAACATAACTTCAGTATAGTGCTCAGCGTTATACATGACGGGTCACATAAAGGATTTTCTTCTTGCCCGAGAGCAGTGAGAGCTTTCTGTTGAATGTGTTGAAGTGGTTGAGAGCTGGACCCCCCACCACCACCACCACCACCTCTCGTTTGGTTCCCCCTCCATCGCTGCCTCCTCTCAGCACACACCGAAGCAGCAGAGCGCAACGAGAGGGTAGGTAAAAAACAGAAATCCCTATCAAGTGCACACACACACACACACACACACACACACACACCACACACACACACACACACACACACCACACACACACCACACACCACACACACACACTTAAAACCCCTCTTTAACAACCCAGTGTGGAGTGCCACATACCTGAGCTGAAAGTAAAATGGCTGTCAGGATCAACCAGGGAGGCTTTCACTCTGAGAGTTCCTCTAATGGATGTCATCGCCGGGTCAAAAACATGTTGGTTTAGAGAATTCGGCGTGTGTGTGTGTGTGTGTGTGTGTGTGTGTGTGTGGGGGTGTGTGTGTGCGTGTGCAGTTTCAAATGGACTCTTCAACATTGTTAAATAGGCGGTGTTAAGAGTTATTTTGTCCTTCCCAAAGCATTCTACACAAAAGTACATTTTATAAAAAGTGGAAAGAATTTTGTCATAAATATATATACCTATAGACGGCTACCAGCCAGTGACAGTGAGTGTCGAATACATGTTTTCAGGCATGACATATTGCATGTGTTGACCGCCACTTTAGCAGGATGGCATAAAAGAGGAATTGGTTTTAGCATGAGTTGCACACGAAACCAAACATCAATACAAAAGTACAGAAATTATAAGAATATTTGCAGCTTGGATAATAAGTAAACGGACAGGAGCTCGTGTTTTTAGATACATCAATGGATGTTGGGTGTCAATCAAATTCAACCACTGCCGTGTATGATTTGTATAGTGTAGTTATTCTGTAAAATCAAGTATTTTCTCATCTAAAACAAAACAAAATAAAGAAATCATTAAATAAATTATAAACACTATGAAACAAAATTATGGATTTCTGTACTTTTCTCTGCAGAAGTCAGAACTCCTCCTTCCCTCCCATGAAAACAAGTTTGATGAGAGGTTTTTTAAAGCAACAAATCACTGCTTTCATAATTCCAGGAAAAATAAATGGATGTGTCTTTATTACATTTATTTTGACTCAATGTTAGCAAAATATTTAGATTACTATCAAGAATACACTCCATATAAGCCAATGAAATAAGATAAGATAAGATGGACCTTTATTTATCCAGTGAGGGACATTCAGGAGTTCAGAGCAGCAACCGAGTGAGAGCGAAAAACAGGACGGTTCAGATTCACACAAAGATAATACAATTAAAAATAACATGATATAAGTAACTGTTAAAACGAGAGATCACAACCAGGTAAAACGCTGATAAGTTGAATGAAGATACTTACATATCTGAGTTTGGGTTGTGTAATAGCAGACTTCAAGTTAACAAAGTGAAACAACAGATTATATAAAGGAAAATAATAGCAGATTTATCCAAGAAAATACGATTCCTTTATCACTAACTAATGTTGTGTTGACAGGAAGCATGACGTACAGGGGCGGACTGGCCATCGGGACGTTCGGGACGAATCCCGATGGGCCGGTACTGAAGTGGGCCAGTCGGACGAAGTGGACCGGTCGGACGATGTGGGCCAGTCGGACGATGTGGGCCAGTCGGACGATGTGGGCCGGTCGGACGATGTGGGCTGGTCGGATAAGTCACTAGCACCCCCCCCCCTCGTCGACAATTTACTAGCGGTATTGACTTGCGGTAGGTGGGCCGGCTGTACCGAAGTGGGCCGGTCGAGAGTCCCGAGCTGATGTGTAGTCCCAGTCCTGCGTGCCAATGATCATCCTTAAACTCAGATGATGTCATTCGTTCGACTAGTAATGTCTGAAAAGGTACATATAGATATGAACCCAATGCCCCCCCCCCTCCCACAAGCACAGGAAGCCTTCATCTCAAATAAGCAAAATGAGGAATGATGGGAGATGCTCCTCCAGATTCGCTCAGACGTACACAAGGAAGAGACAAAAGCAAACACGAAATGCCACACAGTTCAGCGACAGGCAGACAAGCCGACGCACGCCCTGACCTCCTCCTTGCTAAATAATCATCCTGGGAATCTGCAAGACAAATCTCAGCACAAAGCCCAAGATCAGTGGATGCCATTATTTTTGCATTCTGCTCGATAAGGCAGCGAGCGAGGAGACAGCTGGACACTGGTGGACGAGTAAATTAAGATAGACAGCACTTACTGAGATTCAGGAGATCAATGTTGAAAATAATTGGCATGTGGAGGTGCTGGTTTGAGAAGAAAGACGGAAGATTATTGGTGGACAGAGATGGCAGAAGTACACACATCCTTTACTCAAGTAGAAGTACAGATTCTAGTGTTTAAAAATACTCTGGTGAAAGTAGAAGTACTGACTAAACTTCTTTACTCAAGTAAAAGTAAAGAGGGCTTTGAAGTGTACTTCAGTAAACCCATAACTAGCAGCTGCTTTAAAGAGTACCTGACCTCCCTTTATATAAATAGAACAATAATGTCATTGTTAGCTAATGAATGTTTCCATGCTGAACAACGGCAACATGACAACGTTTCCATTGGTCCCTCTTCTTTAGAGAAGACCAGGAAGTGATGGATCCACGGATCGTGTTCAAATCAATAGGCACGCAATGACTCTAAAGAATAATGACCACGCACCAAACACACATTCAGACTAAAGCAACCAGCTGTTTGGAAATTGAGAGAAGTAGAAAGTACAGGTATTTGAGTTCAACATGTAAGAAGTAGAAAGTACAGGTATTTGTGTTCAACATGTGAGAAGTAGAAAGTACAGGTATTTGAGTTCAACATGTAAGAAGTAGAAAGTACAGGTATTTGAGTTCAACATGTAAGAAGTAGAAAGTACAGGTATTTGTGTTCAACATGTGAGAAGTAGAAAGTACAGGTATTTGAGTTCAACATGTGAGAAGTAGAAAGTACAGGTATTTGTGTTCAACATGTAAGAAGTAGAAAGTACAGGTATTTGAGTTCAACATGTGAGAAGTAGAAAGTACAGGTATTTGTGTTCAACATGTAAGAAGTAGAAAGTACAGGTATTTGAGTTCAACATGTAAGAAGTAGAAAGTACAGGTATTTGTGTTCAAAATGTAAGAAGTAGAAAGTACAGGTATTTGGGTTCAACATGTAAGAAGTAGAAAGTACAGGTATTTGAGTTCAACATGTAAGAAGTAGAAAGTACAGGTATTTGAGTTCAACATGTAAGAAGTAGAAAGTACAAATATTTGAGTTCAACATGTAATAAGTAGAAAGTACAGGTATATGTGTTCAACATGTAAGAAGTAGAAAGTACAGGTATTTGGGTTCAACATGTGAGAAGTAGAAAGTACAGGTATTTGAGTTAAACATGTAAGAAGTAGAAAGTACAGGTATTTGAGTTCAACATGTAAGAAGTAGAAAGTACAGGTATTTGGGTTCAACATGTAAGAAGTAGAAAGTACAGGTATTTGCGTTCAACATGTAAGAAGTATAAAGTACAGGTACTTGTGTTCAACATGTGAGAAGTAGAAAGTACAGGTCTTTGTGTTCAACATGTAAGAAGTAGAAAGTACAGGTATTTGAGTTCAACATGTAAGAAGTAGAAAGTACAGGTATTTGAGTTCAACATGTAAGAAGTAGAAAGTACAGGTATTTGTGTTCAACATGTAAGAAGTAGAAAGTACAGGTATTTGAGTTCAACATGTAAGAAGTAGAAAGTACAGGTATTTGTGTTCAACATGTAAGAAGTAGAAAGTAAAAAGTAGTGGAGTAAAGTACTGATACCAGAAACATGTACTTAAGGACATTATCAAAGTATTTGTACTCCAGTACTTCCCGCCTCTGCTGGTGGACCTGTAAGATGGTCCAAAGTTTCTTTCAAACCTCACTGCTTGGGAGAACATGTGAATGAAAGTTAGACATTTCCCCTGCATGCAGTCATGTCTTCTCTCAGTGCACGCCGGATAACGAGCAGCTAGTCTGGCCCTCTGTATAATTTAGGATGGTAGTTTGTTATTCCACGACTGTGATTATGAATAACACAGAGGCTCCCTCCTCCAGGAGTTTAGTCTATTCCTTCTCTCCAGCGTTGCGCCAGGCAGACACCCAGATCTCCTGATTAACTGGGACACAGGAAGCCAGCATGTAAACACAAAGGAAGACAAGCAGGCTACTGTCGGCCTCCATATCTGCTTTATGTGATGCGTTGCTGTGGGAGCTATCGTTCCTCTTGAAGCCATATCAGATGGTGCTTTAACCCTCCTGTTGTCTTTGTTTCCCCCCCTTACTTTGGTGTCCGCGGTCAAATTTGACCGGTCCAGTTTAAAGTGCTATTACATTAACACAAAAACCATTAATCATCACCACATTTCATTTCACACCCTTTCAAACTGTACATATTGAATCAGACTACTGGTACACATGAAGAACTGCAGTACATATACAAAGAACAGACACTGCACATGTATTGCGTGTGCCAGGTGTGATCCATGTGGGGGGAGGGGCACATAAGAGCGGGAAATGTGTCAAATTGTTCTGTGTGTGTGTTGTGTGTGTGTTTTTTATCTGATCCGGATGGTTACTCATTCCTTTTCTTTATGGCGGTCATTTTAGACCGGGAACACCATGGGTGTTACAAAGTTGACTAACTCATCCAAAACTCAATGAAAGTGTTGATCAGCCTTTGAATATGTTCAAATGTCTGCTGTGAAGGATGTCATGAAGCCTGAATGCAATCGAATGTAAAACAAAAAAGTTATGATTGATGAAAGTAGTAAATCGGTCAGATTTGACCCGAAGACAACAGGAGGGTTAAGAAAGGAGACAAGTTGACGATGTTAGCGTCTTATTCAATGCATAGTGTTAGTGTATTATAGAGCCCTGAAGGCAGGAGAGACTGAAAAGAGTCAAGGGAAGCTTATAAAAGTTAACAGCATTTAATTACACAAAAGATGCGGTGGTGTACAAAATGAAATGTGCGAGTGGAGGCGCTCTCCTCATCCGACCGGTCAGTCCAGGTCAGCTGGAGGAAGAGGTCAATCCTTGGATTTCTCTTCCTGTTGTCATCTGAGGTCTTCTCCTATTGGCCGGCGTCGTCGGGTCCAATGCAATTCCTGCCTTGTTCTATTGTTAAATTACATCATTCTGGTGTCTGTGGTTATTTAAACATTCCCTAATGAACGTTAGTCAGCGGCAATAAATGAGTGCTAAACCCAGTGTGCTCAATGTACAACATCACATGTAATTTCACCTTTGATTCATGGTTTGAAAATGCAGCATTTCGCCACATGCTAATGCTAACCGGAAGTGAAGCATTTTCAAAATATAAAAGTGAACTTCAGGTTTTCTCAGAATAAAACTGATTAAATAGTGTATTTAATTCAAATTACGCCATATCAACATTGATTTTAATTTCTAACAATAGCCAAGATAAATCATGCCTGCATGTAAACAACTGTCGTCGTTTCTAGCAGATCATCTCCTCAGTGTAACTCTTTCAATTGTGCAGGTTTGTGTTTTTTAAAAGTTTTTTTCTGCAACTGTTTAGTTCTAAATTATTGATACACAGGTGGCACTGTCCCCCATAATTATCCCGATGGTACGGCCCCCTTCTTTAGGGATAAAAGCCCCTTATAAATAATACATTTACAATGGATTATGGAGTCCATTTGCGACTCACTGGAAGTTTGCATCACATCTTCAGAGGTGTCTGGGTACGAAGGTACTTCCTTTTGGAAGACTTTTACTCAAAATATATTGCAGGAAATGTTCTTTTTATGATATATAATACTTAGTGAGTCTGTGTGTATACATCATTAATATTGCACTTTTATATTTTCCTTTATTTAAATTGTAATTCAGGAAATCAAAGTATTCCTCTTGTTTGTTATTTTCCATTGTTTAAAACTGTTCCAAAAGACTTGAGTGAAGTGTTCAGCTTTCTTTGTGCGCAGGTCATCAAATCAGTACAGATACGATTGTAAAGATTTAAACTGTGGGGTTTCTCTGGAAGTGTTTCCTTGTACGATGTGAGGGTCTAAGGACAGAGGGTCTGAGGACAGAGGGTCTAAGGACAGAGGGTCTAAGGACATAGGGTCGAAGGACAGAGGGTCGAAGGACAGAGGGTCGAAGGACAGAGGGTCTAAGGACACTCAGAGGGTGTCGTATTGTCATACTGATATTCTGTACACACTGTGAAGTCCACTGAGACAAATGTAACATGTGTGATATTGGGCTATATAAACATTGATTGATTGATTGTAAACTAGCACAGGACAGCGAGGGACAGACCAATTAAATGTACATTCAGAAAAATGTAATTCCAGTTTTAAAAATTCCAATAAATCCACATTTGGAATAATCTATAGTTTAATTTCTAAATCTGTAAAAGGAACATCAGTGTGTTATCCGTTATCTGGGTTTAATGCTTGACAAATAATTTCGTTTTAAGACACGTCATGTTTAATGTAAGACTCCCTAAATTACTAACTTAAAAGTTGGGTTTAAATTCAAATTATTTTCATATAATTAGAGGATTTTCCCTCGTGCTTACTAATTTGACTTTAATAAATAATATGCCTTTCACAAGAGTCAGTAATGTATCATGAAGTAATTTGTCATTTCGTGAACCAAAGGCTATCGATTTCTCACACACACAATCACACACTCACAGAAGACGTACCCTCCCTCTAAATTCCCATTTAGCTAACTTCCCCTGC
This sequence comes from Champsocephalus esox, assembly GCA_036324585.1. Taxonomy (NCBI): domain Eukaryota; kingdom Metazoa; phylum Chordata; class Actinopteri; order Perciformes; family Channichthyidae; genus Champsocephalus; species Champsocephalus esox. The sequence continues at coordinate 36,151,502 of CM070481.1, forward strand.
TCTGAGGATTCCAGAAGTCTTAGAGTGAATGAATGAATCCCTATATGCCCCCGCCCCGCCCCGCCCCTCCATTTCCTGTCCTCTTCCTGTGTGCCACTTCAGCATCGCATGACGCCGACGAATCCCCTCTTCCACCGGAGGAGCAACCGTTTTATTTCGTTTCACTTTAACGTATTTATGTGTGGAATCCCGTGGGCTGCTTGACTCAGGAAGCGAATGGCATCAACATACACACACATACAGAGCTGTGTATACACGTGGATGAAACACTTAACGCATATTCACACGTACAGGAAACACTAAACCGCAAATACCTACACAACTACAGATATATATTTACACACACACACACACACACACACACACACACACACACACACACACACACACACACACACACGCACACATACCATGTATACATCACTTCAGGGGACATTACATTGACTTACATGCATTTCCTGGTGACTTATCCTAACCTTAACCATAACCAACACATGCCTAACCCTAACCCTAACCAAGTCTTCACCCTAAAATTAATTATCCCCCTTATGGGGACCTCCATTTTGTCCCCATAAGGGAGGTGAGTCCCCACATGTGACTATGTAAACAGATGTAGGTCCCCACAAGTATAGTAATGCTAGACCACACACACACACACACACACACACACACGCACACACACACACACACACACACACACATGCGGAGGAAAGCCAGGTACACAAGCGAGCATTCACGCATGCAGGAAGCACTTTGCCACAAATGGCTGAAGAAACATACACACACATCCTGGCCAGGTGGTGTTTTGGGGGTACGGGAACCACCCACACCGGAAGGTTATACAACTCTTATAAAAACTGTAGGCAGAATCCTGGAGAGAACGTGAAGAGAGATGTCGCCTCAAATGATCAATGAGTCAAAGTCACTGTCCAGACTAGAAACAGCTTCTTAGGGACTGATTGGTAGGGTCCACACTGTCTGGTTTTTAGTTATAGGTAGGGTCACGATACACACTGACAAACACTAACATACACACACACACACTGTCACAAAAACCCCACACAAACCCACATACAGAAACATACACTTACATACCAGTGTTCCCCCCTCATGAGGTCTAGCACATTTTTAACCTAAATTGCGGGGTCCATTGTTAGGTCAGTTTCCAGTTTTTAAATGTTTCCACACACACACACACACACACACACACACACACACACACTCACACACACACACACACACATACCATGCATACATCACTTCAGTGGACATTACATTGACTTACATGCATTTCCTGGAGACTTATTCAAACCTTAACCATAACCAAACATGCCTAACCCTAACCCTAACCAAGTCTTCACCCTAAAATTAATGATCCCCCTTATGGGGACCTCCAATTTGTCCCCATAAGGGAAGCCAGTCCCCACACGTGACTATGTAAACAGACGTAGGTCCCCACAAGTATAGTAATGCTAGACCACACACACACACGCACACCCCCAGACGTACAGTATGAGACATGATGAAGAAAAGTGGCCTTTCAACAAGTCCAACTGCAGTATGCTTTCCTTCCTGAGAGATTGAGCTCTCACATCAGAGGCCTGCTAACTCCTTCACTGCATGGCAGGATTGCTAACAAGGTTGCCATGTTGGTGGGAGGTGATATGCTGAATACCTCTATAGTGCTGGAAGGCCAGGAAACCCCCCCCCCACACACACACACACACACACACACACACACACATCCCCAGACACACACATTAAGATTAAGGTAACTCCGACACCATGGAGAGACAGGACATGTTCGCAGAAACATACAAAGACACAACGTGCAGTCACAGGAAACGTGCAGAGATACCGCCCATGCACATGTACACACACTCGGGGGGGAAGCCCGGAGAGGAGGCTGCAGAGATTAGTTTATCATCCACGGCGCTGACAGATCCTGCTGATGTGTGACCACAAACCAAACAACCATCAATCTGTTCCCTGCAGGAGCAGCAGGACGCAGGAGAGGACGCTGAAGAGCTCTGCACGTGAAGGTATAAACACTCAGGGTATTTAGCTAGTTAGAGTGAGGACACACACCCCACTCAGGAAAGGCCTGAGTGGGGTTATCCGTCAGGAAACGGGCAGCTGTGGATTTTGAGGACATACTCTTTTAGGTCCACTTGAAATGTGGAATGTGTGTGTGGTGGAAGCTATGAGATCAGATTTAAAATGTATGCAGCTCTTTCCCTTTGGCTAAGGCGTGTGTGCAAGGAGGTTTGGGAAATGCTGCCAGTCAGTAAACTGTACATAGCCCACTAATGTGTACCCACCTGGACACCTGTGGGAAGCTGGGACACCAACACACACCAAGTGGAACAGAACAAGATGCCACAATGTCCTTTTGGAGAGAAAAATATGGACCATAGCTTGACTGCAAGTGTGCACTTCCCTTATGTGAAATAGGAACAATTAGTTCACATGTTTTAAAGGTGGGGTAGGTAAGTTTGAGGAACCGGCTCGAGATACACTTTTTGTTATATTCCATGGATTGCTCTTAACATCCCGACAGCAATGAATATCTGAAGTGCTTTGTCACAAAATACATCATAATATATCATCAGTGGAAGCCGTAGTGTTGTAAAAAGCTCGACCAATCATCTGAGCCGGCTAAAGTAACTGGATGGCCTACCTGCCTGTCAGCCTTCCATCTGGGCACACACTTACCTCGTGCCTTCATTGGTCATGTGGCGTCCGTGTGTGTTGGGGGAGGGGCTCTGTGAGGAAGTGGCAGATTATTTCCGGTTGCGTATTTTCAAATTCTAGCGCACTCAAGCCGCTTTCTCCAAAATGACCGACCCCACCTTTGAGTGCAGCGCATTTCAGGCCTGTAAAGAAGCTACCTGCCAAAATAAAGACATGTTGGAAGTACCGCTATCAGCATTGCACAGACACAATTGAATAATCTCTTTCTTTTATATCGTATCAATCTTGTATCAATATCAATTACATCACATAGTCAAGTGTTTATTCATCAACCCGTCTCTGTTCTTTGCAATGATTATGATATTTTTGTTGTCGTCTTTAGGAAGAAACCTGACGTGTTTTGGAGCATGCAGTTACAGTAAGGAACATCCACGTTTCAGAGCTTCACAGCATACCCTGGGATAAACATTTGCCCGGCCAGTCATTGGGGTATCAACTGTGTATGCGACCAAGATGCTGAAGATACGGGGCGAATCTGATCTTTTAATCTATACATGCCTGTGTTGGAGTGTCCCATGTCAGCATGCGCCCGGATTCCTGCATGTGTTCCTCAGTGTGTGTCCGGCCACAGCAACAGACGGCCTAATATTACGAGAACAGGCTGAGAGGAAGGAGTCGCCCCCCAACACGTCGGCGTGGTGAAAGCGTCTCTTCAGCACACGGCAGCTGTTCACATTTCCTGCGTATTGGATGTCGAGCGGTGGCTATCTCTCATTTGCTGAGGGCATTATTAACAGATGGACTTCCCGCGCTGCGCTAATATTGGGAAATGGGAGAAATGTGGAGAGCACTGTGGACACACACACACACACACTTTACGGGCCCTCGAACAGCTGCTGCTGGTGCTCAAGAAATGTGTGTGTGTGTGTGTGTAGATATTTGTCGCTCTGTGTACCCTCTGGTTGTGTGTTTCGGTGTGTATAAATGTACAGTGCGTGTCTGTGTTGAGACGTATGGCAGGGTTTTTTGTGTGTCTGTGTGTGTGTGTGTGTGTGTGTGTGTGTGTGTGTGTGTGTGTGTGTGAACAGGGCTGCTTGTGTGGGCCAGTTATGTGGCAGAACAATTCCCCTTTGACCCTATCCCCGCCTTATTGATTCACATGGAGTGATTTGATTAGCGGTAAATGTGTGACTGTCAGCGCTGTACACTCAAGCAGTTGTGCGACACTGTTTGTGCTGTCACATTGCATTATTACCAATATAGAGGGCTGTTTCACCAGTTTAAATCAGATGTGCAAGACAATGGTGAGTGGAAATGATCTGGGGAAGCATAGGAATCTGGGGTTTCCAGCAACAGATAGTAGTAGCCTGTTTGGAAAGCCTGTTACTTCTTTACAACTCTCTCAGTGGATTTCTACACAACACCTGGAGCTCAGTCTAAACAACGCTGAATCCATCCCAGGTAAAGACTCTACCGTCCATAACCTTTCTACTAACATCTCACCTGCAGTTTCACACTCTACCACAGGGGTGTCAAACTCAATTTCATCGCGGGCCACATCAGCATTATGGTTGCACTCAAAGGGCCGGATGTAACTTTAAGACTATATAAAAATACATATATAAATATTCAATATGTATAAAATAATGTATTATATTACATCATTGCCTCTGCATTGGATTATCATCGGATAGGGTAATCACTTCATAATTAACTACGTCTGAAAGCAGAAGTCTAGGGCAAATAATTGCAAGTCTTTTCAGTGCGTATGTCCCAAAATGATTTAAAAAGAAAAGCCAAATTCTGGAGAAAAAAGAAATAGAAGTGACATTTTGAAATAAAAATCTAATTCTGAGAAAAAGGAATTCTATGAAAAAATGCATATTTTGAAGAAAAAAAGGCAAATTCTGAGAAAAAAGTAATATTTGAGATGCATTGTGGGACATGTAGTTTATGGGCAACGTGCTTCTGTAGCATGTAACCGTATAATAAACATATTATATTCTTTGCAAGCTCTTGTGGGGCCACATAAAATGAAGTCGCGGGCCGAATGTGGCCCCCGGGCCTTGAGTTTGACACCCCTGCTCTACAACATCAGGAGGATCCGTCCCCTACTGGCTCGTCATCTCACTTTGGCTCGGCTCTCCCTCAGTGTGAGTGTTCCTGAATGTGTGGCTTTATTGGACTCCTTGTGAGTGGCTTTGGATATAAGCGTCAGCCGAATGAAATGCCATAATACCATTAATACATTTGGTTTGTGAAGCACCTTTCATAAAAGCAAAGTGCTACCTGTGATGCATTGTGGGTTTGAATATGGACCAGATGGCCAGTCCAGCCCTGTATGGAAACGAGTGGGAATTAATTGTTTGTATAAAAAGCCAAATTCTTAGCTGTGAAGTAATGTGTGTTTATGTTGTGGTGCAAACCAGAAAACCACTGGATTGGCCATTGAATTATGTGAATGTCTTACTGTTTGTCTCAGGGTCTGCTCATTCTCCCAGTCCATCATTTAAAATGATCCATGTATCCAAGCCTCATTATCTCCTGTATCCGTCCTTCTGTTTTCTCAAGCTCAGTCTGGCATACAGTCACTGGCAGAGAATGAGTCATTACACCCTACCTCACTCACTTGTAACCTGGGTATGTAAACACAAACCAAGCACTTCCTCCATGTTGCCATTCCTAAACGAGGTACTCATTAAGGAGGACATAAACCAGGCTACTTCCTGTGTACCTAAAGCAACCTCTGATGGCACAGGAACAACACTGTGTCCAGGTTTATCTGAAGTGTCCGCTGCAAGCCCAAGACGCATTTGTTAACTCAGCCAACCATCAAGAGTCCCGGATGGTGGAACTTAGAGAAACACTTTCCGCTTCTACGTCTAAAACAAACAGCTGCGGCACGAGAGAGTGATGGAAGTGAGCGTTCCAAAAAAGCTTTTTCAGGCCGTGATGCCAACTTATACAATGTGTTCAATCAGTGAAAGCTTCTGCTTCTACCGTTACCAAGGCCAACTAGTCAGAATGCACAACCTGTCTTTTGATATGGGCGATGTGGAGCTCCAGATATGTTTTTAAAGGAGCCCTACTATGCTTTTTGGGGTTTTCACTTTACAGTTGTGTGTTTTATAGGTTTTTGAGAATGTAAATGGTAGGGGTGTAACGGTATCCGTATTCGTCCCGTACCGTCACGGTTCGGACGTCACGGTTCGGACGTCACGTTTCGGACGTCACGGTTCGGACGTCACGGTTCGGACGTCACGGTTCGGCACATGCAGTCACACGACGAATACGCCTTATTTTTACGAGTGGGAAAAAAGTCTGTCCTTCAGTGCAGCATCCACTACATTATATATAATCCAGGGGGCGGTATTGCACCTAAAAGCTGTTTGCCAGCCGCCCTTAAACAACAAATGAAGAACAAGAAGAAACACAACAACAAAACGAACAAAATACAAGAAGAAGAAAAGTTAGTATGGCGATTTCAGATAACACTCAGGAGCTAGAACCCACCTGCTTCTTCTAAATCAGCTGTGTGGGAACATTTCGGGTTCCCTGTGGACTACAATAACGATGAGGTGCGCGAGTGGTGGATCGGACGAGGACGGTGTGTCGGCGCTGTTAGACAGCGGTGCGGTATGCTAATGGTAACACGCCAAACATGCTAAATCATATCAGAAGGCATCACCCAGATTTGCCAATCACCGGAGCCCGGCAAAAGACAACAGCAGTTCAACATCTGATCCCCGCTGTTTTTAAGAAGCCAATAGACATGAAAGCCGAGAGACCAACATAAATAACGGAAGCTTTTGGGATATGTTTTTCAACGGCTATGCGCTCTGGAAACACTTTCTTATTATTTATGATGTAATATTTTCAAGACATTCTTTTTAGTTTTACAGCTTGATGAAACCTTTTAGTTTGACATCAGCCATTATAGATAATACGGCCATCTGAGTGTTTGTGGTTTGTTTAATACAGTTAATTATTCAAAATGTCAGAGTTCCTTATTTTGAGACTGAAACTTGCACTACTGTTCAAACATAAATAACAACAAACCTGGAATTATGCATTTGGGACTTTTTTTTGCTTTTCTTTGTTGTACCGAACCCGTACCGAACCGTGACCCTGAAACCGAGGTACGAACCGAACCGTGACTTCTGTGAACCGTTACACCCCAAGTAAATGGTCTTCAAAGGTTAACATCCCCCAGCCTGAAACGCCTTCATGCGACTCCTTTGTTTACTTCCGTAACATGATGACATCACTCCGTAACATTTGGGCTTGTATTTGCTAGTGCTCTAACACATTGTAAGTGATAGGCTCATGGTTGACCAATCACAGCAGATGGTTTCAGACCAAAAGCCCTAACATTTGACGAAACTGTCCAAGATGAAAACTTGAATTCACAGCAGCTGATGTTGGTTTTTTTCTACCATCCAATCAGATCAGCAGACTGAGGGTGTGACATTGTCATTCTTGTTTACCTGAAGGTTTATAATTGAATAAAACCAAAAAGTACCACAATGCCTACGGAAACGTCATGAATGGTGGTTTGCCAACTTCTTTCTGTATGTTCGGATCTGACTGCCAAACTCTCTTCAGTTTTATCCTTGAGTGCAGATCATTTGGGAGATTTGATTGTCACACTGCCTACTGTACATGCCAAAACAGTTACATAACCAGCGGAGTGCAGTGTTTTATCACAGCCTGCCATCTCCATAAACAGTCTTTTCAGGAGACCTAATACGTCTCACGGCCTATCGGCACAGCGACAGTGGTCATAATAACTAACTGAATGAAGGCCAGGGTTGTGGTTTCTGAGCCAAAAGTCCAGAGCCAGCGCCACTCTTTCTGTCCTGAGAGGCTGCCAGATCAAAACCCTGCTCCAACCAGAGGTGGGAAGTAGTGGAGTACAAATACTTCGTTACTCTACTTCTTACATGTTGAACTCAAATACCTGTACTTTCTACTTCTTACATGTTGAACGCAAATACCTGTACTTTCTACTTCTTACATTTTGAACTCAAATACCTGTACTTTCTACTTCTTACATGTTGAACACAAATACCTGTACTTTCTACTTCTTACATGTTGAACCCAAATACCTGTACTTTCTATTTCTTACATGTTGAACTCAAATACCTGTACTTTCTACTTCTTACATGTTGAACTCAAATACCTGTACTTTCTACTTCTTACATTTTGAACTCAAATACCTGTACTTTCTACTTCTTACATGTTGAACTCAAATACCTGTACTTTCTACTTCTTACATGTTGAACCCAAATACCTGTACTTTCTATTTCTTACATGTTGAACTCAAATACCTGTACTTTCTACTTCTTACATGTTGAACGCAAATACCTGTACTTTCTACTTCTTACATTTTGAACTCAAATACCTGTACTTTCTACTTCTTACATGTTGAACTCAAATACCTGTACTTTCTACTTCTTACATGTTGAACCCAAATACCTGTACTTTCTACTTCTCTCATGTTGAACTCAAATACCTGTACTTTATACTTCTTACATGTTGAACTCAAATACCTGTACTTTCTACTTCTTACATGTTGAACTCAAATACCTGTACTTTCTACTTCTTACATGTTGAACACAAATACCTGTACTTTCTACTTCTTACATGTTGAACCCAAATACCTGTACTTTCTACTTCTCTCATGTTGAACTCAAATACCTGTACTTTATACTTCTTACATGTTGAACCCAAATACCTGTACTTTCTACTTCTCTCGTGTTGAACTCAAATACCTGTACTTTCTACTTCTTACATGTTGAACTCAAATACCTGTACTTTCTACTTCTTACATGTTGAACCCAAATACCTGAACTTTCTACTTCTCTCATTTCCCAAACAGCTGGTTCCTTTAGTCTGAATGTGTGTTGGTGCGTGATCATTATTCTTTAGAGTCATTGCGTGCCTTTTGATTTGAACACGATCCGTGTATCCATCACTTCCTGGTCTTCTCTAAAGAAGAGGGACCAATGGAAACGTTGTCATGTTGCCGTTGTTCAACATGGAAACATTCATGAGCTAACAATGACATTATTGTTCTATTAATATAAAGGTCAGGTACTCTTTAAAGCAGCTGCTAGCTATGGGTACTCTTTACTGAAGTACTTTACAAAGCCTCTTTACTTTCACTTGAGTAAAGAAGTTTAGTCAGTGCTTCTACTTTTACCAGAGTATTTTTAAACACGAGTATCTGTACTTCTACTTGAGTAAAGGATGTGTGTGCTTTTGCCACCACAGGATTGTGGTTACTGAGCCCACAGTCCAGTGCCAGCGGTCCTCTTTCTGTCCTGAGAGGCTGCCAGATCCTAACCCTGCTCCAACAGATGCAGCGTGACACGGGGATCCATCTCTGAGAGCGAGGTGGCGCCGGTCGGGGAGCGACGTCCCAACTCTGTGTCTGCAGCTCGTACAGGACTGTCAGCCGGACACTTAACACTCTGCAAGTCGGGCCAAACAAAGCAACAGATGTCAGGATGAGGAGTATATTTATGCTCTTTTTTTTTAATTCAGGAACCACAAGAGTGTCGTTGATGCCTGCCTTAACATATACGTTGACTGGCTTTTTCCATGGTTCTTTGTACAGTAGTTTTTTTTTATCTTAGTTTTGTTAAAGGTCTTCTATTATACTATTTGTAGGCATATATTACACTTTGTGAGTCTTCTGACAAACCAGGGACACATATTTATGCATAAAAGACATCAACAAGTGCATTTTGCATGATAGGGGACCTTCGATCAGTCTCCTGTGTCGATAGAAAGAGGCATAATTCATGAGAAGGTTATACCTTGAATTCACGGGACTGCCTTGACTTGATCATCAAGATGCGACTGGGAATCTAACATTGAATCGAGGAAGAACCAGGTGCTGATGATCCTTAGCATAGAACATAGATTAACATATCTATGACATATCTTAACATAGAAATGTAAGAAAAAAAGGCCCTGGTTTAATGAAGGTATTTAAATGATTATAGGTCTCAAAGGCTTTGACAGCTCCATGGGTTTCAACAGTTCAGTAAAAGGATCACGTTGTTCTTTCACATATCAATTGACTGGCTGATAAGAAATACAAAAATACCTTAAGGCACAAACAAAGTAGTAAACGCAGATGAAGGATTATAATAGTTTTTATAATGATCTTTTCTTTTGTGGAACACATTTTCTGCACTTCAGCTCACGCTTTTTAAAAATGTTTATAAGCGGCAGTTTTTCTCGCTAAATCAAGGATAAGAAATAGATGGCACAGTTTTGCAAACTAAAAAACAAACAGCATTGGTTTGATCACTTCAGCTCCTAATGTACACTGGAGCTTGTATGCTGCTTGTTTCAAACCTGCCGAGAACCGGATAGGTGAGACGACTGTAATTGCAGGTTTGAGCAACACTTAGGGGAGTGTACAGTACATGCCACGGGGCTGAATGGATAATTAACGCTCTGGAACAACGTGGTTAACGAAATAATTGGGTGTTCACCTGATCTCCAACTGTCACTCAAGGAGAACCTGCCGTGATGAGGAGGACTTTCAAAGCAAACACACAAGTGCTTGTTCCCTGCACCTGTCATTGTTTTCCTGAAAGGGGCCATATTCTGCTCATTTTCAGGTGTTTATCAGCATGTAGTGTCTCTACTTTAAAGAGTCCTCTCCTGCTGGTGTTCAGGTGTATATCAGTATGTAGTGTCTCTACTTTAAAGAGTTCTTTCCTGCTGATGTTCAGGTGTATATCAGTATGTAGTGTCTCTACTTTAAAGAGTCCTCTCCTGCTGATGTTCAGGTGTATATCAGTATTTAGTGTATCTACTTTAAAGAGTCCTCTCCTGCTGATGTTCAGGTGTATATCAGTATGTAGTGTCTCTACTTTAAAGAGTCCTCTCCTGCTGATGTTCAGGTGTATATCAGCATGTAGTGTCTCTACTTTAAAGAGTCCTCTCCTGCTGATGTTCAGGTGTATATCAGCATGTAGTGTTTCTACTTTAAAGAGTCCTCTCCTGCTGATGTTCAGGTGTATATCAGCATGTAGTGTTTCTACTTTAAAGAGTCCTCTCCTGCTGATGTTCAGGTGTATATCAGCATGTAGTGTCTCTACTTTAAAAAGTCATCTCCTGCTGATATTCAGGTGTATATTAGCATGTAGTGTCTCCACTTTAAAGAGTCCTCTCCTGCTGATGTCCAGGTGTATATCAGTATTTAGTGTCTCTACTTTAAAGAGTCCTCTCCTGCTGATGTGCAGGTGTATATCAGTATGTAGTGTCTCTACTTTAAAGAGTCCTCTCCTGCTGATGTTCAGGTGTATATCAGCATGTAGTGTCTCTACTTTAAACAGTCCTCTCCTGCTGATGTTCAGGTGTATATCAGCATGTAGTGTCTGTACTTTAAAGAGTCCTCTCCTGCTGATGTTCAGGTGTATATCAGTATGTAGTGTCTCTACTTTAAAGAGTCCTCTCCTGCTGATGTTCAGGTGTATATCAGTATGTAGTGTCTCTACTTTAAAGAGTCCTCTCCTGCTGATGTTCAGGTGTATATCAGCATGTAGTGTCTCTACTTTAAAGAGTCCTCTCCTGCTGATGTTCAGGTGTATATCAGTATGTAGTGTTTCTACTTTAAAGAGTCCTCTCCTGCTGATGTTCAGGTGTATATCAGCATGTAGTGTCTCTACTTTAAAGAGTCCTCTCCTGCTGATGTTCAGGTGTTTATCAGTATGTAGTGTCTCTACTTCAAAGAGTCCTCTCCTGCTGATGTTCAGGTGTATATCAGTATTTAGTGTCTCTACTTTAAAGAGTCCTCTCCTGCTGATGTTCAGGTGTATATCAGTATGTAGTGTCTCTACTTTAAAGAGTCCTCTCCTGCTGATGTTCAGGTGTATATCAGCATGTAGTGTCTCTACTTTAAAGAGTCCTCTCCTGCTGATGTTCAGGTGTATATCAGCATGTAGTGTCTCTACTTTAAAGAGTCCTCTCCTGCTGATGTTCAGGTGTATATCAGCATGTAGTGTTTCTACTTTAAAGAGTCCTCTCCTGCTGATGTTCAGGTGTATATCAGCATGTAGTGTCTCTACTTTAAAGAGTCATATCCTGCTGATATTCAGGTGTATATTAGCATGTAGTGTCTCTACTTTAAAGACTCCTCTCCTGCTGATGTTCAGGTGTATATCAGCATGTAGTGTCTCTACTTGAAATAGTCCTCTCCTGCTGATGTCCAGGTGTATATCAGTATTTAGTGTCTCTACTTTAAAGAGTCCTCTCCTGCTGATGTGCAGGTGTATATCAGTATGTAGTGTCTCTACTTTAAAGAGTCCTCTCCTGCTGATGTTCAGGTGTATATCAGCATGTAGTGTCTCTACTTTAAACAGTCCTCTCCTGCTGATGTTCAGGTGTATATCAGCATGTAGTGTCTCTACTTTAAAGAGTCCTCTCCTGCTGATATTCAGGTGTATATTAGCATGTAGTGTCTCTACTTTAAAGAGTCCTCTCCTGCTGATGTTCAGGTGTATATCAGCATGTAGTGTCTCTACTTTAAAGAGTCCTCTCCTGCTGATGTTCAGGTGTATATCAGTATGTAGTGTCTCTACTTTAAAGAGTCCTCTCCTGCTGATGTTCAGGTGTATATCAGTATGCAGTGTCTCTACTTTAAAGAGTCCTCTCCTGCTGATGTTCAGGTGTAAATCAGTATGTAGTGTCTCTACTTTAAAGAGTCCTCTCCTGCTGATGTTCAGGTGTATATCAGTATGTAGTGTCTCTACTTTAAAGAGTCCTCTCCTGCTGATGTTCAGGTGTATATCAGTATTTAGTGTCTCTACTTTAAAGAGTCCTCTCCTGCTGATGTTCAGGTGTATATCAGTATGTAGTGTCTCTACTTTAAAGAGTCCTCTCCTGCTGATGTTCTGGTGTATATCAGCATGTAGTGTCTCTACTTTAAACAGTCCTCTCCTGCTGATGTTCAGGTGTATATCAGTGTGTAGTGTCTCTACTTTAAAGAGTCCTCTCCTGCTGATGTTCAGGTGTAAATCAGTATGTAGTGTCTCTACTTTAAAGAGTCCTCTCCTGCTGATGTTCAGGTGTATATCAGTATGTAATGTCTCTACTTTAAAGAGTCCTCTCCTGCTGATGTTCAGGTGTATATCAGTATGTAATGTCTCTACTTTAAAGAGTCCTCTCCTGCTGATGTTCAGGTGCATATTAGTATGTAGAGTCTCATATTGTCTGTGCTGCAGCACCTCTTTTCACCCTCTGTCTAAAACCAGAGCCCAATCTGCTCTGATTGGTTAGCTGGCCGGCTCTGTTGTGATCGGTCAACCGTTTAGACATGTCCCGCCCCTTAGCCTATCACGAACAATGTGGTGAAGCACTAGCCAATAGAAGGGCCAGTGTAACATAGGGATGTCCCTCTGGAAGTGTGTGTATTTCTAATGTCTGAACACTGAATGGAACGCTTTATTTTCTTTAACTGTTACGTTAATTCCTTCGAGAAGAAACAAGATCTCTTCTTCTTCCCACGGGGAAAAAACGAGGTGTAATTTAAAAAAGGATAACAGCAGCATATCTCATCTGTGACACTGATGCCAATTTTAGATGCGTCTATATTTTTGATTGGATGTAATGACCCCAAACCATTTTGAAGGCGTATCGTTATAAGCGTAATGTCTCCAAACCAGTTTGTTCCGCTACCAAGCTCCCCACTCACAGTATTTATGTGTAGATTTAAATAAGGCGGTTTCCCCTCGGGATATAGCAAGATTTAAGACACTGCAAATCTCTTTTTGGTGCATTCTTCAAAAACTGCATTCATTTCAAACCTTTATTTAATCAGACCGGTCCCTTGAGATCATAGATCTCTTGTTCAAGGGAGACCTGCAGCATATAGGTTCCACAAGAAACATAAAACAAAAATCATACATTATATTTACAGGATACATTTACATAGTTATAGACATTTACAAGTGCCCATAGTATCAACGAGCATTTCATTCAGCCTAGCTTTCAACATGTTTCATTGGGAAGATTTACCCAACAGTATGTATGTATTCAGTTCTGTATTCCCCTTTAGACCCAATTGTGATTGGTTTGTGTCCTCGAGGTGATTCTTGATGCATGTGACTGTGCCCAGTAGAGGGATTTCTCTTCTGAGCATCATGGGGGCTTCGATAAACTCATTTGGCTCCATGAAGACGGATCAGCAAGGAGGATCGAAGCAGTTATAAAAAGCAGGAACAGGGAGAGAGAAGATGGGTTATAAGACTTAAAGCCTTTTTATATTAGGGGCAGGGGCGGACTGGCCATCGGGACGTTTGGGACGAATCCCGATGGGCCGGTACTGAAGTGGGCCGGTCGGACGATGTGGGTCTCTCGGGCAAGTCACTACCACCCCCCGTCCCCTAGTGATAATTTACTATACTTGCGGTACCGATGTGGGCCGGCGCTACCGAAGTGGGCCGGTCGAGAGTCCCGGGCTGATTTGTAATCCTAGTCCGCCCCTGATTAGGGGCAAAAGTCTGTGTCCGCAACGTTAGCATCTCTATTGTGATTTCTGGTGCATGTGTGATATCCAGTTTAGTATGAAGAGAACCATAATTTGTGTCTCCTGTCCAACGTTATCTTGTGAGTACGGTGTCTGCAGTTCACTTTCATTAAACAACTGATATTTCTCAGTACTGAAGTCAATATGTTCAGTACATTTTCCTCTAATCACTGCTTTTGGAACTGCATGATTGCAAAGTGGCCCACTGCAGATTCAGAACAGATCTTGAGAACCAGTGAAGGAAGAGGAAGGTGCAGAGATGTCATGAAAGCAATAAGATAGACTAGAAGGCACTTCTTAACCCTGATGCTCAAGTGGGTCTTTTTTGACCCGGTGAGGTGGTTTTCTTAGTATGATTTTCACACTGTCAAGCCCCATGGGACAAATGTGTAATTTGTGATATCGGGCTTTATAAATAAAATGCCATTGGTTGAGTCAGTATGACACAGCACAAGTATTAGTTTTCTCAAACGAAACGAGGGACACACAAAGACGAGGCCACAAAAGGACAAAAGGAGTAAAATCCACAGATAAGCAAACATGGACAAAAGACCAGATACGAGGGCCCATTGACGGGACAATGCCAACAGACTGACGTAGACCAGAATTTTCATCAAACTTAGTGAAAAGGGGAAAGGTTGGGCCAAGGAAGAACCCGACACCCTCTGTCCTTAGACGCTCTCAGAGCACACGGGAAAACTCTCAAAGAAACTCCACAATTAATGGGGAAACAATTGAATACACTTTGGGTTGATCGACAAAAGGATCCCTGTGTACAGAGAAAACATTACGATGTGAGGTTAAATGATGGATCTAGGGAGATGTTAAACATGTTCTGCCAAAAACATACAAGGTGGGTGTCTACTAGCGGAGCCCCAACACTACCCTCAGCTTCTTCCATACTGACTCACTGTTTCCCAATGCACTGAGAATGTCTACAGTGGGACACAACAATGGTAGACTGTGCAGACTGGTGTGCAGAGAGAAAACAGATGCTGCTGCTGCTGAGGGACAGAGAGGCATCAACAATGAGGGCAGCCATGTTGGTGACTATTATCCACTGTAATGAGTCCCTTAAGAGGGGGGGTCAGCTTGGTCAACCGCAAGGGGGAAATGTGCATTAACTGCCAATCAGAATCATACCAGGGATAATTGTATTATGTTTTCTTAAACAAGAGCAGGAGTTTAGTCTAAGTGATGCAGACAAGTATTTCTAAATAGAAAGAAAAACAACACCGTGCACGTGTTGTAGTTGCTGTTGTATTGTCATACAGCACCCCCTAGTGGACACTTTTCAATATGAAAAGTTGTGTGAGAAAGATTTTGCACACAAGTTGTTATCCCTAATTAAAATTAGAACATGGAAATCCTAACTACTAATGCCACATCATAACGTTTACAACCCGGTGAAATTAAATTAAAAACCCGATGTTGGGGGTTAATCGTATCCTGTCTGATTTCTAAACTCCAGATTTCTTCCATAATAAACAAGTGCGTGTGAGTTAATGAAAGACAGATTGCTCTGCTGAAGACATTAAACAGGAGGGGAAATGATAGGATCCGCACCCATGCATCTCCTGGGCCCCAGAGGTAAGGCACTTTATGGTGATTCCTTTCACAGGCCGAGAGCTGGAGGCTCCATTATCACCTTCCTGGAGTAAGCTGTGACCGCTGACAGGCACACAGGGTGAGTAAATGTCAGGGCACCGGGCCGCTCCCTGGGTCAGATCGAGGCTTCGCAAAACGCTCACTGAGACGTGACAGGTTTATGAGCGAGGGGCCCAGGTGCAGAACATGGATTGGTTATCAAGTTGGTGCAAATGGTGGCAGTGATCAGCAGGGGTGATAGTGACTCAGCGCAATGGAGAGGTTAAGATTTACGCCCCTAACCACAACCTGATGCTTCTTTTCAGGCTTCAAATAAGCGCTTTACCAACATGTCGGAGCCTGAGCAGGACTCTTGCTGAATGTGCTGTTGCCTATGTAATCTTTGTTAAATCCATGTAAGACTCCTAAACTCTCAATCTTTGACTTAAAGGTGGGGTAGGTAAGTTTCAGAAACCGGCTCGAGATACACTTTTTGTTATGTTACATGGAATGCTCTTAACATCCCGATAGCAATGAATATCTTAAGTCAGTGCTTCTCAAAGTGTGGTCCGCGGACCACTGGTGGTCCGTGAGCGCCCCCTAGTGGTCCGTGAGTATATTGGTAACATTTCACATTTGAAATAAATAAATACATTTCAGTGTTCCGCACTCTCGAGGGAATATCTCCGCAATGGAGCGAGCTTAAGTTTAACTGTCAATTGCATGATATAGCCCAGCGCAACACCTTCATCACACATGTGGCCACTTGTTTGTACCATTTTCAGGCGATTTGTAATCTGTTCAAGAAAAACGATGTGTTTTTTGATATTTGTGGAGTTAGGTGGTCCGCGAGTGTTTTTTTATTGGTTAAGTGTCCTTGGTGTGAAAACGTTTGAGTGCTTTGACAAAAAATCCATAAAAAAGAGGGCCTACCTGCCTGTCAGCCCTCCATCGGGGCACACACTTATCTCGTGCCCTCATTGGTCATGTGCGCGTTTGTGTGTGTTGGAGGAGGGGCTCTGTGAGGAAGTGGCAGATTTTCTCCGGTTGTGTATTTTCAAATTCTAGCGATCTCGAGCCGGTTTCTCAAACGTACCTACCCCACCTTTAACTTTTGAGAGTTTATTGAAATGTTTTTCTTGGTAATAATGGACGGTGTGTTTATCCTGATTGTATTCAATATGTTATGAGAGGAAGATATGTAGGGGATGCACATGTGGAAACTGAACAAAGAAAATGTTCCTTGTAAACTCAGAAAATACAAGAAGGCATTTTCCATACACAAATAACTAGGGGAGGAGTAATGGGTAGCTCTATTGAAACTGTAGGACGGACAAAGTCGACATTTGGTGGAATTTCTGAATACATTTCTCCAATATCATGCTGATCGAGTGTGCAATATGTCAAATAAACATCGCTTGTGTCTTCACAACAATCTTTGCCATAAACTCTTGAGCCCAAAGTACAGATAGAAAGACAAGATATTTACTTTTCTTGGACGACAACCAACTAAACTGTCCCCTTTCCTCAGGACAACGACACGGTCAGTTCCCTCTGTAATCATTTGGTGCATAATTACTGAACATGGATTATTTTTAAAAAGCCACGGGACAAAAGTATAGGACTGCTGGATTTGAAGAATGGAAACAATAAAGCGGCATGTTGTAAGTAAGGAAGAGAAAGACTGAATTTATGTAATAAAAAAGATATTGATATTTGGCTTGAAATAATGTAACTTCCTGACCTCTCTTCTGTGGAGCTAAAGAAAGCTAATCCTCAGGTTAACGTCTCGACGAGAGTCTTTTCCTGCTGTCCTCGCCAGCCACGAGGCAAACAAACTCCACATGGGAGCCATTTCACCAGCAGGCGAAATGAGTCATTAATAACACTCCGCGAAGGGGCGTTGTAATTGCAAGCGAGTTGAACATGCTCTGATTATAAGCGCTCGCAGGCACACACTCGTTACTTGCCCCTTCTATAGCGTAGCAATCCCCGATAGCCCGTAGCTAGCCGTGCAGCTGAAACCACATGCGATGTTGCAGATTGCAGCCTGGCAGGAGTTGTTCTGCGCGGGTTGGGTTTTCAGTCAGGGTTGGTTAGCTGAGTAAACACGTTGTGAAGTGGGCAGGGTATGTGTGCACGAGATTCTAAACAAAATCAAGGCAAGTACCAATGTCCCTTATGTTTGGCACACGTTTCCAAGTTGTGTTGTTTCTGGTTAGCAATTAGAGGATATGACTGTCAACGTAATTATAACTTCCTAATTGTGGCCGTCCTGTTCCAAGTTGGATCCGAGTTTGGAAAACTGTTTATTTTTGTTTTTCCATGAAGCAATATGCTTGTTTTACTGCAATGTTACCACATGGATTAGAATAAGCCTGTTGAGCAAAGCAAAGGCCACCATGGCTTTGACATGTCGAAGGCATGACCATTGATATTTTTAGGTTTCTGTGACATATCAGAGTATTACATGTGCCTCATTTGGTTTTCTCTCATAAAGATAAATAACCCGGATGATATATTCCTCAACAGAAGTTCACATTTTCTAAACTTTTCTCCAGTTGCCTTGATTTGATGCATACAATAGAACAATTTGTGTTTGCATGTACTTTTAGATGGCAAATAAATACCTGTTGGTTCGGGTTGTGACTGTTCAAAATCTTTAATATTTGTTTTTGTTTCAAAAGGAGACGTTGTTTTGTTCAATAAATTGCCATAAACGCCTGACATATCAAATATGATATAAAAAAATCATATATGTAAATAGTTACCAGATATTTTGTTGTTGTATTTTGTTAAAAGGCGCAATAAAAACCTCAATTTCAAAAAGATGGAATTTTCTGACTATTATTGGATGTGTCAGTCTTCACAGGGACATCATTAATAAATGCAAAAGCAAGCCTAATATGTTGGCTTTAATCCGACACTTCGATTATGTCCATAAGAGTGTACTGTACATCTTTTCGGGTATTATTAAGCCATTCATATCAGAATATTTGGATTTGTTCAAAGTTAAATATTCTTTGCTCTGAAGAAGACATTATCGTGCTCATTTCCAGGTTCATCTTTGTACGTGGCGTCTGTACTGTGACGTGTGTCCATGCGTCAATGTTCAAAAAGGAGTGTCTCCAGGGATTTTAGCATGTGTAGACCATTTACATGCACACAAACCTATATTGTCTTTTATTGTGATTGTAGTAAAGTGTTTTTATTACATGTACAGCACTTTGGCTCGACCAAAAATCGTTTTTAAATATGCGATTTGATTTGATAATATAACCATTGATCCTACTCACTTTCTGATAGCGGTAGCTCAGTCTGTCGGGTCTTCGCTGGAGGGTTGCTGGTTCAAGTCCCTGAATAGACCAAGCAAGAAGTGTGGACTGGTACTTTGAGAGGTCCCAGTTCACCTTCGACTGCCAGGCGGCTGAATGATAGCTGCTCACTGCTCCTATAGTTCAAAGATGGCTTACATGCTGAGGCTAAATCGCGTGCCGTGTACATTTATGAGGGTTTTATTGGAATTCTCCATTTCCATTCCCAGATGTAACCCATCTTTTTGAACTCATCCAGTGACCTTAAACCTATACTTCAACCGGAACTTTATCAGTGACATCTCTATTGACCTATTGACCAAAAGTAGCAGTCGTCTTGTCTCAACCGGAGCTCCAGTGGCTGCCTTGCGACCTTTTAGCCATTGCAGTAACACTTTAATTAACAACCAGACCTTAGGAGTATATGGATATGAACCAAAAGTGGAATAAACTGAGGACCTTTATCAGTTCAACACCAACCACACAAATCACCCATGGGTATCCTTCCACTCTCCTCCATCGTTGGACAGCCTCCATACTAGCTTATAATCTGGAAACAGATCTTTGGTGGTTAGAAAACCCACACATGCCGTCTCTAGAGCCAGCTCTATAGATCATCAACAGGGTTATTTGGAGGGTCACACAAAGAGCTGAAGACATCAAACCTGGAAGTATCCAATGATAATTTGACGGCACTTATCAAGCAAATAAGTATTTCTTAATTGAAGATAACCATTCATGTATACTCCATTTAGATCAGGAAAGACAACCTTTCGTAGCATACGGAAAACTTTTTCAATGCTAAACAAATCTCTTCTGAGCGTAGCCCTTAGTAAGGGTTAGCTTAGTGGTGTGGCTAACTGAGAGCTAGCTTCTTTGAGTGTGTATCTTGATGGTTGACTTTGTGTTAGTTGCTTTGGATAAAGTGACTGTTAAATGAAATGTACTTTAATCTCTTTGGAGTTTAGATTATCTTCAGCAGTTAGAGATGCATGGTTATTGTGAAATGCAGGAGGGCTCTTCCTTGGACAGAAAGCCAGCAGGGATGTGATGTATGTCCAGCCTCTGACCGCCCTCTCTCTGCTGTGTCCACTCGTCTGTCTGCAGGGTGGGAGCTGTTCAGATTTACATACAAACACTTGCAAAGATAACAATCTGTATGCGAAGACAAGGAGAGGATTTTTTCTGTACATGGATTTTACGTTCATAGTTTTCCTTCAACTTAGTCTACAGGTTAGATTACAAGGTCTTCTCGACACACTTTTACAACGAGACAACTCAATATTGAGCGCCTCACTTTTATGAATGTAAACATAAGAAACCTTTCCTCAGTTCACTTTAAGCAATAGTTGTGAATGCATTGATTTACAGCCTAAACTTTCAGATGCATTTTCTTCCAAATAATTTGGTTAAGAATATTTTTGATCACTGATCAATACCTGACAGTCTGTGCTTTACTGGTGTTTACCTTTTTGTCTCGTGAGGAATCCTATACTCACAGTATTTGAGGGGTTGATTTGACCAAAATACATAACATACATAAATACCGAACCACACAAAATGATCTCCTTCCTGGGAAACCAAAACATGCATTCATTGAGTTTGATGTTCAAACCTAGGATGCCATTTTAATGACTGTTCTAATAATATAGATTCATATTTGTGATCCACATACATATATATATAAATATATATACTTTTAAAATATATTTTTCTTCTACATGAGTAAGAAAGCCAAGATTTATCGCATAAAGTCTACTAATAAAAAACCCTAGTGCAGTCATGTTATGTAAATCACACACACACACTCTTTCTCTCACTCACTCTCACTCTCACTCACTCTCACACACACACACACACACACACACACACACACACACACACACACACACACACACACACATACACACACACACACACACACACACACACACACACACACACACACTTACACACAGAGAGAGAGCTGCTCCTGAATGTCTGCTGGATTCACAGTGAGGAGGTCTGCTGGATGAGGGAACGTGTGTGTGTGTGTGTGTGTGTGTGTGTGTGTGTGTGTGTGTGTGTGATGTGTGTTTCTCTATGGTAGTGTGTGTGATGGTTAGCGTTTGGCTGGCACCCAGGCCAGACAGCTGTCTGCCAGACAATTGTTAGCATAAAGCCCACCTGAGACCCCGGCCTCGTAAATCAGAGTCATTTAGCCGAGCCGAGCCACCTTTCAAACAGAAGCTGACAGACACAGCACGAGGCCTCCAGGCTTTCTTCTTCTGTGGTTTTTTCTCTGTGTCCTCTGTCTTAACTTCTTTTTTAGGAAGTTCCTACTTCATTTATGTTTTGATGTACGTGTCTGCCGGCCATTTATGTAACGTATTTCTCTACTTTGTTTTTATGTATTGTCCCTCTCTCTCTCTCTCTCTCTCTCTCTCTCTCTCTCTCTCTCTCTCTCTCTCTCTCTCTCTCTCTCTCTCTCTCTCTCTCTCTCTCTCTCTCTCTCTCTCTCTCTCCTGACACAGACACTGATGATGATTCCATATTCCCTCAACACACTTTAATACTCTTTCTTTTTCCAAACTGATGTCCAAGAAGCTGGAGAAGTTTGTTGACACTTCTCAGTCGAAATGATTGATGGCGCTGCCTCGTTAGTTTGACGTCATGAGACATTAATGTCAACAGGATTGTGTGAAGGTTATGTTTAAGTGGAATGAAAACGATATGTGTGTGTGTGTGTGTGTGTGTGTGTGTGTGTGTGTGTGTGAGAGTGTGAGTGTGTGTGTGTGGTTGTACAGGTACAGGTGCTTCATTGATTCCTGATTTATTACAAGCTACATCAAAGTGCATGTTGTTTTTTTCTGTCAGTTGCTGTAAAGAAATACTTGCTTATACATTTGATGTTTTTGACCTATTTGTTGCTTTCTCTGAAGGCTCCTAAAGTACTGAAACTCTGAAGGAAGTGGCTAATATTCTTTGAAGCAACCTGACGTTATATGGTTGTGCGTGACACAATTTTTATTTACACAAAGGTATCGTTTTGTAAATCTGGAAACATGATTTAAAATCCAGATGACTTTCCAGAAAATACAAATTAATTCAAAATCCAAATCTATCTTCATTCGCCGAGGCATCAAATGACAATGATGTGTTGAATCCATCAATGGAAACGCTGTTGTCAGAAATATCCTGGTCAGTTCGTAATAAATATTAAACTACACTTCAGATCATCCGCCTGACTCCTAGCTAACACTGTTAGCTCAGAGAGACACAACGTATACCTCATTTCTCCATAAATCAACTGTCCCCTTTGCTTCAGTGCATTCCTCTTTGTCCATCTCCAGATTTGAGTGGGGGTAGCCGTTGTCCCAACTAACATGCTAGCCGGCTTTAGCGTGATTAGCTAACTATCAGTGGAGCATGACTCAATCAATCAATCACAGAAATTTGCTCATTATCAAAACAAGATTGCGTAACTTAAGAGTTATAAGTAAAATACTTCATAAACTACTTCTAACTATAACTCAAACTGTTTTAGATATTCTCATTGTTTAACCAAAGTCTCTAAATCGCTCCAATTTTAACATTAAAACATTAAAGGTGGGGTAGGTAAGTTTCAGAAACCGGCTCGAGATACACTTTTTGTTATATTCCATGGAATGCTCTTAACATCCCGATAGCAATGAATATCTGAAGTGCTTTGACAAAACATCCATAAAAAAATGTCATCTGTAGAAGCCGTGATACTGTAGAAAGTACATCCAATCCATTTAGCCTGTCAGCCTTCCATCGGGGCACAAACTTATCTCGTGCCCTCATTGGTCATGTGGCGTTCGTGTGTGTTGGAGGAGGGGCTCTGTGAGGAAGTGGCAGATTTTCTCTGGTTGTGTATTTTCAAATTCTAGCGATATCGAGCCGGTTTCTCAAACTTACCTACCCCACCTTTAACCAAGAGTTGGGAGGGTATTAGACAATGTTTGTTTATTAAAACATCATCAGTGAGGTAGATGCATATAAACTATATGTTATTGTTGGCAGCAGGGGCGGACTGGGACTGAAAATCAGCCCGGGAAGCTCGACCGGCCGACCGGCCCAACTCGGTACAGCTAGTCAATTGTCAATGTCATTGAATTGTCCGACCGGCCCACCCCTGCGAAATGAACCATGGTCTACCATGGTATAACCATGGTTGACGTTGACCATGGTATAACCATGGTAGACCATGGTTGGGATATGGCATCACAGTCAACCATGGTAGAGCACTGATATAAACCATGGTCTACCATGGTCACAATAAACCATGGTAGACCAGACTGGAAATAATATAAATTAATACAAGCTTTTCAATAGTTTCAAGCATTTAATTTTAAAATATTTGTATAGATAATGTTAATTGCACTTAATTTCATCTACAGTACACTGTCACTCTATAGTTGCACACACACTCATTAAATGCTCATTAAACAGTTGGTGAACATGTAAAGACTATTTTATATACATTCATCAGGTGACGGTGCCTGCATGAGCCTCATTAGAATGATTGTCAACCATGGTTTCTTGAGACCATGGTTCAAATATTCAAATGGCTGACCATGCTGACCATGGTAGACCATGGTTTCTTCCCCATGGTACTGTGACCATCATGGTATTTTGTGGCCAACCATGCATGGTTGGCAATGGAATACCATGGTGACCATGGTCAACCATGGTTACGTTTCGCAGGGGCACTTCGGTACCAGCCCACCGGGAAATCTCCCGGTATTCCCAATGGCCAGTCCGCCCCTGGTTGGCAGGTCTAACTGAGTGGTTTTGTCCAAATGTACGGAAATGCCGCTTCTGTTTTGACACAGGAAACATATTCAGGGGCCATTTCAAACCAGATGTCAATTTTGAAACCAAAACACACAAACCCATTAATAAAACAATTTGGATGCAGATGAAATTGTAAACGCAGATGTATCTCAAACCCGAGTCAGGGATATTTAGCTGTTTTGTTGCACTTTAGTCGGATGTTCTCACAGTGTACTAGTTAAAGTCTGTCTCTGAGTGATTTAAGAGTTTGACCCGACCGATGGAAGCAACGAGAGCCAGAAGACAGAGACACACAGTGTCTGCTGATGAAGAACACACACTATCCGAAGTGATTTATTGTTGAGATGAATATGAACTCTCTTCTTCAGGACAATGGGCTGAGATGACCTGCGTGGGGTCACGACGACTGTTTTCAGGGAACAGGATGTGATGTGTCGGAGGGGCTTCCATGCGTGTGATTTAAGATGCTTACATTTGTGAAACTGAAAATAAGGTCTTGTAGAGAGTCTTGGTACAGGAACAAGAGACGCTTAACAGCACTTTCTATGGAGTGGTTGTGATGTTGTAAAAGTAAAAACGATCAGTCTGAATTGATTCAAGTTTTTAGTCCCAAAAAAGATGGATATCATTATTATTATAGTATTATAGTATTATAGTATTTTCTGAGCCTATACTTTATCTGCTTAGTATAGGATACAAAAAAGAGCTTCACATTATGGTTTACTGCTGCCCTCTCATGGCCATGGGGGCTCATGTGATTGGGAATCCCTAACTATATATCATATTGTTAGCCTTTAACTCTGCATACGGTTACAGAAGGTGTTTACAATACATGTTTGCAAAGCCTTACAACTTCTCAGTATTGTGAACATGTGTCAAATTACAAAGTCGTTTTGGAAAAAGGAGATGGAGTTGATTAGTAATAATAATAATAATAATAATAATAATAATAATAATAATAATAATAATAATAATGGGTTCCATTTATAAAGCACTTCATATTTCAGTTCAAATCCCGAAGTGACGGAGACCTTGAATTCGATCCTCACTAGTCCCGTTTTGGGGGGAAAGGAAAAATATTGCATTTGGTTTCACAGGTCAGTTAATAGTAAATCACAATACATACAATTACTAGTATGACTTTCCAGTACAACAAACAATAACAATAAGTTGATTAAACCACGTTTTTCCATCGTCATTCCTCGCATGAAGGACATTTTGAAAATGTTACATCGGGTCTTCTCAAAAACAGTTTCATGAAGTCTTTGAAAAGACGAATTCATCGAAAAATAACAATGCTATGGGTTGTCTCGAGCGTCTATGGATAAGACATATTGCTTTGAATCTACTTGCTACGAAAGTAACTTGCACATTTGAATAACATTTTTTTAATTTTTCAAATGTTATATTTGTTGTGCTTGCCCTTTAATCTAATAGTTATCTTTTTTTGTCTCCATCTTCTCTTTTGCTGTAACCATTTAGATCTGTGGGACAAATAAAGGTATTCTGATTCAGGTTGTTGCTTTATGACAGAACACATATTTTCTAATAGTCTGGACATTGGGTACCTATTCTTCAGTTGTCAGGAGAACAATGAGGTACTAAAATCATACCTGATACAAATTATTAATATAAAAGAACAAGGACCGCACCACTTGTGAATTACCTGTCCCTTTGCTTTTTGGATTCTTTAATGTAATAGAGGGGAAATCACCTGTTTCATGTTATCATTTATTTACCTTTATTCAACCAGGATACGTCTCAGTGAGTCAAAACATCTCCTTTTCAAGAGAGTCCTGGCCCAAGAATGGTAACGGCACAGTGACGGACCATTTAAAACACACACTCACAACACAGCCATACACCAAGTTAGTCAAAGCATTTACAGTGTTCTGCTTGAAGGTCATTTCGAGTCACTTTGAGTTGGTTTAATGAGACCTGCACCTGTTCTGGTTTGCAAAAAAAGTGTTGCTTTTTTGGAGGTCAAAAGCCAGAATCTATGGTTTGGAACGAGTTGTGCATCCCAATACGCTTCTCATCCAGCAGGGGGCGCCACAGCACAGCAGAAATATCACTCGAGGCTCTCTCGATGAGCAGCTATTTAACATGCGCACCCTCCATGTGGACACCGTGCCTGAGGTTTCTCTGATATGCTTCAAACCCAAAATACATGTGTGAATGTTCCAAGGAAAATGTCTACCGTATACATTTCATTATAATTGCATATTCACTTTAAATATGTTATCCCTTCATAGCTGAAATGTCTCTGAAGCCTGCACACTGGCTGAATGCTTGTATTATACATAAACGGATTTGAATAGCATGCTTTATGTTTCAGGTCCTTCACTGGATGTGATGTCGTGTCGTGAATCAGCTGTCAATATGTCTGTGGACCAGAGGCTGTAGTCGCTTTATTCATTCCTTTAAATTCACTAAATAAACTTGATTCTATACTTCAAAGAAATCTTCATTTGAGTCAACCCCGACAGACGTCATGTAACAACAATGTTAACAAGTTCACAGCGCCTCAAACACCTATACAAATACGTGTCCTTCTTCTCTTTGACTCTTTTATAAGTTCATAAAGGAGATGGAAATAAGCAGATAGCCGTTTCCATAGCGAACACCACGGTTTCCACTGCCTCGCTGCAATATCATTTAATAGCCGTTGTGGTAATTGAGCCTGTCTGTTAAGGTGTTCTGTGTTAATGTGTCTTAATTACAGAGTTGACTCTTAGAGTCTTCTTTGTGGCGAAGGTGGGGGCGTGATATGCAAATAAAACAACTCAATCAAAGGACACATTTTATTCAAATCGTATCATTCATTTCATTATTCAGAGCAGATTGAATTTGTATTTTGCTCCCCGTTAGCGTGAAATGTGATTTTTTTCTTCTTCTCACATACAAGCTCAATCTAATATCTTCCAGACAGGCTAAAGTGTGGAATAGATTTATGCCCACAAAAGGCAGATAAAATCCTTATCTGTGATTAAAATGCACTCTTCTCTCATCGTTAATATGCTTATTAGATCCCCCCCCTCCCTTTTATTTGATGGAGAGATTATTACCGTTTGTGTAATGGTGGCATTGTGGCTCGTTCCACTGAAGCTCGTATCTGCACTCCAGCCGGCATGAAGTTTAAACTTGGCCGGCGGTTTATGATGCTTAAAACTTTTATCGCTGCTTTATACGTCGCAGAGATCAGAAAAGGGGAGTCGGGGCTTTGAAGGAACGGACGGAGGAAAGACATACATTTGTGACTTTTAAAAGAAACACTTCATTGACCTATAAAGAAAGATTTCTCCCCGCAAACCTCTGACGATCATTCTGACCGGGCCTCTCGGCTCTGACCTTTTCAACCTTTCTCCGTGAAGTTTTTCAATGTTAGTCGAAGACCAGTCGGCCTTGAGGTTATGAGTTGAGACGGCACTGTGACCTAAAGGTTACACATTATATCCCAACAAACAGCTGCTGCTACTCAATTCAATTTATTTAAAAAGAAATGGACGTAGCATTTGACATCCCAGGCATGTTTCTGAGGGGGTATTTTGAATTCTTGAGTTTCGGTGTACTGCATGTTGCCACTTTTTGTCAGTTATTAAAGCAACAACCCTCAAGGTTTTTCTGTTTCAACAGAGTGTAGAAGGAGAACCTTTTCAGGCAGACAGGTTCAAAAACACAACAACTATATGTGGACTCACAATCCCCCACTTTTTCCCACTCTTGATGGTCTGTTTTGATTTTACTCTTCCTTATGTTTCCCGTATCTAGGACAATAATCCTTTTGATTGGTTTTATGTTTGATGTTCACACTCATAGTTTGGGTTACCTTGTACCCTAATCAGAGGTCCACTCAACCAGCCTCATTGAAAATATCTGTGTAGGTTTGCATGGCATTTAATATCATGAGTAGGAGCAGAGCAATGCACATTACATTAACCTCCACGAAAGAAGAAGTGAAATTGGAAACTTCTGACTTTGAAAATATTGACTTTGAGAGAAACTAAAGTGTAGCGGTAATTCATGTGAAAACAGAAAATGCTAAGAGAAACGTACATTTAGTTAACCAGGTACTGTTTGCCTTTTTTAATATATTTTAGCGAGCAGCTAGCTAAACACACTTGAATGAATGTTTAACGACATACATATATTTTTTACAGGTAGCAGTTGTGGAAAATACTACAGAAATGAGCGGACAATAAAGTACGGATTCAAATACATACCACAGCCCATAATAATTTCTATTACCTAGAATGTTAATTGCAACAAATAAGAGTGAGTATAGTGGCTAACTCTAACTAAATTGTATTATTATATTAAATTATTTTATTACCTGGAGTCTAGAAAACCACCCACAGAGAGGAACTCTTCACCTAGCTGCCAACCTTTTAAATAAACAGAGCCAAAAAAACACCTACCCTTTGGAATCTTTTAGACTTACCCGACCTCGATTTTAGTGGTTTTTGTTTTTCAGTGACATCCAGTTCATTGTATACGATTTTACTAACCCGGTGTGCCTTCCTTTTTTATTATTATTATTAGTTAATTGTAACACTCCCTTTACTTTTTAAATTAATATTACTGGGGAGAATGTTTTAATTATTTGTATTGTTATCATTGCACTTGTGTTTTAACTGCACTTACACTTGGACTGGAATCACTTTTAAAGCCATTTTAGATCCCCCTATCATTTAGGGTATTTTATAGATTCCATTGGGACAAGCTTCGCACACGCACACACACACGTAAATACATCGGCACACGCACGCACGCACACACACACACACACACACACGTAAATACATCGGCACACACATGCACGCACGCACACATGCACACACACACACACACACACACACACACCACCCTCCAGATCCTGGGACGGGGAGATCTGCTTTTTAACATACTCTGCCACCGTTCCGTGGTCCGGCTCCGCTCTGCACTTTTTAACCATTCGTCTGAAACGGTCTTGTCCTTACGGAGCTTTGATGATGCTTTTAAAAGGGTTTTTATAAGGTTTATGTTTACGGAGGTTTTTAATGTTTTTTTAAACACCTATCTACCGAGAGCCAGTGCACAACGCAGGGCTCCTAACCCTAACCCTAGCTTGGAAAACCTCAGCATCTCAGTAAACACACACATAACATACCAACCAACCAACCAACCAACCAACCAACCAACCAACCAACCAACCAACCAACCAACCAACCAACCAACCAACCAACCAACCAACCAACCAACCAACCAACCAACCAACCAACCAACCAACCAACCAACCAACCAACCAACCAACCAACCAACCAATCATTCAACCAACCAACCAACCAACCAATCAACTAACCAACCAACCAACCAACCAACCAACCAACCAACCAACCAACCAACCAACCAACCAACCAACCAACCAACCAACCAACCAACCAACCAACCAACCAACCAACCAACCAACCAACCAACCAACCAACCAACCAACCAACCAACCAACCAACCAACCAACCAACCAACCAACCAACCAACCAACCAACCAACCAACCAACCAACCAATCATTCAACCAACCAACCAACCAACCAACCAACCAACCAACCAACCAACCAACCAACCAACCAACCAACCAACCAACCAACCAACCAAACAACCAACCAAACAACCAAACAACCAACCAACAGAGTAACATCAGAACCATCAACAAGAACCTGCTCAAGAACTTCCCAGTTCTTACGACACTCCCACAACACACATATGGTACTACAGACAATCATACTTGGACTACAGATACAGCACAACACACATTTAGACACTGGTGCATTCAACTACATAAACAATCACCCAAACGCCCGACTTAATACACACAAACACACCCATCCACAGGTATCGATGTCATTGTAAACAACTCACAACCCAACCTTAACCCTAACTTGGAAGATCTCAGAATCTCAATGAACAAATAATTAACATATCCACCACCACATGACTGCTTTAATGAAAGATCACACAGATAAAGCTCCACATTTGATGAGTGCATAAGTGTACTGATGTATATTTGAACAACGCAACGGCTGAGTTGTGACAGCAGCTGTTGCTACTGGCAACAAAACGTCCATCTGAATCCAAATGTCGGATGCAGAATTGAGGCTTTTATTGTAATACTAACTACCCAGTTATTCTTCTGCTTAGTGCAATCCATAAACATCCAAACATCGGTTTCTGTGTGGCGACCAACACCACAAGAGCAGACATATAAGCAGTGAAACAATGGGAGACTAATGAACATGTCACAGAAAAACATATTTAGATGGAGAACAATAACATCGAAACAATAAAATAGATAGAGGACGATAAAGACATTTTCAAAGGGAAACAATAAACGTAAAGAACTCCGTGAACCGGAGAGAGCAGACATTTAATGGAGTGAAAAAGCTGCAGTTATGCTTTATTTTACTGCTCCTAAGTATCCAGCTCCTGTCATCCCTATCGTTGTATGTCATACCTTTCCCACATGCTACAACGTGATTACAATCAAAACACATGTCTGGGATTCTTAATTGAAATTAAATCATACATGCCACAAAGCAAACACCAGATAGGACGTTTCTGTTTTCATTCGACATGAGTATTTTCCATCTCTGGAGTCATTCACTGATTTGCTGACTTCCCATTTAGCAACCTTTGGGATTATATCAAGTACAATGTGGCATATTAATAAAGTATCCAGCGGCGATTGTGTAGCATACAGTAATTACAGGGCCTGTGGGATCTACAATAAGTGCACATATGAATTCCTACGTCTCTGGTAATAAAACCGGATCTTTTCTTGTGTATTCTCTCCTTTTCGGACCGCCTGAATATGCAACACATTTTGGAGAAATATGACAATCTATTCTGACTGCCCCCCTCCCAACATGCATTGCACACACTGCAGTGCTGCCAGTCAGCGTATTGAACTCACAGACCCTCTCACTGCTGCTGGTCCTCTCTTTCCTCCCTTCACTTCATGCTGCTTTTCATTTCAGCGCTCACAGCAGGTGCCAAGGAACAGATTCCCTGACTTAATGCGGGGCTCATTTCCCAGGCCAAGACTTTATTGATTGATATAGAGTACAATTACATAACCCACAATGCATATCCCCCGGCAGTGATTAGTATAATTTCCTTTATTACGCCCTCCATGAACTCTGAGGGAGACTGTCTCTTTCTTCTGACTGCGAAGCATTAAAGTCCTGACCCTCGATTTCAAGGTGCCCCAGCTGCCCGAGTCGTTTAACTGTGACAATTACATGACTTGAGATGACAGCATGATTCTGTCTTTTCTCTCTCTCATGTCTTGTTTCAGGTCCTGAGGTAAAATAGGCTCCGTAATGAGAAGTAATAATATCAGATCAATATGTTCTGTACCTAATGTTCTCTCACAGTGAAGGGAACGATATCCAAGCGTCTCTGAATTATATATTCAGATCACTCAGGTTCTTTCATTAGGGTTTATTGAAAAAGCGTTCTTCCAATAAGACACCAGATCTACACTGGAGGTTAACAGAGAAAATATATTCTCATCTCTTAGCCTCAATCATTTGGCACTGATTTGAGGTCTGGAGAAGAGCATAATGTATCATGAATTGAAGGTTAAACGTTTTGGAAAATACTAAGCATATCTCTTTACTGTGTTTGGACAAGGTTGGTTGGTGTCAAGCCAACAGCTTAGTACTGTATGCCGAAACAAAAGCATTACAGAGCTGACTGAACAGAAGCTGGATAATAAAGTCTTCCATAGTGGATATGTCAGATAATATCTTGCTCATTGTGTGAGAGAGTAAACGTGTTCAGATTCAGCCAGATGGCCGTTTACACACTTCCATGTGCAACTTTGCAAACCTTAAGCAATCCCTAATGTGGTTCTATAGTTAACTTCAGTTCAGTCAGACGTGTTTCTTTCACGTGTATTAGGAGCAGCATATAGTTGAGTTAGGCGTCTAGGCTCGGGCCTCATCACTCCACAGATACACAGAGCACCATGAGTGATGATTACATAACTAACCCCGAGCCTACAGGTGGAAGCTGAGGTGGTGGGGGGGGCAGCGAGCAGCAGCGACGTGGAAGTAGCTGCAGCGACAGCAACAGCAAGCAAAGCATGGAGAGAGATCTGGCAGGTTCGATAGAGCGGCGTATCAAGGAGACTCTGATTGGTTGGTTGTAGAGTGGCGAGGGGCGTCATGTGTGAATGCAGCACAAGTGCTCGAGTGGACTGCCTGAACTAGCTCGCAGGCTCCGCCCCATTCAACAGAAGCAGCATTCAGTTATTACGCTCAAAATATCTGGAACAAATCCCCCAAATGACTGCAGGTCCGCTGCAACTCTGACCTCTTTGAAATCAAGAGTGATTACTTTTCTTTTTACCGCTGCCTTTTGTTGAATCTAATAACTATTCAAATCACTTTTCTTACTATTCTAACTTTTCTGATCCTGCACTGTAACCTTTTTAAAAATGTATACTTGTCTTATTGTATTTTTAACTTCTTTAGTTGGTATTTCCTGGGGTTATAGGGTGAGGGGTAATGTAATGCTACCCCTCATTTTAGAGGAGTAGATATACTTTAGAAATGGGCAAGTCACCCACATTGCAGTACAACTAATTACATTATAATAATAATAGATTTAATTTGTTAGCGCTTTTACAGGTGCTCAAAGACGCTTTACAGATATAGTGAAGGGAAAAGAAAAGGAAGGAACAACAAATAAATGTAAAGTTAAAGTTATTATTAGTTATTCTTTGCATAAGTGTAGCGGTCACAAGCCATGCAGATGTGTTGGGTTTATATCACCAAGTTATTTAATATCTGCGCTATATCTTAACGCTTCTATTGCATTGTCTTGTGTTGAAAGGTGCCATGTAAATAAACGTGCCTTTCCCCCTTTATATTCAAAGGGAAATCATGCAGAAAGTTATACATGTGTGTCTCAATTCAAATGAATAATGGGTAGTGAGGTTCTTTAAAGTTACTTCATCTTTCCATCGGCTTTTAGTTTTCTCCTACAGCTCAAAATCAAATGGTCTCACTTATTTTCACACACTTGTGAAACTGTTTCAGTTTCACATTTTCTCCTTCAAATCCACAGCAGCCAGATGTCTCTTTTCTCTGCACTTGCAGTGAGAATGATGAGAGGACTAAGACTCGATAGCGATCATGAGATTAACTGTGGCTGCCAGCTCCTCCGCTGTGAGTCGCAGCTCTTACTGCCGCCGAGTGTAAAACATAGTTCAAACTTCACTGCGTGCTTTTCTGTCCGTAAGTAACCATCACTATGTAAACACTGCTTGTCATCAGGATGGATGGGGTTGGGCTCGGTGCCGCTGGCCTGTGAGGTCTGTGTTATTGTGGTGAATGGATGGGAACACACACACACACACACCCACACACACCCTTATGACTCACACAAATTCCCTGTTCAGTTCCTTGCAGTTGTCCGGGGAGTGTTCAGACGGACAAGCCCTAACGCACATGGAGAAACACGTGGGTTTGAGGTCGGGTTTATCCCAGGATTGCAACAGGAGGCATAATTTTAGATATGTTAATGTCAGCACAGCAAGTAAGAACACATGCAACATTGCTGCTAAATAACACTTTTGATTGGTTCTTAACTTTAGAACAAAAAGTAATAAATCTTCATGAGCAGATTAATGAAATGACACATTTAGTTTAATACACCTTGTGGACAGAACGTGTGGTCACTTGTTCACCAGTCAATTAGGTGTTCCCAAAGTACCCAAAAAAACATTACCACATAAGCAGAGTTGGGTGTAATAATATTACTTTTGTCGGTACCGGAGCAGTGTAACGCGCTACTTTTATAATTCAGTTATCACAATGCAGTTACTAACATTGCCCCGACACGCGTTACTAAAATCAGAGATAGACTACGCAAAATATACAGATAGCAGGAGACAGAGGACAGCCAAGGTCAGATAGCAGGAGACAGAGGACAGCCACGGTCAGATAGCAGGAGACAGAGGACAGCCACGGTCAGATAGCAGGAGACAGAGGACAGCCACGGTCAGATAGCAGGAGACAGAGGACAGCCACGGTCAGATAGCAGGAGACAGAGGACAGCCACGGTCAGATAGCAGGAGACAGAGGACAGCCACGTTCAGATAGCAGGAGACAGAGGACAGCCCACGTTCAGATAGGAACACATTCAGGATCTGGATCAGTCTTACAGTCGACAATGGAAACTGAACTAAAGAGAACATTTGAAACTTTAGCAGTCTGCGTGATCTGCCTGCAGGGAGGGGCGGGCCGGCCTTGCGAGTAAAGTAACGAGTAAAGTAACGAGTTACTTTATGTAGAGAGTAACGAAGTAGTGTAATATATTACTTTTTTTAGTAACGACCCCATCTCTGCACATAAGCCTACTAAGAGTGTGATCTTCAGAACATTTAACCAACATGTTTCAGTACAGGGCCTTCATCGAAGTATCTTACAGAACTGATGAGATAGCAAACTTTACTCTGTGTCTTGTATAGTCAGTCTTTCAAGGATGCTGCATCGTCAGCAGCACATAATTGCAACATTATAGTATACATGCAAAGTAAAAAAACTAGGGCGATTAACGCATGTGTATTTTTTCCCCTCGGCCGCCCCGTAGCTTCAGAGCGCATCGAGTTTAAAATACCATCGACAAGCTGATGCTGACAGCCCCGCTCCTGCCGCCCGCTTGTGGCAGACCACACTTCCACACTCACCGGCAGGCACCGACTGGCCATCGGGAGGACCGGGAGGGTGTGTGTGTGTGTGTGTGTGTGTGTGTGTGTGTGTGTCTGTGGCCCGAGCGAGCGAGAGAGAGACCGTACGTGCATTGTTGTTGTTAGCATCTGGTGCTAGCTAGCTGCGCTAACAGATATAAGGAGCTGTTTCAAATGAAAACAGAGGAGCGACATTTCGCCACAACTGCGCCGAGCACTTGACTTGATGCAGGAAGCAGACAGCGGGACATTGTAGGAGAAGTCAGCACACTCATGATTGCAGCAACATGATTGCAGCGTCCAGGCAGCTCCCGTTCGAGCATATGCCTTGAGTTGCACATAGCCACACACACACACACACACACACACACACACACACACACACACACACACACACACACATACACACACACACACGCACACACACACACACACACACACCCATTTGTATTGTATGAGAGGTTCCAGGTTGAATTGAGGTGAATATTTGTAATGTTCAGAGGTTGCTGTGTGTAATATTCATGAGAATATTTGTCATTGTTCAAATGATAATAAACATTTGCATAAAGCATATTTGTCCACTCATATGTTGATAAGAGTATTACAAACTTGAAAAATATTCCTCTAAGGTACATTTAGAACAGATCAAAAATGTGCGATTAATTTGCGATTAATCGCGATTAACTATTTTAATCGACTGACAGCCCTAAAAAAAACACAAGAATAGAGTTATTCAAATGCAGCCACAAAATGCAAGCTACGTCTGGTTTACTGGACTTTAATACAGAAAGCATATTCTTTAAAACAAATAAAATAATGTCAACGCTTTCAGTTCTGGATTCGCTTCACCAATGCCAATAAAAGAGCATTTCATGTTTATACTAACACATGTCCACTCCTTCTAAATGAAGCACCAGTACCTGCTATGGTCTCTTAGTGAATGATTGGTTTAATTCTTGCATGAAAAGCTAATTGCATATTCAAGTTGCATTATGGGAAGTGTGTGTTAGGACCTTGATTGACACATAGTGACCAACATATGGGATACAGTATATTTCAGCCTCAACCAATATTGACTATGATTATTCCTTAAACGTTATGCAAGTGCTCGACTCCTTTACAGGTGTACCCATTTAAGGTTTGTGAAAATGCATCTCCAACAGGGATAATAAGCTTTTGTAACTCACTTTACCTAGTCCTTTCAAAATGAACGATTTAAAAGAGACATGGTTTTCTCCAGAAAGTGTCCAAAAATGTTAATAAAATGTCGGAAAAACCTAAAGTGGCACTCAACCACAATAAAAGCCAATATTCGTTTTGCATATTGGTAGAAATCATTCACACTACCACTTATATGCGCACACACACACACACACACACACACACACACACACACACACACACACACACACACACACACACACACACACACCATGTATACATCACTTCATGGGACATTACATTGACTTACATGCATTTCCTAGAGACTTATCCTAACCTTAACCATAACCAACACATGCCTAACCCTAACCCTAACCCTAACCCTAACCCTAACCAAGTCTTCACCCTAAAATTAATGATCCCCCTTATGGGGACCTCCAATTTGTCCCCATAAGGGAGGCGAGTCCCCACACGTGACTGTGTGATTTAGATTTTAGAACAGATTTAGGTCCCCACAAGTATAGTAATGATAGGCCACACACACACACACACACACACACACACACACACACACACACACACAGAAAGCATCACCGCCGACATGCCTATTCATGTAGGGGGCGTCGCTATTAACAGGGAACATTAATAACAATACCGCAGGGCTCCCATTGTCTCCCAAACATAATTATATTATCCATCATGCTTCCCCGGCACATGGAGACACACGGCTGGGGAGTCTCGCATGGGCTGCCCGTCCGCCAGTATTACCATAGATAATGTTTCATTATGCTAATTTGATTGCAATCATTTTGAACAAAGTGACAACATGCTTGAGCTAATTCATATTTATAAGACGGAGCTCAAGACGTTAATTGTGCTTTATGAGTGTGTCGGGGAAGTTGTGTTTTGGACCTGGGTGTGGAAGGGATGACTGGACTGTGGTCAGGAAGGGAGGAAGGGAGGAAGGGAAGGAAGGAAGGAAGGAAGGAGGGTGAGTGGAAAACTGTTGCAACTGATGATCTGTCACTGACTCATCTGATGGTGTTCACAGACTGGAGGTACACTTGATTTTACATCCGTTAATGTACTTAATAATATGTACTTATTTTAAAAAAAATGTTTTCCTTGGCTTATAGACGTTTTCCTGAAGTCATAATTACTTCAGGAGGGAATTAAAAACAGGATACGGGGATGATAACACAATTACATGTGGCATCATGAATCATTCAGAGTATCGTTCATCAAGAGCAGATGTCACTTAGCACTTGATTAAAATCACTAAATTACATTTATTCTGCAGGCATCATTTTCTAAATGTAGTCATCAATGCATTCACTTGTTTCTCGTTGCCAGTAAAAGCAGGAATGAAAAGGTTAGAGTTCGGGTTTATTTAACCTTAATTTAAGATTAGATAAGATGTCCTTTAATGCATGGTCGTCCACATGTGTATTGATTGTTGTGTTTTATCTTAATGTGTGTCTGCTGATTGTGTACATAGAGGATATGTATATTTGTATTATTGTATTTTGTAATCGGGATTGTTGGAAACGTCATTTCGATCTCTCGACATTAACGTTGACTTTGACTTGTATGCAATTTACGTTGTTGGGTTTTCCCTGTCTGTCAATCCCAAAGTTCCCTCGAGAGCAGGGGTGTCAAACTCAATTTCATCGCGGGCCACATTCGCATAAAGGTTGCACTCAAAGGGCCGGTTGTGACTATACAAATATATAATATATATATATATATATAATAATGTATTATATTACATTATTGCCTCTGCATTGGATTATTATCGGATAGGATAATAATTTACGTCTGAAAGCAGAAGTCAAATGATTGCAAGTCTCTTCAGTGTGCATATCACAAAACAAGATGCATTGTGGGACATGTCGTTTATGGGCAACCTGCTTCTGTAAAGTGGCATGTAACCGTACAATAAACGTATTATATTCTTTGCAAGCTCTTGCGGGGCCACAGAAAATGAAGTCGCGGGCCGGATTTGGCCCCCGGGCCTTGAGTTTGACACCCCTGCTCTAGAGGGAGTTTCTCCATTGGACTCCTTTGTTTACTTTTCACAACAGAGCACTTGGTGAACATTACAGCAAGTAAACAGTAGAGGCACAACATACATATACGAACCTAAATATGAGTATCCCTGTGAGGAAGCGCACACACTCCCTCACTAACATGTTGGTCTTAACTATTTGTTTGTTAAGAAAGGTAGTACACGTTTTTTCTGAGTTGCCTTTATTTCAGTTAAAGTTATAAAAACAGTTTACATAGACAAACTAATAAAATGCATCTAAATTCGTTTGTCAGTCTGTAAAACACACAAGCACCGAGTAATCACCATTTCCTTTGTTCAGACCTGGAGGCCATCTTGTCCCAGCGCTCAAAGGGGGAGCAGCCTCCAAAGTACTCCTTATATGTGCCATATGAGTAGGCGGAGTCTTGGACGCGATTGGTCAGGAAATGTGTGATTTTATGAGTGTCAATTAAGTTAAAAACTATCCGTTTTAAGCAGACCTTGTTGTTCTTTAAGATATCATATTTATAGCGATGCAATAATGAATTTACTTAAGCCTTTAGGGTTTTATTAAAGGTAGACAACAGTGTTTAATTTTGTATTTAAGCCTTCATTCCGCTTTTAGAACCATGACCTGATTGGCCAGGTTGGAGTTGGAAGGCGGTCCGTCTCCTATACATGTGGTTGGGAAGAGGGGGGAAGGGGCATTCGTTTTTGTTCCTTGCTGGTGAATGCAGCACCAGGCATGCAGTTTGTGTTTCTGTGGAATAATGTGGAAGGCTAAGAATAAAATGCCTGTTTATTTTTGCAAGAAAACCCTCTCTCCACGTATCGTTCTTTCACCTGCACCTCACTTCGTAACAATCCCTTTAAACTATATTGATTCAAAGTTAGAATGGGATATATTTGTATCATTCTGTATTCATGTGTCTCTGGGAAGTCTCATATTTAACAACCACCCCTGAATTCTAATTGTATGGACGCTATCCGGCTCTCTGTGAGTGCGTGTTTCCAGAACACGGAGGGGAAGCTTCACAGAAACGAGCTTGTGAATCAGCGTTTAATGTATGAAACGCTTCTGCTGCCCGGTAAAGCTGTCCTGTTGGATACATCTCAAATGTTGGAAAGCCTCGGAAGCAACTTACTGACAGTATTAATAGATTATTCTGACTTTGGTGTTCCTGAGTCAGACGAGCTGGATGCATGACTACGTTCTGTTCTCCTCTGCAGACTGTAGGATTCGTATTGAAATTGCAGATAGATGCCCTTTGACTTCCCCCTTTGTGTCTCGCCGAAATATCCTCCCTCTTTCTCACACACATGAAGGAACACACACACTCACTTTCACTCACACACATCTCTTTAGAGGTAAGTGCTGGGTTAGATTTCACACGGATCATTTCTCACTGTCAGTAATGCACATAACCCGAGCACAGAGTCAGGGCTGATGGGTAACACGATTACTTAGCATGCCTTTCCACAAGGGGAGAAATGAGATTAAAAGTTGCCCTTTTACATCTTAGGGAACAGCAGCCCGGCGCACGGCGGCCGTGTCAGGCGCTGGCAGCTCACGGCGGAGTGCAGCTCATAATCCATCTTGATCTCATTAGGACGGCACAGCTGAGTTTTTACTGAAATGTTCCTTTAGATGCTGCCACAGGAATGCAGAAAGGCTTTTTTGGTTCAGACGATGCATCCATACTTTCAGCTGACTAATTGTGAAAGGGTTGAGCGCTGCGCACGCCAGCCTTGGCAGGAAAAGGGAGAAAGATGGATAAGGTGTGTGTGTGTGTGTGTGTGTGTGGCCTAGCATTACTATACTTGGGGGGACCTACATTTGTTTACATAGTCACGTGTGGGGACTCGCCTCCCTTAGGGGGACAAATTGGAGGTCCCCATAAGGGGGGCTCATTAATTTTAGGGTGAAGACTTGGTTAGGGTAGGGTTAGGGTTAGGGTTAGGCATGTGTTGGTTATGGTTAAGGTTAGGATAAGTCTCTAGGAAATGCATGTAAGGCAATGTAATGTCCCCTGAAGTGATATATACATGGTATGTGTGTGTGTGTGTGTGTGTGTGTGTGTGTGTGTGTGTGTGTGTGTGTGTGTGTGTGTGTGTGTGTGTGTGTGTGTGTGTGTAATGTTTATATACTTAAGAGCTCCACACGTTTAAAGAGGACATATTAAGCTGTCTCCATGCTTTAATGTTAAAAAAGCTCTTTACTCATACGGCCTCTGCTACAGCACCTCTTTTCACCCTCTGTCTGAAACCAGAGCCCAGTCTTCTCTGATTAGTTAGCTGTCCGGCTCTGTTGTGATTGGTCAACCGCTTAGAGATGTCCTGCCCCTATCACGTACCATGTGTTGGAGCCAATGGAAGTGTGAGTGTTACATAGTGATGTCACTTTGTTCTGGAGGTACACCAAGGCGTTGAATTGAGGCGTTTCAGACAGATATACATTCCCTCTGGAGAGAACTTTGGGATGTTAGCCTTTGCAGACCATTTACATGCACCTATACAACAGACTACAGCAAAGGGAAGATCGCTTGAAGGGCCGCTACAAAAATGTCGATATATTCAAATTGTATTTAAATAAGGCAAGAGCCAGGATACGTTTCAGATTCAGGACTTGGATTCAAGCACGTATAAGTTTAGTAATAAAATAGCATAATGAATACAGAGGAACGTGTGGAGAATGAGAGAAAAGAGGGAGAGATTAAAAGAAACCCAGGGCAAATGAGGCCAAGGGGGGGAGAGGCTGCACCGAGATAATGAGGAGGAAAGAAAGATGGCTGGACAGAGATTAAGACGTAGAGACATATTCGTTTGGATTTAACTTGTAGCAACCTGCCAGGATCAAACATGACACCCTGCAACTCACCATGCTGTTCTTCATTCACTCATCAATGACTTCACTTTTACATTCTGGGTTTAAATGTCATGTCCTTAGTGGTTGTTGCTGCACTTTATAAGTGTGTGTGTGTGTGTGTGTGTGTGTGTGTGTGTGTGGTCTAGCATTACTATACTTGTGGGGACCTACATCTGTTTACATAGTCACGTGTGGGGACTCGCCTCCCTTATGGGGACAAATTGGATGTCTCCCATGAGGGGTATCATTCATTTTAGGGTGAAGACTTGGTTAGGGTTAGGGTTAGGGTTAGGGTTAGGGTAGGGTTAGGGTTAGGGTTAGGGTTAGGGTTAGGCACATGTTGGTTCTGGTAAAGGTTAGGATAAGTCTCCAGTACATGCATGTAAGTCAATGTAATGTCCCCTGAAGTGATGTATACATGGTGTGTGTGTGTGTGTGTGTGTGTGTGTGTGTGTGTGTGTGTGTGTGTGTGTTTGCACACTGGGGGGGCACCGTCATGCAGAACTGTAAAGGCCTCTTGAGTCGGTTGTTGGGGTTGATGGTGCTGTGATCAAAATGTGTTGCATTTCAAACCTCTGAAACCACCTTGCACTGTAAGCTTTGTAGGTGATATTACTTTGCATCCATACATATGTCAGGTTAATAAACAGGCCAAATACTTGAACATTTATTCAGGATCCATATTTGTTTAGAAATCTGTGGTTTAACAAATGTTCCAAATACTTTTCGTTCCGTCTTGAAGTTGTTCCCATTGTTCGAGAACCAACCGAGACGTTTTGCACGAACCTAACCATCTATATATCACCGGTTTATGCTTTTAACTTTACCAGTGAACAATGTTTCCGTTGCATAGGAACAGTGGTCTTCCAGGTATTAGTCAAACTCAAGTGTGTAGGGAAACATACTTTTGGGTTTTTAACCCCTTATAGGGCGCTATTAGGTTAACCCTAACCCGTTCCAGGCCTCTGCTGATTGGTCAAATTCTCCAATGGCTGGCTCTGTGGCGTAGAGTGCTCTATGCTGATTGGCTGGGAGATAACCACATGCTCGACTTCACTGAGTCACGGGGGGGATGCCATGTTTGGGTAACCCTAACCCAAATATGGTTCCCGTAAAGGGTTACACTTTAGTTTTTGATTGCAAAACCTTAACCCATGAAAACACAAGTCAATGTTCCTACTTTTTTTCTTTGGTAATTAATCATGATTACAACACTTGCCCTTTGAGCAGTTTATTATCAGAATTATTGATGATGATTGGAACGGGGTTATGGTCGAACATACTTAGTCAAAATTCAATAATAATTTATTTTGTTCATGCATTATTATGGATTGTCATCTGCAAAGGTTGTGCAGTATGTCAGCAGTGGCACAGTTGAATGTGTATAACATTTAAAAATATGATACCGATACGATAATATTTTAATGGTCAGATCAAGTCTGACATGTGACTTGCATCACAGCAGCTCCATGTGTAACATCAACATAGACAAATATCAAGACACAATACATGAAAAACAAACAACAAACATTTAACACTTAGAGATGAAAATAAGTCAAATTAATCAGTTTGCATATTTATTGATCAGCTGCTTCTATAGATTGTTGTTGTGTCATGTTATGGTATTGTGTAATTCCTGTTAATCAGCACTAAGACGTTGAGAGGAAGGCACATGGCAGTGAATCCTGTCACAAGCACTCAACATTAAAAAGGTGCAAGGTCCAGAGTCAACGGCGCGCTAATCTCCATTTCATTATTAAAGTCTCTTCAGAGGTCCTTTCCTTTGTGGTTAACAACGCGGACACCCACTCTGTCTCTGCAGGTTCATTAACTACGGTACTGTGAGAGCAGGGTGGAAACATGTATTGGTTTCTATAGCAACATCATCTCACCTCTGTGTTTTACGGCAGGGTTTATCCATTCATCTTGTTCAAGGACTGACAGTCATCGATATTGTCTTCCTGCGACACAAAGAAGAGCTGCTCAAGCAGATGACATTTCGTATCTCATTGAAAATGTCATTTTTTTAAGCAACATTTTTTTGCTTTCTCCGTTTAAATACCTTCTCGATAACTCTCACTTTGAACACACAGATTGTTAGTTTGAGTGATGACGGATGTTTGGCTGATTCATTTATGGACAGGATGTAAATCAATCATCTTACTAATAGATTGTGTTGACAGATATTTTACATTGAATCAACAACTGTCTAGTTTTCAGAGCGACTCAACACTAGTTTAAACAAACTAAAACTCAGGCAATGGTCGCTGAGTTGTTTTGACCTCTGATTACATTACATTATTACATGTTATTTGGCCAAAGCCTTTATGTCGTACCCATGGCAACGAAGCAAATTGGGATTAGGTAATTTAACCCAGAACCCTTTGACATTTTTACATGCTAGTTTATGAATCTTATAGTTGGGTTAAAAAAACTATAAAAAAGAAATGGCTAACATAAAAACATCGTAGCTTAATTAAATGATACTTCCTCAAAAAGCACAAAATAAAAGCTTAGGAAAGTACAACTATGAACTGCCGTCGCAACAATCATTGCCAGCAGGAGAAGCATTGTCATAATTGCAGATGCTATGACTGTCTTTGCCTGTAGATGGCGACGTCTGCATAAATGTAACCAGTGAACGGCCACTTTTACCTTCGTTGCCTGTAGGTGGCGCAGATCGTTCTGAAAAGATACCGACTGTTTTAGCTGAACACTGAATGGAAATGTATTTTGTGTGAACAGCAACTTACATTTATCAGATTTGGTTTAGGTTTGCACAGCACTCTTTAAAGTATTATTCTTCACACAAACTGTTAAATAATAAGCGTAAAATTCTACCTATCTGGCATCTGTTATATGTTCTGTGATGTGTTCGGGTGCATCTCTGCGTTTGAACTTTCGTCCTTTATGCGGGAGAAAAGGAGGAACTAAAAGT
This sequence comes from Champsocephalus esox, assembly GCA_036324585.1. Lineage (NCBI taxonomy): Eukaryota > Metazoa > Chordata > Actinopteri > Perciformes > Channichthyidae > Champsocephalus > Champsocephalus esox. The sequence continues at coordinate 36,195,175 of CM070481.1, forward strand.
GCTTGTTCAGCATACCAGGCCTCCGTGCTCTTTTATTGTTGGCAGGAGAAACATTATGAACACACCATGCAGCAGGGAGACACTAAAACTGCGTGTAACTCAACTCCTCTCCGATCCCAGAGGACATCACACTGCCTCCTGTTTCAAATGTGCTCGAATGTGAAACATTTCTCTCATCTTGTCTGCAGGAAGACAGTGTGTATCCATCAGTGTGTGTGTGTGTGTGTGTGTGTGTGTGTGTGTGTGTGTATAACTGCAGCAAATAACAGTGTGTGGTTGTGCTTGCATACTTTCAAGGTCACGATTGCTAAGTAACAACTTAATAAAGGTAGACATCTGAAGAATGCAGAAATATCTGGATTTTTTCTGTGTGCGGATATGAGAAAGAAATTGAACTTTGCAATGCTTCTTGTTTTCAAACACAGGTTTAAAAAGATGGAACAAAGAAAGACAGTGGTAATAAATTGAAACACTCAAGAACTCATGAATTCATTTTCAATTATGCTTTAAAGGTCCCGTGTCATGGCCATTTCTACTGATCATGTTTCCATTGTTGAGGTCGACTAGAATAGATTCACATTGTTCAATGTTCCAAACTCACATTGGTTTCTCACAGCATCTCTGTGTAGTCTGTGTATTCACTCTCTGTCCTACACGGCTTGTTGGAGCTCCCAATCACCAAGTAGTTTGGTTGCTAAAACACTGACACTGTATCCAACTAACTTTTGTTCATACTGCGGTGGATGTAAACCCTTCTGTTCAACAACCACCTGAATGCTTGGTATTACGCTCAAGTAAAGTCGAGGGAAGGATTAATAACTGAGAGCTCCATTGAGCAACTGACTCGGGGTGTTCAATAGATTACAGAAGAACTGCAGACCTGCAGAGGAAGCACAGGTTGTGTCCTGAACTTCGATAAGGAAGAGCCTTTTTCAATCTGAAAGGTGTTACGATGGACTTTGTCTCGACTTGTGGGCTTCCAAGGTGGCGTAAAAAGAACATGAAAAACAGATGATTTGATTTAGTGCAGTTCAACACAAATATCAACAATTCCCTATTTCTTCGTTTCCACCCAAAACAAAGAACTGCTATGACCTTAGGTAATGGCACGCATTAACAGCCAGCACCACCATTTGGTAGTGCACATTTTGTGTCTTGATATCTAGTTGAAAAAAACCAAAAACATTTAAATGAAGCTCAGCGCAAGTTCTTTCAGGAAGACTGGTACATTCAGTCCGGAGCTGCTTATAATCAGCTCATCACGGGCGTCTCTTTAACCTATTTCATTTCACCTCCTCCCCATCCACCTCCTCTCATCACATCCAGGGCCAGGAGAGCCAATCCAAAGACCTCATCACACCCCCTCTTCATCCCATCTCCTCATCAAACCCAGATCTTCAGCACCAGTGTCTAGACCCCGGGGGGTTCCCTATATGCTCACGGCTGCATTTCCCCCTTTAGATATACCATTTCAGGATCGGGGTCTAATCGCATAAGACTTAACATTTATCATTATGGCATGCGTCAATAAATGTTCTTTAAACAAAATGAAGTCTCTCCTGATTGAATGATTGAACTCCATCTTATTCAGCCACCTCTATCATTTGGTTAAGCACAAAAAAACCTCTAGATGAAAAAAATAAATACAAAGAAATAATTGTTCCATAGCTTTTAAAGGGTGATGAACCAAAAAAGAAAATAAAGGCTTTCTTAACTCTTTTCCTAATGAGACAAAAGACTCCTGCCAACTTTCTTACATTGGATTTGCTTTGCTGATTTCCATCAGACAGACCAGAAGTGATCTCCGCCCCCCCCCCAACTGGCATATTTCTGTTTGTTTGTTTCCACAGAGATAAGACTCTGGGACTCATCACAAGATGGAATCAGTAATTAAGATGAACAAGTTCAGCTGTGACAGAAGTCCAGGCAGCTCTTCGGAAAACGTCTTCATTAAAGGAGTCCCGTGTGGTTCCACTGAGATAAGGTTATCCGTGCCGTCTTATTAACGTGCGAGGACGAATCCTAATCCTCCATGTAAGATGTGAATCTAGGACTGTGTGTATGTTACATTGCATTGTATTTAGCTGTCGCTTTTATCCAAAGCCACTCACAAGAACTGCAGTATGTATCTGTGTATCATTGGTGATGTTGGTGTTTCTTTTAGTATGTGTTCGTGCAGGCAATGGATGGAGTGTTTTCCAATTTCTTTTATTTCACAGCTTCCTGGTATTTTGACACTACTTATTAAGTAGTAGTATGAAATGACTTCGAAGACACACAAAATGATTATAAATAGACGTGTCCCGTGGCGTGCAGTTGTGACGCTCCTAGGCTCCTTCAGCTTCATAAAGGGACGCAAATAGCTTTCAACTGATTGCAATGTATTCCCATCTGCGTCGGGATGTGACGCTCATGGAAGCACGGCATTCGTTTGTGTCGGCTGCCCTTAAAGGCAATGTGAGCGTCCATTCCCATTGGATAACGGAGAATTGTACACCCGGAAGTAAGTATTCCCCTTACTGTCGATTGATTTTACAGTGATATCTGCACTACTCATCGACTAGAAAACACCAGATTATCCTTGTTGATTACACAACATTGATTGGTTTAAATTGTGTGCAATGCTTTTGTATTTTTCCCCTTAGATTCGGAGAAACAAATATTTTTTCGGAGTAAAGGATGGCAGACTACACTACACTACCCAGAATCCCCAGCTATCGTTTGGACTACACCATGTGCTCTGTTTGACAAACCCCGTTTTTGTTCACCATTCATTCCAATGGCTGGCGTCTATGTCACGTGATCTTCAAATTTCTCCCTGCAGAACAAAGAAACATGGCCGAACTTCGTTTTATTCTCGGTGGAAAATGCCTATTTTAAAGTTAAGTCCCTTTATGACGCTGAAGGAGCCTAGGAGCGTCACAACTGCACGCCACGGACACTGACCAAACGTGGTCGCTTAGGGAGTGAGAGTGTGTTGGTAATTAGACTTAAAATCATATAAAATGACTTAAAAGCATACAAAATGACAGTACTTACAATATTCAATATCACCCTACTCACAATGTTACGCTCAATTTACGTGTTTACCACATTTTCTTGTCAAACCAAATATCTTTGAACCGCACGACTCTCTGATCAGCACTATGTCTTCAAGTGGAGGATATAGCAAATAACATCCTTGACCTCCATCATATCATATCATTGACTGGATAATATTTGATACTTGATGAACTCGGTAGCCTTTGTTCTCTTTAAAAAAAAAGCTCCCCATCTCCTCCATCAGTTTTAAGAATCGAAGAACAAGACCTCATTAAAATTCTTCCCAGAGCCACTGGGTTGAAACCTAAAACAACACCCTGAGCCACTGAAGAGAAACATCACTGCCTGGTCCTCGGAGACGAATAAGAAAGCCAGAAAACAAATGGCAAAAGCAGAATTTAAGACGTACTCTCCGGAGCCGAAGCCGCTCCCAGACACTGACAAATGTTTTGTACACTGTCGGATTCTAAATATAGTTTCAGATCAATGCAATCAGGAACAATCTCCCCATTACAAGGGGCATGTCGGCGACTGAAGGTAGATATCTGAGGCTGTCAGATATTTCTGTGGTGCAGCAGGTAAATATAGTCTGTAACACGAACTAGCGCTGTGTGGCTGGGGACACACAGCTTATATAATAACGCTCAAACCAATAAAGGATATTGAATCGGGTGGAACACAGAGGGAGAGATTGAGTGGATAAAAGATAGAAGATGGAGAAGGAAGGAATGAGTGACCAAAAACTCTATAAATACAGTTTTTATATTGCATGAGTTTACTGACTGCATACCTGTCAATTACGTGTGTGAATATTTGCATTATTTCATCCATTGCAGAGACTTGATGAGCTACATGTCAGGTGCTGATTTTGTGCCTGACATTTGCAGGTAGTTTGAATGTGTGTTTGTGTTATTGCTGCAGATAAATGGAGCGACCTCATTGGTGGGTATTTACGATCTATTCTGGGTAACTGAGAGTCAAATCTGAAAACTGCACACCTACTGTAGAACATAAAAGGAAATTGTACCAAACGTAATCAACATTTTATATTCACTCAAATGCAAATCACATAGATTAATTGCAAATTCATAACACTTAATCTTTGGAAAGGCTTTCTGGAAGTACAACAATACAACAAAAATAGATCAAATTTTGAATGCTTAACTGATTGTTTCAAGTAAATGCCAATAATCATAAAATCAAAGAAGTTTCACCTAACTTTTCAGCTCTAAGGAACTTGTTGATCTCTTTGAGCTATTTATTTTGGTTTTAAAGCATTTTCACCTTATGTTTAATATAGTATCTCAGATAAGACCAGCTGTCACGTGTGAATATTAGTGCAGTACCGGCTAGTGGGTACTATTTCACAGTTTTTCTGGCTCTTTCCGGGCCAACAACCAGGCTGAGTCGGGCTGACTATGCTAAACTAGAGAGAGAGAATCGCTGGCAAGGGGGCTACAACTACAACAAGATGAACATATTTGACCGATGCCGAAGTAACAACACACTGATACCGGTTAGTAAGAACCATAAATTAATGCTTTGACAAATCTGCAGACAGACAGCAGGCGAAAAACCTTTTAAAATGCGTGCTTTCTAAATGGAGCTTGGCTAAGCTAACGTTGTATATGCTCCGACCGTCCACACTCTCAACAACGGCCTACAGACATAAATAAACCAGCGACTGTATCCTCCATGACACAGGCAGTCTGTGGTTTGTACTTGTTTAGCTTTTGTCTAGTTTCTGAACAGATATGAGGAGCTGTGAGCTCTGAGTGCTAACAGCTAACGGCTGATGTTGGTTTTGTGGTTCGCATTGCGGATGACGTCACGGCTCCGCCTACACTGCGTTACTATAGTTACTGCCCCAGCTACTAAACTGTAATGGAAATGCGCCATTAAGTGAGCCAGTCCTAACAAGGCCTAACTAAGCCGAGCGAGGCTCTGCATTGGAAATGCGCCATAAGTGACTATTTTGTGAAGAAAGCAAAACAACCAGAAAGTAAAGAGTGAGAATCACTGGAGTGTAAAGAGACCAAAGCAAAGCTAAAAGAGTCATTGAGCATACATTTGGGTTTTACAGCCTTGATGAATGTTTGCTGTTTTAAAAAATGTAAAGGTTAGCGACTATTTGTAGAAGAAGGCAAAAAAGATATTTGTCAAAAGAGTCTGTCGATATCAAAACAAAGCTAAAAGAGGAGCGTTAGTGTTAGTGGTACTACCAATTTAAAGGTCACCTATCATTCAAAATGTACTTTTTAATGTCTTTTATGGATAAATATGTATCTCAGTGTAAGGAGACTCACAAAGTGTCGGAAAAAACAACTCTCTCTCTTTTCCACCGTACCCAAATCTACAAAAATGGGGGAACAACGGAGCTGATCCATATTTGCTGCCGATATGACGTAATATCGGAAATATGGCCTGGCTTTACGTTGAGTCAGCACTTTTGAAAGAGGGCTGAAACAGAGGGGATTATGGGATGCTACAATGGGGGATCTGTTTGGTATTTTGAGCTAAACACATCTGAGACATGTTTTGTATAGAGAGGCGAAGTCCCTCCCTTTCCGGGGGACCTCCATGGGACCTTATTTCGGAAAGATTATGTATTGAAGTCAATGGCGAGAGAAAAGTTATCATTCGATCCTGTTTGAATTGTGCCACGAATTACACATATGTTGTTTGTCAATTTGAAAGATAATTTTGCAAGTAAAAAAAATTAAAATGTGTCGTAAAGCTTTTTCTTGTGTGAAACCGCTCAATGAACTACATCTCCCATCTCGCACCACACACCAAGACGGCCGTCCCGTTGCAACATTTCACCTCTTTCAGCATTCAACATTTCAGAACGAGGCGGAAAGTAGAAAGAGAGGTTAACATCACTCCAAGTCTGGGCACGTTGAGAGCTGTACACACACACAAGGGGAGTTAGTCGGTTCCGTGAGAGCCAGCATGCGAGACCGGGATTCTGGGATTTGTAGTCTTTCTAGTTGCGTATTTGTCATAGTCTTATATTTCGGATTTACAACTTTTTTTGAGATGGAAATTATTGATTTAAGATTGACAAACATCATATGTGTAATTTGTGGCACAATTCAAACTCGACCGAAAGATAATCTTTCTCTCTCCATCGACTTCAATACATACTTTTTTCGAAATATGGTCCCATGGGGCGGAAGTAGAAGGGCGGGACTTCGCCTCTCTATAGATATGGCCCAATAATATAATGTTCAAATATAGCATAATAGGTGAGCTTTAAGTTAAACGATAACCATTCCAGTAATTGTTGTACCGTTACCAAATGTTCAGTTCTTTCAGTACTTCTGTAAATATGAATGAAATGATGATAACGCATTGCCAGCCTCTGATTGTTAACATGGTGACCTTCTCTTGCAGGTATACGTTTGGACACTGTACAGGGGGATATACTGTAAAGTGTTTAAATGTTATTTTTGCCAAATTGAATGTATTTGATGGATATGAAGAATACTCAAACCAAAATGGTTCCATAGTTACATTCATTGCCATTGTTACATTTTACGACTAAGTTTATATTTTAAGATGATCACATCCTTCAGTTAGCAGCGATGAAGCATAGCTGCCTCGCCTAATGGACAAAAGAAGAGGCGAAAAGGGAGGAAAGGGAGAAGAGGAGTGGAGGATAATGAAAACATCATTGTATGGGAGGGGATCCTGATCTAATCACTGAGGAAATGAGGCGGGTGAATGCCCAGTCACTCGGACTCATTTACACATCCCCTCTAACGCAGCTCAGACATCGATTAGCGAAGAGTTCAGGAGGAGAGAAGGGAGGCAGGTAAACGCTTCAACTCTTTACTTCTGCTCCGTTAACTGAACACAAAAGGGCAGGTTGGTTTCCAAATGACTCTAACAGTGCCACCAGGAACGACAAATACTTCACATGAGCAGAGGTGGGAAGTAGTGGAGTACATATACTCCGTTACTGTACTTAAGCTCATTTTTCTCGTATCAGTACTTTACTCCATTACTTATATTTCTGACGACTTTTTACTTTTACATTTTCCAAACAGCTGGTTCCTTTAGTTTGAATGTGTGTTTGGTGGCGTGATCATTATTCTTTAGAGCCTATTGATTTGAACACGATCCGTGTATCCATCACTTCCTGGTCTTCTCTAAAGAAGAGGGACCAATGGAAACGTTGTCATGTTGCCGTTGTTCAGCATGGAAACATTCATTAGCTAACAATGACATTATTGTTCTGTTGATATAAAGGGAGGTCAGGTACTCTTTAAAGCTGCTGCACGTCATGGGTACTTTTTACTTAAGTACACTTCAAAGCCTCTTTACTTTCACTTGAGTAAAGAAGTTTATTCAGTACTTCTACTTTCACCAGAGTATTTTTAAAAACCAGTATCTGTACTTCTACTAGAGTAAAGGATGTGTGTACTTTTGCCATCTCTGCAAATGAGGAACATTTGGGTGAATTCATTGTGTTTGAATTAGCGTGAAGTGGTTAGGAAAGATTGAATTGTTGTTACGAATAGAATAGATTTATTTTCGGTACCTTTTGAATAGTTGTTCTAGTAGTAGTAGAACCTTTATTTATCCAGGAAAATCAATTAAGAACAAATTCTTATTCATTCTGCCACGCATTATAGTCTGTTTGCATGTAGGCCAGGGATGGGCAACTTTGATGGTGGTGGGGACCACATCAATGATGTACTGGCCACCAGGGGGCCGCAGATTCACTTGGAACACACACACAGATTCCATGTATGTAATTCTTAACAAATATACTAAGTCTGACATCTTCATTGACATTTTACAATCAATGGGAACATCCTCTAATAAGCTCACGAAACAAATATCAGTTCACAGAAATGTAGTTTAATTTTTACAAGTGGCATGTTCGTATCCAACAGGTTATTAAACAGTGGAATAAAACTATTTTAAACTATTGGAAAGCACGGAAAATGTGTGTGCATTGAGATTAACCATTAAGATGACATACACATGAAGTCATGAACACTAACCCAGACATTAGTTGTCTAACTTGAACCTAAGACACTTGTTGGGGCGGAGCTCCAACAAGCCGTGTAGGACAGAGAGTGAATACACAGACGACACAGAGATGCTGTGAGAAACCAATGTGAGTTTGGAACATTGAACAATGTGAATCTATTCTAGTAGACCTCAACAATGGAAATTATGATCAATAGAAATGGCCATGACATGGGACCTTTAATTAACATTAGGGTTAGGCTTAAATAAAGATTGCTTATTACATGAAATCAGTTTTAGATTTGTTGTAGGACAAACAACGTGAAATCATACATAATATGCTCAGCCATCAACCGTGACTTCCTAAAGGCACACGATTATACAAAATGTCATTTAAACAAACAACCAATTATTGAGAGTGAAAGTCAAGGAAATGTAAAAGATATTCATTACAAGAACTCTTAGGTTAGGACAGGTCTACTGTGACAGCTAATGTTTCCTTCCTTTTGCCGCTCTCTTTAAATAACTGACTGCCATTTAACCTCTGAGCCCTCAGGTGAAGTGTGAGTGTGTGTGTGTGTGTGTGTGTGTGTGTGTGTGTGTGTGTGTGTGTGTGTGTGTGTGTGCGTGCGTGCGTGCGGATGTGTGTGTGCGGTCAAGCATTACTATACTTGTGGGGACCTACATCTGTTTACACAGTCACGTATGGGGACTGGCTTCCCTTATGGGGACAAAATGGAGGTCCCCATGAGGGGATTCATTCATTTTAGGGTGAAGACTTGGTTACGGTTAGGGTTAGGTCAAGGTTAAGATTAATGTTAAGGGTTAGGGTTAGGCATGTGTTGGTTATGGTTAAGGTTAGGATAAGTCTCCAGGAAATGCATGTACGTCAATGTAATGTCCCCTGAAGTGATGTATACATGGTGTGTGTGTGTGTGTGGGTGTGTGTGTGTGTGTGTGTCACATTCCTACTGAAACAATCCTATTATAGTCAAGTAAGTGGGGGAAAAAAATCAATAATCAATTAAGAGATCTGGATGAATGATATACTTGTATCACTAATGGGATTACATTATTAAAGTCATTCTGTGTAAGAGCTCCATATTTGAATAGAAAGGCGTCTGGACCAAACTACAAATGAAGGAATAAATTGAAGTTTCACTTGAGTTATACGTCTAATATCAATAATGTTCCGTGTATACAGAGCTACGGCTGGCTGCTCGGATAAATTAAGACTCCATTTTGACTCAAGATAAAGATAATAGATGTATTGAAAGGAGCAGTCCATGCAGTCCATGTAAACATTTATAAATAAAACACATACTTTTAAAAGACTTTAAATTGTCAAAACTCAATAAATAGTGTTTCTCCAGGAAGGTACGGTGGTGGTATGAATGAGGCTTTCTGTCAAACACCTGGATGGCTCTCTTGCTCAGCTGTTCTCTGGGTTTCAGGTTTGTGGCTCAAGCAAACGACCAGTTTGTCAAACAGTATTCAGTGTGGGACAGAATCAGTGGAGGAATGGCTTTGCAGCATTGACACTTAAGAAAGGTCTGATTTGTTTCATATTTTGCAAGTTGAATTTAACAGTATTTGATACTTTCTTGTTTCTTAAAAGTCAAGTTCGAGTCCAATATGACTCAAAGATACTTGAGGTGGGAGACTAGTTCTATTTCTGCTCCGTTTAAAAACACGTTGGATCCTTCGATGTTGACCGGTCGTTTACTGAACATCATGCATACTGGTTTTTTACATTTAACTGTAAGCAAATGTTGTTCAGCCGTGTTGAACCTTATCCAAAGCATTTGAGAGACAAGATGTTTCATCACCTTTATGCCTGCACTTTACCACAACTCACCCTCTCTGGTGGAGGTATCGTGTTTCGACATTTCTGAAGTTTTGCTCACTTAATTCGGGCTTTCCTGTACCTGTGACCTCAGGCTAACAGATGTCAACATCTGTCACCAAATAGCACTAAAAAAAATTCAATTTCGGGTCATCTCCTGCAGCTGGATTGGATTACAGTCTCTCTTTTAATGAACCCCATGTGAGAGGAGCCTCACATGAAACTGAGCCTTCTCAGGATGGTGTCAGGAGGATGACAGTGAGTGGGGAGCGGAGCTTTGGGAGGGAAACGCTTCAGGGTATAAGGAACGACTACAGACGTGTTTCACGAGGCTCAGGTTCTGCTATTCCCACCTACTACTACTCCTGCTCAGCCACACCCCCTTTTAGCACACACTCCTAAGCGTAAGATCCCAACCTTTTTTCTGTCAGGACCAAATCTCGCACGACACAGCAAGAATTATCTCCGAGCCGAGTCTCTCAGCTCCCACATGTGTGAGACCTTTGAGATAGCTCTATCCTCTTATACTCATCCTTTACACACACACACACACACACACACACACACACACACACACACACACACACACACACACACTTCTACACGTCGTGGACTCACAAGGAAGAGAATTTTTGATTAGGCTGCATCCGAAGCTGCCACCCACGGTACCCGGGGGGAGATATGAATTGGAAAAGACAGAGTAGTGCCGATACGAGGCACCTGATTGGCTGGGCAACAGGGACCCCGTTAAGACCTGCTACCCAGAAACCTGTCAGGTCTGTATATGGAAGATGAACATGCGCAACCCAGATCTCTCATTAAAGATGCACTCACACACTCCTGGCCCATATAATACTCACACACACACTTGACATACAACGGTATATATACTGTACAACTTTTGTTCAGGTGGAATACATGTACTCAAGTAATGAACTTCAGTACATTGTACTTCCTTACTTGTACTTAAGTATTAACATTTCACTTCCTACTTCACTCCGCTACAAATTGAAAGCAAGTATTGTACTTTTTATTTTACAGCATTTCAATTAGGAGAGACGGTTTTGATGTAAGAATACATATGTATTGCAGAGATACACAAATGAATGTAAATGTGATTTTGGCGATCCCGTTGTGCAGGGAGTATCATTCGGGAGGGGAGAGCCAATCCAATGAAATCCCCCAGGTCAGACACTGGTGGTGGTGAATGGATAGTTGGGATCGGTCTGAAGGGGAGTGGCTTAGCTTGACCCTGGTGGTGGTGAATGGATAGTTAGGGTCGGTCTGAAGGGGAGGGGCTTAGCTTGACCCTGGTGGTGGTGAATGGATAGTTGGGTTAGGTTTGAAGGGGAGGGGCTTAGTTTGACCCTGGTGGTGGTGAATGGATAGTTGGGTTAGGTTTGAAGGGGAGTGGCTTAGCTTGACCCTGGTGGTGGTGAATGGATAGTTGGGTTCGGTCTGAAGGGGAGTGGCTTAGCTTGACCCTGGTGGTGGTGAATGGATAGTTGGGTTCGGTCTGAAGGGGAGTGGCTTAGCTTGACCCTGGTGGTGGTGAATGGATAGTTGGGTTAGGTTTGAAGGGGAGGGGCTTAGCTTGACTCTGGATTCAGAGGGACAGGAGGTGAAAAGGGGTGGACAAGGGTTGCGTAGAGTCACCTGAAATGACAGCTGTCAGAGCGGGGAGAGCAGATGTAAAAGGTTTGGCAGAGCGGTGTGATAGGCTCTTGGGAATAGAGCGAAGTGATTGGTTGAGCTGGAGAGTGACGCCCCCGATCACTTATTGAGAGGAGAGAGAGTAGTGACATGGGAATAGTAAATGAAAAGTAACGACAATATTAGTTTCCAATAACTTTGCATGGTCATATTATAATAAAACAAGTTATTTGACAAATTATTACAATACACTTTTATTGATAAAAATACCTGGAAGTATAAGAAGCTGAAAAAATGATATCGACATTATTGGAACGCTCATTAATATATAATACAGTGATTTATTATGTGTTGTATTGAAAGTGGCCCCAAAATGTTGAATGCTAGACTCATTACTGGTGGTATTATTACTTATGTAGTAGATCTAAATACTTCTTTCACCACACAGTCAATTAGAAATACAGGCATGTCTTAAAGGTGCGATGCCGCTCTAAAGACACTTTAACCTTTACTTATTGTGGTGATAACATTTACTTTATTAACTTACATTCCAGTCATTTCTACAAATGGCACTTTTAATACAAGATTCAGGATTTATACCACATGTTGGAGCTCTGAAAGTTTCTTTAGCTGCTGATGAATAAAGATGATAAGACGAAAAGAATAAATGAGCTTCGGGCTGTTTTGAAAACACACACACTTGGGGTGTTGGGTTGTGCGCTTTGTATATTCTTTTTAGCCAAAAGGATGCCATCTGTGCACATTAAGCGGCACATTTACACACATATTTTATCCTAGACTATAGGACTACAACTTCTCCCGGAACAGAAAACACAGCAGTATCTTATGATATGCGGAAGTCTCCTAACTGATTATTAATGGTAATGCAATTAAGGATACATATTCAACTGATTGAGTCCATTCTTAAACACGGAGCTTTTTAGGGGTGGCATAAAAAGTTTTTTAATAAGATCCTTTTCCGTTGAATGTAATCATCACCCGTTGGAGTTCATACCTTCTTTTGTGGCCATGCATTCCTGTTCTCATTCCCTTTGCACATTGAAATATGCATGCATCCAATGATCTTAGGAAAACAGAGAAGCAGTTGGAAACACGGAAAGAAAATCCTGGTGGGGCCAGAAAAATAGAAAATATTTCAGAGCCGCTCCCAGGGATGATTGCCTTCATATGTTATCCTGTCATCCTCCCATGAGCTGCTATGAGAGGATGGAGTGGGCGAGGAAGGGAGGAGAAAGGAGAGAGGGAGGGAGGGAGGGAGGAAGAGGAGTGGAAAACAGAAAAACATGGGGAGAGGAGGTGAGGAGAGGTGATGGGAGAAAGGACGGGGACACACGAGCAGAAACGAAACACGGAGAAGCAGCGTTTACGCCCAAAATATCTGGAACAAACTACAAGACAACTGAAGCAAATCTCACTCATTTGATATAAAGCAGTGGTTCCCAACCTGGGGGGCGCAGGGGGGGCGCCAAAGATCGCAGGGGGGGCGCCAAAGATCGCAGGGGGGGCGCCAGGCCTCAGATGATTTGAGGCCCAATATCATATTTAGACTTTTTTTTTACATATAATTGTAAGGCAATACATGATTGTCACTAAAAGCCTTGTCTCTACATTACAATAAAATATATAAAATAATTGACTTATTAATTTGAATACAAATTCAAAAGACATAAATGTATAATTATTTTTTTAGTAGAAATGTTTCTTCTGCGCGTAAAGTGTCCAAACCAGGCTTGTCTGGATAAGCGCATGTTTAAAACATAGCCGTTGTCCATGCCGGTTTCAGTTGGATTATTTGTCACAGTTGCTCCGATCAGATCGTCTCCTCCATTTTGTAGATTATTTCAGACTTTTGAATCCACATCAACACATCGGCAAAATCCGGCTTACTTAGAGCACGTCTTTTAAACAGTTAATCCCTTTGTGAATTCCGCGCCGTCCTTTAATTTCTTCAAACAGCGGGAATCCAAATGAATGAATCCTGAGTCCAATAACCATCAAAGTCGCTCCAATAGTGCTCCTTAATTACACTTTCATCCTCCTTTAACAAAACACTTCACATTCATTCAGTTTGTGGCAGCAGTTGTAGCATTTCTGATATTTTTAAACTTGAATTACCGCTGTTGCCCTCCCCCCCCTTGTGTGTGTGTGGGGAAAAAGGTTGGGAAGCCCTGATATAAAGGATGGAGGTTTTGTTAATCGCTGATGCCTTCTATAAAGAAGACGAACGGGAAATTCATTTTGATCAAATAACTTCTGATGTCTTGCACTGCTCTCATCACATCACATGTCACATGTTAGACGCTTTTATCCAAACCGACTTACTTACTCAATACTGTGGGCAATCCCCACAGGAGCACTTTGGGGTGAAGGGTCTCAGGGACACAACGACATGCTGACTGCAGTGGGGTTTGAACCTGTGACACCGACGCACTATCCACTCCACATCCATCGATGAATCACTTAAATGCACGGCTAGTATAATGATGTTGTAAAGCCTGATGGTTATGTTTTGCAAGTTGATCTTCGCTAACTTGATTTCCCCACGACCTCAAATCCCAGTCCTTCGAGCCGGAGTTAAAGCAGCGACCTAAGGATGTCAGCTTTGCTCTCCTACAGTCCTCCGTCCGCTCTACCAACTGAGCTATCGACAACTTTCGTCGTTGTATTGTTGCTTGTTTCATTTGCGTTCTCCTTTCTTTTAATGACTGTTTTTAAATGTCCTTTATTGTTATTTGTGTTTCTGTGGCACTATGTCTGAGTGCTTTATGTTTGGCAAAGCACTTTGAATTGCCTTGTGTTGAGATGTGCAATATCAATACAATGTCCTTTCTTTACAGACGGGAGTAAGGGTTAGTGGTTAGGGAAATCAGGAAATACAAGAAGGTGAGAGGAGGAAGGAAGAATAAAAAGGAGATGAAAGGAAAGGTGGAAAGAGGAAGGGAAAGGGAGTGAAATGTTAGTTGTTGACGCTGAAGAGAAGAGGAGGAAAATAGAGAGGCGTGGAGAGAAGACAGTCCAAATGAAACCTCACTGAGAAAGCAACCAGAGGAGGAGAGCAGCTTGACACGAGAGCAACCCAAATCAAGACATGAGAGCAACCAAAATCAAGACATGAGATCAACCCAAATTAAGACATGAAATCAACCCAAATCAAGACATGAGATCAACCCAAATCAAGACATGAGAACAACCCAAATCAAGACATGAGAACAACCCAAGTCAAGACATGAGAACAACCCAAATCAAGACATGAGAACAACCCAAATCAAGACATGAGATCAACCCAAATTAAGACATGAGATCAACCCAAATCAAGACATGAGATCAACCCAAATTGAGACATGAGATCAACCCAAATCAAGACATGAGAATAACCCAAATCAAGACATGAGATCAACCCAAATCAAGACATGAGAACAAACCAAATCAAGACATGAGAGCAACCCAAATCAAGACATGAGAACAACCCAACCCAAATCAAGACATGAGAGCAACCCAAATCAAAACATGAGAACAACCCAAATCAAGAGATGAGAACAACCCAAATCAAGACATGAGAACAACCCAAATCAAGACATGAGATCAACCCACATCAAGACATGAGAACAACCCAAATCAACACCTTAGAACAACCCAAATCAAGAAACGGGAGCAACCCAAATCAAGACATGAGAACAACCCAAATTAAGACATGAGATCAACCCAAATCAAGACATGAAAACAACCCAAATTAAGACATGAGATCAACCCAAATCAAGACATGAGAACAACCCAAATCAAGACATGAGATCAACCCAAATCAAGACATGAGAACAACCCAAATCAAGACACGAGAACAACCCAAATCAATACATGAGAGCGACCCAAATCAAGACATGAGAACAACCCAAATCAAGACATGAGAACAACCCAAATCAAGACATGAGAGCGACCCAAATCAAGACATGAGATCAACCCAAATTAAGACATGAGATCAACCCAAATC
>CM070481.1:36215704-36653204 GCA_036324585.1 Champsocephalus esox
ATGCCAAACAACACAAATCAACAAAAAGCGTTCAAGGGTAAACTGAATGTCATCACTTATCCGATGTGGCTTTCTGTCTTCCACACTTTGCCCTCGCTCCTCAGTCCCTTCTTGATCCTTTGTTGGAGACTATTCGTTGGAAACCTGACCGACCGTCAGACCTTTCTGCTGTTGTTTCGGTTGTGGATCTTTAAAGGGCCCATGTCATGCTGTTCCGGTTACCACCCGTCCCCGTGTTGTTATGAAGGTTGTTCTGCATGTGAACGGTCTGCAGTCACAACCCCTCAAAGTGCACCCTGTAGCGAGTACATCTAACACCGAGAGGACCTGTCTGCTGCCCCAGAACGCCTCGGTGGACATTTCTCTTGTTCCATTGTTTGCTTCCTGGTTCTGTGACGTGTGAACTCCCAGATCAACAACAAATGACCGGATTGGATCAACTGGACCAATCCGTGGAGCCCCTCACACACCAGGACCCCTTGGCTAACTAACAGGGAGTCCCATTGACTTGCATAGAGCTCCCTGAACGCTGGTAGTAGACGAGTTGGGATCATGGAGAACCTTTTTCTTTCTCAATATCAAGCCACACCTATTGTTTTTACTTCGGCTGTGAGTGTGTGTGTGCTCAGGATGAGTTTCGCTTTATCGCTGTATCGCCGACCTGGAAACCTGTCCGCTCCTCGCAGCAACGAGCCTCGCAACGTCCCGACCAATCTCACAGGGAGGAGATGCTGTGAGAAACCAATGTGAGTTTGGAAAATTGCACAATTTAATGATATTCTAGTCGACCTCAACAATGGAAATATGATCAGTAGAAATGGTCATGACATGGGACCTTTAACTGTTCATAATACTTTTTTTAAATGCAGGAAGAAGGCAAGGAAGTGTATTTACATAGATTTTTAATTTATTCTCAGAACCTCCCTTTGGAAATCCGAACATTTCCGTCCCGATTTAGACGCTCGTATGCTCGCATGACATCCACAATCGGACCCTCAGGAGATGTATAGCCCCCTACTCTGCTTTGCGTTCCATAACAAAGTATTTTAGTGTTACCTGAACACCAGGCTACGATGGATATCCCAAATATCCTACTTTCGAGCAGTCCCTCTGATAAATGTCATGGAGAAATTAATTACGTTTTAATTAAAAATATTAAAAGAAAAAATACATGGATAAAAGTTACAGTGCAGTCTAAGATATGAATAGTTCAATTAAAAGCAGCGACAAAAAGAAGAAGATGTTTTTTTCTCACAAACCAAGTATAATACTCGTGTTGCGTGGCTTTATTCACAGTATATTTGTATGGTTCATACAAAGCGCTCCTATCAACCCTTTTTCCAGAAGAACAGGTGGATATCTTTTAAGTTTAATTTTTAGATATCAAAATGTAGCTTTAAGTAACAGTCAAAAAAGGATATGCTAAAAGACAAAGTTACTCACAATAGTAACCGCTTTTACAAAAAGTAAATAAATGCAACCAATTCCTTCAGCCCAAGCATCCCTCAACACATACACACACACACACATTGTTTCACTCTCAGCTCTGACCGTTTTGCACACCACCCTCTTCTGTGGTTATCAATTACTTCACAGATATGTCATTTGAGAATCCTTTGCTCACAGCTGCTTGTACATGCCATACGCTGTTAAAAAAAATCAAACAAACAAGCTATTCAGCCGCACAAAGTGTCAGACAGACAGTTATAATTACAGGGCTCGGACGCTCTGATTATCTGAGAGAAAACCCTCCTGTCCTGGAGGTGCTGCAACATCGCACCTTGGAATTTGCAGCAGGATGATTGACAGCCACAGGAAGGTAAACTGCTGTCACTGCGGCTGTGAAAGCTGATCGAGGTGGCGCCAACAAGAGATGTCTGAAGTACACATCTATTACTCAAGTAGAAGTACAGATACTCGTCTTTAAAAATTCTATGGTAACGTAGAAGTACTGAATAAACTTCAAAAGAGGCTTTGAAATGTACTTCAGTAGAAAGTACCCATAACTAGCAGCTGCTTTAAAGAGCACCTGACCTCCCTTTATGTTAATAGAACAATAATGTCATTGTTAGCTAATGAATGTTTCCATGCTGAACAACGGCAACATGACAACGTTTCCATTGGTCCCTCTTCTTTAGAGAAGACCAGGAAGTGATGGATACACGTATCGTGTTCAAATCAATAGGCACGCAATGACTCAAAAGAATAATGACCACGCACCAACACACATTCAGACTAAAGGAACCAGCTGTTTGGAGAATGAGAGAAGTAGAAAGTACAGGTATTTGAGTTCAACATGTATGAAGTAGAAAGTACAGGTATTTGGGTTCAACATGTAAGAAGTAGAAAGTACAGGTGTTTGTGTTCAACATGTAAGAAGTAGAAAGTACAGGTATTTGTGTTCAAAATGTAAGAAGTAGAAAGTACAGGTATTTGAGTTCAAAATGTAAGAAGTAGAAAGTACAGGTATTTGAGTTCAACATGTGAGAAGTAGAAAGTACAGGTATTTGGGTTCAACATGTAAGAAGTAGACAGTACAGGTATTCAAATTCAACATGTAAGAAGTAGAAAGCACAGGTATTTGTGTTCAACATGTAAGAAGTAGAAAGTACAGGTATTTGTGTTCAACATGTAATAAGTAGAAAGTACAGGTATTTGAGTTCAACATGTAAGAAGTAGAAAGTTCAGGTATTTGTGTTCAACATGTAAGAAGTAGAAAGTACAGGTATTTGAGTTCAACATGTAAGAAGTAGAAAGTACAGGTATTTGTGTTCAACATGTAAGAAGTAGAAAGTACAGGTATTTGTGTTCAACATGTAAGAAGTAGAAAGTACAGGTATTTGAGTTCAAAATGTAAGAAGTAGAAAGTACAGGTATTTGTGTTCAACATGTAAGAAGTAGAAAGTACAGGTATTTGAGTTCAAAATGTAAGAAGTAGAAAGTACAGGTATTTGTGTTCAATATGTAAGAAGTAGAAAGTACAGGTATTCAAATTCAACATGTAAGAAGTAGAAAGCACAGGTATTTGTGTTCAACATGTAAGAAGAAGAAAGTACAGGTATTTGAGTTCAACATGTAAGAAGTAGAAAGTACAGGTATTTGTGTTCAAAATGTAAGAAGTAGAAAGTACAGGTATTTGTGTTAAAAATGTAAGAAGTAGTGAGTACAGGTATTTGGGTTCAACATACATGTAAGAAGTAGAAAGTTCAGGTATTTGAGTTCAAAATGTAAGAAGTAGAAAGTACAAGTATTTGAGTTCAAAATGTAAGAAGTAGAAAGTACAGGTATTTGAGTTCAACATGTGAGAAGTAGAAAGTACAGGTATTTGGGTTCAACATGTAAGAAGTAGACAGTACAGGTATTCAAATTCAACATGTAAGAAGTAGAAAGCACAGGTATTTGTGTTCAACATGTAAGAAGTAGAAAGTACAGGTATTTGTGTTCAACATGTAATAAGTAGAAAGTACAGGTATTTGAGTTCAACATGTAAGAAGTAGAAAGTTCAGGAATTTGTGTTCAACATGTAAGAAGTAGAAAGTACAGGTATTTGAGTTCAACATGTAAGAAGTAGAAAGTACAGGTATTTGTGTTCAACATGTAAGAAGTAGAAAGTACAGGTATTTGTGTTCAACATGTAAGAAGTAGAAAGTACAGGTATTTGAGTTCAAAATGTAAGAAGTAGAAAGTACAGGTATTTGTGTTCAACATGTAAGAAGTAGAAAGTACAGGTATTTGAGTTCAAAATGTAAGAAGTAGAAAGTACAGGTATTTGTGTTCAATATGTAAGAAGTAGAAAGTACAGGTATTCAAATTCAACATGTAAGAAGTAGAAAGTACAGGTATTTGAGTTCAATGTGTAAGAAGTAGAAAGTACAGGTATTTGAGTTCAACATATAAGAAGTAGAAAGTACAGGTATTTGAGTTCAAAATGTAAGAAGTAGAAAGTACAGGTATGTGTGTTCAATATGTAATAAGTAGAAAGTACAGGTATTCAAATTCAACATGTAAGAAGTAGAAAGCACAGGTATTCGTGTTCAACATGTAAGAAGTAGAAAGTACAGGTATTTGAGTTCAACATGTAAGAAGTAGAAAGTACAGGTATTTGTGTTCAACATGTAAGAAGTAGAAAGTACAGGTATTTGAGTTCAACATGTAAGAAGTAGAAAGTACAGTTATTTGGGTTCAACATGTAAGAAGTCAAAAGTTCAGGTATTTGTGTTCAACATGTAAGAAGTAGAAAGTACAGGTATTTAAGTTCAACATGTAAGAAGTAGAAGGTACAGGTATTTGGGTTCAACATGTAAGAAGTCGAAAGTTCAGGTATTTGTGTTCAACATGTAAGAAGTAGAAAGTACAGGTATTTAAGTTCAACATGTAAGAAGTAGAAAGTGCAGGTATTTGAGTTCAAAATGTAAGAAGTAGAAAGTACAGGTATTTGGGTTCAACATGTAAGAAGTAGAAAGTACAGGTATTTGGGTTCAACATGTAAGAAGTAGAAAGTACAGATATTTGAGTTCAACATGTAAGAAGTAGAAAGTTCAGGTATTTGGGTTCAACATGTAAGAAGTAGAAAGTACAGGTATTTGAGTTCAACATTTAAGAAGTAGAAAGTACAGGTATTTGAGTTCAACATGTAAGAAGTAGAAAGTACAGGTATTTGAGTTCAACATGTGAGAAGTAGAAAGTACAGGTATTTGAGTTCAACATGTAAGAAGTAGAAAGTACAGGTATTTGAGTTCAACATTTTAGAAGTAGAAAGTACAGGTATTTTTGTTCAAAATGTAAGAAGTAGAAAGTACAGGTATTTGTGTTCAAAATATAAGAAGTAGTGAGTACAGGTATTTGGGTTCAACATACATGTAAGAAGTAGAAAGTTCAGGTATTTGAGTTCAAAAGGTAAGAAGTAGAAAGTACAGGTATTTGAGTTCAAAATGTGAGAAGTAGAAAGTACAGGTATTTGGGTTCAACATGTGAGAAGTAGAAAGTTCAGGTATTTGTGTTCAACATGTAAGAAGTAGAAAGTACAGGTATTTGAGTTCAACATTTAAGAAGTAGAAAGTACAGGTATTTGTGTTCAACATGTAAGAAGTAGAAAGTACAGGTATTTGAGTTCAACATGTAAGAAGTAGAAAGTACAGGTATTTGAGTTCAACATGTGAGAAGTATAAAGTACAGGTATTTGTGTTCAACATGTAAGAAGTAGAAAGTACAGGTATTTGAGTTCAACATGTAAGAAGTAGAAAGTACAGATACTTGTGTTCAACATGTAAGAAGTAGAAAGTACATGTATTTGAGTTCAACATGTAAGAAGTAGAAAGTACAGGTATTTGAGTTCAATGTGTAAGAAGTAGGAAGTACAGGTATTTGTGTTCAAAATGTAAGAAGTAGAAAGTA
Organism: Champsocephalus esox; assembly: GCA_036324585.1. NCBI lineage: Eukaryota > Metazoa > Chordata > Actinopteri > Perciformes > Channichthyidae > Champsocephalus > Champsocephalus esox. Next base: position 36,221,099 of record CM070481.1, read on the forward strand.
CAGGTATTTGTGTTCAAAATGTAAGAAGTAGTGAGTACAGGTATTTGTGTTCAACATACATGTAAGAAGTAGAAAGTTCAGGTATTTGAGTTCAACATGTAAGAAGTAGAAAGTACAGGTATTTGAGTTCAAAATGTAAGAAGTAGAAATTACAGGTATTTGAGTTCAACATGTGAGAAGTAGAAAGTACAGGTATTTGGGTTCAACATGTAAGAAGTAGAAAGTACAGGTATTTGTGTTCAACATGTAGGAAGTAGAAAGTACAGGTATTTGAGTTGAAAATGTAAGAAGTAGAAAGTACAGGTATTTGAGTTCAATGTGTAAGAAGTAGAAAGTACAGGTATTTGAGTTCAACATGTGAGAAGTAGAAAGTACAGGTATTTGAGTTCAAAATGTAGGAAGTAGAAAGTACAGGTATTTGAGTTCAATGTGTAAGAAGTAGAAAGTACAGGTATTTGAGTTCAACATATAAGAAGTAGAAAGTACAGGTATTTGAGTTCAAAATGTAAGAAGTAGAAAGTACAGGTATGTGTGTTCAATATGTAATAAGTAGAAAGTACAGGTATTCAAATTCAACATGTAAGAAGTAGAAAGCACAGGTATTTGTGTTCAACATGTAAGAAGTAGAAAGTACAGGTATTTGAGTTCAACATGTAAGAAGTAGAAAGTACAGGTATTTGTGTTCAACATGTAAGAAGTAGAAAGTACAGGTATTTGAGTTCTACATGTAAGAAGTAGAAAGTACAGGTATTTGGGTTCAACATGTAAGAAGTCTAAAGTTCAGGTATTTGTGTTCAACATGTAAGAAGTAGAAAGTACAGGTATTTAAGTTCAACATGAAAGAAGTAGAAAGTTCAGGTATGTGTGTTCAACATGTAAGAAGTAGAAAGTACAGGTATGTGTGTTCAACATGTAAGAAGTAGAAAGTACAGGTATTTGGGTTCAACATGTCAGAAGGAGAAAGTACAGGTATTTGTGTTCAACATGTAAGAAGTAGAAAGTACAGGTATTTGGGTTCAACATGTAAGAAGTAGAAAGTACAGGTATTTGAGTTCAACATGTAAAAAGTATAAAGTACAGGTATTTGAGTTCAACATGTAAGAAGTAGAAAGTTCAGGTATTTGGGTTCAACATGTAAGAAGTAGAAAGTACAGGTATTTGGGTTCAACATGTAAGAAGTAGAAAGTACAGGTATTTGAGTTCAACATGTAAGAAGTAGAAAGTTCAGGTATTTGTGTTCAAAATGTAAGAAGTAGAAAGTACAGGTATTTGTGTTCAAAATGTAAGAAGTAGAAAGTACAGGTATTTGAGTTCAACATGTAAGAAGTAGAAAGTACAGGTATTTGTGTTCAACATGTAAGAAGTAGAAAGTACAGGTATTTGTGTTCAACATGTAAGAAGTAGAAAGTACAGGTATTTGAGTTCAACATGTAAGAAGTAGAAAGTTCAGGTATTTGGGTTCAACATGTAAGAAGTAGAAAGTACAGGTATTTGAGTTCAACATTTAAGAAGTAGAAAGTACAGGTATTTGAGTTCAACATGTAAGAAGTAGAAAGTACAGGTATTTGAGTTCAACATGTGAGAAGTAGAAAGTACAGGTATTTGAGTTCAACATGTAAGAAGTAGAAAGTACAGGTATGTGAGTTCAACATTTTAGAAGTAAAAAGTACAGGTATTTTTGTTCAAAATGTAAGAAGTAGAAAGTACAGGTATTTGTGTTCAAAATAAAAGAAGTAGTGAGTACAGGTATTTGGGTTCAACATACATGTAAGAAGTAGAAAGTTCAGGTATTTGAGTTCAAAAGGTAAGAAGTAGAAAGTACAGGTATTTGAGTTCAAAATGTAGGAAGTAGAAAGTACAGGTATTTGAGTTCAAAATGTAAGAAGTAGAAAGTACAGGTATTTGGGTTCAACATGTAAGAAGTAGAAAGTACAGGTATTTGAGTTCAACATGTGAGAAGTAGAAAGTACAGGTATTTGTGTTCAACATGTAAGAAGTAGAAAGTACAGGTATTTGAGTTCAACATGTAAGAAGTAGAAAGTACAGATACTTGTGTTCAACATGTAAGAAGTAGAAAGTACAGGTATTTGAGTTCAACATGTAAGAAGTAGAAATTACAGGTATTTGAGTTCAATGTGTAAGAAGTAGAAAGTACAGGTATTTGTGTTCAAAATGTAAGAAGTAGAAAGTACAGGTATTTGTGTTCAAAATGTAAGAAGTAGTGAGTACAGGTATTTGGGTTCAACATACATGTAAGAAGTAGAAAGTTCAGGTATTTGAGTTCAAAATGTAAGAAGTAGAAAGTACAGGTATTTGAGTTCAAAATGTAAGAAGTAGAAAGTACAGGTATTTGAGTTCAACATGTGAGAAGTAGAAAGTACAGGTATTTGGGTTCAACATGTAAGAAGTAGAAAGTACAGGTATTTGTGTTCAACATGTAAGAAGTAGAAAGTACAGGTATTTGAGTTCAAAATGTAAGAAGTAGAAAGTACAGGTATTTGAGTTCAATGTGTAAGAAGTAGAAAGTACAGGTATTTGAGTTCAACATGTAAGAAGTAGAAAGTACAGGTATTTGTGTTCAACATGTAAGAAGTAGAAAGTACAGGTATTTGAGTTCAACATGTAAGAAGTAGAAAGTACAGGTATGTGGGTTCAACATGTAAGAAGTCGAAAGTTCATGTATTTGTGTTCAACATGTAAGAAGTAGAAAGTTCAGGTATTTGTGTTCAACATGTAAGAAGTAGAAAGTACAGGTATTTGTGTTAAACATGTAAGAAGTCAAAGTAAAAAGTAGTCAGAAAAAGAAGTAGTGGAGTAAAGTACTGATACGAGAAAAATGTACTTACGTACAGTAACGAAGTATTTGTACTCCATTACTTCCCCCCTCTGCCGGAAACAAAGGAGAGGCTGAATCACTGTCATTTTTTTGTGTGTTTATTTTCCACTGGTTGGTTTCGCCAGCAGGGTCACGACCCCTGGCTCTACGACCCTGACTTCAGGTTGACCCTGAGCTGCCCGGGGCGGGGTCCACTCAGTCAGGAGGACACTCTTAAATTGAAGGAGTCATGGCAGCTTTTATTTTCAGGTTGTTTGTCTGTCTTTCCCTATCACCTCCCCCCACCATCAACATTGTGTTGTCACCTCTTAGTATGAGCGACACACCGCTTATATCTTGAGTGGTATTCATGGAAGGTGGGAGAAATAGGAAATTGTTCTGAATTCTGATTTGTTGTGTTAACAAGAAAGGACATGAAGTATGTGTGCTGTTCAATAAAGCCATCATAAATAACATACTAGGAACAAAATGAGGGACAGTAGCCAATATGTGTTTTACTTTTTGGGAGGAAGCAGCAGGTTAACAGAAAACCTTGTGTACATTTCTCGGAAAAAAGTGGAAAATGTTGCCTCTGCAAACTATAATTAACAAATAGCATCAAGTCCAACATTCAAGATACAATATGGCATACTTTCAAATCAATAAGAATCATCTGAAAATTATATTATTTCCCTTTTTGAATGTAGTGGAATAGAGGTATAAAGTAGCATTAAATGGAAATATAAGTACCTCAAAAATGTACTTACATGTTGTACTTGAGTAAATGTACTTAGTTACTTCCGGAGATTTGAGAAGGAAAGTCAGGGAACATGCAATGACTGCCTCAATATACGCTTTTAATACAAACTGCAGTGTGAGTAGTCTGTGTGATAAAGACAAACTGTTGCAGTTGTGTGAGTAACTAATTTCAAATGTGATGTGTTTTTGGCTCTCAGCTGAAAATCCTCTTTTTTTGTGGGGGACTTCTTCTTCCAAAGGCTGAATCTATTTCAGCGGAAAAGTGCATGTTTGGATTTGCTTGATTGGAAAGTAATTTAAAACTAATTGCAGAATCAAAACCTTTTCCCCCAAAGTATGTTTAAATATAGCTCAACCCAGTCTCACGGCATTTCGTGTTCTCGTCAGGAAATTAATCTATTGATTCGCAAAGTAACCAATAAAAAATTAGAAGATAAAAAAGATTTAAAAAAAATACAGATTTCAGTATTTTGACATTTTAGAAGCAATGTATTTCTATTGGAAGTATGCTTCGTGACTGCAGCAAATAATAACAAATTAGAAGGAAAAAAAGATTGAAAATATACAGATTTCAGTATTCTGAGCCTTTCCTCGTGGACGGCAAAAAAAGTCCGACATTATACAATTTAAAATAAAAACAATAATCAAGACAATGTTTTTATGAACCACGCAGCTTCCGGTCTTCCAAGACCCGACCGGACGAAAAGACGTGGTGCCGGCACGAAACATACTACCAATAGAAATACATTGCTTTTAAAATCGTTCTGTGTGACACGAAGAAAATGGGAAAATCGCGTTGGTGAACACGAATCAATAGATTGAATGTATTTCGTGACTATTACACGAAATGCCGTGAGACGGGTTGTATTGCTCCACGTGCAACTCTCACACACTGTGTCATGCATTGGAAAACATTGTTCTCATGGCAGACATACCGTGACTTTAAACACAAAACATCTGGTCAATCAGAACATAGCGTTACTAATACAGTGCTCTCCCAGCACTGATTTCAAATCTCGTCATCATGCATTGCTCAGATGTTCATTCAAATAAAAACACATACATATTTTAAATTAGTACGAGATAGGGTTAGGGTTATACATGTGAACAACAACACTTTCTTTCTAGTGTAACAGCTGATGATTGAAGGATCCTTGATACGTTTAGATAGTGTAGGAGAGAAATACACAGATGTTAGCCTTTGTAGACCATTTACATGCACACAAATCTACAGTACACACCCTATAGAGAAAAATTAAACCCCCCAAAAAGTATATACGGCCTCTTTATCAAGAAGAGAAGAGGGCAATGGGAGAATATGCGACAGACCCCATGGGTTAGTCAACCAAATGTTTTGCTAGCAATCTGGAAACAAGACACTTTGAGATGTGTTTAATGACACTGAACAGCTATTGGAAGATTAGCACAGGACCCATTAGTTTCAAGTGAATATGCCATCAAGCATTTACAGACGTGGGACATGGACACAACTGTTTGCGTGCTACTGTTGCTCTAGCCCTGTGAAATCATTCAAAAATGTTCCCACTGAAGCCCCCACACATATAAATAACCTGGCAATTTACTCATAAGGAAGAACTTTGAATAACTTCTCCATGTTTTCCCCTCGCTTTCGAGTCAGTTTAAGCTATGTTTTATCGATTGTTATGCCTTTTATCTGTTCTTATGTGTGTCTATTATTGTAATATTATATTTTATTTAGAGTCGGGACTCGATTAAAAACAATTAATCTAATTAATTAGAGGCTTTGTAATTAATTAATCGAAATTAATCGCATTTTTAATCAAATATACATATTTGACCTGAGAACAGTGAGAAGCAGTTTTCACATGGATGTGACTCCAAGTGGTCGACAGTCGAGTGCAGTGCAGAGAGCCAGGGAGCTGGTTCTTCTCTCAGACGTGGACTTACTTATCCTGGCCCTGAAACCAGTCATCTCGTTGAATGTGGGTTGGGTCAGGGTGTGGTTCCTTGCACTCGGAGTCGGGCTAACGTCCACGCTAGCTGCTACATGCTAGCTGCTACATGCTTTGCATTGAGGTGATACTTTAGGCTTGATGTGCTGCGGTGATATGCAAATTATTTTTTGCATAATTTGCACACAACCGTGCTCTTGTCGACGCTTCCATCCGTCCGTTTTTTAAAACAACATGTCCCATCCACGGGGCCGAGCAAAGCGGTCTCATCAGCTTGTTCGTTCATGTTTGACTATTGTTCACCGTGGTTTGTTGTTGTTTGAAGTCCCATGCTGAAGTCATGAACGTTAGTTGGTACTCCAGTATAATCGGTACGCCTGAAACTCATCCAGTGAGAAACGTTCCGCTGTGCAAAAATAAGTGCGATTAAAATGCGTTCATTTTTTTAACGCGTTCATTTTTGTGTAATTAATTAATCTTAATTAACGCGTAAAAGTCCCGGCCCTAATTTTATTGTAATGTTATATTTTATTGTAATGTTATGTCTGCTGTGAAGCACTTCGGTGAAATCCTCTGTTTTTAATATGTGCTATATAAATAAAGTGGATTGGATATAACTTTAAAATAATATGCAGAACTACCTCCTTTGTCTGTCTTCTGTCATGATCTCTTACTCGTCTTTCTTATATGATTATTCTGGGCTGAAAAGAAACATAATCCATTTGATGGTTATCTTTTTAGAGACAGGAGAAATGCTTTTGATTTTACTTTAATCATACGACGTTCAAAGTAAATGCAATAAACATGTTGTTTGCCATCGTTAAATGTGGAGTTGCCTTTCATTTATAAGCAAATTATGTATAGCAGCGATGTGATTTGAACCGACAGGGACACACGGTATTCAAAACAGGTCAGAAAGTAGAGCAGAATTGCATTTGTCCTTTCCATAGTGATCCAATCTGGGTCAGGATTTATGTGTTTCCCTTCGTTGTCCAGCCTCGTATCTTGATGTTTGTTTCCCCTTGGCTTTATCGCTATCAATTTCCTCAGTCGCCCCGCGATGACCTTGATTGGTTAATGCATTTTACTTTCATTTGAAATGTCAAAACGATTATGTTCGCATGGTCACAAGTAAAGATACACATACAGAAAAGCAAGCATCTCAAAGACGGCGAGGGTTAACGAACGTAACCTACTTTTTCTTGCTTATCCCAAACAAGGGAAAAATAAAAGGATGCGATTATCATAATTTGGAAACGTTAACGCCCCGTCCACACACAGGCATGAACAAAATCTTTCAAAGCTTCGCCCATTCACTTGAATGGGGTGAAGTAGAAGATTTTGAATCTTCGCCGAACTGCATTGTGGGGAGCGGAGCGTGGAAGCATCGTGAGCATCACAAGTTGAGCAATGTTCAACTTTTGATGCTCCCGATGCTTTCGAAGCTGGCATCAGCCAATCAAATCCCGTTTATGCAAATCCCGCCAGTACAAGCGCTAGCCAATCAAACCGCGTGTAAGCTGGGAGACCGCAGTTCATTTCCTCATATTCTAAACGAGAAATTACGGTAGCAAATCACCCGGTTCTTTACGACCAGAACTATTAACGGAATACAAACCTGAGGAGCCAGGCATGGAGGGAGGTGGCAGAGACAGTGGTAGGTTTTCGCCTGTTTGGGGAGTTTATATCCAGTTTACTTCGTTTTAACATTGCTATTGCTTTGTATGTCGGGGGCGGGAGATTCATGTGATTGGTTGTTGGTCGCGTTGCTCGCAAAAAATCGCCAAGCTTCAGACACGCCCAGCTTCAAGATGTTTCAAGATTTTGTTCATGCCTGTGTGTGGACGGGGCGTAAGACATGACATAATAATGATGTAGTTCTTCACACTCCATCAGCCTTTTAAGATATCTGATCTGGTTTCTCTGGTCCATACATTCTCTTGATCCTTATTGTATATTTGTATGTAGCATACTTCTTAATTACTAGGTCAAGCAAATAAATAATTCGAAATAATGATCTTACATACTTTTTTTTTATAAATGTAAGGCTTTCAGGACGCCCAAGGACATAGTACACCAGGGGGTGCCCAACCTAATTTGGACCAAGAGCTACTTTTAAAGTTGCCAGTCTGCCGAGATCTACCAGTCCAAATAGAGAGGGGGGCGGGGGCTGGGGTGCTAGCGAACTGTCAACTGGGGGGGAGCCTCGCTGCGGCGAAACGGCGGACCTCTGTCAGTTATGCCTTTTAAAAACATAAAAAATGAAGGGCGGTGACGGCCGTCAGCGGATCGAGCCGGCCCTTGACGACCGGCTGTTCTGTGATTCTCCAGATTCTCCAGATGGCCAGTCCAGAGGGTGGAAAATACATACCGGAAGTAAAAAAATACGTCCAACGGGTCGGTGTTCCCACGGGAAACAAAACTTAAAATATTAAATTAAACAATCTTATCTCTTAAAATTCACAACTTATTATGAATTAAACATTCACAAACTTATAATGATGTATTCACATGTTTAACTCTGTTACATATGCACGCAACGAGCAGAAGAGCGTAGGGCAGAATTAGGAGGGAATTGTGTCTCGTAGCGTGTGTGCACCGTTTTGAAATGCCACTCTAAATGACCCTTCTTCTGTAAAGCCACGCTCGCATTGCAGATGAGACAGATGGACTTTGAACCATGCTCCGACACATACTCCGGCCAATCACAAAGCTTTGATGCGTTCATGTGCATTATTCTCGCAGAGGAAGATTATGTTATAGGACATTAACGATAAAACTGAATATTGTTGTTCTATTTTTAGACACATCTCGTGATCGACTGGGAATCTCCCCGTGACCGATCGACTGGTTGGTCACCCCTGCCGTACACATTGTTAAATATTCTAAGAATCTTCTCTGTTGAATGCATGGTTGGTTGCAATTGGTTGCATTTTACAATGATAGCATAGAAAACCTCTTTTCTGTGTTTTTATTCCATATTTAAAAAGTGTCCATTGTGTTTTGGCGGCCATCTTTGTTTGGTTTAATGAAGTAGCCCTTGTTATACATGGTGTTAAACCTACTTCACTACACATTGCACAGAAGCAACTTATTGTGAGACACAGTCCTCTGTTGTGGACCTTTAGCGTTGTAAACCAGTGGGAACCTTTCTCTTGTACACACCTTTACTTGTCACTGTTAAATGAAATGTTGGAAAATGTTAATGGCTGCACATTTGAGCAAGACTTAACTGTCTTACAACTAACGGTGACACTAGCATTATCAACATATTGTAAATGGGTTTCCAGTGATCAAAACAAGGAATACAATACTAGAATAATAGCAAGTACACGATTACCCTCTCCTGTGTTAACTGTGGAAATAATAAACTCACCAATAATAGAAATAAATACAGCCATTCTCTCTACTCGACACTTCATGTGACGCACTGATGCTTTTCCACCGCGCATCGTTTCAGCGTGCTCGGTCTGGCAAGAGTCATTTTAGGTACATTGTGGGATTCAAACAAACTACCCACTGAAGTATAAGATGCACTAGAGGAGGCAAGTTAGGCGCGTAAAACAATACGCAACCACAATGCCTTCTGCAAACAGCTACTTCAAAGACTGTCTGATTGCATATACAGTACTCGATTCATGTTGCCTCAAAGATTGTTTGAGCAAGACGTCTTTTGTTTTTTTGTTTGCGTATATTATTCCAGGACATTTGCCTTTGCTGTTTTTAATGAGCACATTTAATACCTAATTGGGAGATTAGCCTCCATGCCTGCAGGCTGGAATTGGTGTCCCCTGCTGTGCAGTTTGCTGTTCAAACACAAAGCTCAGACAGTCATGCCTCTTAGCTTTGGTCGGAGCTCATTCTTCGCTCTATCAGTCTGCGGGGAAATGAATCTGGATCCTACGGCAGGAAGGGATAACGCAGCGTTTTCAAGCAGAGAGGTTTGTCAGGAGCATTTTTAATGGTAGAAAAGTTTCCCTCTGCTATCTGGTCAGCCATTAACATCTCTGACTTTCACTGCTTTAAGTGGTCTGCCGACGGATCCACAGATGATGGCAGATTGAATTCCTCTAAACGTACAATGAGACACATTTCATTATGATGATAGGGACTAAACTGGAACAGATGTGGATGCGCTTTGAATCATGGACTGAAAAAGGTGACTCAGTCAGAAAAACAAAGCTGTAAAAACAGAACTTAACAAATTGATTGAAGTTTGATGCACTGCCCAAATGACTGCATTGCAAGCTTTGTAATGTTATCTTTATCTCTAAGCTTCAATGCCTTGTACTGACAATTCTGATTATAGTTAGAAACAATTGAATGGAGTAAATGATTGTGACTTGTTGCACTCAAGAAAAGGCTGATCTCCCTTATCAACAAGAATGGGTCACGGTTGAGTGACGGAAGCAGGACCCAAATGCAGACCACTCTGATAATGAAACTAACAAAACAGAAAACACACCGGTGAACTCAGTCACCAACAAAAGACGAACCGACAAAGACAGACAGAAAAACCAGAACTTAAATGCACACAAGACTAATCATACAAACAAGACACAGGTGAGGAGGGAGGAGAAAACACAGGGGCACCAGGTGAACACAATCGGGTAATCAGACACACCAGGGAAACTAATGACAGGGAACCACAGACAGATCTAGACAAGACATGAGAATCGTGACAGAATGTACGATACGATATACTTTGTTGTCCCCGTAAAGACATTTGTTCTGGATTCCGTCCTGCTGTTCTGCATACATGTACATATACACACATAGTGGACATTAAAGGTGGGGTAGGTAAGTTTGAGAAACCGGCTCGAGATCGCTAGAATTTGAAAATACACAACCAGAGAAAATCTGCCACTTCCTCCCAGAGCCCCTCCTCCAACACACACGAACGCCACATGACCAATGAGGGCACGAGATAAGTTTGTGCCCCGATGGAAGGCTGACAGGCAGGTAGGCCATCTAAACGGATTGGTTGTACTTTTTACAGCGCTACGGTTTCTACAGATTACATTTTTTTATGGATTTTTTGTCAAAGCACTTCAGATATTCATTGCTATCGGGATGTTCAGAGCATTCCATGGAATATAACAAAAAGTGTATCTCGAGCCGGTTTCTCAAACGTACCTACCCCACCTTTAAGAGACATACACATATCATCAGTCATAAACCGTTTGAACAAAGACAATACACAGATGCACATACTGCCAATGGCGACCTATTGCACTACCCTCATGGCCAACAAGAATGTGATTGTTATTTTTTCTCTCTGCAGGTTTATAACACCTCTATGAGGTTGAAATATCTTCCCAATATTGGGAAATCTGCATACAACATAACTCAGACAGTAATTTCCCTACAACTCTGACAAAAGATTGGAACGCCAGGCTTTGTTGAACCACAAGAAAAGCAGCAAACCTCAATAATACTCTTCCGGCTTGGGAATGGGAAAATGCACCGCCTTTCTAATTATATTTATTACATGTTAGTGTCAGTTTACAGGTGTCCTTAGTAATTGGTTAGAATCAATATACAGTTTACAAGATTAGAGCCACATTTGGGTACATTACATCTACCCTATTGACAGACAAGGATGTCGATATTGGGCGCTTCGGCTCATCTAAGTTGAATACAATCCTGACCTAGGACCAGGTGGAGGGATGATATCTCTTCGCTGGCCTGGGAGCGCCTCGGGACCCCCCAGTCAGAGCTGGTTGATGTCGCCAGGGAAAAGAAAGTTTGGGGCTCTCTGCTGGAACTGCTACCCCGAGACCCGACCACGGATAAGCGGGAGAAGATGGATGGATGGGCGTTGTGTGATTTCAGAGTGTGTCGTTTTGGCAAATAAATGATGGTACAGTATGGTTCGTCAACTAACACACTTATCGGTTGAGGTTAGGGAAATAATCTTTCATCTCTAGCGGGACGCACACTTTGGCTTCCTGTGTAAAAGTCAGATGTGCAACCAACTTCTCATCAACGGCACATTGACCTGCATGCCCTTACTTGCATTGACATTACCGTTGGCATTGGACGTTAATTATAAGGAGAAGAATCATCCAATTGAAGGCTTAAGATTCCTGTAATGTATGGAAAGGACTGCCATCTGTCAGTTTCCTCAAAGTAAATGGAACAATGTACAAATTATATTCAACCTTAAGCACCATTGTTTGATGTGAACTTTTATCTTTAGCGTAGTATCTATGCGGAGAGGTTGGTTATTATCGATAGTGCCATTCGTCTGTCTCTCTTTCCAAATAAATCTCAATCTCAATGGCATTACCTGATTAAATAAAGGTTATGGTAATCAATAATAAATATGCTGATGCCGCATTCCTCTTGATTTAATCACTGAGGTGCAATCAAACAAGCAGCCAGCTCTAAGTGAAGGGAATCCTTCTCTACTCACTGTATGTCCTGAAGCGAGGAAAGAATAACGTTGGATTCTGTCCAATGCATTACAACAGGAGGAGTACATGGCACAGAAATAGCTAAGCACTGTAAGATGTGAGACTTTATAATATTTCAGAGTGATCCAGAGTCACTGTCACGGTTGTCCACAGTGCTGAGCTTGTTAAAAACAAGACAATACAGTATTCTTCTCACGTCAGAGAGGCTGGCCAAGACATTCCTCTCTCCTCACATCCAATATTCCCCTCGTTCGCCACACAGCCACTCTCACCGTCTCTCCTATGAAAGCTTCCTGTGGTGCCAACCTGCCCTGAGACTGGTGGCTTATGGGATTTGCGGTCCCTCATCACAGCTGGGCTCTCCCACTGAGCTCCACTTAACCTCCATGGTCTGCACGTCTAGGACTCTCATCGAGGCACCACCAGAGATGGCAAAAGTACACACATCCTTTACTTAAGTAGAAGTACAGAAACTCCTGCTTAAAAATACTGACTAAACTTCTTTACTCAAGTAAAAGTAAAGAGGCTTTGAAGTGTACTTCAGTAAAAAGTCCCCATAACTAGCAGCTGCTTTAAAGAGTACCTGACCTCCCTTTATATCAATAGAACAATAATGTCATTGTTAGCTAATGAATGTTTCCATGCTGAACAACGGCAACATGACAACGTTTCCATTGGTCCCTCTTCTTTAGAGAAGACCAGGAAGTGATGGATACACGGATCGTGTTCAAATCAATAGGCACGCAATGACTCTAAAGAATAATGATCACGCACCAAACACACATTCAGACTAAAGGAACCAGCTGTTTGGAGAATGAGAGAAGTAGAAAGTTCAGGTATTTGAGTTCAACATGTGAGAAGTAGAAAGTACAGGTATTTGAGTTCAACATGAGAGAAGTAGAAAGTACAGGTATTTGGGTTCAACATGTAAGAAGTAGAAAGTACAGGTATTTGGGTTCAACATGTAAGAAGTAGAAAGTACAGGTATTTGGGTTCAACATGTGAGAAGTAGAAAGTACAGGTATTTGGGTTCAACATGTAAGAAGTAGAAAGTACAGGTATTTGGGTTCAACATGTGAGAAGTAGAAAGTACAGGTATTTGGGTTCAACATGAGAGAAGTAGAAAGTACAGGTATTTGGGTTCAACATGTAAGAAGTAGAAAGTACAGGTATTTGGGTTCAACATGTGAGAAGTAGAAAGTACAGGTATTTGAGTTCAACATGTGAGAAGTAGAAAGTACAGGTATTTGTGTTCAACATGTGAGAAGTAGAAAGTACAGGTATTTGCGTTCAACATGTAAGAAGTAGAAAGTACAGGTATTTTAGTTCAACATGTAAGAAGTAGAAAGTACAGGTATTTGTGTAGAAAATGTAAAGTACTGATACCATAAAAATGTACTGAAGTACTGTAACAAAGTATTTGTACTCCACTACTTCCCACCTCTGGGCACACTGTCACTGCGGAGACTGGAGGAGGGGTCTGTGTGTGCACGGCTGTTGCTATGTACCTTTCATCTATTGTTCTGGAGGATACGCAATGAAGCTGTTCGCTGATTTCAAGGTTCCACAAGGTAAAACCCTATTCAACTTAAATCTAGGTGATGCACAGCTCAGTCGGTAGAACATAGAGCCGATGATACTTTGGTTTTCAGAAAAAAAATTGATTTCTAAAAATCCGCTCAAATGTCTTCTGAAAAGAAGTCAAAGACGTCATTAGGAAAGCACAAATAGTCTGAGGTATACACAGATAAGAGAAAAGGAGAATGATGCATGCGTGGTCTCATAAGTGTCTATTTCATTTTGATCCTTTTCTTGCTGTCCTGAAAAAATGTAAGTGGTTTGAATCCACGATAATTACATCTGCCATCAACACATATTTAAAGTTCATAGGGTTTCCTTTAAGATTTTTAAATGGTCAAGGCTGCTAATGATCAGTATGCTAAGAATGAAGTTTGGATGTTTAAAAGTGTCTGGACAGAGTGTGGCATCAGAGATGTGGGACAATGTGAGGAGGCGAGGAAGTAGGATTTAAACTTTTTTATGTCAAGCTTTATCAAATCTTCACACAACTTCTTCTTTCAACACCTTGAATATCTCGGATGAGTTCTGAATGTGTGACCCTTTATCCCCATGTGCACTTATTTTACAACTCTCGGTGACAGCAGGCTTTTCACCAAACCATTTCTGAACAACGTTTAACACTTATACTCTAGATGTGGTCTGACAATATCTCGTAGAAACTTTTAGTCTTGCACATGGCCGTTTTATATGAAAAATATTTGGAAAAGGGAAAGGTTTTAGTCACAATTCTACAGTGGCGAACCATCAGGGCCTTCAAGGTATTGAATACCCTGGAACACTCAGAAAGAACCAACAACAAATTAATTTAATTATATAAATAAAATGTATATAAAATGAATAAATGAGAATGGTATCTGTGTTGTTGATCTGTAATATTACAGTGTTACGTTGATGTGTTTGTCCTTCTCGGACCATGCACTACGCATTTCAGTGATGTTGTGTTAGAAAAGAAAGCAACCAATCAGATCGTGTTCTGGGTCTCTGGGTAGAATATCCTTCAACAAGGTATTCTACATCCTTGATAGAAGGCCCTGGCCCTTGCACTGAATGAGAGCGTACGTTTGGACTGACAGTTTGATCAACCAATCAGATATTGATTTGTAGCCAATGGGCGTGTTCTTTCAGAGTTCCTCTCGGTTCCAGGGTGTTCTAGAAGGCCCGCTAGTTAACTGGCTCGAGACAGAGGACCTAGATGAATGTGACGAAGCAATTCATGCCGTTTTATTGTTTTTATCGTTGAAATGACAAGTGCAACAGGTGAAGATGAAGTTGTTGTGGAATTGTTGTGAGTACCCTTTTCAAGACGACAATTCAGTGAAAAGACGGACATTATAACACGGGGGGCGGCGGCGGGGGGTGTGTGTGTGTGTGTCTAAAGAAGGTCGAGTTGTGATAGACACGGTTCGCCACTGCAATTCTACTATTAAATAATTCATATCGCCCAGTCAGAATTGTCACTTTCTGCACTTCCTACATTGGAACAAAACAGAGTCGGTAATCTCGTCATAGTACCAAGAAGTCAGTCAAGTCGCTTCAGCTGATTCAAAATGCTGTGGCTCGTGTACTAACCAGAGTTAGGAAAAGGGACCACATTACTCCTGTTCTGGCTGCCTTACACTGGCTCCCTATAGAACACAGGATAGAATTTAAAATTCTTCTTCTCGCCTACAAAGCCCTTAATGGGCAGGCGCCATCTTACCTTAAAGAACTCATTATACCCTACTGTCCTACTAGGGCATTGCGTTCCAATAATGCAGGGTTGTTGGTTGTTCCTAGAGTCTCTAAAAGTACAATGGGAGCCAGAGCCTTTTCTTATCAAGCTCCACATTTGTGGAATCAGCTTCCAGTTTGTGTTCGGGCGGCAGACACCCTATCCGTTTTTAAGAGTGCGCTTAAGACCTTCCCTTCTGATAAAGCTTATAGTTAGGGCTGATTAGATTCAGCCCCTAGTTTTGCTGATATAGGCTTAGTTTGTCGGGGGACATCTTCCTTCTTCCTTCTCTCTGTCTGTACCTGTGTCCTCTCATGTTCCCATTAACCCAGCTTCCCCACATGTCTTTCTTTTTGGTGTCTATATACGCCGGGATCCGGAGTCATGGATGATCCTGCGGTCTTGTGTCCTGGATCGCGAGCCCTGGATCTTGAGTCGTGGCTGTGGTCCTGGATCATCGGTCCTGGATGGATATCCTCGTGGATTCATCTTCCTATTACACACACATGCATTTCCAAACATCTGGACTACCTATGTTGCAAATGTATTATCTTTTCAATTTACACACGGCACCTATTGCACGTCTGTCCGTCCTGGGAGAGGGATCCCTCCTCTGTTGCTCTCCCTGAGGTTTCTCCCATGTTCCCTTTAAACTGGGGTTTCTTTGGAAGTTTTTCCTTGTACGATGTGAGGGTCTAAGGACAGAGGGTCTGAGGACAGAGGGTCTAAGGACAGAGGGTCTAAGGACAGAGGGTCTGAGGACAGAGGGTCTAAGGACAGAGGGTCTGAGGACAGAGGGTCTAAGGACAGAGGGTGTTGTATTGTCATACTGATATTCTGTACACACTGTGAAGACCCCTGAGACAAATGTAACATTTGTGATATTGGGCTATATAAATAAACATTGATTGATTGATTGATTGATATTGTACATTTACTATTTCATTAAACAGTCAACAGGAAAAAGGGGTTGGAAGAGCAGTGTGTGTTTTAGCGTTACGGTTAGCTTCTGGCAGTTAGTATGAAATGAGAATCTCTTTCATAAATAATAATATGACATTTGGCACGGAGTGAATTTGGATGCAGTTGCTGTCTGTAAAATGCTTGCTGGATTTGATTCCCTCTGGAGCAACATGGTCCACGTCAGCCCTTGAGGTAATCCTTGTAAGCCACTTTGGAATTTAAATTTGCCAGCTGAATGTCTAACTGGGGGGAAAATAGGAAGGAAAAAATCCACCAAATTTGCAGTTACAAGTCTTTTCCACAACAGCATCAGATGACTGTCTTCGGAGAGACATGTCAGACTAATGACCGCAATACACATTCAAGATTCAAGGCTTTTATTGTCATTTCAACATAGCTACAGTGTACATATATCAATGAAAATCTTAGGTCACAGGCTCCTCCAACACATTATTTTCTACATATCTTCTAGAAACTTATCATTAAAAGCAAGACAATAAATGGCAAAGATATGTAGAAAGTAAACGTATTTGAGTTTCGTCCAAAACAAACGTAAGGTGGGAGAAAATAAGTTTCTAGCTAAATGTAATTGAGAATGCAGTTTAGTTCTGTGGGAACATCATTTCTAGGAGACAGCGTTGCAGTTTCTACCACAAATGAGGCAGCTCAGTGGGCCGGAGAGGCACAATGTGAGCTGATTGGTTAGACGTACTGACTCAGTACTTTGAGGCAGAATATGGCGAGCACCTTTGCAAAGTGGCACGGAAGATAAAAAGAAAATGAGTAGCCCACTTAGCCAGCTGTACAATTTGACTCAATCATAAATCAAGTGTGGCTATTGTTGTTTTGGCAGTCATTGTGAGGTCTCCACGTGCAGGACAGGCTCTAAACCCGGTGCCGCTCTGCCATCCATCAACAGGACTGAGTGATGGGAGACTTGGGCGTTAAAGCGCCAGTGTTAGCCTTTCATTGTTCGTACAGTAAGGCTGTGTTTACATCGGCTTGTGTCTGTGCTGTTGGAGGATGAACATGTCAGTTCATTTCTTTATATTGCCATGTCAAAAGTTAAGGGGATTTACAATGTGTATAACGGACATACATGCGGCCATTCAACAGATGTATAGGGTTAGGGTTAGAGTTAAATGGTTAGATAAAGAGGTGATAATCAAAATATAACAATACAAACAATTATACAAAGGTATTTAAACAATGTAAACAATATTGAGTATAAATTCAATCATTGTATTCAGTTATTGTTGTTTGGGTTTTTTTCTTTTGATTTTCATTCATTTCTTAGGGACATTTATTTTAAATAGCATTCGAATGTTTCACATTAGTATTTTTTTTAATATATTATAACTTTAATTTTAAATAATTTGAACAGCATTTCTTTCTATTATCTTTCCCTGATGACGTTATTTATTTTAATTAGTTTTTGTGCTGCTCTAATTCAAAATGATCCCTCGCGAACAATACAATGTTCATATATATATTAGGTCTGTCAAGTTAACGCGTTAATATTTTTTTTAACGCCCTAATTATTTTAACGCATGTGTATTTGTCCTCGGCCCGCCCCGTAGTTTCAGAGCCCAAATAATTGAAGTTGTTGTTATTGTTGTTGTTGTTTGTTGGATGGTGGGAGATTCTAGCGAGACATATGGATACAAGACGTCGATGTGTCCCATTATCATTCATATCACATCATATCACATCATAATGTATCATATATTTCCTTATCTGAGTCAGCCGAGCCGTATCTGGCCGTGCAACACTCACAGTGTCACATACTGTATGCAGAAGTATTATTTTAAGCAACACATTACGTTGAGGAAACACTCGAGACAAATGTAATTAAAGTCAGATCGTGTTTTAGACGGGGCAGTGATATCATAAACCTGTTAATCTACGCATTCAAACACTTTTTCTGTTCCCAGCTGTGTTCACCTTGCAGGTGCAGCTCTGTGGCTTTGATCCTGGATCAAGTGTTTAAGTCATGGATGTTTAAAGTTTAACTTCTTCATATTTGAGCATGGGCGTCGCAGCCATTATATGTGGGTGGGACAAGTCCCCCCCACTTTTTCAAATGATTAGTTTCGACCCCCCCGACTTTTACTATTTGGAAAGTCCGTGAATCGGTCTATCCACTTGCCGCACTTTGTAGAGTGCTGTGTCAGTGCTTCACTATCAAATCCATTCCACTTGCTGATTGAGAGAATGCCAAAATCAATGAAACTCATGTTTTCACTGCTGCTTTGCACCAAGGCAGATTCTCCCATAGCGCGCGCATGTTCAAGGAGTGTTGCCATAGTTGGACAGCTCAGATCTGTTGTATGAAGCGATGCCGGTAGCGGAGGTAAGGCACACACACCAAGTGTTCAGGACATTGTTAATACAGCGAAAATCAAGCTGACAACATGGACATAAGAAAAAAAATGTCAAAGAAGAGGAAAGTAAGTCATCAGCTGGCAGCAGTTAATCAGTTAACAGTGATGGCGGTGGCGGCGTCTCACTTCTGGAGAGGAGTTTCGTCTTTATGTCATGATAGAGAGATAAATACTGAGTAGTTTAGATGAGAAAAGGCATCGAAATGCCAGGTTACTAGTATTTATCATGTAAACAGGGAACATGAATAACCCGATCTCTCTGTGCTCATGTAAACACCATATCCCCAATATGATCATAACCGGGATAATAGGCTACTCATGAACGGCTTACTGATGTCCATGTAGAGACGCAGTCAGTGTGTTTTACTGGAGCCTCAGTTCGATAAGAGATTATTTTCTGTGTTCTTTAACTTCAGTACTCTCTCTCAAAATTGTAATTATGTTTTAATTATACTTCTTATCATTCAGAAGCTTTGTGTGTGTGTTTATGTTTTACTGAGTGCTGATAGGCAATTCCCATCCCAGTATTCAGTTAACTATTTATTTTCTGTGCACATTACACAGACTAGCTAGTATTCTACCTACTGCTTGGGGCTTTGAGTCTTCAAAATGTCCAATGTCACAGACTGGGACTTACTTTAGAGTCAGCTGTATTTACATTCATTATGATCTGTTATGATTCAATGTGAAAGAGTATACTGCTCAATAAATAATGATCACTCCACCACCTCTCTTGACATCTAGGCGCTTGAGAGTGAGTCAGAGGCAGAACACAGGGACAGTGGAGAGAGGTCCGTTGCTGAGGTGAGTGATGAAAGGGAAATGGCAGTTTAGAGTAAATTGTGATGTGGACTCTCATCCCAGAATGATAAGGAAATCAGTGGGGATATTGAACAGGAAGCATTTCAGTCAAGGGGCATCATGTGACCAATATAGACGGAAGAGCAACATTTATTTGAACATTCAAGTCAAAGATACCATTCCTAGGTGAACTTAACATATGTGTTTGGAGTCAGATCAGTCTCAATATTAATAAATACTCACAGAAGGATTCACAAATGTGTTTTGCTATTTATATATAAATGACTCTCCACAACAATATCTCTCAACGCACTCACACATATTTATTGTTGTATATAAATGTGCAAAAAATGGGCATTTAAACTGCTTTTTATTAATTCAAAGACGGCTCTGAATTAATAATCAAATATGTTTCCTTTCTTTACTACTGGATGAAATTACAAAATGTACCCATAATTTCCCTCATGCTAGTATAGCCACATAAAAGTATCAAACCAAATGCACCAGAATACAGGACATCTATTTTTTTTTCGTGGGGGGGGGACCCCGACACCCCCATTAAAATGCCCCCCCCCACATTCCGGATGCTTCCTACGCCCATGTATTTGACTAGTATTAAAGTTCACTTTTCATTCATTAAGTATGACGCTGCGCTGTCAGTACGCTTCTCCATGTTTGTGATTGGTCGAATGCTCCAGATACCACCCCTTTCATGTGAACGCGCACCTAACTAGATAGGACACGGCTGGCTTGAGCGATCCACCTGATAACCCGCGTCGTAGTACCGTTTAGCGAGAGCGCGTATGTTTTGGATTAGGCCAACCGGCTAACTCAAACATATCCAGGTGGTTAGGTTGAACCAGCTAGGAAGTATAGGCCCCTGGACACGGCGTCTACGAGCAGCAAGCTTTCAACAGCGGTAGCTAAATGGGTGGCGGTGGCTACAGCTTGCAGGACAATTAACATTGTGGAGGACGAGGGACTGTGTGAGATCATTCGGATCGCATCCAACGTGTCGACTGCACATCACAGCGCAGTATTGGAGAGAGAGAGAGGGGTTGTTGTGTTGAAAATATTCAGGAGAATATTTGTCATTGTTTCAATGATAATAAACCCACATTTGCATAAAGCATATTTGTCCACTCATATGTTGATAAGAGTATTAAAAACTTGAAAAATATTCCTCTAAGGTACATTTAGAACAGAAAAAACATGTGCTATTAATTTGCCATTAATCGCGATTAAATATTTTAATCGACTGACAGCCTTAATATATATATTATTATATATAATTATAATTTGTTTTGTTTGTGAAAATTGTTATTATGTTCTGCTATTAGTTATTTTGGCCCATTTTAAATAATTGTTTTCTCTTAATATAAAACCAAGACAAGAAACCTTAAGCTTCAAGGAAAATGTTAATACAAATACCTACATTAATAATCTCATTCTACGCAGTCATTGAGAGCTGCAGTGGTGTTGGAAACATTGTTATTGCTTTCAGTGCAGACTCCATCAATCTATCATTGAGTATTCCCATGACCAAACCTTAAGGGTGAAATATATGAACCTCTCTCAGTCGCAGATGCTCCTCCCTGTCGCAGCAACACATGGCGGAGAAGTTTGCACGTACTGTAGCTGGCTTGAATACTTTATATTCCTTCCCTGAGTGCGCATGTGGGCGTGGAACAGCTGTGAAGAGACGAGCCTGCAGAATGTGTGCACAGTTTCCCCCCACGCCCCCTCATGGCTTTCATTCCCTGCACAAGCTGGAAAGAAAGTGTCCATCAGAACAAGTCACGTTGGACTTGTCTGTGAAGCTACGACTCCTCCCATCCTGAATTAGTGGGGTGACTTTCCTTATGTGCACAAATCAAATTCTGGCATTCGATGTGGACAAGGGCAGGACATCTTTGCCATCTGCAGGAAGTGATAGATCAAAGCTTAGAGTGGGATACAGACGGCCTTCTGAACAGATGTTAGAGAGCACTTAGTGTTCAAGTCTATTATATATATTGTTAACGGTTTACCAAGATTGCTTGTTACAGATTTGTTTAATTGTTTCACTTAATTTGAAGACTTCCACAAGAGGTTTTGTCTCTTGAAATTCTACTTGTTAACAGTGCTATGCAGATCTAGAATATGTCTGATGCTAGCTGCTTGTATTTAGGGATGGATATTTCTTTGGTGTATGTCAAAAATAAAAACCATCCCACAAGGAATCTACTCTTTCCTTTTGATTACGGGTAACCCTGAATAGCAGACATTTCAATTGTTCATTCTTTGAGTCTGATGCGACTGCCAATCTCTCTGGATATTCATCGAAGTATAAATTGCATTTTGAAATGATAAAAACAGCAGTTTGCAGCTTGCATCTCTCTGCATTTCTTCTTTGTTGTTTCTGAGCACCCTCCTGTCTCCACCAATAATTGTGTTGTATTCTAATTTCTCTTAAGAGCAGTGAAGCTGAAGCGGAGAGGGATCATTGCAAAGAAAAAGAAATGCATGATTTAATGATCAGACTTGACAAACATCCCGACTGATTAGCACATTCGAACATGCTTTCGTCCTAAATGAAGGATGAATATGGTTAACATAATACCTGATAATCACCTGGATAGTACGGCATGGCAATGTTGTTATAAGCTTGTTAGCATCCAGCCAAAAACCCTGTGTACTCCTACTGAATGTTCAGAGAGAGACTGTTATCTGTGTTCGTTATTCTCGCGTCCAGGAGAGAAGCTTTTAAAAGGAGACTAATTGAGTCTCTGAGGGTGATCAAATGGTTACTTTAATTAAAAATATGGCGGTAATGTTACAAACAGGAGATGTTCAGGTCAGATAAACAGCTGTGATCTGGCGCGGGGCCGAACCCCTCTGGTCCAGCTGTTATATATCCTCTGCTGGCTCCTCCCTGCGGGCCGGCTCTCCACGTTGTAATGCCCGTTGTTACGTTAAACAGAGGATACAGACATTGTACATTCAATATATACTTAAACACGCCTCTTCTCCTTATATTATCTTTCATCACTTTTCATTTAACACATTGTAAACGCTGTAATCAATACTCTGAAAAATACAGAAAATACTTCACAGCTGGTTTTGTTTCCGGTCGTTCCGGAGTTGTCACATGCTACTCACATCTGTAAACAATAACATACTCAAATAAACTATACCTTCATTTAATATTTAATTTAGTGTTGAAATCAGTAGGTTTCGGTGTGCAACATATCATATCGCTACTAAATTCACCTCTATAGTAAATGGTATATTAGCCTCATGCTAAATGCTAACCGGAGATGAAATATTTTCAGAATAAAAGCTTAACTAGTTGTGCACAAGAACTTCTGGTTTTTCAAAATAAAACAGCATTTAAACTGACGGTATGTTTAAGGTGCATTATGCCATTAAAAACATTGATTTTAATTTATAACAAGACACAAGCATGGTTTTACTTGTGTTCTTCTGAAACACATTGTGGGAAGGTTTTCAGTGAAATAATATACAAACAATTATCGCACATAATATCATTATATCATATCGGTGTGCATTTAACCAGAGATGTCTTGATGTGAATTAATTGGCAGATTGAAACCGTTTGCACACTCCAATTTACTTCATTGAGAGATGGTATAATATTTTACAACAACTATAATATTGTTTCGTCAGTGGTTCTTGTGGAAAACAGTGGAAGAATCTGCTCTGCGTGTCACCCTCTCACTCGGGGAGGAAATAGGACATTCCTCCTGCTGGCTCAGGCCACAGAGGAAATGGAACAATATACTTCGGAAATAGCAAGAGGCGGTCATCGCAGTGAAGGATTTGATTGGTCCTGGAGATGTTGACGTAGTGAGGATGGAAGAGGGAGCACAGAAATACCTTTCTGTCTCTGTGCTGTGAAGAGCGATCAGAACAGATGTACCACGGGAATACATCCTAATCCTTTTTCAAATCAAAACAACAGAGGGATTTGTTTAAAGGCACTCCCAGTAACCGTACTGTACATATGTAATGTTCTCTTCAAAGCAAAGAGGACGCAACTTATCTGATGAAGTAAAGTATTCTGAAATAGAGATCTGATTTGTTTCTTATCAGCAAAGCAGTGTGATGTAATGAACTTATTCAAACTACAAACCATAAAGGGAACATAATCAGATCAGATAGATGTCAAAGTCAAAGCTAAAACATATAACCAAAAGCATCCATTTAATGATAATTATATATAATAATTATCTGATTAGCAAAGCAAACTGGTGTTATAAATGGACGCTTATATGCTCCCATAAAACTAAGAACTTGCTTCATATGCTGGATATGTTGCCCCTACTGTGACATGTTTACATGCTCTAATAAGGTAAAGTGAAGTAAAGTCCAAAATATAACAAGAATATATGCCCCCATAAAACTAAGAACTTGCTTCATATTCTGGATATGTGGCACCATATTTGCATACTCTATGCAGTTAGGGTTAATCTGTTTTGATCGAGGCGCTGCTCGACTCCAACTGTGGGAATTTGGCAGTCAGTGGTGACCGCATAAAACCACAAAGTGTGAAGTGCTGGCATGAATCTGACCTGGAGTAAGATTTTAAAGCCCACAAACAAGGTGTTTAAGTGTCTGAGGTACAATCTCACATTCATTTTGCTGTTTAACTGCTGGATTTTAATGACGGACAGAAACAGTAGGCAGTGTTAGTGTAGTATCCCTCAGTGTTTAATTCTCCTGGAATGTGCTGCGTTGCGTGTGTAAGGCCATATTCGGTCTGTTGTTCCTGATGGGAGTTCTTTGGACCATCCCTTAATCTCTAGACTGAAGTCCAAAGGTTGCGTCCAAAGATGTTGACGTTAGGGCCCGAAGACTTTTGAAGGGTTTGGGTTGGGTTTAAGGTTATCAATCAAAACACTTTATTTATCCCAGGGGAAATGTGGTTGTGACAGTTGCACCATATTAAAACATAAGTTGAAGTCAAAATGTGCAAAAATACCTTCTAGCCACTGGACTGGACTGAGGCAGGACACAGGTGAAGACTCTTGGTGAAGACATGATGAAGACTCAGACTCATGGTGAAGACTCAGTCTCATGATGAAGACTCAGACTCATGGTGAAGACATGATGAAGACTCAGACTCATGATGAAGACTCAGACTCATGGTGAAGACTCAGACTCATGATGAAGACATGATGAAGACTCAGACTCATGGTTAAGACTCATGATGAAGACATGATGAAGACTCAGACTCATGGTGAAGACTCATGATGAAGAATCAGACTCATGAAGAAGACATGATGAAGACTCAGACTCATGATGAAGAATCAGACTCATGAAGAAGACATGATGAAGACTCAGACTCATGATGAAGACATGATGAAGACTCAGACTCATGGCGAAGACTCATGATGAAGACTCAGACTCATGATGAAGACATGATGAAGACTCAGACTCATGATGAAGACATGATGAAGACTCAGACTCATGATGAAGAATCAGACTCATGAAGAAGACATGATGAAGACTCAGACTCATGATGAAGACATGATGAAGACTCAGACTCATGGCGAAGACTCATGATGAAGACTCAGACTCATGATGAAGACATGATGAAGACTCAGACTCATGATGAAGACTCAGACTCATGGTGAAGACTCAGACTCATGATGAAGACATGATGAAGACTCAGACTCATGATGAAGACATGATGAAGACTCAGACTCATGATGAAGACATGATGAAGGCCCAGACTCATGGTGAAGACTCAGACTCATGATGAAGACATGATGAAGACTCAGACTCATGATGGACTCATGATGAAGACATGATGAAGACTCAGACTCATGATGAAGACATGATGAAGACTCAGACTCATGATGAAGACATGATGAAGACTCAGACTCATGATGAAGACATGATGAAGACTCAGACTCATGATGAAGACTCATGATGAAGACTCAGACTCATGATGAAGACTCAGACTCATCATGAAGACATGATGAAGGCCTCTGTGCTATGCAATCCTTATCGTTCCAAACTGTCCGGAAGCAATCGATGGAGACTGTCGTGGCTCATCGTTACGCTCCCTATTAGGCTCGGGGAACTAAAGGGAAGAAACACAGCCAGATTGGTATTGGTATCATTATAAGTGATTTATTTTAAGTAGCAGCGGTAAACAAAATGGAAGGCGTGCAGCCTGAACAAACAAAAGGGCCTAAAGGGCACAGGTTGACAAATAACCAAACAAAGGGAGGACTCTTAACACAAGGAATTTATACAAAACACACAGCTAAACTAAAGGCAACAGTCACACAAACCTAAGCTACTCTAAGCACTATGTAAACTACTCTAACCTCTAACTAAGCTACGCTAGCCTCTACTAACACACAAGTTAAACACTGGTTACACATTTGCACACAAACGAGCGCAACAAGCGAGAGGCCTCCGCTCACACAGCAGAGCCTCCAGAGTGGTGATAGTTAGTGATGTTACGTATTGCGCCGAGGCTTCGGAGCGTGTGTCGAGTAATCCCCGAAGCTTTTTGTGAAGCATGTATCGAGGCTTGTATCGTTTTGGGCCAGTGACGTCATCGATGACAAACGAAGCCTCGCTGCCTGTCGATACCACGTGACTGCTTCACGAAGCGACTAGATCGGTTGAACCATAACGCTCATAATACCCATGGATGTATACTAAGAATCATATTACCCTTCCTGTACCCGGGCCAGGGGACACGATGGAATCAAGAGAGCTCAGACCCTCACTCATATAGAGGTCGGAACATGTCATAATAAATAGATACAAGCATAAATAAATGTAGGAATAAAAACATGAATAAATAAATACAGAAATAAATATGTTGCAGTGTTTTCAGGGAGATTCAATGTGTGTGCTGTGGCTCAGCTGGAAAGCAGTTGACTCATGACCGCAGGGTCCCTGGTTCAACAACTGGTCAATACGTATTTGTTGTTGTTTATAAAAGCTACAGCTAAATGAGATAATGTCGTTAATAAATGTATTCTTTGATATGGTTTAGCCTTTCTCAGGCTACAACATGGTTACGTTTAAGACTATTATTAAGGAATATAAATCCCTCTTTGCAATGTGTACCAGCCTCTTTAGGCTTTTCAATCACAATCATTAAACTGGAATAAATACAATATTGTTAACATGAAAATGTGATTTTATGTTCGTTGTTTAGAGTTATTCTAAGGCTTTACTCATTGGGAACTCGGTATGAGATAGAGCACACTGTTGAGATGTCCAATCTGCCTGTTGTACACACTTTGACCAGCAGGGGGTTGTGTTCAAATGAAGCCTCATGAGATGAACCCTTTTGCGAACCAATTGGCTGGAAAGCTTCATAAGGCTTCATCTCGCCATCAGTAGTGATAGTCCGCGGCCTTTGTACTCCTCCCCAGCAGGTGTGCACCGGCTGTGCGCTGCGATTGGACGACTTCAATCCAATCACCATCTTCAGAGGCGGACCAGGAGATGGGCAGCCAATGATGTTGGAGCAACCACACAGCTCATTTACATAATCAATCACACACACAGCTGAAAACACTCAGATTACTGAGCAGACAAACATCAACCGTAACACTCATTCTTTGTAGTATATTTAGAAACTGTGCCGTATGAACAGGGCTCCGCTTCTTGACGCACACGTTAATACCGTCCAAAATAAAACTCTGCGCCTTCCTTTGGCCATTTCGTCTCAGTCCCACCCCTTCCTTATATAACTGTCACAGCTGGAGGGCAAGGTACACAGGACCCACATGCAGAATATCCAAATCCAAAATACCTTTTTGCAGAACTAGCAACAAAGTAAAATTAGGCAAGGAAAAACTCAAAAATCCCTCTGAACACAAACCTTCCAACAACATCAATAATCTCACAAAGACAGACAGAAAAACCAGAACTTAAATGCACACAAGACTAATCACACAAACAAGACACAGGTGAGGAGGGAAGAGAAAACACAGGGGCACCAGGTGAACACAATCAGGTAATCAGGTAGGAACACAGAGACAGGAAGCAACAGGCAAGACGGGGGGGGGGCACAGAGACAGGAAAACAAAGACAGAACTATGCATGACAAAAACCAAACACAGACAGATCGTGACAATAACAGCTGACCATCTGATCGATCACAATAAATCCAAACTATTCTCAGAACATTTAATTTACTAGAAATTCAGAAATCGAAAGAATATATTAAGACCTAAATGAATTGTAATTTGTAATCAAACGTTGTTGTCAGTTAGGGTTTGGATTCGCCTGAAGGGATCAGCACACAACAACTCGAACAACTTTGACTTATAATCTTAGTCATTTTAACTTCTCTGCGACGGTGGAACTGCCTTTCCCGCCGAACTGATGTTCATTGAAGCTCAAGAAGTTTGGGACCCCAGCACTGCCAAAACCAGTTGTACCTCCTGATCCGATACCTTCCCGAAGCTGACCTTCTTTTTGAGCCGAGATATCGAGTAAGTAAAGAGTAAGGTGTTCAGAAACCAATCTTAGCTGAGTTTCAACATATTCGTCTCTCTCCTCTGCCGGATCTTCAGAAGTTGTATTTGAGAGAAGTGTAATGAACAAACTGTGAGCAATATACCCACTGGTCCCGACGTCCCCAAGCTTCAAACAGCACCTGCTTTACACACAATACATTGAGACGGCGAATCAGAACATTTCAATCGTTTTTCTAATTTAGTATTCCGAACAAGGTGTTAAAGTGTAAACACGTGCTCCTTTCTCCCCCACCTTCATCCATCCTCTCTTTATCTTTCACTGCATGGTATCTAATAAAACAGAAATGACAAGAACAGATATCAAACTGTACAGGTACCGTCGCACATGCTGCAACATAATAACTTCCTGTACCATAAAAACCTGCCGCTCGTGCTGTATTGAAGTGCTGGATAAACTACTGGCTCCACATCAATACGCTCAGTGGGTAGCCGCCTTCAAAACGCCGTATTCTCGCAAATTACATAAACAAATTGTGAGTGACCACGGGGGCGTCAGTTTAGACAGCCAATCAAAACAACTCTACATGAAGTCAGAACCGCCGGGCTGAGTTCTCGCACACATGGCCGCAACGCTTGAGCAGATATCCAAACAGCTCGTGTGCCACCGTGTCACCTCTCTGCGGTATTGACATTGTAAAAGGACCTTGTAATACTTTTCCCGAGGTTGAGCGCTGAGCTCCCGGTGCACTACGGCTCGGTGAATCCATCTGAGGCCCGGCCAGCACTCTGTTTATATCAATATCGCTGCAGCCACGTACATTTGCTGAAAATGAAAAATGAAATAGGTTTTTGTGTGTGTGTGTGTGTGTGTGTGTGTGTGTGTGTGTGTGTGTGTGTGTGTGTGTGTGTGTGTGTGTGTGTGTGTGTGTGTGTGTGTGTGTGTGTGTGTGTGTGTGGAGGATTTAAAGAGCGGCCTCATGGGAACAGAGGAGCTGAGGAGAGTTGAGCCTCAGGGAAGCAGCAGGCCATGCAACAAGACAATTTCTCTTCTATAGAAAGCATCAGATAAGTATAATGCGTATATGTATACATGAGTATATGTCTGTTGATTGTATATATATATATATATATGTATATACACATGTTTCGATATATTTGTATTATTTATTGTGGGAAACAGTATTTGGATCTCTGTCTGTACACACCAACTGAAGGATTGACAATAATGAAGCACAGCGTCTAGATGACAACAAATACCCGAGAGCAAATCTTAGGGATGCCCCTCTTGGTGGATTAGTTGATTTACTAGTTGTTTTGTTTTTGGTTGACTGACATTTATTTAGGTGTTTTTTAATGTTTAAAGATTTTTTTATACTGAATGACTTGTGATAATTACTTTGAGAAAAAAACAAGACTTAAAGGTGGGGTTGGTCATTTTGGAGAAACCAGCTCGAGATCGCTAGAATTAGAAAATACACAACCGGAAAATATCTGCCACTTCCTCACAGAGCCCCTCCTCCAACACACACGACATGACCAATGAGGGCACGAGATGAGTGTGTGCCCCGATGGAAGGCTGACAGGCAGGTAGGCCATCCAGTTACTTTAGCCGGCTCAGATGATTGGTCGTGCTTTTCACAGCTCCACGGCTTCCAGAGATAACATTTCCTTTATGTATTTGTTGTCAAAGCTCTTCAGATATTCTTTGCTGTCGGGATGCTAAGAGCATTCCATGGAATATAACAAAAAGTGTATCTCGAGCCGGTTTCTGAAACTTACCTTTAAGGTGACGTTTTTGTATGATTTTTAAAAAACATTCATGGCGAAACACAGTCCTACATTGTATTTTATTCAAAACACCAAACTATATGTAGTTAAATGTTTCTCTCGTGCATGCAAGCTCACTTTTGCAACACACCACAGTTAGGGTAGACTAACAGTCCAGATGATTTTAGTCTAAATACGATTAGAGCCCCAGCCTCCCGCTGCTGATTTGTTTATTTGTCAATGTAGCATTATCAGGTGTATCCTTGGAAGTATTTGGAGACTTGTTTCATTAACTTTTGGAACAACCTATTTATTTGGGCTAATCTAATTTGAGTAAGCAAAAAGACAACAGTTATGAATTTCACTTAATTTCAGAACCAGCCGAACGGGCTAAATGCATCAAGATAACGGAACGCTTTTGTTATCAACACGTTAGTGTCACATTACACACATTACGGGCTGGAGTGTGTCCTCTTGGCAGCCGATGGGCAGATTCGTGCTGAAGGTGCATCTCTCGGCTCTGTGACACCGCTGACAATCATTCAGGACTCATAACCGCCTGCTGACACACCGCCCAATTACTCAGTCATATCCAGGGTTTGTGTGTGCGTGCGTGTGTGTGTGCGTGTGTGTGTGTGTGTCTGTAAGTAAATGTGTAAGGGTGTGAGTGATGGATAAAGCTGCAGGAATGACATACATGTGGGCAAGTATGTGTAGACAAATGTGTATATGTACACAGTGTGTGCAGCATGTCTGTCCGCAGGATTCTGTATGTGTAGGCGCATCTGTGATGGATCAAGCTATCCCTGGAATGACATTCTTGTGGGCGAGTCTGCCTGTGTGTGTTTGTGTGTGTATTGTGTGCCTGTGTGTGTGTGCCTGTGTGTGTGTGTGTGTGTGTGTGTGTGTGTGTGTGTGTGTGTGTGTGTGTGTGTTAGAGAGGGAGTGTGCATGATGGATCAACCTATCTCCACAGAGGCAGGATGACAAAGGGCGCTGAAGACGGTGAAAATGGGAGAATGTTTTGCCGCTGTGACCGGAGTTCAGATGTGTTTTAGCTTCTGAAAAAAGGAGAGCTGAGAGGGAGAAAACTTAAGAGGACTGTTTCTACAAACAAAAAAGGTAACAGAGGTTATCGATGTGATGCTTTAAGATTCTGAAGACTTAATGATGTCACAATTCAACTTCATCCAGACCGGTTTGGATTGGTGAACACAAGTAAAGGCACCATATTATGATGACTTTCAGGTTCATATTTGAATATGTTGCCTCTACTGTGACACGTTCACATGCTTTAATAAGGTAAGGTGGAATAAAATCCAAAATGTAACAAGAATAAAATAAATCAAAAGAACAGATTTGCTGAACAGTGATACCACAGATCATCCAAAAAGCTCCGACAAATGAAGTGTAATGTAAGACATGTGCCATCTTAGCATTGTATTTCATGACAAAGTCTCCATTTGAGGAAATGATCCCATCCCCTGAGGCCTCAAGATTCCTCTTATTTGCCCAAATCAAACTCGGGTTCAAGTAGGGTCACTGCTATGGGGGATGTGTCTTTCTGAGACGAATGGAAACTGAAGAGCAAATCAGAACATGTCACTTGAACGTCAGCCAGCAGGTCCTCTGTCAAGAAAACCTGGATCCACCAATCGATGATCAGTCCCCTTCATCATCTGCACTGACATCACACATTAAACATCAAGGCTCCTTACACTTGTTGGCTTCACGCTGCTGAACACAACACACGTTCATCAATTTACAAGCACTTTAAGACAGACAGCGTTTGGGTCAACTGTTGTTTTACCGGGTCAGAGTTTCTGGCAATAAGGAAATATGGATCAGGTTTAATTAACATGTGAACGCCATGAGGTAGACTTTGAGTGGAATATGTGCAAATATTTAATGGTTGTGGAAATGGGAAAACATTGAAGTCTTTTTAAAGTGGACCTATCATGCGATGTTTGAAACATATATTGTTGGGTCATACCTATGCAAAACATGTCTGAAGTTTTTTTTTCAAAATACCAAACAGATCCTGCATTGTAGCCGTGCCTCAAACTGCTCAAACCCCTCTTTTGAAGCCCTGTTAGAGAAACGCGGATATTAGGTCCTTAGCTTGAAAAAAAAAGAGGAGGCGGAGCTAATGCCTGATCAAAATTATACTGGAGATAAAGTTAAATTCGGTTGTGATAAAACGCCATCCTGTTCTAAACCACATCAAGGATTCTTTCTGAAACAGTATGGAGCTCAAAGGCTTTTTCTCTTGCGGGTTTATCACAAGGTGAGTTCCTTTTATATTTCCTGCTTTTTAAACACATGCTCTCCAGTACAGGTTAGCTCTGAGAGTTAGCGATGCTAATGTAAACAAAGACGAGATTACGTCCAAAACACGTCAGGCATTGTTTCTGATGGCAATTTTCTGTGGGTCCACCATCCGAAATGACGTCACATCGGCAGCAAATCTGTATCCGCTCGTGTTTAAAAGATTTGGGTACGGAGGAAAAGAGAGAGGGTTTTATTTTCTGACGCTGCGTGAGTTCCCCGACGCACCGGGGACACATGTTTATGTATTAAAGACATCACAAAGTGCATTTTGCATGATAGGTCCCCTTTAAAGAAGAGAATATGGCGCTTGGAGTTTCCTGCCAGAGGTTTGTTATTATTTAAGGCCGTAGAACGTAACAAGGTACATTTACTCGAGTATTGTAGCTACAGTAAGTGCTATTTTTACATATTATACTTTACTTCAGTATTCTATTTTATGTTACACGTACTTCTACTCCACTACATTTTGGAGGCAAGTATTGTACTTTTTACTTCTGTATGCTCTATTTATTAAACACTCATAGCTACTTTGTACAAATGAAATCATAAAAATGTGGTGCAATATTATTTTTTGATATACTTCCGTTCTTCTACTTAAGTGACAGTTTCAGTTCAGGATTTTTACATGTGATGGAGTATTTTAAGAATATAATAGTTCTGCTTTTACCCAAGTAAAAGTACGTTTTTTTGCAGACTATCATTTCAACATTTGTCTCTTTTTTACCTAAAATACTTTTCACATCAGGGATTTGCAGCGCTGCCTTACACATGTCTAAGTCTTAAGAGCTACACTGCAGACATATGGAGAACGAGTTTTGTTACAATGGTTATTATGGACCAATTTAACCAAACTCTATATCCTCACCTGCTCGAATGAATCTCACTGCATGATGTTTCCATGTTTTCATCGATTTTTTTCACTAGAAACTTTAAATGTAATATCAAACCTAATACAGTTCTCCTTCTCAAACTGTTTGGCCAGCCGGGCTCTGACACAGACCAGATGCTGTAAAAGTAAAAGCTCAGAGACGGATGAACATATGCAGGCTTCCATCTCTCCCTCCCCAGGGCGAATAAACGGGAGGCAACCCATCCGGAGATCTTTTTTGCGGGCAGTAAAACACTCTTAAGCGAAGGAGCCCCACCAGGCCACAGCTGCTGTCATTACAGAACATGAACTAATTGATTGGAGGGCGCACCCGCTGGTTGGGGGGGGTTTAGGAAAAAGTGAGGGACGGAGGGGGAGACGGGGGAGGGGAGGGGGAAATTGGAGGACGAGGGAGGTTATGTGGGAAGTAGTGGAGTACAAATAGTTTGTTACTGTATCTAAGTACATTGTTCTGGTATCAGTA
Source organism: Champsocephalus esox (assembly GCA_036324585.1). Taxonomy (NCBI): domain Eukaryota; kingdom Metazoa; phylum Chordata; class Actinopteri; order Perciformes; family Channichthyidae; genus Champsocephalus; species Champsocephalus esox. The sequence continues at coordinate 36,254,378 of CM070481.1, forward strand.
CTTTACTCCTTTTTTCCTGACGACTTTTTACTTTGACTTCTTACATTTTGAACACAGTCAGGTTATTATGCTGTGATTCCTCTGTCCGGCCTTTGCATCTGTTTCATCCTTTACGGTCAATATTAGCTTTACTGTTAGTTTTAATGAATTGTAAAATTGGATTTATATTGACAACTAATTTATATTGTATACATCTGTATTTTGATCCGTTTTAATTGTTAGTGAGATAGGCTTTATTAGGTGTTTTAAAGTGTGTTGATGTATTGTCTGTGTACCTGCCCAGGAACTGCAGAAATGAGCTTTAATCTGACAACTCTGAATGTGTCCCCTGAACTACAATGTGTTTAGCTCTAAAACCTGACTCACCCTCGGGTGAAATGTTTGAGTCGCTGCCGTCCTGCGAGCAGAGGTGGGAAGTAGTGAAGTACATTCGTTACTGTACTTAAGTGTTCTGGTATCAGTACTTTACTCCACTATTTGTATTTCTGACGACTTTTTACTTTTAGTTCTTACTTTCTACTTCTCACATGTTGAACTCAAATACCTGTACTTTCTACTTCTCACATGTTGAACCCAAATACCTGTACTTTCTACTTCTTACATGTTGAACACAAATACCTGTACTTTCTACTTCTTACATGTTGAACTCAAATACCTGTACTTTCTACTTCTCACATGTTGAACCCAAATACCTGTACTTTGTACTTCTTACATGTTGAACCCAAATACCTGTACTTTGTACTTCTTACATGTTGAACCCAAATACCTGTACTTTCTACTTCTTACATGTTGAACTCAAATACCTGTACTTTTTACTTCTCTCATTCTCCAAACAGCTGGTTCCTTTAGTCTGAATGTGTGTTGGTGCGTGGTCATTATTCTTTAGAGTCATTGCGTGCCTATTGATTTGAACACGATCCGTGTATCCATCACTTCCTGGTCTTCTCTAAAGAAGAGGGACCAATGGAAACGTTGTCATGTTGCCGTTGTTCAGCATGGACACATTCATTAGCTAACAATGACATTATTGTTCTATTGATATAAAGGGAGGTCAGGTACTCTTTAAAGCAGCTGCTAGGTATGGGTACTTTTTACTGAAGTACACTTCAAAGCCCTCTTTACTTTTACTTGAGTAAAGAAGTTTCGTCAGTACTTCTACTTTCACCAGAGTATCTTTAAAAATGAGTATCTGTACTTCTACTTGAGTAAAGGATGTGTGTACTTTTTTCCTCTCTGAAGGGACGTGAAAAAGAGCAGGAGAAGGATGAAATGTTGTAAGTGGGAGTGAGAAGTGAGGACGTTACTCATCAGCCATTACTCAAGTCACACATCAGTCCTCACAATGTGACCGGGCGTAGGTGTCCAAATGAGGAATTGGTCAAGCGTCGCGGATGGATGTACGTTCTGAACGATCTGCGCCATTATTTGTAGCCGAGTGTCAATGGTAGACCCCCAGTACTTATAACAACTGAGGATTGATGCTGTGTGAGAGGGGGTGGGGGGCGAATACATCAAGGCCAAACAAACATTCGACAGCGAGATACAACTGACGTGTGTATTCTTTCTGTACAATGTGGTTATGTTTTGTTGGCATGTGCAAATGAAAGTGTTGATCTGTCTCCTTGCATACATACTTTGTCTCAACCTTCAGCATGTATCTATTGTATTGTGTTTATTGTGCACACTGACATGTGTTTTGAAAACTGTCATGTCCTGAAACGGCTTATTAAAACTGCACTTTTGCTCTCTGCTCTGCTGCTCCTATCCATTACATCCAACCCTTTCACTTCATGTAATTTCAAACCTTTATTTATCCAGATTGGTCCCATTGAGATCATAGATCTCTTTTTCAAGGCAGACCTGCAGCATATAGGTTCCACATGAAACATAAAATAATAAAGGACATTATACATTATATTTACAGGATACATAGTTATAGACATTTACAAGTGCCCATTGTATCAGCAAGCATTTCATTTACCCTAGCTTTAAAAACATGCAGAGGAATGAGATTGCTCAGTTTCAATTCTTGCTGAAGATTGTTCCAAGCAAGTGGAGCTGCACATAAAAGCCGTCTCACCTGAGACAGTCCTTGCTCTTGGCACATCTAACAAGACTACATCATGTGACCTCAGACAATAGCTGCTTGCAACTCTCTGTGTGATCAGAGAGCAGATACAATACGAGAGTTTACCCAACAAAGCTTTATAGATAAACGTGTACAAATGACTGAGCCTCATTACAGTAAGTGATGGCAGACCTGCCTTGGTATACAGTGTACAGTGATGTGTAAGCGCTTTACAATTTGTGACAAATCTCAGTGCGCTGTGATACGCGGCATCTAACTTGTTCAGGCAATGGCAGGTGCATTCATATACAACAGATCACCAGAGTCCAGCACAGATAAAAAGGTCACAGAGCCTTTTCCTGGCCTCAAGCGAGAAACAGGACTTGTTTCTGAAAAAGAAACCTAGCCTAACCCTCAGTTTTTTAAGCAGGTTATTGACATGAAGTTTAAAAGTAAGACAATCATCAAAACAGATACCAAGGTATTTATAACAGGCAACCACTTTGAGTACTTGTCCTTGCATAGTAACAATATCCAAAGCAGTGTCTGTAGTCTTTTTAGCTTTAGAAAATAGCATTACCTTGGTTTTCTCAACATTTAAAAGAGGCTTTAGTTCAGAGAGCTGAATCTGAATAGTGTTAAAAACAGCCTGTAATTTAACACCAGCCTCCTGAATGGAGGGACCTGCACAATACATCACGGTATCATCCACATCAAAATATAAAGTAGCTTCATCCACATTTTCACCTAAACTGTTGATATATATGGAGAATAAAAGTGGACCTAAAACAGAACCTTGAGGAACACCATTAGCTATGTTTAACCACTCAGAAGACAGCCCATCAAAATGAACACATTGGGACCTTTCAGAGAGGTAGTTCACAAACCACCCCACTGCATGGCTGGATATGCCTATACTGAGTAGCCTCTGCTTTAAAATGCAATGATCAACGGTGTCAAACGCTTTGGAAAGGTCAATAAACAGAGCTGCACAACTCTGCTTATTATCTAAAATAGTAGTAATGTCATTCACCACTTTCATTATGGCAGTGATGGTGCTGTGTTTCTTTCTGAAGCCTGACTGATGTTTAGACAGGATATCATTTTTACATAAAAACTCCTTTACTTGTTCACTCACTAGGCGTACAAGCACCTTCGCCAGAACTGACAATGTAGAGATTGGCCTATAGTTATTTAAAATAGTTGCCTCCCCTCCTTTTAGTAAAGGCAGGACATAAGCAGACTTCCATACTTTTGGAATTGTGTTTGTGCCGAGGGAGAGGTTAAAAAGAGAAGTGAGAGGAAGAGCAATAACATCTGCAGCTATCTTTAAAAAGAAAGGTTCTACGTTGTCCGGGCCAGCCGGTTTCCTAGGATCAAGCTTAGATAAGGCTTCATGAACAACATTGACAGTAAAAGGAGTAAAACTGAAAGGGTTTTCCAACACACGTTTTTCAGAGTCACGGATCGGGGTGTTCACAGAAGCAGAGTTAGTGACAGAATCAAACAGAGAACCACAGGACACAAAATGCTCATTAAAGCAATTTAGCATAGTAGCCCTGTCTGATATAGAGCCAGATGCTGTGGTAAGGCACGGAGGTAGCTCATTACGGATCTCACCGGTTGATATCGATTTTATGGCTTTCCAAAATGTCCTAGGATTATTTAGGTTTTCTGTGGTAACTGACAAATAGTACTTCGACTTTGCACTTTTGACATTTGAAATGAAGCTATTCCTTAGCTGCCTAAAACGCAGCCACTCTATCTCTGAGCCTGATTGCCTAGCCTTTGCCCAGGCCTTGTTTCTCTCATGAAGGAGACTGGACAGCTCTGCAGAAAACCAAGGATTTTCTCGTCCCTTAACTGTAAATGTACGCAGGGGTGCATGTCTATCAATGATCTCCATAAAACCAAGATAACAATAAGACCATGCGGTTTCTACATCAGCACACAGATCGATTTTACCCCAATCAAAATCAAACAGATCATGCACAAAACCCTGCTCCACAAAATGTTGTTTGTCTCTCTTAATGATAATGCGAGGTTTAACCTTTTGGACCTTAGTGTCCCTAATTGTGGCTACAACACAGTGATCACTCAGATCATTCGCAAATACTCCCACAGATGAATATTTATGGGGAACATTAGTTAACATGAGATCAATTAGGGAGGATTTATTAGGGGACTTAATGTTAGGGCAAGTAGGACTGTCAACAATCTGAGTAACATTTAAAGAGATATATAAAGATTTTTAAAATCCTCTGACACTGCAGTTAACCAGTCCCAGTTAAAATCTCCAAGTAGCACTATTTCCTTGTAGTCTAGTTGTGATAAAAGATTTGCTAGTGAAGACAAGGAGTCTTTGACAGCTGAGGGGGGTCTGTAACAGCCCACCACCATGACCTGTTGACCCTTTGCCACTTCTATATTTAAGGCTAACAATTCAAATTGCTTACTGATTGATTTGGAAACTAATGTTGTTACACTGAACTTATTCTTAACATAAATGGCAACGCCACCACCTTTATTAGGCCGGTCGGTACGATACACATTAAAACCATTTAAGGCAATGTCAGAGGCCAAAATAGATTTGTTTAGCCATGTTTCTGATAAAACAATGACGTCAGCTTCAGTCGAGCTCGCCGAGATGCGGACAAAATCTAGTTTACCTAACAGACTGCGCACATTCAAGTGGATGAAACCCAACCCAGACCTAGCTTTAAAATCAGCAGGAGTAGCGATCTGACTACTACTACTGGACGGACCAGGGTTAGGTTGTACATTTCCTGACAGTAATAACAACGAAAAAACCAGGCATATTTTCCTCTTAAATGACACACATACATTGTCATCTACTTTAGAAACACCGGAAAAGTCTGTGAGAGTGTGATTAGAGCTTAAGAAGCAGTCCTGAAGAACCATCATCGCAGGAAAACAAAAAAAGCAAACATATTTTGTCAAGCAGATTGTCTGTGACAAGGCAACCGGTAATTGTTTGAGCAACACATCTGAACCTTTGCAGGGGATGCCCACTGCAGGTGGCAGAACAGACCTGAATCCAGTAGTCTTCTCAGAATGACTAGAGATCTTCTCAGAGACCAAAGGAGTTAACAGGCACCGCAGAATCACGATATGGGCCATTTTCCCAGACCAGCACACAGTATCCGCGATGTTCTTGGAGCAAAATCAGCACAGCAGCAAAGGACAGGCGAAAACAGCAGCGTGGAAGCGCTCCGGTCCCTCCGTGGTATCCCCGGGGTGAAAGCAGGCCTCTGCGACAGCAGAACCAGGACAGGTGGAAAGCAGGCCCCAGCGGGGGTACAATCCTCCTCCGTACAGCAGCACACGCCCGGTGGAAGCAGGCCAAGCCCGAAGCGTGGAATCACTCCGTCTCTCCGCGACGACTCCAGGGTAAAAACCTCTCCAGTACAGCTGTATTCTACAGGTGGGAGCAGGCCTCCGTAGATCGCAGGCAGCAACAGGTGGAGCCGCTCCGTCTCTTCGCTCCGTCTCCGGAGGAAAAACACCTCAGTACAGCCTTACTCGACAGGTGGGAGTAGGCCCCTTTAATAGGGGTGACAATGAATTGACACTTTACCCCGTTCATCTGACGCTCATTGTTGTTTATCAATGTTGTTTAGGTGTGGAGATTGTCTCTTGTTGTTGTTGTTCTTCTTCTTCTGTCCTGCCATAGTTGTCACCAATGCTCTGTTTTGAGCCCCTTTTTCTTACGATGTAGCATCCACTGAAGGTAAGAGTAATCCTCGGACAAACAGTTGGTCTTTGGGGAGCCAATTTAGATTTCTTATCTTGCATTACATTTAGCTGACGCGTTTATCCAAAGCGACTTACAATACGTGTCAATATCGAAAAGCATTGTATATTCTGTAAATCCCTGTGCTCTACAATATGGATCTAATTTTAGATCACCATCCAACATCTTTCTCAAACAATGGCCATGATTGCAAGGAGGCCAGCTGATGAAGACGAGTCAGCAATGAGATATAGGGTGTTTCTCAATGTCGAGTACGCTTGCTTGGTAGCACATGTCTTCCGAGTCACTTGCTTCAGAAGCGAGGCAAGAATACTTCCTGGCATTCGGAAAACGAAGAGTGGAACAGGCGAGCAAGTGTGCAGGTGTGCGTCATATGAGCCTTACATTCTCCGCCACAGATTTGGGGAAATTGGTCCGTTCGCAAAGCATTGTGGGGATTTTAAGACCGCGGAGTCTACCTCGACATTTCTCGCTACGAAGTATGCCGGCCTCGGTAGAATTCCAAGTATGCTGGACATTGGAATAGTCCTTCGGTGGCACTCGATGACGTAGTATGCTTGAAATAGTGGCTCTGGAGCATCCTTCCTTGACATTGAGAAACACCCACTGGGTGTTTCTCAATGTCAAGGAAGGATGCTCCAGAAAATACAAAATACATGCAGCATACATACTTATGTAAGAATAAAGTACAGTAATTATTTCCATCGGTAAGTAATAATAGGTATTTATAACATATATATATATGTCATTATTATAAATACATACCTATTGGTATTTATTACATTTTTTTCTTTATACCCCTGGAAATAATGACTGCACTTTGTTCTTTATTCTTACATAAGTATGTATGCTGCGTGTATTTGTTGTTTTGATGGCACCTTTTTAAAAGGGAGAAGCTTTTCTTTCTTTCATTGTACATGTATAACAACATTAAACTATTCTATTCTATCTATGCTATTCTGTTGCAAATAGAAAATACTGAGATATTCAGTTTGTCAATCCAGTGACGAATGTTTTTAAAAGTCCCAGAATATGAGAATAATCATAATATTATTTTTATAAAGCCCATTTCAAACAACGTTACAAAGTGCTCTCCATCAAAACAGAACACAAGAATAAGCTGGGCGGCAGTGGCTCAGTGGATAGTGTGCTGGCCTTCCAATCAGGGTATAGCAGTTCGAGTCCCACTACACTTCACCCCAGATTGCTCCTCCTGCAGGGATTGTCCACAGTACTGAATGTATGTAAGTCGCTTTGGATAAAAGTGTCTAACAAGTGACATGTAATAAATTGAACTTATTTTTCCTTGTACGGTGTGAGGGTCTGAGGACAGAGGGTCTGAGGACAGAGGGTCTAAGGACAGAGGGTGTTGTATTTGCTGTAAAGTGTCTCTACTGTAGGCTATTTTTATTTTATGTACAGCACTTTGGCTCGACCAAAAATCGTTTATAAATGTGCTGTATAAATAAAACTTGATTTGATTTGATTTGACTGGAACTAACAAGCTAAAGGAAGTAAATCAAAACAACAGTAATACAACATACCTAAAATCACCTCAAGGCCATTTTGTTAAAGTTTGCAGCCCTGATCTCATCAAGCAGGTCTCTCCGGAGTCCAGGAGCCCTGCACACAGACACAAGGCACTGACAGGTCGGATACAGAGCCCGGAGCAAGGGCTCTCAGGGCTCTGTGAGGAAGCAATACAATATAATACTAATAAGCACAAAGCAGCCCACGGAAAATACAAATCAAACCGTAACCCCAGACATGTCATAATTGAAATGTTATTTTCATTACACACACAAGTGTCACACAGCCTTCAATAAACATGTTTTAATTGAAATGTCACACATGTGTTTTTATTCTGGTGTTCCTTCCTAACAAGTTGAATAATTGATGGTTAAAGGCTGGATAAACAAATGTGTAAGTACACCCTGGTGTGTAATGATAGTCACTGAGGATCCTCTTCATTCCAGAGGTTGTTGTTGTCTTACTCAGGTACCGGCTGGCGTTCTCTCAATAAGATGACAGCGTTGAGTCCTCAGCCAGCTGTGTGATCATGGAGTAAATGAAAGCCGTGATGCTCGACAGTATGTCAGAAATGCAGCGGCACCAAAGCCAGCACTTTGTTTGTCAGGTCTGCTGTACAAAGAGCATGAGTGTGTGTGTCAGAGCGGGATGAGCTGTGTGTATGCATGACCTATTTTGTTTGTGTGCAAATGTGTGTGTATGCAATGATGTGTGTGTATCAGCACGTCCTCACAGGTAAATATGTAGCACTGCAGTGCATACCTGCCTGCAGTGCTTCCTCCTCTGCAAGTATCTGCCTGTTTTTGTTTTTCCTGTTTCTCAATGGGGCCGGCCGCCGACTCGAAAACACACACCTGTAACGCAAACTCCCCGCCCACCGTCGCCTTTGAACTCGTTAAGCAATTGGATGTTTCACCGATGCGTGGGTGGCAAACTGAGCTATTCACCAAGACCAACACATGTCTGGGGTTTAAGCCTGATGGAACTTGAGCAGGCCGGTGATGAATGTGACTGGTTATTGGGTAACGCTCAACATCCAGTACAGTGTGTTATTGTGCTTTCAGCCACGATGCACTGACAGGATAGGAGGCCACTGGATGTGAGAGCTTGAAAGCAGATGGATAGTGTTCAGTACTTTACCAGGTTTTGCACCTTGTGTGACATGGCTTCAGTACGGAGTTAAGGTCGCATGCATTAAAGACACGTATTCTGTATGAATGCAAGTATGACTGGGTGTGAAGAGTTGTAATCACTCCGTCCATTCAGCAGGTGTGAAAAGGTGTCCTTGTAAATGAAAATGTCCTCTTTCAAACCGGCTGACACTTACCTGCATCATGACGGAGTTACACACCGGGATTATTTCATCAACCTGTTATCAACAGATGGAGGAATCGGTGATATGAGTGATCAGAGTGTTCTTGACAAACCTTTTTTTACTTCATAATCAGAATACTTTTATAGGAGGAAAAGTGGGTTTGGTGGCAGTTTCTCCATTGTAAAACAGTACAGTTCTTAAGTTATACAAATAGAATAAATAAATAAATTGTTTTTTAAACATTTAAAGTCATAATGTGCAATAATAAATTAAATCTAAATTAAATCAACATATTTATATAAAATCAGAGAAGTTAAAAAATGTCCATTCAAAGTTAAACTGAAATGTAATTAAATAGAAATAAATATATTTAGCAAAAGTAGCGATACCACAATGTCAAATGTATTTTTTTAAATACAACATTTTTTTGTGTAAAATGTCTTAATTATAATACTAAGAGTAATGAATTGATATATGAGAAAGAAATATTACAAATGTATTATGCGAGCACCTAAACTTAGTACAAGTACTTTAACACAGTCTTTTGATATACTAAATGAATACTTTCATTAGCTTCAGAGCAAGTTTTTGTCACCTCAGCTTTCCTGTGGGAAGTTCAGTACCACATCATGCAGTTTGGGACCCTCTGACTCTGGGACGGGGGCTGCTGGGAGGGGGGGGGAGTTTTAGGCGCCTGTGCCTCGGGGCCCATTACCTCATAGTCCCATCATGCTCTCTGTCAGCGGTTTCCTTGTGGCGTGTTTTTATGTTGGTCCCATCATTACAACAAAAACACGTCTTGTTACCAGTGATATAAACCATGAGTGAAACACATGTGTTATTAAATCCTGTCTTTACCTTGTAGTGAAGGTTCATATACTGACAGAATGACAAGTAATAAACACAAAATAACTTAAAATAACTTGCATATGTTTGTAAGACTGTAGTTTTTTATTTTATGTAGCTAAATGTTGAACTTTAACATGTTATCTTATTCTATTGTATACATAGATATGTGCCTTATTCCTGCATCTTTCTTTTGGACCATTGTGTCCATGTTATGCCTGAGACTCGACATTTGCTTTGCCTAATGTTGTTATTGTGCATATAACTAAACTTTCAGAATCTTTTATATCTTGAAAAGTAAAAAAAAATACACTTTTGAGCCAAAATCCTCCATCATTAAAGCAAAAATAAACGCGATTGACTATACACTGTGGATAATTAAGTATTTTAGGATTGGTGTGTACATGTCGGGTGCTCCGTCTCGCAGCCCTTCGTCCCGTGTCTCCGCCTCACACTCGGCTCCAGCCCTTAAGTGGTTAACAGCCATCTCGCTGACTCTTAAATGGCCCAGATTGCCATTACTAAGGTTTTCTGGAGCCATCCCTTACCCTTTTAATGACAGCTGCTTCCGCCATTAATTCTCAATCAATAATGCAAAAACACTCAGAGCGAAGTCCATCCTGCCACAGCTTTATTTTCTAATGCTCTCCGAAAGCTAATGAGTCAGGCTAATTGGTCCGTCGTCATCATCGCCACTCAGGAGTTTACCAGAGGAAGTGGCTCTTCCCTTTTGAGCTTTACAGAACATTAGATAAACAACTGGTTTCACTAAAGGACGACCTGCGCTGCCTCCTGAACGAGAACTCTCCGAGGTGTCCACGGTTTTTCATACAGAGCTTTCTCTTCTTGATATTTTGTGTAGACTTCAGATGATTACAACACTTCCAAATGTGCATAGCAACAAGATCTGTGAGTCATGCATGAGTGTGTTTTAAAAGACCTTTGACAAGCTGCAATGTTATGTGGGTGCATGGCACACAGGTTGTTATACTCTTCTGATAATGGGAAGAAGAGGGCATGGCTTACTTTTAATACGAGTGTTACAAAGAATAAGAATAGTAACAGTTCTGAAATAAACTCATACATGCATGTGTGGTAATAAAATAACAAGTTCAACATTTTAGTTGTTCACTTACTTGCGAAGAGGAAGACGAGAGGATGGAAACCGCCCTTTGTCGAAATATGAGGCCAATGTTAGCCGCCGGTTAGCTTAGCATAAAGACACGACACAGAGCCAGGAAGCTAGACTAATACCAATTATGCCTACTCTTCAATTGTACTTATTTAACCGTCCTGTTGTCTTCGTCCCCCGCCCCCCCCTTACTTTGGTGTTCACGTCCAATTTGACCGGTCCTGTTTTAACTGCTATTACATTAACACAAAAACCATTAATCATCACCACATTTCATTTCACACCCTTTCAAACGGTACATTTGTGACCCGCTCTATCGAAATCAGTCGGAAGTCGCAACGGCTCATTTAAAAAATAAACGTGGATTTACGTAAAAAACTATTTTTTCGGGGTTCGGGTGTTTTGTTTGATTTTAAACTAACCAAGTCTTGGCTTTCAGAATATGAAACTTTTATTTTTATTTTAAAGGGAAGACAGGCAGCTCTCACTCGCAATCTGCTCTTCCGCAGCGCCGCCCCCCCCTCCCTCCGGCTGACATTATGAATGTAAGAGTATAGTAATCATAGATAACACGGCAGGGTCCGTTACAGTTTGTTTTCATCTGGTTTAAATATAAACAAAGTCTTGGCTTTCAGAATATTGAACTTGCAGATTCAGATGATAAATACAACTTTGATGCTTCGGGCATAATTACAAGCGGAGAACGGAGTGACTTGACGTCACAGCAGGCACAACAACAGCCGGTGTTTCTCGTGAGGGTTTCCCCGGGAAAACAAACACAATACACACAAACGCAAAAATACACACACACACTCACACACACACTCGCGAGCTTCCCCTAGACCAGTAATCCAAACGAAAATGTCTTCCCTCCGTAGTATTTTGATCATTTGCTAATAACCAATCAGATCGATGGATTCCAGAGAAGAGGAAACTTTGAAGGCCTTTTCTCAAAGTGAGGACTCGGTGATGGTCGTTATATAATGTGACATATTTCGCTTAATATTTGGAGAACAACAACAATCCTGATATCATTAGAAAGCTATGAATCTCCTCTTTCCAGCAGTGTATACAACTCAAAATGTGTCTTTGGGTCAATGCGACTGATTTCGATAGAGCAGGTCACATATTGTATCAGACTACTGGTACACATGAAGAACTGCAGTACATATACAAAGAACAGACACTGAACATGTATTGCGTGCCAGGTGTGATCCATGTGGGGGGAGGGGCACATAAGAGCGGGAAATGTATCAAATTGTTCTGTGTGTGCGTGTGTGTGTGTGTGTGTGTGTGTGTGTGTGTGTGTGTGTGTGTGTGTGTGTGTGTGTGTGTGTGTGCCAGGTGTGATTCACATGGGGGGATTGGGCACATAAGGGGAGGGCGACACATCTAGAGAATGTATGTGTGTGTGTGTGTGTGTGTGTGTGTGTGTGATGTGTGTGTGTGTGTGTGTGTGTGTGTGTGTGTGTGTTTTATCTGATCCGGATGGTTAGGCCTACTAATTCCTTTTCTTTATGGGAACACCATGGGTGTTACAAAGCCATTGTATATGTTCAAATGTCTGCTGTGAAGGATGTCATGAAGCCTGAATGCAATCGAACGTAAAACAAAAAAGTTATGATTGATGAAAGTAGTAAATCGGTCAGACTTGACCCGAAGACAACAGGAGGGTTAATTGTTGCATCTTTGAATAATTCAAGATCAAAACATGTAAATGTACACTTTCCCCCCAGTTTCACTTGCACGAAATGCAGCAAGATCCACAGCCCATTCACATCCATTTCACTTTGTGCACGGGCTAATGCAAGAAACCTTTTTGGGGGGTTTATTGACAACTGTGAGAGGAGTGGGTGGATGGGTGGTTCTCATAGAGGATAATTCGCTAATAGGGAAAATAAACCATGAATAAATCTTCCAGGGAAAACAGATTCTCAAAGCCTGGTGAGTTCCTCAGCCAGATACACAATCAATGGACAATGTGTGTGTGGCTAAAGCAGCGCGTGTATCTCTTCTGCGTGTAATGTATGATCTATTGTAACATTAACGCCATAATACCACTCAATAGTGACCGGGAGGCTATTTCCTAATGGTAATTCACCTCATTTAGCAAAACACACTCTGGGGCATTGTGTTTGTTTATGGTCACAATAATGCATGTGGGAGTGCAGCAGTTATGAGAGATGAACTGGGGTTGTATTAGCCATCATCAACATGAAAATGCAATCATTGTGCCGTACATACATTTCCCCGTGAGCGTATTCTGCCCCTCCTTTCCGCTCCTGCCGATACGAGAGGGCTTCCCAAATCCAATATTATCTTGTAAAAACATTTCGCCGATGGATTATCCATAAATCACGCCGTATGCAATACCGCGGCATGATCGGGGTCGTGTAATCATCTCGATCATTTCAAACAAATAGTCCCTCGGCGGATCAATACAGCTTCGGTCGCAGTAGGCGAGAGAAATGTTTTTCTCCATGGATTTTGTAATCAGCGATAGCCTCTCTGTTAGATGGTTGTGTGTTTTTCAGTAAAGACTAAGTGCACGAGGTGACTAAACGGATGCCGTATTGAATTGTGCTTTAAATAAAAGGCCGAATGACCTTATTTGATGGAAGGACATGTCGGGTGGTGATTTGTGGACAGCTGTGACCGAAAGGTTAGAACGCCCCGATTTATGACTCGGAGTGTTAGGATTCGGCGCAGGGCTTTGTTAAATGGCCTCTTAATGGGAAATATGCACAGCCTGTTGTTGACACGATGAAAATGCAGAACATATCCCTTCATTACTTAAAAGTTGCATGATTGATTGCATGTGGGAAATCAATATCAACGTATTTTATGTCATGTTTATTCGAGCAGGAAGATCTTAATCTGTGCTGGCACAATTCGAAGCACAAGGACATGTCACACCAGGAAGTGAGTTGAGTGAAAAACCTACAATTAATAGAAACATCAAGCAAGAAATTAAACTTAAAACATGCAAAAGTCATGCTTAGAAATGCTGTGTTGCTATGATAGGATTAATGTCCAGAGAGTTTCAGACTTCTTCTCTCATCTGTCAGACAGCACACTCAGAGTGACAGTATATTTGCAGAACTAGTGTTATGTGAATTCTTACGCTGGACCCGACTGCTGATCCTTTGTCTCCGTTCCACAGGTAGCTTTGTGATGAAACTCGCTACGTTACTTGGAAAATCATTCCTTTCATTACTTAATAGTTGCTCGATTGAGTGCATGTGGGAAATCAATTTCAACATCTTTTATTTTAAGTTTATTCAAGCGGGATAATCCCCAAAGATCTTTTTCGAAGGAGTGTTGGCAACATTCGAAGCACGAGAAAACAGACGCCAGGAAGTGAATAGAGTGAAACAACTGAAGAAACATCAAGCAACAAATCAGGGGAAATAAACTTGAACATGCTACCCTCGTTCCTACCCTCACCTATGGTCATGAAGGATGGGTCATGACCCGAAAGAACGAGATCGCGGATACAAGCGGCCGAGATGGGTTTTCTCCTCAGGGTGGCTGGCGTCTCCCTTAGGGATAAGCTGAGAAGTTCTGTCATCAGGGAGGGACTCGGAGTTGAGCCGCTCCTCCTTCGCGTCGAAAGGAGCCAGTTGAGGTGGTTCGGGCATCTAGTTAGGATGCCACCTGGGCGCCTCCCTAGGGAGCACGTCCAGCTGGGAAGAGACCGAGGGGTAGACCTAGGACCAGGTGGAGGGATTATATCTCTTCGCTGGCCTGGGAGCGCCTTGGGACCCCCCAGTCAGAGCTGGTTGATGTCGCCAGGGAAAGGAAGGTTTGGGGCTCTCTGCTGGAACTGCTACCCCCGAGACCCGACCACGGATAAGCGGGAGAAGATGGATGGATGGATGCTAAAGTCATGCTTGCAGTAGAAATGCTTTGTTGCTCAATAAAGCTGACAATTGGTACCTGAGTTTAGCAAAAACAGGGAAAATAGGACAGAACGTTTCACACTTGTTCTCTCATCTGTCAGACAGCACACTGAGAATGACAGTAACTATGTGCAATATTATATTATATTAATAGTATTATTAATAATGCTATGATAACGTGCAATTACGTAACTGCCGCTACGTTTTAATTTGCACTATCTAAATACTGCTAATAATGACTGCATTGATTGTGTGACCATCGATGTTTCTACGTTCCACGTTGTCTGTGGATGTTTAATTTATTTTAGTGTACAGTTGTGTATTGTATTGTGTTACTCTGGCATTTCCTTGGGGATGAATAAAGTCTTATCGCATCTTATATTTGCAGAACAAGTGTTATTCTCCCGTGAATACTTGCGTTGGACCCGACTGCTGGAAGCTCCCACAGGAAGCTTTGTGATGAAACTCGCCACGTTACTTGGAAACTCATTCCTCTCTAATGGTTCCTCGTCATTCTGACTGTGCGCCGCCATCAGAAAAGACACTGGAAGCTGGAATATTCAGGATGTGAAAACAGTGTGTGGCACAACCAGCGTGCTTGTTCAGGTTGTTTGTAAAAGGCAAGGTAAGTTTATTTATATAGCATTTTTCAACGCAAGGCAATTCAAAGTGCTTTACAAAACATGAAAGACATTAAGCATTAAAAAAAGAAAAGCTAAAAAGTAAAGTAAAGTAAATATGTTTGGGGGGGACTGCCAATGAACTCCCAAAATAATATATTCACCATCACTCGTTTTTGTTTTGAGCTTCATTGTCATAGTTGGTGTGAGAATACAAGTCTTTAGTACACTATGTGTGGACAATTCGCCCATTATGTACATCTGAGAAAAGTTGGGCGAGAGATTTGAATCAGGGGACATTCTTTGTTTCTTTTCCCTTATGCACGCGGTTGCCTTCTGCATTGTAACATTTGAATTAACGATGACATAATTTAGTTTGTCCAAGCATTAGTTTCATAAGCGTCTTTGAGCATAAGGAACAGCGCTGTACACATTTGTATTATCAGTATTATCTTCTGCCACAGTTGCAATCACTGAAAGCTGTTCGACATGTCCACCACTCAGAACATGTAGCTGTTAAATAACTTCCAGGTGAGTGTGACACAAATCCTCCTAAAATAATATTTAAATAATTTAGAGTTTTATCTCAGACACAGTGTGAGTGTTACTTCCGCCATAGCGCATGCAAAGCGGTATACAGCTGATGCATGTTGCTGTCACTCAGGCAGCTGGAGTTCAATCAGGACAGACGTGATGTATGAAATACATGTTTATTATCGGTCACATTATATAAATGAAACATAATGATGACAGTTTATAACAAGTGAATGAAATGGTGTTTTGGCGATTAGGCCCAGGTTTTGTAGGATATCATTCGGGAAGGGAAAGACCCGTTTCCGATGAACGCCCCGGGTCTACACACTGGTGGTGGTGATGAGTGGTTAGGTCCGGTTGGAAGGGAGGAGGTTAAGCTTGGCCCTGAGCTGGAAGCAGGAGGCGAAGGGGTGGAGGAGGGTTGCGCGTTGACACCTGGAAGGCAGCGGATAGAAAAGGGGAGAGCATATATAGAGGGTTTAACAGGTGCGATGATTAGGCTTGAGTGATAGGTTGGCTGAGGAGTGGCGCTCCCTGTCATCTATGAAGGGAGCGAGTATTGCCACGACGAGCAATACGGAGTGATAGGTCTTCCTGCCTGAACTTGCGCTAAGCTTCATTTTAGAGACATCCATTAGATAAATATCCTCGTCGGACAGCGACCCTGGATTTATATCCGTCTTTGAAATGAATGGCACCTGACGGAGCATCCATCAGGCGAGGGTGGAGACTGCCTCTTCTTTGACCCTTCAGTGCTTCTGCTTTGACCCCAGTGTGTACATGTGGTCCAAGATCTGTTCTCGTGTAGCCTCAACCTGCCACATTCCTAACATAATGCTCACAGTAATACATATTAACAATAAGTTATGCCTCTAAACAGGTGTACTTTACACATTTAGTTTGACCCTTTGTCTTCCCTTTGAACGAGTCTGTGTTTACTTACCTATTTTAAATCAATGTTAAAACTGATGTTTTGAGACCATATCATAAAGAGTATTTTGTCAGTGTGAGCGTGCTTTTAGCTTTCCCGTATAATACATGTTTATTTCTAGATGTGTTTGATATATATATTTTAAATACTTTTTGTTTAGTGTCCGGTCCCAAATTCTAAAGCTTCTGGAAGCTTATCTGGTATTTTCATTTCTCTCTTATTTTGTATGATTGTGTTTTTGAACTTTCTGTGAATACCATGAAAGGGATTTGAGCAGGGCCGTGCCTACAGGCCGATCGTGCAGACTGCGTGGGGCCTCACCTTGAGGAGGGGGCCCCCACCTCACCTTGAGGAGGGGGCCCCCACCTCACCTTGAGGAGGGGGCCTCAACTGAGCCGAAAATGCGGCGCACCTATGCAATTAGTGTGGCGCGGCACTGTTTAGCCGCTACGAGGCTCCACTAGCACCCCCCCCCGCCCCTCCCCGCCGTCGCCCCTCACGAAACAGAGCCTCATCCTATAACTTTGCGTGCGGCCTCATGTTGTCCAGGGACGGCCCTGGATTTGAGTTACAAAAATCAATAAAAAGACATGAAACCTCATTTATCAAAGGGGATTTTGTTAAGATCCGTATACCTTTCCCTGTTTTATTTTATCCTGTCTTTGTTTTCCCGTTTTATTTTGAAAAGTGTTATGTCTGTGACTTCCTGTCTAGAGTTCCCCTCCTGCCCCTGATTGTCTGATTGTGTTTCACCTCCAGCTGTGTCTTGATTACCCCTGTGTATTTAGTCCTGTCTTATATAGACATTTATTTATTAGGATAAACCCCTTGAGAGGCACCATCTCGACTAACGCAACGTCTGACATGAACAAAATGACAGAAAGCAAAGCAAGACAAACCAAGTCTGATAAGTAACATCCATGAAGTAACACATACAATCATTACAATTTGATAGGCAGTTCGTGTCTCATAGATCGGTTTCATCAAAAGCAAGAGCAGAGCAGCTGGAAGTGAGATGGTATACGGGAGCAGGTCAAGTATTCCAGTCTGTTGGGGCTTTAAACATGAACGCTCGTCTGCCAGCACATTTGTTTGCAGACGGGACAGAGGAAAACATCTGGACAGAGTGTCTAACTGGATCATTGGACGAGGAAGGAACAAAATACTGCTTTGAATAAAGGCTATAGTTGAAGTAAATGCATTTAAGTTGAAGCCAATGCATGTCTTTCCTTGAGCGTTTATCCGATCCTCGCCGATGTTACCTGTTACCTGTTACTTACCTGTTCCTCGTGCCCCTGGGTGACCTTTGTTCGTTTTTCTCAGCTTTTTGAATAAAGCTTGCTTTTGGTTTACACGGTGATGATGCCCGCCTTCCCTTCTCTTTACCCGGCGTTCGGCAGTGTTCATTTTGGCAGCTATTTTAGATTTAGTGTTTAGACGAAAATGGTTATTAGTTTTAATCACATTTTAGTCCTTTTTATCCTTCGTAGTTTTAATCCAGTTCTAGTCGATGAAAAACTATTACTGAAACTGGAATCAATGTGACAGTATCAAGCGTTGACATTCGTAAAGCAACATTTCACTCTCTCAACACTTTACTTGTGCATGAGTGACGTGTGCACTATTCAACCAATGACAGGGATGCATTTTGACAGACAAGACGGACAATTGGGGGAAAATATCCTGCATTTTGAATGTCCGACAGTCCACCATCAACACCTTAGTCCCGTCTCGTCAACGATAACAAAATATACTTTTCGTCATAGCTTTTATAATCAAAAATCTATTTTTAGCTCGCCATCGTCTCGTCTTAGTCGTGTAAAAAAGGTCGTTGACGAACCTTTTTCGTCATAGTTTTCGTTTTCGACAAATGAACACTGGCGTTTGGGACCTGATAACCCCCAACCCTGACTGTATTAGCGGGTGAAATAATGTCACTGATTCTGTGAGCCTTATGCTGCTATTATAAAAGCTAAAGGGCCGCGTGTAGTCGCCTCTCGTTGATTGTTGGGGATATCTACCTCTATCTGTTTTAACATTGATTGATAACATGTTAAAGTCAATTCTAAATCCAACAGCGCGCCAATGGAGGAGAGTAAGAGTTACGGCCCGTCCACACAACAGCTTCAAAAAAAGCTTGGAGCTGGGCGTGTCTGAAGCTCGACCAACAACCAATCACATGAATCTCCCGCCCCTGACACACAAGCAGCGGTTTGATTGGCTAGAGCTTATACCGGCATATGATTTGATTGGCTGACGCTTCCACCGAAAGCTTCAGAAGCTTCAAAAGTTGAACATTGCTCAACTTTTGCAGCCTGACACGCCAGCAAAGCCCCGCTCTGCTTCCCACAATGCAGTTCGGCGAAAAGTGACGTCACCCCATTCGAAGTGAATGGGCAGACGCGTTGGAAACCGGTTTTGAAGCTGTCGAAGCTGTAGTGTGGACGGGCCGAATAGTGCGTGATGTGACTTATTAGTTCCCAACATGTCATTTAGCAATTTAGAAATAATAATTTCACATTCGGCCACAGGAGCATTGTAAACAAAACGGAGTAAAGAAAGAAATGGAAACTGTTTCGTTGCAGAATCAGAATCAGAATCAGAATACCTTTATTCACTATTTGTTACAGCAAGAAAAGAGCCACAAACAGCTTGATATTAACCAAGAAGCTTGCTTAATATACATTTGAAACAATTACGCAATTTACTAAAAATGTTGTGATATGTGTAAGGGTCAACTCGGGATCATGAACGTTGTACAGTCTGACTATCTGTAGTTCTAACTGTATGGCGGTTGAACGTCAGGGAAACATTGCAGTACTCAAAAGAAGCATTCGTTCTGAGAGACTGACACCAAACGTCTTTACTGCCCTTATTCTGCCGCCCGTAAACAGCAGATGACTCAAGACAAATACGAATACAGTCGATATCGGTTTGATGGATACAAAGTGTGAAAGCTAGAAAAGTCGTTTGACAAAGAGGTTGACAGCCCCACACACAACGATGACTGTTCCTGACAAGTACAAGCCAAATAAAGTGTGCCATGTATCTTTCTCCGGGCCACAGTCTGCTGACGGAGCGAAACAATACGTTATTTGTATGAAATGTTTTTGGATTGCGTTTTCAAATGGAGCGGCCTGTCACTCAGAGGGCAGCGCGACACACTATACATGGCCTTCATGCCGCGGAGCACTCTCACACAGTAGCTTCTGTTTCCCCCTCACACACTGCGCAGTGCATCACAAGATCAACTTGTTTGGTTTGACAACATCATGTGACCGCGGACGAAGCTGATTGTATCGTGCGGGCTCTGTTTCTGGAAGTGCTGCTTTTTTTAATGTCGCAGAAACCTCATGACCAACACACAACTCTGAGCATTCAATTGTGCTGTTATCAAATGTGTAAGAATCAGAATACTTCCGTACACAAGGGGGGACATTGGGTTTTATGATCGTTGCTGAAGTTAATCATTAATGGTACGCACTATGATGCCATTTGGGAAAAACTGTTTGGAGTGTTTTTTTGTCATATAATAGACCAAATATACGTACACACTCAAAACATCCATAAACATACAACAACATTTAAACAAAACAGCTTATAATTTCATGCAATTTACAGTAAAATGAAGTGAAAACTAAAATGGTCATCCTAAGGCCAAACAAAAGTAAATACAAATAAGTGTACATTATAATAATAATTGTGTGGCTATACGTTGCAAAAAGGAACTGCTAACGGCTAATTCAGAATGGATTTCCCTAACCCTAACCCTAACCCTGCAAAAGCTCCACTATATTGCCAAATATGGAGCTTAAGAAATGCAGCCGGCAGTGAATTGTGAAGCTAAACATAATCTAAAGACATTTTAAATAAATTATTATTTGGGGGTACTTTTTGGGGCAACACGGTACCATCATGGTAAGTTATGAAAAAAGAGAGTTATTGTTTCAAATTTGAACAAAATGTATTTAAAAACACATGGAAAATACTAAATAGCCTCAACAGGGTAAATTGCATGCCAATTCAAATGTGAAAATCTTTATTTTTTATATTTTAACAAGATGACATGTCTGAATGTTGCCTGCAGGCACATTGTGAAACAATGTTTAGGAATAAATACGCGAAGATCTTGGGCATCTTTCATCAGACTGTATTGAGCCATTTGACAGAATAGACTCAGTGCTTGTGGAAGTTCATGAAGCAGTTCTAGTCAGCAGTGAAGCACAGGTACTGATCACTGCACTTTCGCCCTTACAGCCAGGGTATTTGCTCCGGCCCTTTTTCTCCACCCACAGGCCAATGGTCAGTGTGGTCGTGATGTGTTGATGGCACTGATGAGGAAGAACCTCTGCGCTTCTTCTCAGCCAGGTCTCTGTCAACATTATGAGATGGTCTCCCCCTCTTCTTCAAGACTTTCCTCTCGTTGCAAAGACGACTTGCAACTTCAGCTTTGAATTTCAGCTGTACACTTCTTTCTTGGGGATGCCGCAGTCCTTGCAGTCCCTGCGGTACAAGAGCCACGCATTCACTAGAGTGAAATCCATCATGTGCAGCACGATCGTGTGATGCCACTTCCTTGACCTTTGTTCTGTAGAGAGCAATCAGCGAGAAGATCCACTCCTCCCATACTTGTATTGTATGCATGCACGACACTTGGGCCGGTAACCTGCACTGTTTCTTTCTTTCTCTTATCCCATCTTTGCACAGATCGTTGGGTTGGCTTTAACATCAAATGTATCTTGGTTGAATTGTAGAGATCTATGATGAATGGTATGTTCTTTTGAACAGTTTATACCTAAACACACAATACCCCCATATCATGGTGAATCCATAATGGTACGGTGTTGCCTCCAGGCAACATTTGCATTTGAACAAGTTTCCATTACCTAAATAGCAAATTAAGTGTATTAAACTATTCGAAAAGAAGGTTTACTCACCTATTATTGTGAATACATTTTTTTCCAAACAAGAAATGTGCAGGAAATGACGTTTTTAGACACATTTCATGGAGAGAAATGGCTGAGCTGATCCTGGTGGGAAAGGCGACACTTCAAATTGGCCACCAGAGAGTCATGGGACAAATTCAAACACTACTATTGGTTCCTTATGGTCCTGCCTCTTTTTTAAAGTATTGCATCATCATTTGAGATTTATTGTGTGAATGTAAAAGGAAAAAAATGGGTATGTTGCCTGGAGGCAGCATCATACCATAGAGGGTTAACAAAATAAAATTAAATTAGTTAAAGTCGCAATTTTTTAAATACAACAGAATCAAATATTTGATGAACATAAGAAGTACATGTAAAAAGTACAATAACTGAACATATTGAAATAAATACATTTCAATAACCTATATTTATATAATCATAAGAAGTACAATTTTAAATCTGCAAAGTGCATAAGAATGATACATTATTTTAAATGCCTCTGCATGTCAGGCCCCTTTCTACTTCCTCAACATCAATCATAGGAGAATATGTCAGAAGATGATTTGCTATAAATAATATATGAGTTAATACAAAGAAACGATTCAAATGTATATATTAAAGATTCTTTACAGATTTAAAGCTGTGTCTTTGCATGTCAGCTAAATAACTTACTGTAAGTCAACAATAAATCACTCACCGTTTTAATATGTTGTGTCGTTCCTCCTTCTTTTAACCTTAACATAATAGGGTTTTAAGTAATCCTTTAATAAAACATATGGGAGCCAAGTGCCACATGTTTTTCATTAAGTCTTTGTTCACCTTCAGTCTAATGTTTCTGCTACGTTTAAGGCCACTCTTAAGTATGACCTGTAACTTCAATTTAGCGTCCAAAGGTTAGAGAAAATTGGTCAATTTTTCATGTTTTGCTGTTAATGTAAAAGCCCCTCACCCTCGACAGATGTGCTTCATTTCTATCTGATTGAACTCTGCCTCGCTGTGATTGGTCCCCCCCGCTGTTTGTGAATGGGAACACTGACTGGGAAATGTCATTCATGTGTTTGGCTCCAGCTCAGATTAAAGGTCCCATTATTGTCGAGTGGCCTGCTGTTAATATCCCCGGGCACATTGCTCTGCGGAGGTCACCATGCAAATAGATACAAAACTATCCCATTACCATTTTCATGCTGCGCGAGCAAGAGCTTTTAAACACTGTCAAAGAGAGTCAGAGAGATTTGCTTTCATTAAAATGTACTGTATTGTTCCTGAAATTAAATGCAACGGATTATGCTTACAAAGAACATACAATAACTGAATGATATGCCAACCAGTTCATGCAACGTTATGTGGCTCCACTAGATTCAATCCAGGTTCTCATATGAAAATCTTTTAGTAAAACATCAGCTTTAATTGATCAAAAAAAGGACAATCATCGTGAAAAAAAGAAAGTGGCATCTATGAATGTTAATTCGACATCAAAAGGACATATTGACCTCATTTCGGACATATTGGATTGAAACCAGAGCTGAACACAGAAGGGTAAACATTGAAATGGATGGTATTGATTGAATTACCGGAAACTGCCTCAGGTGATGAAGAAAAAACGTCGTGATGGCCGGGGCGCCAAAGTAGAGAGGGACAGAAGTCGACCACTGGCTAAACAAATGGGAAAAGTATACGATTGCTTTGAGGGGATTTGATTAATCCTGTGCTGAAAAACATAAAAACATCACTTGCTATGTAACACACTTATCGTCCTCCATGAAACAGACATTTCCCACGACATTCTTGACCACTATTGACTGACATTCTGTATCCATGCATGCATACTGTATAATGGTTGTTGTTGTAACAGTAAGTCAAGCAAACTCCATTACTGGAAACATTGGTCATCCATTACTGCGTGCATGCCCTTTGGCAAGAAATGGTAGATGGGGAAAGAAAATGTCTTTTCAATTGAACAGTTTACCGGCCTGTTACGAAAAATATGTGTTGATGTCGCAGCATTGATCCTGCGTTGAGATAAAGGAAATTCACAAACAATATTTCATGCCTGAGGCTTCTTCACGGAAACAGCCAGTCACTCTGTTGCACATTGGAGGGACGAGGGATTCACGCTTTCAAGTTTCTCAACTATATTCTAACCCTAACCTTAACCCTAACAATGTTTTGTATTACATAATGGCACATAATTGTAAACTTTAGTGTTGAATACTGTGAAGCTGACAATTGAGCGGCACGACCAAGCAAGGAGGCAGAGGCAGAACTTCCAAATGCAACCCGGTGTGGGCATTTATTAATCATTGGCACATGACTAACAGTCGTATTTAACAGCATCAATCATCCATATGACTGTCTCCAGCACTATCCCCTTTTCAATGAGCCTAACACGCCACCTTGTATAGGCCCAGCAATTGGACTGTACCATCACAAGGGGTGGTATGTGCAAAGATGGTTAGCTCAGAAAATGAAACTGTTAGAAATTAAAATCAATGTTTTATGGCATAATGTACCGTAAACATACCGTCAGTTTAAATGCTATTTTATTCTGGAAAAAAAACGGAAGTTCTCAATACCAAGCTTTTATTCTGAAAATCCTACATGACGACTTCCGGGACTACCGTCCGTTAGTATCATTAAAGTGGCTATTGACGCCGTTAACATATAAAGTTAGGAAAGAGATAAGGAGGAGAAAAGGCATGTGGAAGTAAGCAATGAATGTAACATGTCGAAATCCTCTGTTTAACGCGATATCGGACACAGAAGAACGAGGGGGAAGTCTCCTACGTCACCACAGCCCCCGGAGAGGAGGAGCGAACAGCCAGCAAGCGGGAAGGACGAAGGCTTGTGGGGTCTCTTCTGCACAATTAAAGAAAACTAAACATTACTTGAAAATAACAAACATCCATTAATTCAATTATACCTAATTCATGTTTGATTCATTAATTAGTTTCCCCGGGGACTCTTTACGGTGACGGACCATGGGACCGGAGACGGGAGAACAGGTGGAGGTGAGTGTTATGATGTTAACTACTGCCTAAATGACTAGAATCGCTAATCACCCTTTGTGATTGCCAATCCAGCCCCCCGACATTAAGGATTAATGTGTTTCTCATACTGGCGCCAACCATTCAGTAAAACGGGTTTGAACGCCACACAAGCTCTTGTCATCTTGCATACATCAAATGCTTCCTGTGCACTGTTTTACCGTAGCAATGAATATGCTTCGCATAGACATAGACATTTTTCACTGATATTATTTAACATTTTGAGATGTATCAAAGAAGAACGCATGTTATTATAAACATCGGATAACTTCTGCTTTAAACATCTGCCCTACGAGGATGGAAAGTACTTTAATTTGCCCAAAGATGACAGGCCTGAATTCAGATTAAGGATCTATCAAATGTCATTCTGGGTTTTGAAATAAAAACATATATATTAACCATAAATAGCCATTTCAATAAATCATAACTCAAAAAAGGTGGGAGATATACTGTATATAACATTTCCCAAAAAAGAACAAGCTTAAAGCCGAAATGAAAGCTGAAATTATGTGTTATAAAATAAACTATTAAAAGTAAATCATAAATCAACACATCAATGTTTTTCCATAGCAGCGAAATTCGCCTCGAATATTATTTGTTTTATTGCCTCGAGTCAAACCAAATTAAAAGAGCAACACAATGAGTTGGCCTGTGATTCTCTCTGCCAAGCACGAGTTGAATCATCGTATAAAACAGAAAATAGCCAATCCTCTCCTCTGCCCAGACGATGATTACGCTCTTTTGATAGAGATTAATCACCCCCCACCCTTGCCTAATTTGGTTTATTCCAATTTTTGTGCAGGCGAGCATTTTTTCCCCCATCCTGCTAATCTCCTCAAACATTTTCAGGCGGACCGAAGGTATAGGCTGGTTTGAGTGATCAAGCTAAATTGCCTAAGAGGCCATTAATAGTTTATAGGGCCGGGCTGATGAAAGACAGACAGGAGGAGAAGAAGAAGGAGAGGAAAAGCTAATTAAATCAGTGTCGGGGGGTCGCCGGTGTCTTGGGCTGGCATGGTGGGCCGTAAAGATTACCATTATCACTTTCATTACCCTTGCTGATTGTTTAGAGGTGGGGAGGGTTTGGGGAGGGAGGGGCACCAAATTGCTTCGCCAACCCCATTTACAAACCTCTGACAATTTCCATTATCGCAAAGTTATGGCGCAGGGGGTGAGCGATTTCATTTCACAAACAATACTTGCCCACCCTCTGTTATATCATTGTCATGGTGTGTCTTATTTCTACATTACTAGACACATTATACAAACAGTTAGGACCACCTTTCATGTTGTTTTTGGTAATTTTAGATGATAATGCCTAAGTTGGTATTTCAGTCCATACAAAGGATTGGAAAGGTGTTGGATTGGATAAAAAGCCATTTATTTCTATGGACGTGGCTTTTTGTAGAAATGATAAAGCATTTAAAGACACTTCCTCAAACTGCAGTTGCAAAGATAGACAGACACTAGTGTAAAAACATTTTTTTTAAGCTGTATTTTTATTCATCGATAATCGAAATACCTAGCCAAAGCACTTACAATAAAAGCCAGCCTGAACAAAAATGGGTCCGCATATGAATCGGTGAATTACTATTTAAGATAAAGCAGCAGTACTAAGTTATACTTTAACCACACACACACACATTTCTGGTTCACATACTGGGCCGTTCCTCCTCTAGCTCAGCATGCATTGCTCCACATGTTTCCACATATATCTTCTTTAGTGAAAAAGCCATGGCTTCAGCCACCAGAGACTGAGGTACAGATATAGATAAATCACTTCTTTATATATCACATAAACCCAGAACAATGCTATGTATAATTAAAAAAACAAGTGTTATTAAAGTTTGAAGTGTAAGATTTGCCAATATAGATTCACATATGTCCCGCCATGCTTTCTAATCCCACTGCTTACCCACTGTTTGTCCAGCAATGTAATAACTGCAATGACATTGTTCCCACAGCAATCTGCTGTTCATTATTGGATGGCGGTGTGGGCTGGGCCTCTTGTAACTCGTTCTCGTCCACCCTTTCTTTTCCTGCCATGGATGAGTTTCTGCCAGCCTGATACTGGGTCGGCTCTACGAACGCACTAATGAGCTACGGAGACTGAGTGGCGCAGTGGGCTGTGCGTTGGTCATCGAAACCCGCCCCCGCTGCGTCAGGCCGTCGTGTCCTTGGGCAAGACACTTCACCGAATTTCCTCCTGTGGGTATACTGTCCACAGTAAATGACCGTTACATGTATGATATATGTGTAATGTGTACTTGTAAAGCTCCTTGATGACTTTGAAGTGTGAAGATGGGCGGAGTGGCGCAGTGGGCTGTGTGTTGATCATCAGATCAAGGGGGGGTTGGGGAACACCAGTTCGAAACCCCCCTCCGCTGCGTCTGTAAAGCCATTTTCTCCTGTGGGTATTGTCCACAGTACATGACCGTTACATGTATGATATATGTGTAATGTGTATTTGTAAAGTGCTTTGAGCATCTGGAAAAGCGCTATAATAAATGTAAGGAATTATTATTAATTTCTGAGTGAGCTGTGGCACGATCACCATGGAGACGCTTTGTGTGGAGGATGCCATCGCATATAGACCGGCATATTTTCAGTTTAGGGATCCATTACAATGGGAAGGCCATAAGTCTGTTAAACACCTGAACTTCTGAAAGAACATCCATAACATTTCTCTGTTTGCAATTTATATATATCAATATTCCAATTACTTGTATATAGACTATTCTGCATTTCTACCATATTATATTATATTTTATTTGTATTTTACTGTGTTATTGTGTTGCACTGTTGGAGGAGCCTGTGACCTAAGATGTTCATTGTCATATCTACACTGTAGCTATGAACGCATAACGATAAAAGCCTTGAAACTTGAATCTTGAAATGTCCAACATGCAGTATCGGAGGCAGAACTGGACTGATGATGATCATGACGGTGGTTTTTTGTCGAAAAGCTGATATTCCAACCTACTGTATATGGATTATCCCAAATGTAGCACTTGTAGGTATTTTAAGGATCTCATTGTTACTAAAGCTTAAAAAGAGAGCTGTGAAACATTCAGTGTCTTTGAAAACCGAGGATATGATAGGTCGATTATGATATAATACCGATACCACAATTTAACTGAAAAGGCCAATTCATGGATGGATGGAAATAGCATAGCATTAGCATGTGTTCAGATTACTGATTTACAAAGAGCAAACTGCAATATCTGATTGTGTTATAAAGCGTACATTTGACTTCCTGTGTCTGTATATCTTTGAGGTGTATACAAAGAATCATTGGTGATAACACAAAGTCGCTAAACTGCATCCTAATTGAAACTTAAAGCATATTGGAAGACATTTCAGGTTGAGGCAGCATTTATGTGTTTTGGACAGTAATGGAAACTTTCTCATTTTACTTTGCAGAATCTTTGAGAAACGTATGCAACATATTATTGGAAACATGACCAGTTGGCTGTGTGATCAGGATTTTATGAGATCGGCCATCATCTCCCAGCGCTGCAATGTTTCTGCTCCACTGTTCTGCTGCCAGGCCCGCAATGGAAACACAGAGGGTCCAAATACTGTGTGTGCTAAGATGTGCTCGGTTGCTTGTTTATGGTTCATTTTTATTTGTATGTGTATTTTATGAAGAAAGCGGTTTTTAACCCTGTTTGAAAGGTGTTACATAAATAAAGTTTATAAGATAAGATGGACCTGTATTAATCCCTGTGGGGAAATTCAGGAATTTAACAGCAATAGGGTAATAATGAAAAACAGGACAGCACATATTCACACAGACTTATACAATAAAGGATCAAATCAAATTATAAAATAACTATAACATATTAAATGAATTAAAATGAACATATATACATATTTTCAGGTATTTATTTCAATACCTATTTATCAATTTTTGTATTTGAAAGAAAATTGATTTACCTGCAGGTGTGTCGGACACACACACATGTCACACACACACAAATCCATGACCATGTTTGGTAAAAGTGTGTGTTTGTACATACTCAAACACGTAAATGCATAGCTGCCTTTGTGCATGCATGCCTTCCTGCATCTGTTTACATTCACAACACAATGGGGGCTAATCGGAAACATGGGACGGGTGGAGGGGGGCTTTTGGGAGTAGGTGTGGGTTTTTCTTTTTTGAGGGGGGACAGCACTCCAACATCTGCAGGTCTACTCCCACATTCAGGGAATTCCTTGAGAAATGTACACTATTTGTCTGAGCTGATGGGAAGGGGCGTGCGGGCGATGTGTGTGTAGACGTTGTGTGTATTTGTTCCCACTGATACACAGAGGAAATGAGTTTCGGTTGCAGAGAGGCAGCAGTGACGGAGGGGGGGGGGTCAGGGGGGGCTAGGATGGTTTTCATTTAGCTCTCTTTATGAGTCAGGACAAAGCTGGCCGGGTCAGAGAGGAGCTGCGTGCGAGGAGACGAGGGAGTTCACTTGTCTGCTTGATGTATGACAAATGCTTATAAGCTACGCAGGCAGAGGGGAATTGGATTCTTCCCTTCTCTCTGCGAGATGGCGATGACTTTTTTTTTGTAACTTTCTTTCCTCCCTCCAGGCAATGAGGTTATGGATTTGGACAGGTGTGAATACTGATGATGAATAGTAATGTTGTTAGCCTGAATGGAGCGCTGAGATTGATGGAGCGAGTTCTGCCTTTTGATTATGACGACTGCACGAGGATCGGCCGCCCCAGAGGGATTTTATGGGCCGTCATCTGGTGTAAATGACAAAATAAATGGCAAATCAATTCTGCAACTTGGAGTACATGTCCGCTTGATTTTACCTGTGTCACCCTCAATATGTTAAAGGTACATTCAGCACATATGAAACTAGGAGTAAGGATTTTATAAGGGGTAAAAAACGCACTTAAATGTACCAGCTCTAGTGTGGCCTGCAGAGGAATGATATTAATAACATTCTGTATCTTTGTCTAAGTGCTAAAAGCAACACTTGTTACGCGACTATTGAGATTGAATTTGCAGAATGTAAATATTTTAAGTTATTATTGTCTGTGCTCCTGTTCTCACGCTTACTATTATGTCTCAAGATTGAACCTGTATTTTTATTTAACTTGCAGACACATAAAGTACATGGTTCATGTGCTAAAAAAGACAGAGACACAGACAGAAATATACACTTCAGTTTGGTTTATATACATAAAGTACATCAATGCATATAATCATGCAATGTTAGATATACTGAATAGACCCCCAGATATTATTGTGAAAGTGTGA
This sequence comes from Champsocephalus esox, assembly GCA_036324585.1. Lineage (NCBI taxonomy): Eukaryota > Metazoa > Chordata > Actinopteri > Perciformes > Channichthyidae > Champsocephalus > Champsocephalus esox. The sequence goes on from CM070481.1 coordinate 36,284,269, forward strand.
ACACACACACACCATGAGGAAACATTTACAGACTCTACACAACAACAGTCTGAGGAAAGCTCTCAGAGTGGTACAAGATGAACATTTGGTCAAAACGATGTTCAGGGGAGTGAAAACTATCCCAGATATGATTTGCTCTAAAGCCTCACGGTGCCCCTCCTCTAACAACAGCAAACTCTGAGAACAACACGACTACGGTAATTTTCCACTGCCTCTGCCTCTGATCCTCCAACTCCTAGTGAGAGGAACCAGGTGGATATGAGTTTGATCAGTATGAAAAAGTCAAATAAATGCACTGCTGCTTTACAGTGACAATGACACTGTGTCCTTTTTGTCTACACGATAATGACAAGAGCGACACAAATAATGAATAATAATAACAGAAATAACCCACATTGTATGTATCTAAAACCTGATCCTTTGTGCCATAGAACAAAATATATTAATAATAATAATACAAATATTTTAAAAAATGAAGGCGCCTTTCATGACACCCTAGGACACCTTAACCAGTTTAGCACTGAGCCTGTTTTTCAGGTCTCTGGCTCGAAAATGACATTCCCAGAACAAACGACCATAACTTCCCTTCTAAAAGTGTTCACTTAATAATCTTTTTTCTCAAAGTAATGATAAACCTGTGAGTTGGATGTAGACCATTATATTTGTTAGTATTTGTTACTTATAGTGAAAACGACCCTTGGATGATGGTAAGGTAGACTAAAAGCTTTGAGAAATCCAAAGTACAACATGTAATAAGTACCCTGTATCAAGATTGATGCAAAAAACGTGACATTTGACATTTTTAAGAGAGGTTTAGCAAATACAACTCCACCTCTGCGGTGATTTGGGTGGAAATGGGGGTTTTACCGTTTATCTGGAATCCATTGGTCGACTTTGGTGATTGACATCTCTTTCTGACCAGAGCCAATAGAATTGAAGGGGAATCTCCCCACTCACACACAGTTTTGCATGAGAGTGAACCTATCTCTAGCTCTGGAAACGGAAAAGCAGGTTTATTGCTCATGGATTATCAGAAATCATTTCACAGGGACACAGACACATTGGATTAATCTATGGATTACCTTCAGCAGCGTTTTTATCGTTTTTATGCTATTAAAGACCACGTTTGACCAGACACAGATACAGGTGAGCCATGTTAGCGTTTTTAGCTACCTAGCGCCACATGTTTTGATGTCTGTTCTTGTTATTATCTCCGCGAGTTCGTATAATTGAGTGATAATGTCTACACCCATCGATTCTGTGTCACCTCACGATGTGAAATGATGGGTTGGATGTGCAGCAAAGATAAATAATAAGGTTTTGTGAGTGAATTTCGGTGCAGTAATCTGTTAGCATTTTTCGCTCGTTGCTAATTTAGAGGCTCAGGGTTAGCATTGTGGGTTTTATTTTGAAAACAAATATATATTGATCAGTTAGATGAGTTTCTTCCCGTTACATGGATATAAAAGAATCATAGTTTATTAAATGAACATGCCCTCAGACACTGTTTCCGGCAAGATGTTGCGGCAGTGCCCCGGTACCGGAGTCTCTCGGGCTTAACAGAATAAAATGTCTAATTCATTTTCTAAGCGGTACAAGCAACAGAACATGATCAAATCCAATTAAGAGCAATATCAGTGATACATCCGGTTGTTCCGTTATTACCATGAACACACACACTTTGATGTGCTCATGACTATAAAACAATACAATAGTGTGCAATAACCCTGCTTTGTTCAATATAGGCCTACCCTCTTTTTTACAATGTAGGCCTACTGATGTTATTATTGGCTGCTACTTCAATACTTGTATATGTTCAATTATTTTAAGTAATGTTGATATTTAGTTTTCGGGACTGTCCCCATTCCCTGCTGTGAGACAACTAAAGGCTTTTGGGTTCGGATTCTGATTAATCTTCTGTAACAACCGAAAGGGTTGCAACTGATCATTTTTGGAATTGCTGACAGGGACTGAAATATATTATAACAAAGATGTATCGTTCAACAACCATTTGACAGTTGAGATAACACTTTAAACGGACTGCTCTTTGTCTTCTGTCAACTGCTGGTTATCAACCAAGCTGCTGATTGGCTCTATGCCAAAATGTCACGCAATACTATAATGTTCTCAAAATAATTGCTCTTGTCTATTTGTTTTATTGATTTCATTTAAATTGAAATAGTAGTAGTTCAGAGTCCATTTATATTGATGATTGGATTTTTTTCATTGGGCAAGATCTTGGAATACTCTGGAAATTAAAATAAGTTGAAAATCTAACGTTTGCTATGAAAGGATTTGTCTACCCTATACATTTTAGTCTGGATTAATCCATAACCCTGTGTTATTTAATAGGTTGAAATGCATTTTAAATCCATGCAAATCAATCAAATGAATGAAGGATGTGCTGAGTGATAAATTAAGTTCTCATATGATCTTAACCAGGTTATTGGGTGGAAATATATTACAAATAATGGCATGACAACAAAGAAACCCAGATAAGGTAAACACAATCAATGGAATGTACCCATTGGACAAATTACCTCCTAAATATACCCAACACCTGTTATTTATTAGTGGGGGGGGTCAGAATTCAATTAGCAGACCTCCATCATGGCAGAGCTAACTCAAACCACACAAGGTCAGAGCAGTGTGTTTATCTCCAGCTGATGAAGTGTGGCTTGGTCTGGCTCTATGTTCCTCCCCAACAACAACAACCCTCAACCCCTGCTATCATCCGAGGCCTTTGACCCGCAGTGTTAGGGTTGGTCAACATCTGGTCGGAGGAATCCCTCGGGGCGCTGTGGAGAAGAGGGGGGGGGGTGCTGTTCCACATAATTCACACCTCCACAGACGAGGACTTTGAAGCTGGCATTTCAAAGAGCCGCCAATGTTTGTGTCGGGGGTCGGACAGTCAGAAATGAGCAAATGAAGCTCAGCGCAAGTTTTTGCCATCTCCTCATCAAATCCAGATCTTCATCATCCTCTTCATCACATCTCCTCATCAAATCCAGATCTTCATCATCCTCTTCATCACATCTCCTCATCAAATCCAGATCTTCATCATCCTCTTCATCACATCTCCTCATCAAATCCAGATCTTCATCATCCTCTTCATCACATCTCCTCATCAAATCCAGATCTTCATCATCCTCTTCATCACATCTCCTCATCAAATCCAGATCTTCATCATCCTCTTCATCATCAGTGTCTAGACCCCGGGGGGTTTCCTATATGCTCACAGCTGCATTTCCCCCTGTAGATAAACCAACCCAGTCTCACATAATACGTTGGTCTACGGGGCACAACGTAGTATATTCACACATAACCCTCTCAGGACGTGACATGGATATAATATGTGTTCCTAATAATTTCTAACGACCAGAGTCCATGTCACGTGATCGCAAACTTTCCCAGTGAGAAAAAAAAACGTGGCGGACACATACTTGCCAACCCTCCCGATTTTCGCAGGAGACTCCCGATTTCATTGCCCTCTCCCGGTTTCCTCCCGGGTCATATTTCTCCCGATTTCTCCCGATTTCTGACTAAATCAGATTTACTCAGGACTGTTTGCACTCAGACTTTAATACAGCTACACCATTGTTTGGTTTCCGTGGTTGGGCGTCTCTTTAGAAGCGTGCGCAACTGAAAGTCTGAGAGGGTGAGGAAGATAGTCACAGAAAACAGAACAAGAATCGACTACTCGACCCTCTGCTCACTCCTTTCCTGTAAAATACAGGTCCAGCCCACACATACGCTCCATCAAGGATGGTGCTACAGGCCACAAGACAGTGCACTTACAACTACAATAAGCATGTGTAGATGTTAATCTAATACAGCTCCGGCGATCCACTAACACGCGGTGGTTTTGAAATGCTCCCGATTTCTGAGGTCTCAAGGTTGGCAAGTATGCGGACACCCGATTTGTTTTTAGTCGAAAATCCTAAATTGTAGGACAGTGTTGCCGTTATAATGCTTTCTGATTACATTTCTAGCGAGAAGTCTATACTTTTAGAATCTACGTCCAGTGGATGTGTAGGATCCATAGTTTGATAGATATTACGAAGATTATGTGAGCTCCGTGTTTTTTTTTAACAAAATATTGTGTCCATGTCCTGAGAAGGTTATTTGTGAATATACGTTTTGCCCGTCGACCAACTTAGCTATTACACGTTTTTTCGGATATACGATTTCAGGATCGGGGTCTAATCGCCAAAGACTTAACATTTATCCTATGGCGTATTTGTCAATAAATGTTCTTTAATAAACCAAATTAAATTTCTCCTGATTGAGATGTTTATTGAGTTTCAGTGAAAAAAGACGGTTTAAAGACAGTATTTTATTTTACCCCTGGCTTTACATTTGAGACGAAGTGTTCTGAAAACAAAAACATGGAGTGTTGATTTTAATTGGTTTCAACTGGAAGATTGAATTATCTCAATCAGCAAGTTAAGAAAGATAGAATTGATAGGAAAGTTGTGGGTCTGATTTTGGAAAAGTGTACACACTGACACTGTAAGGGGTGCAGACAGCACTGTCTACATCAGGGGTGACCAACCTTTTTTGAACCAGGAGCTACTTTTAAAGTTGCCAGTCTGCCGAGATCTACCAGTCCAAATAGAGAGAGGGGGGGGGGCTGGGGTGCTAGCGAACTGTCAACTGGGTGGGAGCCTCGCTGCGGGGAAACGGCGGACCTCTGTCGGTGCAACTTCAATGATACCTTTTAAAAACATAAAAAATGAAGGGCGGTGGCGGCCGTCAGCGGATCGAGCCAGCCCTTGACGACCGGCTGTTCTGTGATTCTCCAGATTCTCCAGATGGCCAGTCCAGAGGGTGGAAAATACATACTGGAAGCTCAAAAAAAATACGTCCAACGGGTCAGTGTTCCCACGGGAAACAAAACTTAAAATATTAAATGAAACAATTTAACAATTTAACAAAACAATTTTTGCTTCTGCCATAATTGTGGTCTTGTGTGTGTGTGTGTGTGCGGACTGTCACTCCTGTTGACACGGACAACGTCAGCGAAATACTGCCCACTGCCCACCTGCCACGCCCCGACACATGGGGTCACGCCGGCCAATCACAAAGCTTTGATGCGTTCATGTGCATTATTCTGGCACAGGGAGATTATGTTATAGGATATTAACGATACAACAGAATATTGTTGTTCTATTTTTAGACACATTTCGCGATCGACCGGTTGGGCACCCCTGGTCTACATGCATTCAGATAATAATTAATTAAGGACTTAATTAATACAGAATGTTAAAGAAAGAATGAAATCAAATTCAAGAACCTTTAAGTGTCAAAGCCTTTTGGGTGCCATTCATTGTCTCCAAATGACTGACTTTGCAGGGATCCAGACAGAGACTGATGGAGTTGACCAAAATAAATAACATTTAGGGTTGGATGAATAGATTTGAAACTATTAGTGGAATACCTGAGTTTATAGTGAAATACGAAACCACACCAAGTTTTCCTTTTTATACATTTCATTCTTATTTAGCTTGCTTGTTTGTGTCTGATTCTGCTCACCTGTTCCCCATTCCCTAATCAGCTCACTAGTATATATACCGGTCCATTTCCAAGTGTTTGCTGCCAGATTATCTTGGTTTCATGAGCCTGAGCGGTCCAGTATTTCATACCGTAGCCTGCAGTACCTTATTCAACCCATGTTTTTGACCATTGCCTGTATTTTTCATCATAGTATGATTAATATAGCCTTTTACTCCAAGTAGAGACTTTGTCTTTCACATCGGAGTCTGTGAGTTTGGGTTTTTGTTCTTCCTTGAACTGTGACAGCAACTTCTTTGACTGAACCAATTACATGTTCTTTTGTTCTCATTTATTTTTACTAGGGATGCACCGAAAATTCGGCCACCGAAAATTATCGGCCGAAAATGGTTAAAAAGGCCCTTTCGGCTTTCGGCCGAAAGGGTTTTAGCACCGAAAAAAATCCCGAAAAAATATCACCGAAAAAATATCACCGAAAAAATATCACCGAATGTCAGAACAGGCAACCTAACGTGTTGTTGTGATGACGTAATAAAGACGCGCGCGCGACGCTGCGAGGCAGGGACCATGCTTACGGCTGGCTCACAGTCAACATGTCTGCCGCTTGGAGATACTTCACAATATCAGATAAAGAGTCGCGGATTGCGCTTTGCAAAACATGTTCAGCTGACATTTCTCGAGGGGGTGTAACTTCAAAGACTTTCAGCACTTCGGGATTACTCCATCACCTGAAATCTAAACACCCGGACCAATATACGGAGTATGATGAAATCACCAGTGCACAGAAAAAAAAGAAGAGGAACAGACTCATGGCTGATAAAGCAGAGAAGCTACTGTTCATTAAAAAGAACCTCCCACGTTTCCTTAATAAGTAGACAAGGCTGGCTTATCATAGGCTTATCATAAGCTTTCATTTGTAAATACTATAGTTACATTCATGTGGATTTATCCAGTTTGCACATTTGTATGCATGCACTTATAGGTGCATTTGTTGTTGTTGTTGTTGACACTATTTTGTTGTAGGCCTACTGGCCTAGATGTTTATGCTGTTGTAAAGCCCCTTGGAGAAAATAAATGTACAAATGTTCAAAAGTGCTGAATAAATGTTTTATGGACCCATAATAGTGATTATTATTTAAGTTATGTTTTGCCATAATCATGTCTATTTCCATAATCAGGTAGCTGAACAACATTGGTAAAAAATGTATACATTATATATATATATTTCTATTAATCATTTTCGGCCTTTCGGCATTCGGTTTTCGGCCAACTGTTTCCTATTTTCGGTATCGGTTTCGGCCAAGAATTTCCCATTCGGTGCACCCCTAATTTTTACCAAAGCCAACGTTCACCAATGTTAAATGTTGGACATATTTCGTAACACACTTTTGTTTTTTTACATAGAATATTCCCAAACAGTTAAAATATTTATTGTAAACGAGGTCCTGTTTGATCAAAGATAAGCAAGCAGAGAAGATCAGATAGACGCCAGCTTTTTCAACAGTTTTCAATTCAGACACATTTCAGTCAGCACCAACAAAGTGCTCCATTAACCAGCCTACTTCTTTTAAAGCACATTGAAAACCTTGTTTCACCTCTGTCAAACTGGCAGACGTTCAAACATGTTAAAGTCCTGTGAACGCTTTGGTGTGAATCTGGAAGGCAGGACGATTTAGAGGTTAAGAGGGGCTTTCCCTGCATGTGTGGGGTCACAAGTTCAAACTCCTTCCCTAGTCAATCTGTCCATTAACAGCCATGTCTTTGAGCGAGACGCTGAGCTCCTCCCTGAGAGTCTCGTCGGATAAGACTGGCAGCGAGATGTACTTTCCTGTGTCTTGTTAGCAGACAGCTTGACAGTGGCATCCGTCTCTACCAGTTCCACTCTGTCTCTTTTTTTGTTTTTACTCTCCTGCATGTATTTTCCCCGCGCCAGCAGCTGCAGAAAACCAGTTACTCTGAATGACAAGTCCCATCTGTGCAGCAGTACAGTGGCTTTTCGATGGCGCCATATGTTTTCCATATTTGCGCTCTGAATCAACACTGCGAGGCAAATTGTGTTTTTGTTTGAGATATTATGCAACACAAGCACATGCCGGGGATACAACAAGACCGTACAACCCCCTGCCTCCACTCACGTCTTAGAAAAATACAACTGGCTTTTGCATGGTTCACATTCCACACAAGAACACTTGGTAGCAGTTATACAATAACTGATTGAAGTCAGAAAGGCTGTTGCACCCAGACTTAACTCTTAGCACGTGAGACAACGACAATATTAGAGTAATTTACCGTAAGTGTTTGCTGTTTTGAAGTCAACAGTTGGCAAACAAAACAATATTTCACTCATTGGTGTTTTGCCGGGAAAAACTGTAAGCAATTATACGACTGGTGGTAGGTTGTTTTGCATGTTTTTTGGGATATTACACACACACACATATGTAATGGAGAAACATCACATCGCCAACGCATGGGTTTTAAACGACTGCTAAATCTTGTGAAATGGTTTTCCATGAGATTTTGTTCGTGAAGCCTTAACCAAGTTAGATCCTAAGAAACCGGCTGGCCCGGACAACGTAGAACCTTTCTATTTAAAGATAGCTGCAGATTTTGATTGCTCCTCCTCCTCTCACTACTCTTTTTAACCTCTCCCTCAGCACAAATGCAATTCCAAAAGTATGGAAGTCAGCTTATGTCCTGCCTTTACTAAAAGGAAGGGAGGCAACTATTTTAAATAATTATAGGCCAATCTCTAAATTGTCAGTTCTGGCGAAGGTGCTCGAACGTCTAGTGAGTGAACAAGTAAAGGAGTTTTTATGTATAAATGATATCCTGTCTGAAACATCAGTCAGGCTTCAGAAAACAACACAGCACCATCACTGCCACGATGAAAGTGGTGATGTGACATTACGAGTATTTTAGATAATAAGCAGAGTTGTGCAGCTCTGTTTATTGACCTTTCCAAAGCGTTTGACACCCGTCGATCATCGCATCTTAAAGCAGAGGCTACTCAGTATTGGCATATCCAGCCATGCAGTGGGGTGGTTTGTGAACTACCTCTCTGAAAGGTCCCAATGTGTTCACTTTGATGGGCTGTCTTCTGAATGGTTAAACATTGCTAATGGTGTTCCTCAAGGTTCTGTTTTAGGTCCACTTTTATTCTCCATATATATCAACAGTGTAGGTGAAAATGTGGATGAAGCTACTTTATATTTTGATGCAGATGATACCGTGATGTACTGTGCAGGTCCCTCCATTCAGGAGGCTGGTGTTAAATTACAGGCTGTTTTTCACACTATTCAGACTCAGCTCTCTGAACTAAAGCTTCTTTTGAATGTTGATCAAACCAAGGTAATGCTATTTTCTAAAGCTAAAAAGACACCAGAGCCTGTTTTGGATATTGTTACTATGCAAGGAATACAACTTGAAGTGGTTACCTGTTATAAATACCTTGGTATCTGTTTTGATGATTGTCTTACTTTTAAACTTCATGTCAATAACCTGCTTAAAAAGCTGAGGGTTAGACTTGGTTTCTTTTTCAGAAACAAGTCCTGTTTCTCGCTTGAGGCCAGGAAAAGGCTCTGTGACCTTTTTATCTGTGCTGGACTATGGTGATCTGATCTATATGAATGCACCTGCCCATTGCCTGAACAAGTTAGATGCTGCGTATCACAGTGCACAGAGATTTGTCACAAATTGTAAAGCACTTACGGCCCGTCCACACTACAGCTTGGACAGCTTCAAAAACGGTTTCCAACGCGTCTGCCCATTCACTTTGAATGGGGTGATGTCACGTTGCCTCGCTTTTCGCCGAACTGAATTGTGGGTAGCATAGCGGTCCGTCTCCGGCGTCAGAAGTTGAATGTTCAACTTCTGACGCCGGAGACGCCGGAGTAGCCAATCAAATCCCGTTTGACAGCTCAAGCCGTAGCCAATCAAACCGCGTCTTAGCTGGGAGAGATATCCCGCCGTTCATTTCTATATTTAAAAAAAAATGGAGGAGAAGATAATTATCGCCGTAGCAAATCACCCGGTTTTGTATGACCAGACCCTCTTCACCTACCGGGATACAAACCGGAAGAACCAGGCATGGAGGGAGGTGGCAGAGACAGCTGGTGAAACTGGTAGGTTTTCGCCTGTTTGGGGAGTTTATATATATATATATTGCTCGCATAAAATCCCCGGGGTTTTTCCTTTGTTTGTCGGGGGCGGGAGATTCATGTGATTGGTTGTTGGTCGCGGTGCTCGAATAAAATCACCAAGCTTTTTTTTAAGCTGTAGTCTGGACGGGCCGTTACTCATCACTGTACACTGTATACCAAGGCAGGGTTGCCATCACTTACTGTAAAGAGGCTCAGGCATTGGTACACGTTTATCTATAAAGCTTTGTTGGGTAAACTCCCGTATTGTATCTGCTCTCTGATCACACAGAGAGTTGCAAGCAGCTATTGTCTGAGGTCACATGATGTGGTCTTGTTAGATGTGCCAAGAGCAAGGACTGTCTTAGGTAAGACAGCTTTTATGCGCAGCTCCACTTGCTTGGAACAATCTTCAGCAAGAATTGAAACTGAGCGATCTCATTCCTCTGCATGTTTTTAAAGCTAGGGTAAATGAAATGCTTGCTGATACAATGGGCACTTGTAAATGTCTATAACTATGTATCCTGTACATATAATGTATAATGTCCTTTATTATTTTATGTTTCATGTGGAACCTATATGCTGCAGGTCTCCCTTTAAAAAGATATCTATGATCTCAATGGGACCAATCTGGTTAAATAAAGGTTTGAAATTAAATGAAAATTAGATTTTGGATCCTGGATGCAGAGATTTCCATTCTGCCCCTCTATCACAACTAAATGAAAAGAGATATTAAATTAAAATAGATAAAAGTCAAAAGTGTGAAGCTTAAACACCTGAAAGAAATGATGGGAAAGTGTTTCAAGAACCAACACCTTGGCCCTCCTGGTGCATTGTGGGTTATTTTGATTGCCACTCTATTTATCTTTTGTCTTTCCTTGGTAGAACCGTCTCAGATCTTTCTTCTCTGCCTGTAAATTAAGTCAACACTTGGCATCAGAACAAATATTGTGCAAGTTCTGCAGAATACTCACGCGAGATGAGATTCCTGACCCAGATTTCCTTGTTTCTTTTACGAAAATAGTGATGTGTTTTCTTTTATTTTCGCAAGAAAGGTGTGGGAGAGGGATGGAGCGCATGATGCAAAATGCAGGCATGATGGTGTCTGGCCAAAAGAGGGAGGTGCAAAGTTGAGCAATTGTGTGTGAGATTAGGGCTCAGCCAAAATGTGTCAAACTGTAGAGGATTTCATCTGCACTGTTCTAACCTGCTGGAGGTGTGTTATGTAACACACACACACATACGCTCACCTGACCCTGCTCTCGGAAAGAAAATGTCCACTCAATTTCTTCCTGGGGTCTTTGGGGAAGAGCTTAGACAGAAGGGTAATATGTGTTTGCAATTGGCCAGAGGGGAGACAAACAGGAGAAACAGAAAGGGAGAAACCCTTGGGAGGGACTCAAGGGTTCTGTAATCGTCTGGTTGTGGCTTCCCAAAGCAGATCCGTTTATCAAAATCTGTTGTAGTGATGTTGAAATAACTTGGCTTTTGAACAATGAATGGCAAAAAGCCACGCTCACGCAATGCAAAACACTGTGAGAATCCCACTTTAGAATCATTAAGTCTTTTGTTAATACATGTCTGGACGACATAAATCTGCTTTTAATCGGCAGGAACCTTTCCAAATGTTTTATTTGTATGACTTACTCAACATTTACCCATACTTAACCGAATCAGCTGCCAATATTTCCCAATACAAAACATGATTATCTATTTAAAGTTTTAAAACGGTTGCATGGAGGTATTTGAAATCCAATATAATGAAACAAAGTGTCCCGCCTTTGCCTCGATGAGTAACCCTAACCCTAGCTAAATTGTATTTGCTAATAGACACTAAAAACAAAGTTCATCAACAAATGATCATGGTGCCAGATAGAGACAGAGAACATACCGTACTTTTCGGACTATAAGCCGCGACTTTTTTCCCCATTTTTTTTGTACGGCTAACGGCCACTAGGGGACCTCCTACATCTATTGATTTTACAGGTAACATTAACCACCTTTAATGCTATGGGCTCTAGGACCGGTCCGTGCCCGCCACCTCTAAGCGGCGGGGTCCAGCGGGAAAAGCTGGAGGCCGGAAAAGAGTGAGACAGGTAGCACGCCAAAGTAAAAGTGGAACCAAGAGACAGAACGAGAGCAAGACAGACGGACAATTTAGCTGCTGCGGCTTATATGCAGGTGCGCTTTATTGTCCGAAAAGTACGGTAATGACAATTTATCTTGAAGGTATCTTGAGTGTCTCAACCAAATTTCCTGGCAATCCATCCAAATGTTGTCAACCAAACGTTCGGTGCAACGGGTCAAAGGTGGGGTAGGTCATTTTGGAGAAACCAGCTCGAGTGCGCTAGAATTAGAAAATACACAGCCAGAACACATCTGCCCCTTCCTCACAGAGCCCCTCCTCCAACACACACGAACGTGCACATGACCAATGAGGGCACGAGATAAGTTTGTGCCCCAGATGGAAGGCTGACAGGCAGGTAGGCCATCCAGTTACTTTAGCCGGCTCAGATGATTGGTCAAGCTTTTTACAGCGCCACGGCTTCCACAGATGACATTTTTAATGGATTTTGTGTCAAAGCATTTAATGTATTCATTGCTATCAGGATGTTAAGTGTTTCTGAAATAAATTACATACCCCACGTTTAAGTCAGAAACTCAAACAATGCAATTGATCATTAAAACCAGACCTGTTGGATTTATCCTCTGGTGAACTTGAATGTCTTTACCGAATGGAAGTGCAATCAATCTAATAGTTTAATATGATATTCACCTTGGACCACCTGCAAAGCTTTGGAAAGCTTGTTAATGTAGATTTCTGTAAAAGGTCAAATCCAAAATCAATGAGGTACAATGTTCTGGTTAAAAGTAAGTAATGTGGTTTGTTGAGGTTTAAAGAACTGCATTCAATGAAAATACATGCAGTTCTCTTCATAGTGTTTCAATCAAATATGGAGACATCTTGTAATCAACTGTTAAATATGGGATGATTCATCTTATGTATTGTTATAAATGTTAAATCAACAGTAAATCTCAAACTGCAAATTGTCTAAAATCTGTTTTTTATTTATTTGAACTTCAATCATGCTGCAAGTCTACCAACACCCACTGACGTCACTGCAGATGTTTGACAGTTAACGTTAAACAGCTGCTGTGACATCACTGTTTTCTTGTAAAGTACTCTTCACAATCACTTTGTACCATCTGTATTCTCGTAAACTGTACGGTTTTAGAGCGTGATTTACAGATGTCTTGCACTAGAGACCTGATACAGCTACAATGACTATTGAATACACCAATTGATCGAAGAGAAGAGAACGCTGTTTGGCCGATAGCTGCAAAGTAAATCCAGGCTCGCAGCAGCCCCAATAACAAATACGCTTTATATCCATCCCACAGTCGCATTACAGTTCTAATGACCCAGACCCACGCAGTCTTAATCCTTCATGCTTTGCCGCTGGATATTTCTTAGATCAGTTACCAGTCAGCTTCAGGTTGTTCCAGATCCACAGTATCGTTTGACCTTCATCAGAAGTGACCTCCATTATAGTTAACCTCATTCCCCCGAGCACGCTGTTAAACTCCTGACCTTTACTCTGCTGTGTGCAACTGATGAACAAATGTGAAGTGGTGAACCGGAGTGTACAATCTTTTTTCAATCTGCAACATACATGTCTGTCAGCCAAAGCTGATCCATGTTGTATCAGAGATTTCAATCAATCAATGTTTATTTATACAGCCCAATATCACAAATGTTACAAATGTCCCAGTGGACTTCACAGTGTGTACAGAATATCAGTATGACAATACGACACCCTCCGATTTGAACCTTATGTGGAGGCGGTTTGCAAAGCCATTTATACTGTGTGTTATGAAAGTAGTTGCGATCTTTTTCTGTGTTTTATAGAATGGCAAATCTATTATCAAGTGGTTTCGGACTGTAGGCCATATAAAGCATTTCGATTTCATGTTGGGTCCTTGGAAACTGAGAAGGGCATTTCTTACTATCTGAGTACAAACTCAGCAGTTCACATATGTACTGATAGCCCTAACCCAGGGGTCTGCAAGCTTTGACCAAAAGAGCCATTTTGCCCCCTTTTCCAACACTTATTTTTGTCTGGAGCCGCAAAACACATTTGATAGCTTGATAGCTTATAAAGTTGTATATATTGTTACATCATAGACAAAAACTATAGTTTTTTCGCATGTATTATGCATTACATTATAGACAACTTTTTACCTCTAATAATAAACAAATAACTCTTACATACACAGGCCTACTTTAAATTAAATTAAACACAGCACTTGGGGAGTCCTTTAGCTGCACCCTAAAAAGAGTTAAGTGATTGAATTATGACTGAAGATCGTCAGCCGTCTTCCTCTTCCGTTTTTTTTCCGATACGTAAAGGCTGCAGCACCTTTGACAACTCAAATCGTTTGCTGTGAAAGCAGACGACTCTAACCACGCAGAATTAAAACCCTCTGTGTTCCTCCGATACTTTTATTTTCTTTGATTTATCCATAGTTCGCTCATCGAGCCGGGGGTCAGGTTATTCGCCTGCAAGAAAAGGCGCTGGCACGGGACCGTAGCAGGATGTGACGCATATTTTAGTTGAGCTAATTAAAACCGTTTTTTTTTATGTGTCACAGTATCACCTCAAAATACAACATACGAAACATTTTCAACCGTGCAACAAAATATAAATAGTCCTACAAATACTTTTATTTTATTTCCTTCTTATTTTTGTCTAAGCTCAAGGGAGCCAGAGCAGAGGGCTCAAAGAGCAGCATGCGGCTCGAGAGCCACGGGTTGCAGACGCCTGCCCTAACTCTATCCCTAAACATCAATATACCCAAAGTGATGCACATTTGTATTTGCTTTGCTCACATAAACATTGGAATATCATTGAATACAAAAAGAGAAAAATGCCATCAGGCAGTAATATAACCACAACAATAGAACATCAACTTAAGACAAGAAAAAAACACGAGACACAAAGAAAATTAAGCAAAGGCAAAATGTAACAGAAATATTTTTCCCAGTGACGAAATAATTGGTGGTGAAGTGGCCTCCGTTACATGGTCGTCCTCCGATTGGCCGGTTGGTAGTTCAATCTCCATCCCCTGCGGTCAAAATGTTGAAGGCAAGATATATTTTGCCCCAAATTCCTCCTGAAATGAAGATCAACTGTGTGTGAATGATAGTTTCCCTGAGCAGGTATGGCAGCCGTTTCCTTGAGTGTGAATGGGTTAATACTGACTTGTTTGAGGCACTTTGAGGGTTGAGTAAAGACTGGAAAAGTGCTACAATCCACTTACCGTTGGTTCCAAACAAAAATGAAAATTCCCCTGAGATTGTTTCCTGAAGATAATACTCTCTACAACCAGTTGCGTTTTCTCCTGGAGGCCAAGGGAAGCCAGGCTCCCCTGTTTTTTCGGATTGTAGTGATAATTTTAATAAATAAATAAAAACACTTTGTTTAGTTTTGGAAATTCTTTGCTGTGTGTTGCTGCCGGCCCGTCTCTCCCCCATTCTCATTGAGTATTTTACAAATAGTGAAACAGCGCCCCTCTAGATGTTATGGTGAAACAGTAGATTGCACTCTCTGCTGCGAGAGGAGGCAAGCCGAATCTGGCTTCCCTTGGTGAAAAAAAATGGAGGGATTGACCAATCAGATGAGGCCCACGTGATGCCCCTGCCAACCTGTGATTGGTCAGGGCCATGCCAGGGGAAGCCAGAGGCGGCTGGCTTCCCTTGCCTCACAATCCAATCAAATCGCATCAACTTAGTGTTGCAGTGACGCGTCCTAAAACCCGGAAGTAAGCTGCGCTCGGTTTCCCTCGACAGAAAGCAATGGGCATTTCTCCATAGGATTTAGGAAAATAGCTCGAAATAAGGTCAGTGGAAAACGAACCTGTTAGATAAATGCACGTTGTGTTCAGTCGGATAATATCCACATGTCTACCCTACTTTTATAATTTTAGAATCATAAATCTAATCGATAGAAGATAGATAGCGTCACTGCACCACTCTCACCGCCGTTAGAAAGTAGCAAGCAACTGAAGCAAGTGCAATTATGGAGGGTGGAGATTTGGAGTGTTTAATCAAAAATAATTGTACTAAACTTCCGCTACAGCAGCAACAACAAATAAAATCTGATGACAGGCCGATGCCCAAACTGGAGCTGTGTACAGCTAGGAAAAAAGGAGCGAATCGGACGTAAAACGTTAAAGGTCTCCTGATTTAGTTTGTGAATGAATGCTTATTAGAGTTTCGTCTGGAGAGTGCGTGCGGACCTGTCGGTTAGATAACAGGCGTGTGTAAGTCCTGCATCTGTATGATACAAATGTGTGTAAAATGATACCGGGTGCTGTCATCACTCATCTGGTTACGTTATTACATTGACCACCACACCCCGACCCAAAAGAAAGGACGTATTATTGGCTTCCCCTAATTTTTTTCCCCACGCCACGCTACTGTATACAACACTCTCACATCATTCAAACAATCCCTCAAAACTCACCTTTTCACCCTTACCTTCAATTCCTACGAACCCCTCGCCCTTATTCCACCTTGCTTAGCACTTTTTATTTTTTTTACTTCTCTTGTTATTTTGTTTTACTTGCTTCGAAAGCGCTTTGATCACCAGGAAAAGTGTTATATAAATGTATGTATTATTATAGTATATTCTGAGTGTGGGTTCATATCAGTGTTCAATGTAGCAATTAGAATATTACATGTCAGAGGATCAGGAATGTGTATTGTGGCGTTTCCATCGAGACGGTGAGACACGAGCTGAAGCTTGGCAGTGATTCAGTCAGACGGGGAAATAGATCACAAAGTGAGTGACACCTGAGTCGGTGCACATCTGGTTTCAGGAGGGAACTTTCTCCCAGGGCCACACATGGTTTTCATCGGGACTACAAGCTGCAGGGCTGACCCTCGCCTGTAAGGAGAAATCCAGAGGCCCCAACCCCTGCTGGAGGCCTCCACTTGACCCACTTTCAGCGCTGATCGTTTTTCTCCTCGGTTCAGTGGCTGACTGGGCTCACCCTGGGTTGCTGTAATGTCAGCGGGGGCATCGTGCTGTAATATCGATTTGATTCGGAGCTAATTATGCAACTGCAGAGCTACATAACCGGCCATCTGCTTCTACCAAAAGAGGAATTAACCCTCTGCAGCATCAGTGGAAACGTACAGCAGCTTTGCAAACTAGATCAAAATGACTTTGAGGAACACATCTGGAAAGATAATGGTATTATCGTCCCGTCCTGTTTTAAAACATGGTAGAGCTCAGGAAAGCCAGTTAGTTTAAGTCAGATCAAAGGTTTTGATAATGGTTACGTTAACAAAGGATGAAAAGGGCTATCGTTGGTAAACCACGTGCAAAAACCCCAATATATCAATTTACTCATTTCTTTCTAACCTATAGCCATGGGTTTGAGGACATCTCATGCTCTTATTCAATTTAAATACATGATACTTTTCTCACAAAAATCTATGTAACCCAGAAGGAGAGTTACTCTATTTTATTTTGGATTGCCAACAAGTACATCGAAATGAATTGTATCTGTGTTGAAACATATGCAGAGTCAGGTTGTTAAGTTGCTCGGGTAATTTGCAGAATAATTAATGATACATGTGGGAACTTCCTCTTGAGGAACAACAGCCGGGGGCACAGTTTCCTGGAGTATTATCATCTCCGTGACGTTGCTAGATCTCGTTTTGCACACAGCTGTGCTCTCCAGAGTTTTGGATGAATTGATTGAACACCTCATTCTTTTTCAATTTGTATGACACATTTTGTATTATATATAAGACCACAGCCAAGAGTTAAAGGGGCCCTATTCTGCTAATTTCAGGTGTATATCAGTATGTAGTGTCTCTACTTTAAAGAGTCCTCTCCTGCTGATGTGCAGGTGTATATCAGTATGTAGTGTCTCTACTTTAAAGAGTCCTCTCCTGCTGATGTTCAGGTGTATATCAGTATGTAGTGTCTCTACTTTAAAGAGTCCTCTCCTGCTGATCTTCAGGTGTATATCAGTATGTAGTGTCTCTACTTTAAAGAGTCCTCTCCTGCTGATTTTCAGGTGTATATCAGTATGAAGTGTCTCTACTTTAAAGAGTCCTCTGCTGCTGATGTTCAGGTGTATATCAGTATGTACAGTAGTGTCTCTACTTTAAAGAGTCCTCTCCTGCTGATCTTCAGGTGTATATCAGTATGTAGTGTCTCTACTTTAAAGAGTCCTCTCCTGCTGATGTTCAGGTGTATATCAGTATGTAGTGTCTCTACTTTAAAGAGTCCTCTCATGCTGATGTTCAGGTGTACATCAGTATGTAGTGTCTCTACTTTAAAGAGTCCTCTCCTGCTGATGTTCAGGTGTATATCAGTATGTAGTGTCTCTACTTTAAAGAGTCCTCTCCTGCTGATGTTCAGGTGTATATCAGTATGTAGTGTCTCTACTTTAAAGAGTCCTCTCCTGCTGATGTTCAGGTGTATATCAGTATGTAGTGTCTCTACTTTAAAGAGTCCTCTCCTGCTGATGTGCAGGTGTATATCAGTATGTAGTGTCTCTACTTTAAAGAGTCCTCTCCTGCTGATGTCCAGGTGTATATCAGTATGTAGTGTCTCTACTTTAAAGAGTCCTCTCCTGCTGATGTTCAGGTGTATATCAGTATGTAGTGTCTCTACTTTAAAGAGTCCTCTCCAGCTGATGTTCAGGTGTATATCAGTATGTAGTGTCTCTACTTTAAAGAGTCCTCTCCTGCTGATGTGCAGGTGTATATCAGTATGTAGTGTCTCTACTTTAAAGAGTCCTCTCCTGCTGATGTTCAGGTGTATATCAGTATGTAGTGTCTCTACTTTAAAGAGTCCTCTCCTGTTGATGTTCAGGTGTACATCAGTATGTAGTGTCTCTACTTTAAAGAGTCCTCTCCTGCTGATGTTCAGGTGTATATCAGTATGTAGTGTCTCTACTTTAAAGAGTCCTCTCCTGCTGATGTTCAGGTGTATTTCAGTATGTAGTGTCTCTACTTTAAAGAGTCCTCTCCTGCTGATGTTCAGGTGTATATCAGTATGTAGTGTCTCTACTTTAAAGAGTCCTCTCCTGCTGATGTTCAGGTGTATATCAGTATGTAGTGTCTCTACTTTAAAGAGTCCTCTCCTGCTGATGTTCAGGTGTATATCAGTATGTAGTGTCTCTACTTTAAAGAGTCCTCTCCTGCTGATGTGCAGGTGTATATCAGTATGTAGTGTCTCTACTTTAAAGAGTCCTCTCCTGCTGATGTCCAGGTGTATATCAGTATGTAGTGTCTCTACTTTAAAGAGTCCTCTCCTGCTGATGTTCAGGTGTATATCAGTATGTAGTGTCTCTACTTTAAAGAGTCCTCTCCTGCTGATGTTCAGGTGTATATCAGTATGTAGTGTCTCTACTTTAAAGAGTCCTCTCCTGCTGATGTGCAGGTGTATATCAGTATGTAGTGTCTCTACTTTAAAGAGTCCTCTCCTGCTGATGTTCAGGTGTATATCAGTATGTAGTGTCTCTACTTTAAAGAGTCCTCTCCTGTTGATGTTCAGGTGTACATCAGTATGTAGTGTCTCTACTTTAAAGAGTCCTCTCCTGCTGATGTTCAGGTGTATATCAGTATGTAGTGTCTCTACTTTAAAGAGTCCTCTCCTGCTGATGTTCAGGTGTATTTCAGTATGTAGTGTCTCTACTTTAAAGAGTCCTCTCCTGCTGATGTTCAGGTGTATTTCAGTATGTAGTGTCTCTACATGTCTCCATGCTTTAATGTTCTCATACTGCCTGTGCTGCAGCACCTATTTTCACCCTCTGTCTGAAACCAGAGCCCAGTCTGCTCTGATTGGTTAGCGGGCCGGCTCTGTTGTGATTGGTCAACAACTTAGAGATGTCCCGCCCCTTGGTCTATCACGTACAATATGTTGGAGCGCCAGCCAATAGAAGCGTGAGTGTTACAAAGAGAAGTCACTACGTTCTAGAAGTAAACAAATGAATCCAATGGAGGTGTTTCAGGGCAGGGGAGGGAGGGTAGGAGGGGATGCTGTTACGGTGTGTGAAGCAAGTAGGACCCAAATGCAGATTAAAGTCAAAATAATTCCTTTATTTCAAGGCTATATATACACAGACAGAACACTCACCGAGGACAAGCCAAATCACAAGACAACCCGACAAAGAGAGACAGAAAACCCAGAACTTAAATACACCCAGGACTAATCACATAAACACGAGACAGGTGAGGAGAAAACACATAGGTACCAGGTGAACACAATTGGGTAATCAGAGAGGGAAACCGACAGAAAGCAAACAGGCAGGAAACGGGGGTGAACACTTTACAAAATAAGAAACCCAAAGATAGAAAAGAACAGGAAAAATACAAACACAGACAAATCCTAACAGATGCAGGGATTTTAGCCTTTGCAGAACATGTACAAAAACCTATATAACACACCATAGGAAAGAGATACCACAACAAGCAGTATTGGGCCCCTTTAACAACATCCTCAGGGAACATGAGACTGATATGAATCTTCTCATTTCACAAATGGAAAGAAGGCAAATGAGCATGCTGTATATCACAAAAGGTTGAACTATTTCTTTCAAATTAAGTCAAATACGGTATCAGCAAAATGGCGACATTACAAATGGAAACATTACAAAGCTAAATAAACTTGACTTAACAAAATATGTGTTTTCTCTTGGCTGTGTACTGCCGAAGCAAACATGTGTGGCTCTGCAACCAGTCTAAGAAGAACCCAACACAATCCCTTCTCTAAACTTCCTTATTGACTGTTTTCCACGAGCATTATTGTGATGGATAAACAAGCAATTATTAGGTCTGAGATATATGTGTGGGAGCCGAAAACATTACCCGGCTTGGAAAGAGAAAAAAGACCGGAAATGTTGCTGAGCAGCAGAAATTATACCTCTCTCTTCAACAGCTCCAAAGATCTATGAGCAATTTGTCCCCCCTGCTAAGCTTAAGCCTGGCTGTTTGTCGTAACTTGCCACTGAATAAAATTACCGTTAATGTATGAGTCCTATGTGTCATCAGTTTAGTTTGTGTGGTCCTTCCAAGCTGCTCAAATACAAGATCTACGGCTAAAGGTTGTACTTATCCAAATCGCAGTGACAATGATTAATCCACTTACTGTTTTACTGTTGACATCGACAACACACACACACACACACACACACACCAATGCTTTTCTACAGCTTGACTGTTCAATTGCATGAATAAGTTGGCTGAAATGTTGCAACCCTGAAATCATTCAGATATTTTATCAAATGCAGAGTGTTTTTCCCCTTTTTACGACAACATCACATGAGTTCTTTTGGCACATTGGGAATGTTGTGGCAATGAAGACATGCCCCTCTAAAAGATACAAAGAGTGGTTCATTACAGCATCTTTTTTGGATTCCCGAAGCAGTTGTTTCTCGTTGCTCGCACATTTGGGTTCATTTTAGCTGGATGCCTTCAGACCAGTGGCGGTTCTAGACCAATTTGACTGGGGGGGGCCACTGGGGGGGGCAGTTATTTTCTGAGGAGGAGAACAATAAATGCAGGACGAAAAAGAGAACTCGACAGTATGAAGTAATTGCGCATAAGAAAACAATGCAATACAGTTATTGGTATTTGTTTCAGTACACTTATTTATTTCAGATAGATCTTATAGTTATTACTGTTAGCTTCAGCTTAAGTTATAGTGAAATGTTTGCACTAACACCATATTTATATAAAAATAAAGGCAATGAACAGTTACATCTCTACTTTACATAGTCTGCACAATCTCACATTACAGCAACAGAATCCTGCGGTCTTTGGCAAACCGAGTACCAGAAAATATACATTAAAACAAATTAAAAAAAACCTTTTCATTGTTAGGGGGGCCACAGGGGGGCCAGAGGTCAGTGTTAGGGGGCACTGGCCCCCCCTAGAACCGCCCCTGCATTCCTTTAGGAGAGAGACCTTTCCAAACAACACAATGTTCTGAAATATATTGAATTCACTGCAATAAGAGACCAGACCAGAACCACAGTCTCGCATAAAGTTGTTCAAATACTAAACCTACAATAGTATATAATATAAATTCAGCCATGAGCCTGTTTTTCAGGTCTCAGGCTCGAAAATGCCATTCCCAGAACAAATGACTATAACTTCTAAAAGGGGTACATTAATAATCTCTTTTCTCAAAGAAAGGATAAACCTGTGGATGTAGAAAAGTCAGTCAATTTTTTTACTTTAAATTAAATTCAGATTGGCCGACAGAGAGGTCACTGAGACGCTGTCACATCACATCAGTAAACAGCACACAGCACACTGATGTTTAGCAGGTCTGCTGCTTCAAACCAGAGGAAAGTAAACAAAGCAAACAGAGACAAGATGTGAGGTCGGTGAGTCCAGCCTCGTCTGGTCACAGAGGTCGCTCTCTGCTGTTCACCAGACGGTTTGGATTTTGATTTGAAGATGTTTGTAACACCTCTGAAAGGAAAGTACTCACATTCACACACTCACATTTCACTCTGAGAACCACTTTGTATTCTATGTCTGCATCGTTGTTGGATTCCATCACCGCTGAAGGCTTTATTTTAAAAATGTCAGAGAAATGCAGCACTTACACACCGGAGGGAATAGTGTTGAATAGTGTGTCTTAACTTGTGTAGGAGAGACATCCAATGTGTGTGTGTGTGTGTGTGTGTCAGACTGTCTGTGGGTGTGTCTGCTCTGATTAGATGATGTCACTCAGGTGTGTGGCCCTAATCTGCCCAGCAACACCATGGTTACCAACTGCAGTCCCATTCAGAATGCATTGAGGTTTATCTCTGACAATTTTGCCTCCTGTTAAAAAACGATGGCTCCTATCAAAAATATGTATTTCCCTGAGCATTGGAGAGCCCTGATAAACTATCTCTGTGATGTGTGTGTGTGTGTGTGTGTGTGTGTGTGTGTGTGTGTGTGTGTGTGTGTGTGTGTGTGTGTGTGTGTGTGTGTGTGTGTGTGTGTGTTTTGTGTGTAAAATGTGGAGATGGCAGCAGTTTGTCTGAAGAAAGATCCGGACAAATCTAACATGGGACAAACATCAGTTTGATATGACGAGGGGCATCGAGCAGGCCTGACTACATTTGCTACTAAAATATTTTTAAATGATTTGAATAGAGTGTATATTTTTTACTTTAGAGCCATTTTAAAGGTCCCATGTCATGCTTGAAGGTTTTTATGCATGTAAACGGTCTGCAGAGTAAAAACCCTCAAAGTACACCCTGTGGCGAGTGAAACTCTAACACAGAGAAGACCTCCCCAAAACGCCTCGTTGGAGATACGTCACTGTCCATTTGATTATTCCGGGTACATCATGATGTCATGTCGTCCCCGGAACTAAATGGACCAATCCATGGAGCCGCTACGTTAAGCTCCCGCTGATTGGTCCAAATTGACCAATCCACGGACTTCCTCACACACTCAGTGCAGGCAGCTCAGCTGATCTCTCC
The DNA here is from genome assembly GCA_036324585.1 of Champsocephalus esox. Classification (NCBI taxonomy): domain Eukaryota; kingdom Metazoa; phylum Chordata; class Actinopteri; order Perciformes; family Channichthyidae; genus Champsocephalus; species Champsocephalus esox. The sequence continues at coordinate 36,307,431 of CM070481.1, forward strand.
TCCCTGGCTGCAGGCTGAAAACAGACAGTTGGGATCGCGGCGACATTCTCTCTGCAGACCCATCCTCGCAGCGTCTATCAACCTTTCTCTTACTCGATATCAAGCCACACTTATTGTTTTTACTTCGGCTGTGACTTTGTGTGTGCTCGGGGTGAGTTTGCCTGTGTTTCGCTGTGTATCGCTAAACAAGGAAATCACACCTCCACGGAGCTCAGCGCGATTCACAACGTCCCGACCAATCGGAGCACACTGGGCTCACAGAGGGGGGGGCAAGAGCTGCAACGAGCCGTTTAGTGGAGAGAGTGAATACACATACTTTACAGAGTACTTTATGCGAAACCAATGTGAGTTTGGAAAATTGCTCAGTATAAATCTGTTCTAGTCGACCTCAACGATGGAATTATGATCAGTGGAAATGGCCATGACATGGGACCTTTAAGGACCAGGTTGTTGTGACCTTTAAAGGAGAAATGATGTAAACATTTCCCATCATGTCCTGAAATAGCTCAATATTTTTGATATGTTAATGGTTTCTGTAGCTGAAAGTATGCTGTGAGTATTTATTCCAATTTAATGTTTTAACAAATAAAAACCTATTCCTGATTTCCATTGAATTATTTTCCACTTTGAATCTTTATTTCAACAAACTCCAGCATTAAACTAACGATGTTTCCCAATCGCTTGTGTATTATAACAATCTGTAAAATAAGATCATCACGAGACAGTCACATCTGAGCCAAACTAGTTGTTATTATCCATGTTTATATTCTGTATATTTGATACACCGTAAAGCGTATCATATTGGTCTGTCAAACATTGAGCAAAAGCACCGTGACTGATGCACTTCTTCTGATGTGCTGCAGCTGTATGCTACTCTCCAGTTTCTTCTCTGGCATTTTGACCAGGATTTGAACATTCGATATCCACACTTCCTCTTTCGATCCCGTAGTCTAGCGAAGTCTGGGAACTCGTATGAACCCACATACTGTATGACTTCCAAGCGTAAGTGAGAGCATTGTTAAATGGCTTTGGACAGATTTCTTTCCTGAGGCGGAACAGTCAGAATCCCAGATGAGCCGAGCGAAAGTCTTCTTCACCTGATTTAAAGTTGAGTATATTTAAACGTAAAACTGTCCAGCCAAGCAATGACTGATTTCCCATCCTTCCTCTCCGTGGGAGCGAACCCCCCCCCCTCCAGCCTTTTCACCCCGGCTCTGTGCCAACTGCTATTTGGCTGTGGAACATTATTTGGTATTCACACGCATTTGCAGGGGACACGGCAGGGGCAATTTCTCATCACTCCGGGGGTTTTCTCAGCGTTTGGGGAGGGGGGGGCGGGTTTGGCTCGGCTACCAGAGGAACGCTTGGCAAATCGTAGATCTTAGTGGGAAAGAAATGATAGCACAGCCACGTTTGTGAATGTTCTGATTGTTACTGACTCACAACATGGCTCAACATCTTCAGAGAGGGGGCGGGTCTTTGGCAGCGCGGGCAGGGGCGAAGGGCATCGCAGGCTTTTATTCCTCTTTCTTATCGCTTTATGTCTCTTCCTGGGAGAGCCGAATTGTTAAATGGATCACACACTGAAGGAGAAAGAATTTCATTTAGGACGGTAGCGGCATTTTTCTGCAAGCGCTGACTGAAATTGTACAGGCCCTTGTGGGGGAAGAGGAGGGGGAGGGGGGGCTACAATAGCTGCACAGTCTGACTGCCTCTCTGACAAAAGGCTGTAATGCGGATGGGAGCTTTGAGGCGTGAATGAAATGCTTGTGTCATGTGTCAGATATGTTCCAACGGAGAAAATGGAAGTCATTTCAATGTTTATGCGCTGGTTTATTTCGGAGTATGACAAATCTACAATTGGAGCTTCACCTGGCGAATGAACTTTCAAAAATACTGACGCGGTGATTGCAATGGCTTTGCAAAGCATGAGCTCATCAAATGTAAGTTAGGGACAATTAACTGTTCCGCACCGCATTTTACTGACTGGCCAATATTATTCTGTATTCTAATCTTTTATGCTCTTAAACTTTTTTTTTAATTGCCATATTTTATTCGATATGCTCCTTAGATAACTTTCTTTATTTTATTATGTTCTCCTTATAGCATTGCGAAGCACCTGGAGATGACGTTGTTTTTAAAGTGTGCTATAAATGAAATTATTATTATTATTATTATTTCTGTTTGCAGTTTTCTCATTTCTGCAAAGGGTGACTTACGGCGGCTGACGGGAGTACGTTCGCCCCTTTCGGCCTCAGTAGTTCCTCGTTTATGCTTTTGCAAATTAAAAATATGCATTAAAATAGTTGGATGGACTGTTGGATGGAGGCTGATAACTGTAATAGACTTTACTCTGAATGAATCAGGGTGATGGCTGCTGGCTCCAAGTGCTGCACAAGTTATTACCGAGATCAAGACACACGAACATAAACCTGTTCAGCCACATGGCCCTGGCTCCATGTTGGGTGCCTGTATTGATTTTTACATTTTACTACTGACTGTTAAAGCTTTAAATAGCCTTGTGCCAAAATGCATTACTGACCTCTAAACCCCTTTGTGTCCGTTCAGGGCCAGAGACAGAAATCAACCGGATGACGCCAAAGCAAGTGTCTCACTCGAGGTTCCTTTGCTCATCTTCGCTCCGTGATTTCTTTGAATGCACGACACTATAACAAACAGTCGCTGAGTCTAAATGGATCTGTCTAGCTCCAGGGGTCAGGGTGATGAAAGGAGGAGAGGGGGAGAGAGAGGAGGGATGAAGGACGAGGAGTAAAGGAGGATGTGTGAAGGGAAAAAGGCTCGCTGTGTCTGCCTGTAAGAATGCTCGCTCTGAACTGGATGATACGTGCGGACAAAACAATCTGTGTGCGAGAGACAAGACAGTCAAATGAGTTATTTCTAGTGTGTGCATTATGTAACCGTGTGTGTGTGTGTGTGTGTGTGTGTACTAGCATTACTGTACTTGTGGGGACCTACATATGTTTACATAGTCACGTGTGGGGACTCGCCTCCTTTATGGGGACAAATTGGAGGTCCCCATGAGGGGGTATCATTAATTTTAGGGTGAAGACTTGGTTAGGGTTAGGCATGTGTTGGTTATGGTTAAGGTTAGGATAAGTCTCCAGGAAATGCATGTAAGTCAATGTAATGTCCCCTGAAGTGATGTATACATGGTGTGTGTGTGTGTGTGTGTGTGTGTGTGTGTGTGTGTGTGTGTGTGTGTGTGTGTGTGTGTGTGTGTGTCAGAGGGATATCCAAATAACAATATGGGATACGCATAATTAATCAGAATTTATAAAATATGACATTGTATGACATTGTGTGTTAAATATTGCAAATAATATATATTTTAGGATTTGGGTGCTGCAGAGATATCCTTGCCAAAACACTTATTTTTGACATTTTTTATTAGGGGAACAAAATATATACGTCATGTAATTTTATATCAATATTTCACGATAATAAGAATAACATTTTCAAATCCTGCAGCCCTAGGTGTTTGAATGATTAGATGTTTCTATTTAAAGGGTGCTTTCACATCAATATCCAACACGTGTATGGCAGTGAAACATATCTATTATTAGGTTGGTTTAAAGCCATGTCATTCAAACTCTTTTGAACCAAACACATGACGAAGAAAAAGCGAATTACAAATGTTCATTCATCTTTTTATCATGAAAAATATAATGTAAGAAGTCTTCCAAACAACTGTGAACACATATTTAGCTAAGCGTGGCAACATGTGTCGATAGCAGGGGCCTGTCTCTCATGTGTCAACAGAGAGCGAGGCTTTACTTAGACACGGCAAACACATCTAAATGCGTTACCGTCCACACATTGGAAGTGCAGTGAGGCCGATGGGAACGTCTGTATTGGTTGCAGATATTTGCATGAAGTCGTCCTTCAAGTAGTCTGGTTGTGGTCGGGAAAATATCTCGTAGGGTTGTCGTGTAATGAAGCGAATAGTCTACAAGTGTCGACAATATTCTTGGTGTTTGCTCGTTAATCAAACTATTGGAAGATGTACATTTTTACCTGATGGTGGCGCAAGATAAAAAAAATACACATTTATCGGCAATCCATATATCACTGAAACACGCAAAAAGGACCACAGGACAGAAGATACGTGCAGAACTAAAAGGCAACAACGCATAACTGCTTTCAGTCTGAAACAGGTCGGCAATCCAGAGCCAAAACCAATATGATTTGCTGCCAATATGTTGCTATCCCTTCACTGCCATCGTGATGCCAACACCGTTTCCCCCAGACATTTATTCAAACCCGGTTTTGGTCTAACCTTGATGCATGTCCACACACACACACACACCACACACACACACACATACCATGTATACATCACTTCAGGGGACATTACATTGACTTACATACATTTCCTGGAGACTTATCCTAACCGTAACCATAACCAACACATGCCTAACCCTAACCAAGTCTTCACCCTAAAATGAATGATCCCCCTTATGAGGACCTCCAATTTGTCCCCATAAGGGAAGCCAGTCCCCACACGTGACTATGTAAACAGACGTAGGTCCCCACAAGTATAGTAATGCTTGACCACACACACACTACACACACACACACACACACACACACACACACACACACACACACAGTGTTGTTAGTGTGGCTTTACATGTGCTCTCCTCTGTGCAGGACTGAGCGGGTTCGACTCAGCTTGTCCTCAAAACATCAAACAAAAGTGTCAAAAGTGGAAAAACGGGGACTGAAACCATGCAATTTTGATGAAATCCATCTTCACGACCCAACGCTTTCTTTTAGTAGCACTCGGGGGGATTCTGTACATGATACACACTCAGCGAGTACGGGGCAGTGAGTGCATGCAGCCCTGTGTTGGATGCTAAGTCATTCTTTGGTTGTACCGTTCTGCCCCTTTTGAACTGTTCCAGTGAAGCAATGGATGCATTGTATCAAAAAGCAGGCCGGATATGGGCCCCTTGTGTCAGCCGATGCACCAGCCACAGGCGTGCGTGTGCGTGTGTGTGTGTGTGTGTGTGTGTGTGTGTGTGTGTGTGTGTGTGTGTGTGTGTGTGTGTGTGTGTGTGTGTGTGTGTGTGTGTGTGTGCGATGTTGGTACAGAGCCACGAGGCACGGAGCCTTAAGATGTTTTTCTTTACGAAGCACATGGGAGCAGCATGATGGCGTTGTGTGCCGATGGTATTGCTCTACACACATATCTAGACTCTATAGCTTGTGTGTAGCACGGATGAAATAGCATAGTTTTCATCAATAGCATGATGGAAAGCAATAACGTGGTTGTCAATACATTTATCGCAGTTGAAATGCGCCATTATTGACCCACATAATCGAGCAGCCCTCATAACTTCATAATGTTGCACAAAAACACTTTACAGTCAAACTGTTTTCATTCATTTTCCAGATGTCTCATCAGGATTTGATTGAAAAGAAAGAGGACAATGTGACAATATCATGTTCCAGTTCTCCACATAGCATTCTGTTCCCTTTTTTATTATCATTCATACTATTTATATATTAGAAAAAGTACCAATTGATGTACAAGAAGTTACTGTATTCTCACATTGTGCGTGTGTGTTAGTGATAGTGGAACTAACAGTGTATTCGTTGCGGTTGTCACGGAAACAGGCGATGCTTGTAGTACGAGGAGTGTATTTACTAATTTCATCAATAATCTGTCACACAACAACATTGTTCTGAAATGTGTGCTTTTTTCCTACAATTGTTCCGCCACTCAATTTGCACTTGTTTACTTGCATACCGTTTTAAAAAAAGATACCCGGCTTTTGTCTGCACAAAAAACGATTTGGTTACGCTAAGAAACAAAACTACTTGTGTTAGTTTAGGAAAAGATAGTATAAGATATAATACTACTAAAGTGAAAAAGCAGCTTATTGATGCTACCCTCTTGGGTTGGTAAAAAGTGATAAGTATGAGAACGGCACATTTCCCGAAGTTGACACAAAACAAATATGTAGCGTAAAAACACAAAGAACTGCTTGCATAGAAACCAACAGCTTGGGACGGACACATGGCCCGTTTCCCTCTGGGATTCATCAGAGTATCAAATTAAATAGATATGTCCATTCCCCTCGGAGGTGGAGGCCAGCTAGACTGCAGACACACACGGCTAGTCTGGACAAACACTCACAGAGCCCTTTAATAAAACATCCAAACAAAGCAGACCGCCATTTAGAAGCCGTGTCCACACTTCAATATTGCAGCGATGCTATGGAAACGTATTGAGCCCTCCTCCGGCCCGTCCGCATGTTCAATCAATGTTGAAACACACCGAGCAGCGCGCCATTCATTACCCGACATTATAAGTAACGTTACACCGCGGCTTTAAGCACGGTCATCGACCCGAGGGCCAGTTAATGATAGAAAAATGATATCATTTGCTGTATTGCTGCCTTGTAAGCTGACCCCGCAAACCAGACGTGGGTCTCTTCATCTTGACCATGCCGGCTATCGATTTCCACTGAGGGTAATGACTTTTTATGTGTGTAATATATGAGGGGATGTTTGATGTAGGCTGATCTGTTTGCTCACTGTGGCCCACTTTCATTGCCATTGCCAGGGGAGTCATATCGAGGAATGCATGAAGAAGGAGTCTCTGCGGACATTTCTTAGCAGGCTTTCACCTCACGTTTCAGTCAGCAGCTCCATATATGAGGCCCAGGCTCTGCATCCAGCCGCATATTTGTGCTGATTGAGGCACGATGTAAAGTTTCTCATGTCTATTTTTATTAATCACATAACAGTTATTAACATAAAGGTTTATGGTTTCATTATTGAGGTTCATAATTACAGCTACTGGGTTTGCGTCACTGAAAAATGTAATAAAATAAGTTTTTCAACGTCTAATTACATTCCTGTGAAGTGTAATTGTACTCTACCGTGAAATAGCAAGCACAATAGATAATGTCTTTGCCAATGTAAGTGTTTCAAAGTTTTTAGTGTTTTCAGTTTAATTAGGTGCTTTTTAGCGCAGTATACATTTAGAATTGTGTAACTTTTATGTCTCGAAATGAAAGTTTATTTCATCGTTCGGTGCTTTGATCCCTACATTAAAAATGTTAAAACGGATCCACCTGAGTAGAACCAAATGAAAGTCTAAAACAAGTTTGTTAAAGACGAGTGACTGCGTTTAGACTGAAATAATTCATCCAAGTCTAGAACTGGATCTAATGAATAAAACGACCATCACGGTGCAATGTTGTACATCAATAATGAAATTAATTATTTTGGGGACAGAGGATTTGTTCCATCTATTGTGTGCGCGCTGTGGCTCTGACCTTTGACCCCCTGGCTGGTGACATTGGTTTTCCAGGAAATTAATCTCATTCTGTTTGGTGAACTCATTTTGAGGACCAATAAGGAAATGAGAAATGTGACACGATTATTTTTTGTTGTCATCTATCCATCTTTGGAAGTCAGAGGCAAATCTAAATTATTTTATTTATTTATTTGTTTATTCGAAATATTTTTTTGGAAATATTGGGCTGTCTTAATTATTCTTTCTCACACACAACCTGCCACTAACGTTAAACCCCTTTACTACTCAATCAAACACATTCAATGTTTATTTAGTTTAAAAGCAATAGGGCTATTTTAATCACACTCTCTCACACACACACACACACACACACACACACACTTCGCCTCATTCTGTTTTCATTTACTCGTTCGTTATCTGACTTGCTTCAATCTTGTAGGCTACTCACCTCGTTTATTGTACCCTCGAAAGGGTTTTGGAGGTTGATGCCTCGGTGAACGTGAGTTGTTTGGCTTTCTTGTCCGCATTTCCCAATGTTTGAATGAATCAAAGTGGGTCGTCGCCGTCGATGTTCTCTTATGCTCCAACACACAGTTGCACGGGGTGCAGAATAGTTTCCCCCCACTTTCGTGCAAGACATCGGGGAACTGCTTTGCCCCGTCTTTAGCAAAGATGTTCGTCGGTAAATGAGATGGATTAGATTTTTTCATCTTGGTGTTTTCTCTCTCGTGTGAGCTCCACACGTTCACTCTACGGCAGTGTTTCTCAAACTTTTTCATACCAAGGACCACTTAACCAATAAAAAAACACTCGCGGACCACCTAACTCCACAAATATCCCAAAATCACATCGTTTTTCTAGAACAGATTATAAATCGCCTGAAGAAGGTACAAACAAGTGTGTGGTGAAGGTGTTGCCCTGGGTTTTGTCATGCAATATAAAGTGAAACTTAAGCTCGTTCCATTGCGGAGATATTCCCACGAGAGTGCGGAAAACTTAAATGTATTTATTTATTTCAAATGTGAAATGTTACCAATACACTCACGGACCACTAGGGGGCACTCACGGACCACCAGTGCTCCGCGGACCACACTTTGAGAAGCACTGCTCTACGGTGTTGTTTACGTTCTGTGATGCGCGAGCTGATGACGTTGCATCATCATCATCATCACTTCCCGTCAAGACGAGTTAACTTTTTTTTCCTCAACTTTGTGTGGAAAAATGCGGGGATTGTGCGGCCTTTTGATAAATATTAAACAAATCTGCGCCATTTTGCTGATTATGCGGTAAATTCTGCGATCGCAGAATCCCGTTTTTCTGGTGGGTCTAATGATTGTTTTACACATCTAATCAAATCAAACCAAATGAAATGTGCTGGTGACAGTTTAAATAAAAGTAGTATTCAAGCGAAGAGAGAATGGTCTAAATATATTCGAGTCAGATTGCTTATAGGGCACCAGCAAGCTACTTGTATCACATGGTTTGGACATACTGCATTAGAAACAAATCCCATGGCAGAATAGTTAAGAACAATATAATATATACAGAGACAGCATAAAATAAGTGGACGTGGACAGTTCGACGTCACCCATTGGCATATGGACCGCTGTTTTGGAGCAGTTGGTGTCCTCTTGGTGTTTGTCGACCAACATGAGACGAGATTGAGAAGCAAAATATAATCGAATGCTGAATAAGGCATCTTTAGGTGACTTGCATATGACTTTAATGCACTGAAATAACAGTGCAAAAGGTGTAAACATGTTTAATGTAAAAACACGAAGAGGACAGTGCGCTGGTGCTTTATTGTCAATTTTCTCTATATACTCTTATCCCAAAATGAACGTTAGGCCATTAACTCATGAGGAAAGTGTTTGATAAGGTAATCATTACATTAAGAAGTAGGGTAGTCTTCTCATAGGCTTCTATACAATAGAGTGGTGCAGCGACGACTTATTTGTGTGGGGCAACCTGGAAGTTAGCATAGCATAGCCAGCTGATAGACGCATACAAGATGTTACATTCTTCACTGGGGTATTTCTGATGAATGTTATATCGTAGGACAACACGTTAAATCGGATAGGCAGGTATTAAGCACAGACCTTGACAAAAAACCATTGTCTTTGAGACAAAGATCCCCTGACTAATGTCCTACACCACTTGGACTTGTGTTTCTAGCTATTAAAAGTATGCTAGTTGGAGATATGTCTGCATCAAACCCTTTGACTTTATACTGCGTTAGCTTGACCTCAATAGCTAGACACACATCAGATATGAACTGAGGAAAAGCTATTGTATGATAAGGAAGTAATGATGATAATAACAGTTAGAAATCAGGTCAAATAGGGCTCTCTGACATTGACCTATCACAGGCTGATGTCCAGCAGCATCCAAAGGGGTCATGTGACAGCAGGAGGATGCATCATGTCCGTCAATATGAGAGAAATTAGCTCGGGTAGCATATGGATAATGACCCTGCAGTCTGGCTCACACTTGACCAAGAAAGACTCCCTCGCAGGGTTAATGGACGAATAGATTTTTCTCTTTTTTTGCTGTTCAATTTATCTCGTTCTTATTGGCATTACCCTTTTGCCTTGGTGCTCCAGCGGGGCGGAGGGAAACACAAGACAGTAATGAGATTTCGCAGACGTTGCACCATGTAGAATTTCTGATGATCATATTACATTTAGTCGATAACCAACAGAATGTATTAAATCAGGCCTTCTCCGCGTATCACTGGATTGAGTGGCGTGATTACATGAGCCGTTTTTTATGTGCTTTGTTAAAGTGGATATATACGCATTTGGCCCTTTTCTTCTCCAATCAGCCCATGTGATTAGATTGTCAGTGAGGCATTACTCAATGATATCCTCTCATCTGGGAAGACAATATGGTGAAGACAGAGTGGAATATGACGGCAAGATCTGAATAAGAAATCTTTTAAAAGTGCTTTATAATTCTCTCTTTGTGTTTTCGTATTCCCTGTGGCTCACGGTTAAAGCAATGCTCCTAATGAAATTGAAAAAAATAATTTAAAGAAAAAGTAGGGCAGCTAGGTTCATCATCTCTGGCTTTGCATATTAGCCACTGTGTTCCCAAGACAAAAATATTGTCTTCCATATAACTTATTAATGCAGGGTGTGTTCATCACATTTTATGGTTTGTTTACTCCCTGAATGGCACTGAACAAACAGCTTCAGCTTGTGGTAGCGCTGCGACAGGCTGGATGCATCCACGTGAGGAAACACATAAGGAAAATACAATAAAATACATGAATTGAATACAAACATTTGAATAATGATAATTATATTATTTATATATTAGTATTGTAATATTATCAATAATGAAAATATGTATTTTGTATTCGTTTTATAATCATAATATTTCTTCTAATTTTAATATTTTTTGTATTTGTTTTTATTGTGAAATATGTTAAACGCTTTACTTTTGTTTCTGTGTTCATTACATTTAACCATACATACATACATACATACATACATACATACATACATACATACATACATACATACATATTGTCATACATACATACATACATACATACATACATACATACACACATACTGTCATACATACATACATACATACACACACACACACATACTGTCATACATACATACACACACACACACACACATACTGTCATACATACATACATACTGTCATACATGCAGACATACACACACACACACACACACACACACACATACAGACATACAGACACACATACATACACACACACACACACACACACACACACACACAGACACACATACATACATTTCATTTCATTTCAAACCTTTATTTATACAGATAAATCTCATTGAGATCATTGATCTCTTTTCCAAGGGAGACCTGCTCAAGTAGTTCCACATGACATACATGCACATACACACACCCACACACACACACACACACCCACACACACACACACACACACACGCACACGCACACACACATATACATACATACATACATACAGACAGACATATAGTACACACACACACACACACACACACACACACACACACACACACACACACACACACACACACACTGCCTGAAGTCAACCACCAACCGTTACCTTGCTGAATACTCAAAACTTGCATTTTAAATACAGATCCTTAAAACACAATAAGATAAACAAATTAAAATGCCAGGAATGTGTTTCTTAAACATCCTTGATCGTAAAAAAGGGATTTGAATCCTACCATATGGCGCCCTTTAAACTTCTACACCTCTGCTTCCTCTTTTATTGAGGCCCTAACCCATCCAATAACACCGGCTATCTGTCACGAGCAGACGCATTGAAGTAAGCAGGTGGCTTCTTACGGCACATTACTGTAATAATGCTGGAGTGCTGCGTATCGTTGAGTGCAGTGTTGTTCTGCTCATATTGCTCCCAGCTCCAATTTAACAAAGCCACTTAGGCTGCTCCGTGTTCACAGTCATTTCCACTTTGCCTGGAGTGGATTTAAAGCCACTGCAAATGAAGTGTGCAGGCATGACATCATCACACCGCTTCTGTATGTGTGTGTCAGTGTGTGTCTTAAAGTGTGATTTTTTTTTCCGCACCAGTTTGAGAGTAAATCACGTGGTGCCAGAATGTGTGTGTTCCTGGTCCCTCCATGTCTGAAACATGTGTGTGTGTGTGGCCCCGTGGATCTTTATAGAGACTCTTATGGTGTGTAAATTCAAACTCCATGACATCATGACGGATGAGTTAATCATATCAAAGTTTCATTGGGCGCTAAAACCTGCTGGAATTCCCTCTGTGAAGGTAAAGAAAAAACGTCCTGCTCAATTAGGAGCGAACCGACTGGGAAGGAAAGGAAAGTAAAACGTATAGTAGTGAGAGCTCAGCTTCTGTAAGACTACATTAGTTTTAACATTAAAAAAGCAATACATTTGGGTTGAACACGGGACAGAAATCGGGGCGTCTTGGGAAAACTATCCAGACCCTTCAAATGTGGATGTCGTTGTATATTTACTTCCCATAGGTAGCCTCTATCTACGAAAAGTGCACGACACCACCCTGTTTTGTTTTCAAAAACAGCTCAAATACACAAGTCTCAGTTTATAAAGTGTAACCTTGTGGTGTGCTCTCTGTTCTGTAAGGTCACATAGCTCTGTGTATCCTCCAACAGTTCCTAGTAGACGACAGTTTTCAATCATGCGTCGGGAAATTGGAAAATGACGTTCGGTGCTTTTTACTCGAAGTTTTCTTAGAAATTGAACTTACAAATTAAGTATCCCTTGTATATAGACTCTTATGGCACTACTTCTATTCTATGTTATTGCATTTATTTGCACTATTGTATCTGTTTTATTGTAGTTGCACTGTTAGAGGAGCCTTTGACCTCATATTTTCATCGACATATCTACACTGTAGAATGTACGAATGAAAATAAAAGCCTTGAATCTTGAACCTTGAACTTAAGTCAGTGTGCTCCCAGGATGACAACAAGCGCTATTTATCATCGAGGCCGAATGAATAAAGTAAAGTATCCGAACAAATGCCTTGATGTATATTGCAGATAACATTGCTCTCCCTGAGGTTTCTCCCATGTTCCCTTTAAACCGTGGGTTTTCTCCGGAAGTACGATGTGAGGGTCTAAGGACAGAGGGTCTAAGGACAGAGGGTCTAAGGACAGAGGGTCTAAGGACAGAGGGTCTAAGGACAGAGGGTCTAAGGACAGAGGGTGTCATATTGTCATACTGATATTCTGTACAAACTAGGGATACACGATATTGGTTTTTTGAAACCGATACCGATACCGATAACTTCCTGCTTCTCAAGACCGATACCGATAATAAAAAATGTTTTACGCCACTAATTATTTTAACGCGATTAACGCATGTGTATTTTTTCCCCTCGGCCGCCCCGTAGCTTCAGAGCGCATCGAGTTTAAAATACCATCTACAAGCTGATGCTGCTGACAGCCCCGCTCCTGCCGCCCGCTTGTGGCAGACCACACTTCCACGCTCACCGGCAGGCACCGACTGGCCATCTGGAGGACCGGGAGGGTGTGTGTACGTGTGGTCCGAGCGAGCAAGAGAGAGACCTTACGTGCATTGTTGTTGTTAGCATCTGGTGCTAGCTAGCTGCGCTAACGGATATAAGGAGCTGTTTAAATGAAAACAGAGGAGCGACATTTCGCCACAACTGCGCCGAGCACTTGACTTGATGCAGGAAGCAGACAGCGGGACATTGTACGAGAAGTCAGCACACTCAGCAACATGATTGCAGCGTCCAGGCAGCTCCGGTTCGAGCATATGCCTTGAGTTGCAAAACTGGCAAACTTCTTGCCTTTTTCAAAAGCCTCGTCGATAGGTGCAGCTGGCTTTGGATTCGCCGCTAGTTTAGCAGCGCAGGCGTCTTCGTACGCTTTTAACACACCATTGTAGCGATGGCGATGTTTCAGGTGACGATCAGGTTGGAAGTATTATAGCTCGTTGCCTTCTTCCCTCCTCGTGGAACTTCTGCACGTGTTAATACAAATAGCAAGCAAACGATCCAACTCTGAAACTTTGAAATAGTCCCATACTACCGACGACATGTTTGTTTGCTGTCCTGGCTTCACGGCCGCTCGCCATTCACGTCACAGCCAGGCACGAGTTCGGGAGCGCTGGATTGGTGAAGCACTCCCTTCTTCCTAAACCACTAACCACAGTACTGGCAACACGGGAGGAGCCGAGTGAAAAACAAGCGCCCCTCATCCCAATCCACCCACACCGCAGGACTTCCTTTTTTTTTACCCAAAAAATATATTGTATATTATCGGGGCTATTAATACTTGTATCGGGTTTATCGGGATGACGTCATAATTCCTAATATCGGACCTAGTGCATCCCTAGTACAAACTGAGACGAATGTAACATTGGTGATATTGGGATATCTAAATAAACGTTGATCGATTGATAGCATCCTTCTAAATCCCTCCACCAACACAGAGAAGTCTGAGAAGCCTAGTGACCTCTCCTCGGTTGCTGCTGTCAGACTGCCGTTGGTCTCCGAACGCATTAGTTTATGTTGCCACCATGAGACCAATTCACTCTTAATTGGAAAGGGAATGTATTGCACTGCTTTACATCATATAACAACGGTGGGGTTATTGCTGGGCTGGGTTCACATAATTGAACACAAACCTCTTTTTTATATCAGCACGACTTGGTTTAGGGTGAAGATTAGCATGATGTTGATCTAGGGTTGTGTCAATCAGGGTCCTCTCAAGTATAGAAATGTCCTTTACACTTGTATTCATCCTAACCACCGAGTGATCCAGGCATTCGTCTATTTTATTTGGAAATATTGTTTGTTTATGTTCTTTGAAATTATTACAATGGGAAGTAGGGACCAGTGATAACAGCAGCCAGCTTTTATGGATGTATTGAGAGTGATATGAGAGTCTCTTTTGGTCACAGCAGTAGCACGATGCTCGGCGCTGGTAATGTTGCACGATGACAGCGTCCATCCATACACACAGTTTGTGGATGCTCCATTATTGCAGATGGAATAATCTAGATACCGAACCAATTCCTGGACCAACCATTGGCCGGTGGAGATGTGATGCACCGTCATCCGTCTCACATCTGCGTTGTTTCGAAGACAATTCACATTTTCACCTGGCGTGGAATCCGCCTCTGTAAACATTGAACATATTTACCGTTTTCATGTCCATTGATATTGATTTATTTCCGTAATAGAGTTTCAAAAAAGTAAGTAACAGAACAATAGCTAACCTATTAGGGCAGACTGAGAGCTTTTTGAACATTGAAGAGTGTAAACATGCCACAGTAGAGGCACAACATACACATATGAACCTGACATGTGAGCATAATAGGGTATTTTTAAAATGCATGGGGTTGTAATGTATCCTCATATTTATACAATATTAAAGTTGTGGCATATAGGCAAGGTTCAAAACATTTTGTATGAAATATTGAAATACATATTACCACATAAGGTGCATGGTGTGAAGTATATTCATGTATGCTGTCTGTTTTTAAGGATAGAAGCTGTCCACAAGTTTGCAGTTCAATTCTTCCGACCTGTAACAACTCAACGGGATGTTTCCGATCCGGGCCAAAGCATCTCACAAAGCTCCCAGGTCTGACCCCGTACACTCAGCAATGCCCTGACCCTGCATTACTTACTCCATCAGCTGCTCAGTGAGTCAGCTTCCTATCAGACTCACACTGGCATCCAGGAAGGAGGGTAAGGCAGAGATCCCCCCCTGATCTCATCCCGCTACGCTTTGTTTCCGGTAACAGTCGAGATAGTGACTTTCAGTTTCTCTCTGTGTGACTGTGGGAGCGTGTGTGTGTGTGTGTGTGTGTGTGTGTGTGTGTGTGTGTGTGTGTGCGCGTGTGTGTGTGTGTGTGTGTGTGTGTGTGTGTGTGTGTGTGTGTGTGTGTGTGTGTGTGTGTGTGTGTGTGTGTGTGTGTGTGTGTGAAACTTGTCCAAAGTTAGGACGATCTGCTATGTATAGCTTATCTGTAGCATATGTATGGCAGTGACTCAGTAAGTAGGGGCTTGGACTGGGAGCTGTAGGGTCGTCGGTTCGAGTCCCCGACCAGACCTACAAATGGAGTGTGGACTGCTACTTGGAGAGGTCCCAGTTCACCTCCTGCCCTGCCGTGGTGCCATTGCTCCCCGGGCGCTGTACAATATCTGCCCACTGCTCCTAGTATAGACTCCTGGTGCTAGGATGGGTTAAAAGCAGAGAACACATTTCACTGTGTGTGCGTTGCATGTATGTATTACATGCATATATATAATATATTCCTTTAACAATGTTTCTGGTAAATAATCGTGGGCAGCGAATGTAAGGGATTACCTTTAGTCGTTGTTATTGTTTGTTTGAGTTCTTTGTAATTCTTTTTTCTCTTTGTACATACAATCAGTGTCTCATTTGTATGCATACATTTTGCTCCATATCCAAATGACTAACACTGGTTATGTATTAGTGCTGCACGATTAATCGAAAAAAGATCGTGATCTCGATTCAGACACCTATGCGATCTCATTTCTAAATTACGGCGATTCTTTGACGTCAAGCTGATTTTTTTTTGTGGATTTTTTTAAATTTTTTATTATTTTGCTTCTGAATAATACCAACTTGCAATGCCAATCATACTTGAATGATGTAAAGCAAATATACTCTATACATTTAACATTAAAGTACCATGATCGCATCCAAATGGTAGTGTTCTGTCTGTCTCTCCTCCTCTCATGCCGTGTTAACGCTGCAGCCACGAGGGTTGCCAGTTTTTGCGGAAGGAATAAGCAACCAGGTCTATGAAAACAAGCGCAAAAGAACATGAGCACTTTAAACCTATACATGTCGGGTCTACAAGCTCTCAACCGCAACAACCATTATTACTTACTACCGAGCAACTTCACAGAAAGATAAGCCCAATGTGGCTTACAATAAGTATACCTGGCGACACTCACTGACTGCAGCACGTGAGGGCTGGAGCCGGCAGTATGTTTACAGAAGCGTTAGCATTAGCACTGATTAGCAAAGAGTGACGAGAGCGACTAGTAGTACAGGAAAAACAGAAATGAGTGACACAGAAATGAGTGATGAGGAGGTCGAGGACAATGACAACAACACCGATGAAAATCCCGGTGGCGAGAGTGAGAGGGAAGTTGTGCTTGTGCCGAAAAAAGTAGATGGACTGTGCTAGTTGCTAGGCAGCTAGGCTTTATTTACATTTATTCTGAAGCTGTAACTTTATGTTCTGTTCCGTTTTGTATATTCAGTACTGACTGCAGTATTTAAGTTAATCCTTTTGATTCAGTGACATTACTACTCAGTGGAGTCTAGCACTTTGTTTAAGTTTATGTTTTTGTTCAGTACAAGAACCTTTGAGTGCAGTCGTTGAACTGGGTGCTTTTTTTATATTATTATTCTAAAGCTGTGAATGTTTTGTTTTTATATTCAGCACGGTGGTGAGGTGTTCTGAGTAACTTGTGCATTGCTCCCTGTAACAAACAGGCTGGTGTTGTTGTACAGAAGTTGGGTGTCCTGTCACTGTGGACAGGTGCTACTGCAAAGTTTACATGTTGTTATTATAAAGCTGCAAACATTATATTTGTTATGTTCAGCACTCAGGCAGCAGCAATATCTTTATGTTAGTTACTGTATGTGTTTGTTACCAGAGAGACTTGAGTTTAAGTCAAGCACTTTGTTTAAAGCCACAGTAGTTGGCTGTCAAATTCATTTTAGTTACTCAATGTTTTTGCTACAAGAAACTGAGACTTGGATTTGAGTCCAGCACTTTGATGTTGATGGTGTCTGTTAAAGCCACAATAGTTGGCTCCAGGTTCCACATTTTGAATGTAGTAATGTTCGTTCAGTATTCAGCAACTACAGACTAAAGACAAAGTTATGTTTTTAACTAATGTTGTCTGTTTAAATTCATTGTACTCACGTGACGTCTAAGAGTAAGAGTGCAATAAATATTTTCATTGAAAGGATGAGAATCGTGAGAATCGTGATCTCAATTCTTATGGAGGGAAATCGTGATTCAGATTTGAGCAAGAATCGTGCAGCACTATTATGAATTGTGAAATGCAATAAAAGGAATGCTGTTCAGGGGTGAAGGATGGACTAAAAGCAATATGGTTCGCATCATAACTCACGTTGCAGTTTGACTTTTCTTTTGAAGGATGTGTGGTTTCTGAACCGGCTTTATTTCCTTGTATCTTATCCTATGTGCTCGAACTACTGAATGGCTCACAGCCTTGCCAAGTTCAACGAAAAGGTACATGCTTTATAAAATCCAGCACACTCAACAAGGAATGCAGTGGATTCAAATGCCACAGCAGATCTATAAGCACTGTGGGGCAGCAGAGGAATAACATGTGGTGTAAGCAATTTGAAATACAACAAAAAGAGACTTCATTTCATGTGGCCCCACACGAGCTTGCAAAGAATACGATATGTTTATTATACTGTCACAGGCCGATTTCACGCCGTTCCCATAAACTACATGTCCCACAATGCATCTCAAATATCCCTTTTTCTTAGAATGTTACTTTTTTTTCAAAATGTTTCTTTTGTGGCTTTTCTTGTTAAATCTGTTTGTGACTTCTCACTGAAGAGACTTGCTATTATTTGCACTAGACTTCTGCTTCCAGACGTAGTTAATTATGAAGTGATTACCCTATCCGATAATAATCCAATGCAGAGGCAATAGTGTAATATAATACATCATTTTATATATGATATATTTATGTATTTTTATACAGTCTTAAAGTTACAACCGGCCCCTTGAGTGCAACCATGATGCTGATTAGGCCCTTGATGACATTGAGTTTGACACCCCGCTCTTGTTCCATATGGAGCCTTAGTGCACAGTCCATTTTTAGCCTGTATGTTCACGGAGGTTCTGCTCGGCTACCACAACCCAAATAAGGCTTGTTTACAGAAGCCCTGCAGGACTAATTCGATGCAGACGTACATCTATCCCTCCTGCCTCTGTTTTAGCGAGAAACAACCCAAACAGCAGCATACCGGAAAGATCACATAGCTTAAGAGCCCTGCCATAAATACAAAAGCTTTGACATATTTGGCTTCTGGTGGATGTGTTTGACTCAAATGTCACGTCGGTAAACTATCGCAGCAGATGGATTTATGTTTACGTCGAATGTCAGACAATACAGTGTAAGAGCGAAGCTGTGTTTTTCCGTTGATCCACAGATCCTCGAGGTACATCTTGGATAAAAAGACCTCTGACCACAAAACTGTTGCAACGGTTTTCTCCGTCGGTTGCCAATAATCATGCCCCGATAAACACTGACTGGACGCAGTGTCAGATACAAGTACTTGACAGCAGAAGCCGAGAGAGAGAGCCGAGGAAAGTAAAAACCATCGAACAATGTGTGATGTTGGAGAGGCCACTGGGTCTCCACACACATTCCCATTTGAATGCTTTTCTAACATTATCCTCTTAGTTTAACAACATATTATTGATGTAAGGCAGGGGTGTCAAACTCAAGGCCCGGGGGCCAAATCCGGCCCGCAACTTCATTTTATGTGGCCCCGCAAGAGCTTGCAAAGAATACAATACGTTTATTATACGGTTTACCGAAGCAGGTTGCCCATAAACTACATGTCCCACAATGCATCTCGTTTTGTGACATGCACACTGAAGAGACTTCAGCTTTCAGACTTTCAGAAGTTATTGTCCTATCCGATACTAATCCAATTCAGAGGCAATAATATAATATATTATTTTATATATATATTATATATTTATATAGTTACAAACTGGCACCTTTTGCGATGTGCCCCGATTGAGTTTGACACCCCCCGATGTAAGGGACGGACTTTCCTTAGTATTTTAACGATACTCATCTTCAGCATTGTTAATTAAGAATCACACCAGTAGCACATTTAAAATGCTTTAATGCCAAAATGAAACCAAAAACAGATATTATTCTGCTTTATAGTATTGGATGTTCAACAGGCAAATAGTTGAAAGCTTTCTTACCAACGTACTTGTTTGTAATTTAATTATTTCTGTATAGTATAATGTACACAAGCAATCAACACAACATATATTTTCTAAAATATTAGTTTTTTGATGATTCAACCGTTCTGTTTTCATGCCCTTCGAAGAACTAACCCACCACACTTGACTTTGTCTATGCAGCAAATGAGCAGGCTGTTGACCTTTTGAAAACCATATGCCCAAAATAACTCTCCCACTTTGTCACCATTTCCCATATCCAAATCTAATCTGAAAAATAGATGAAGTGGAACAAAAGAACAGTGACAGTTCAAGGAAAGGCCAGATGTAGTAAGTAGGACGATTGCCCTTAGTCCTGTAGGAAACTGAATATATGTTAGATATATTTGCTATTCAAAACCTAACATTGGCCATTTTTACTTTCTTGTTCATGTTGTATGGTAACGACGAGGAGTAAGTAAGGTTTAAAAACTGTAACTGAGATTGTAAAGGGATACAAAGGTAACACCAGGAGGTTTTAGGTGGAAGATAAAGAGACATAAGAAGGAACGTGACGAAGATGACAAAACTTTATTGACTACACAATTGAAACCGAGCCGCTGTGTTCATCAGTAAAGTGGAACTTCTGTGTGAACTACCTTAAACTGCACTGTAACTTTGTATTCATGTATTTTTTCTTTTAATGTTTCTTTTATTATCTTTCACTGTTTTGAAATGCCTTGGTCTGAATGTCTTTCATTTGTGTGAAGCACCTTGAATTGCCTCGTGTTGAAAGGTGCTATATGAATAAACTTGCCTTGCTTTACATTTCATGGAAATCTTTATAACAAAGCAACAATATCTGAAGTGTAATCCACTCAAAGGAGACAAAAACAGAACAAGGATGCGTCATATCAGCAAGACTCCACTCAGTCCTTTAACGTATGTGTTTTCATGCTACTTACATCGAGCTGTCTTTGGCTCTTTTCTGCTGTAACCATGCACTTTCCCCCTCGGTGGGCCTAATAAAGGTATTCTGCTTCTGATTCTGGGTCACCAGTGGAATGCAATCCCATGCACTATAACTCAGGTGCACAGGAAGTTTTATTATATTCCAATTAAGCGTTTCAGCTCCTCACGACCTCCCAGCATTCATCAGTGATGTAAAACACCAGCGAGTCTGGGTCACTGAATCCCTGGCAGAGATACCGGCAGCGAGTCCCGGTCTTCACAGGGACAATTCCCCCAAGCCTCGTGCTACTCTCTGGGCCTCAGACATGTGTAATTAGGTATAAAATACAGCGGTGTGGAGGGTGGGCCGGGCCCCTTGCAACACAGAGGGGAGCCTTGAGCTGCCAGTGCACAGAGACAATTAGGTCCAAATGAAAAATTGATTTCCACTCATACTGAATGGATGTTAAAACAAAGCACGTAATAAATACCATCTGGTGACAGGCGGGAGTGCCGGCCACAGCACACGAAGCCCCTTGTTAGCCTCGGCAGCGCCAGCATATCGATCGCCCGCGGTGACAAAGGCGACTCTAAACGGGGCCTGGAAGATATATAATTCAATAAACATTTCAAAAGATTGCACGTGGCAACACGGGCATACAAGTGCCAGCTTTAATGCGTTCCTGTTGGTTAGTCTGCAGGTAGCCCAAAACAAAAGCTTGCATGGATCAAAATGTTTATTGAGTTATGCACCCGGGTTATCCGAGGCAGAATCACAAATGTGAACTTGCGTCACTGCCTGCTGAGATTTGGCAGCAATTCCAAAGCACTCACTCTTATGAACACGGAGAAGTCAGAACAATGATACTGTCACAAAGGGTTTAACCCGGTGAATGGAGTTTCTCTTAGAATTCCCTTATAGCTGAAAGCGGGGTTACTCATTTGTCTTTTGCCTTTCTTACAGTATCACAAACAACAGCTCCACTTTAAGAGGATGTGATATTTAGTTATTATCCCATGATACATTGTGCTCCACCATTCAAACTGAACATGCTGTTCTTTCTGTATCCTGCTTTATTCTATTCACGTGTCCGTCAAATATGTGATTTTGGATGAAGAAATGTTTCCTGATGAATAGCTGTTTATCCAAAATGAATATAGTCCAGACACGTTCACATCATTGTAACAGGTGTGATATGTTCAGATGAGGCTGTGGCTCAGTGGGAGTGTGTTCTGGGCTTCGAATCAGGGGATAGCAGGTTCAAACCCCACTGCAGTCAGCATGTCGTTGTGTCCCTGGGACCCTTCGCCCCAAATTGCTCCCGTGGGGATTGCCCACAGTATTAAGTATGTAAGTTGCTTTGGATAATAGCGTCTAACAAGTGATGTATCGTGTGATAGGAGGTCTTATATATATATCTGCTTTTTTTTAGGAAGATCAAGAACATGTGCAATGTTAAATCTAACTGAAAGATACAAGTGTACAGCCCCATATTGTCTTTACACTTACCCCAATGAAGCTACACCGTTACTACCTGAACACTGTGGGCACGGATGTTCAAAAACACATGTTGACGTGAATCAAAAGGCTGTCGCTGTTCATGAGCGAACATTGGTCTGAGTGTCGATCTGTACTTCTCAAAGCACACGTCTTTGTGTTTTTACTCACTCTATATTGAAGAGGGTCTCTTAAGACTCCGTCCTGCACTGAATGCGAGGAGGGATTTCTCCCTTGAAGCGATGCAGAAGAGTGTGATGGCATCACTCATCTTAGAGGGCTTTGTATGCACTTAGTACACCTCAGTAAATCAAGAGTGAGCGTAGATCTTCAAAGGAGGGATAGAGAGGAAGGAGGAGACAGGAAAACACACCGAGCAATAAGGCAGAGACTAAATAAGGAAACGTTACAGACAAGGGAGCGAACAAGCGTTATTAGTGAGAACACAAGGTACAACGTCGGTCAATGTTGATATGCAATGTTGCGTTAAGTGGTGTTTGAAGATCATGCTGCTGATCAAAACCTGAGCAGCGTTCGAGTTATAATCTGAACGTTATGGGGTTCTTTAAAACGACCGTTAGGGGCGGAGATAAATATATCAATAACAACCGGGTAATAACGTAAAAACCGACTGATATTTATATACCTTGGAGGTGAAGTGCAGGCACATTGTCATTCAAGAGAGAATACAATGTTTCTTTTAGCCGATATACCTCGTACATAATACTCATTACATCGAAAAAAGCATTATTTGTGATTAAAATAATGGTCGTTGGTTATTTAGCGACGCCCACAGATGATTTCACTGCTTTCATAGGAGCTCAGACCCTCCTTATGGGAGGTCAGCTCCCATTGGCTCACACATAACTCCAGCCATAAACATGTGGGTTTGTAACAGATGTTATTTTGCGCTATATTCAAAAATCCAATGGAAAAATCCCATTGCCTTTTGTGGTCGGATCTGAAGGTATGACAACATGATACACATATATACTTCCATCACCTTAGTGCATCGTCAGGGTGCACAGGGACGGTGTTGCTGGTTGTTTAAATTAGAAACACCTGCTGTACGCCCACATGGGAGGTGCAGGGCGTGTATTCAACTAAATAAACAAAACCAGCCTTCTGCCTCCCAAAAATATTTGATGGATGGTATTTTAATAAAATGCATATTTAATGAATCCATTTGGGAGGAGAGTGGGTGTCGTCTGCATAATACTGAGTATAACTCATGCCTGCTGTTCAGACTCTCGCTCACATGTTCATCCTTTACTCTAAGACTTGTTCTTACATTGTAAAAGTGATGCATCTGAAGTGAAATGTTCAACGCATGGAATCATTTTGGGTTACTATCGAAAAGGGGTCAAAGATTTGGATCACTTGATGATAAAGGGCTAGCAGCTGTGAGTTGGTGGGCGGAGCTAAACCTATACGTATGTATCAAAGTGAAAGTCAGCTTTATTTCTTTGAGCATGTTTTTCTCTCACTGATTGTGCTGTTATGTTAAATGTTTGTGTTTCATGTATTTGTGTATGCATGTATTTTGATGTTGGACATGGAGCTGCTGTGACGCAAGTCAAATTTCAGACTTGATCTGACAATAAAGTAATATCGTATTGTATCGTATCGTTTATTGTCAAAATGTCTACATATGTTATACACATAAATCTCGAGATACTGTTTCCGGCAGTCCCAGTGTGACATATATAAAACAAAAAAAGGGCCGAGATAAACGGGGTATACAACTAAGTAATAGTTTTAATAAGTGCTGGTTAATAATATATTTAAAAACACAGTCATAAATTGACATTAATGCAAGTATTTTTTGTGCGAAATAGAAAGATGTGGAGACACACAATGACAACAATGCATGATTCTGAAATGTTTAGTTTTTAGTCCTCTTTGCAATTGTTATCTCAAACCACTTGGATCAACACAATAATATACTTGTTTCAATGTGGTGCAAGCATCTCTTCAAGTTATTCATGATGATCAAGTCACGTTTAGCTCTCAGGAGACTCCACCTGCAGCGCAGTTGACAAACCCCGTCGGCTGTTTTTACCTCGTTTTGAAGCACTTTTATTTTGTGCTTTTTTCCCCTCTTCATGCAATAACTGTTTGTCACACTTTGTCCGAACTAGTCACTTCTCGTTCATAGGATGAGGTTATGTTTTGTGGTAAGAAGAAGATTAATATACAGCCTTAAGTAATGTCTATGTTTGCCAACGTGTGTCATCTACGGCTCCAGCAGGAATTTAGAGGTGGAGACACGTTTTCTGCACTTTGCTTTGAAATGTTGTTTGGTGTGACGCATTTTGAAATGTACTATCATTTATTGAAGGTGATTAATGTGTGTCTAAATTAAACCGCCATGTGACACAACACTTGCATTAGTACTTTCTGTTTGTTGACACACATACAGGCTGTCAACGACTTTTAGCTATACCTACCAACGGAGGAAATCAACACTTTCAAGCATGTGCACTTCCTCACGGGCCAAACACTGTTCCAATATTTGGTTGCTCTGATTAAACTGCTTTTTTACATTCAAATGTATTCTGTTATTGCGCTGCATGTCTGTACCTGTTTGTGTATCGTGTTTCTTGCACCTTTATGTTTTGTTCTACTTGCTATGCACCTGGGACCAGAGAAACACGATTCCCCTTCTTTCTGTGCTGCACAGTTTGCTGAATGATGACCTGAATGTCTCTCTTATCTCAGATGTCATCTCATGGGAAGATGAGTCCTGCGATGAACCTGCATAACGGATCATTCATTTATGAGCTGGAGATGGGGGCGGGGCAGAGTTCCCAGCATCTGCGTCAGAAGAGTGAAAAGCCCTCGGGAATTAACGACAGTGATACTGAGTATAGAATAACATGTTTGTGAGACAGTGACAGACAGGGCCGTTGGGCAGGATGCGAGAAACGTTGCCTATAGCCTACCGGAGACTCAATGGATGTGTGTGTGATGACTTACTCAGAGCTGGAAGAAGTACTTACATAAGGAAAAGGAGAAAGGTGTTTGCATCAGCATATACTTAAAGCACTCCTTATGCGTAATGGTTTATTTCAGAATCATACAATATATACCGAGTTACTGGGTGACTATTATGATTATTGACGAGTTTTTATCACAACTAGAAAATGCAGAGATAATTCGAATAACTTGATTTACTGCTGATTGATATTTTAGACGATACATGTAATAATAAGAATAATATATAATATTTTTATAGCGCCTTTCAGGAAACCCAAGGACGCTTTACAAGTCGGGTAGGTTAAGCGGGTGGGGGGGGGGAAGTAGAGGAAAAATAAACCTATTAAACTAACTATACAGTGGGGAAAGCCTTGGTAAAAAAGGTGCGTTTTGAGGGCTTTTTTGAAAATGTCCAGGGTTGGGGCACTGCGGATTTCGGGGGGGGGAGAGTTCCAGAGGGTGGGGGATGCCACACTGAAGGCTCTGTCACCAAAAGTCCGCAACCTGGTGCGGGGGGTGGAGAGGAGATCCTGTCCAGATGATCTTAGCTTCCGGGATGGAGTGTGGTAGCGGAGAAGGTCAGACAGGATTGGGGGGCGAGGGCTGGAGGGATTTGTAAGTCAGAAGAAGGAGTTTATAGGTGTAACGGTGCATGACTGGGAGCCAGTGGAGGTGGATCAGGGATTGGTGTGAGTGAGCACCCTGGCAGCCGAGTTCTGCACATACTGGAGCCTATCCGGGGCTTTACTGGGAACCCCGAACAGGACTCCGTTGCAGTAATCCAACCGGGAGGAGACGAATGCATGAATGAGGGTCTCGGCCACGGAATCAGAGAGTGATGGTCGTAGACGGGAGATGTTCCTGAGGTGATAGAAGGCAGACTTAGTCACGGATTTGATGTGTGACTGAAATGAGAGAGTGGAGTCAAGGATGACACCCAGGTTACGGACTTCGGGAGACGGGGAGATGGAACAGCCATCAATGTGGAGGAGGAGATCCCCAACCTTCCGGAGCAGTGCTTTGGGGGCCACAACCATGAACTCAGTCTTCTTACTGTTGAGTTTGAGTAGATTTGCTGTCATCCAGGTTTTTATGGCATGGAGACAGTTGACCAAAGACTGTGGAGGGAGCTGGGTGGATGGTGAGGTGCTGAGATAGAGCTGAGTGTCGTCAGCGTAGCAGTGGAAATTGAGACCGAATTGACGTATGATCTGGCCAAGGGGGAGCATGTAAATGGTGAAAAGTAGGGGACCAAACACGGAGCCTTGGGGGACACCATGGTTGACTGGGGCCGAGGGGGAGGATGAGCCGCTGATGCTAACAAACAGAGACCTGGTTGATAGATAGGACTGAAACCATGGCAGAGCTGTGCCAGTGATGCCAAGGTTGTCAGAGAGGCATTTCAGGAGGACTGTATGAGAAACAGTGTCAAAAGCAGCAGAGAGGTCGAGGAGGATGAGAATACTGATTTGTCCGGAGTCAGCAGCGAGAAGGAGAGAGCTCATCGTTGGACAGATGTTGACGAAGCTGGGCGGTGACTGCTCTTTCCAAGGTTTTGCTAAGGAAAGGAAGGTTGGAGATCGGTCGGTAGTTGTTCAGCTCCTCAGGGTCCAAACCAGGCTTCTTGAGGATGGGAGTGATGGAGTATAAATATGTCAATGTTTATTTTAAAACGGATTTAGATTTGGTATTAGCTGATAATCTTAACCCAAAAGCTATCAAATAAATGTAGCGGAGTAAAAGTGTAAATTAGGCTTTAAAATGGAAATGAAGTATGAAGTACAAGTATGTCAACATAGTACTTAAGTATGGTTCGTGAGTTACTTTCCAGCACTGCTAATATTACTTTAAAAATGTACAATGTTTTTTTTCATTTTTGCATTAAATGAAGTCCCCCAAATGTAATGTGTTTTTTTTTAAATCCTCCGTCTGCTCCAGTCTGTTTCAGTTCAACCCTGTAATGTTTGTATGCATTTAGAATGTCACTTTAGGTCGTGGCATCCAACTGAATACATCTAATTTATACCCAGTGACAGTCATTTGAACCAAGATTCATTGGATGCTGAATCATCCGGCTTGCCAAGAGGAATCTTCTGCATGTGGCAAATCCAGAGAAATCCCATCCAGGTTGCATTCTGTCGAGTGCCAGGAAATGATCAAACACAAGGGTGCTACCACATGTGAACGCCGCCTCTCAGAAGTTAATTACTGTAGGTTGCTGTGGCATCATGGGAAAACAACACACAGGGCAATAGTGTCCCATTATGGCTGCAGTGAGATGTGTTTGAGCTTGTTGTTTGGGCCTTGGGGGGAATCGGGGGGTGCGGGGGGAGTGTTGGATTTGTGACTTAGATCATGTGAGTGAAAAACACAAGGACTTCTTAAGAAATATGTTGTTTACTTTTGAAATCATTTTGTTCCTTTTCTGATCCAAAGAAAGAAGTGATGGCAAGAAGTGATGTTACCGTGGGAGGCTGGAAGGCTCTGGAAGTTAGCTCGTGCCATTTAAGTCAGTCTAAGTAATTGCAGATATTGGATGTGACCAAAGGAGGAGTGATTCTCTCGGGCGATATTTGTACATCGCTCAATCCTGAGCCAGAAATCTATTGAAAACAGTTCTGCTGTGCATCCTAACAGAAAACCCTTAAACAATGAGGTCCAACACACACTGTGAGGAAGAGCTGAATGTATGGTGTATCGTTGTTATAAGAAGTTTCCAGTTTTATAGAAAGAACCCTGATGGATTGATTTTGAAAGACAACAGTTCTTGAGGTTGCTGAATATCAAGTACTTTGATAAGAATCCAATCAGCCTATTTACTTTCTGAACTGTTCTAATTTAAACATGAATGTCTAGGCTTTTTATGGCATCAAAGCATCAATTCACGTATGTTCTTTGCAATAATGAGACTATTCTGGTATGTCTACCGTAGTATATTGTCTACAAAAACTCTACCCCAAGTGAAGGAGTTCAAGTATCTCGGGGTCTTGTTCTCGAGTGAGGGAACAACGGAGCGTGAGATGGGCCGGAGAATCGGAGCAGCAGGAGCGGTACTGTAGTCGCTTTACCGCACCGTTGTGACGAAAAGGGAGCTGAGCCAGAAGGCAACGCTCTCTATCTACCGGGCCATGTTCCTTCCTACCCTCACCTATGGTCATGAAGGATGGGTCATTTCATTTCATTTCATTTCAAACCTTTATTTATCCAGATTGGTCCCATTGAGATCATAGATCTCTTTTTCAAGGGAGACCTGCAATGACCGAAATAATCTATCTATCCATCTATCTATCAATCTATCTATCCATCGAAAGAACGAGATCTATCTATCGAAAGAACGAGATCGCCGATACAAGTGTCCGAGATGGGTTTTCTCCGCAGGGTGGCTGGTGTCTCCCTTAGGGATAAGGTGAGAAGTTCGGTCATCCGGGAGGGACTCGGAGTTGAGCCGCTCCTCCTTCGCGTCGAAAGGAGCCAGTTGAGGTGGTTCGGGCACCTAGTTAGGATGCCACCTGGGCGCCTCCCTAGGGAGGTGTTCCAGGCACGTCCAGCTGGGAAGAGACCAAGGGGTAGACCTAGGACCAGGTGGAGGGACTATATCTCTTCGCTGGCCTGGGAGCGCCTCGGGACCCCCCCAGTCAGAGCTGGTTGATGAGGGGAAAAGAAAGTTTGGGGCTCTCTGCTGGAACTGCTACCCCGAGACCCGACCACGGATAAGCGGGAGAAGATGGATGGACTACAAAAACTTAAAATCTTGCCAAGTATATTTGTCTAATTTCTAGTCAGAATATGTCTCTACACCTGATATAAGACAACATTACTTCAGCAGTAACACTGTTGTGAGATATAGGCTCTTGTTTTTAGACAATGCATCATCTTGTTGAGTCAGAAAATGTTATTTTGAGTTGTATCTCAGATGAAACTTATTTTTTTAACATATTTATTAGAAAATCACCAACTAACATCAAAAAACAGAAAACTTTGAGCATTTGCGACTTATATTGTAACAACATCTCCTGATTCTGGTCAAATATAGTTCAAAATGAGTTCTGCCAGCTAATCACAAGATCTGATTTATCTAAATATCCCTTCTATTTTTGTACTTATTTCAAGTGAAAACAGCTTGTTTTCATTATTGTTTAACCTGTTTTTGGAGCAGCATTTTCCCCAGTGTATTTCAATCACTAGTGCAATGCCAAAGTTGTGACACTTTTAAATACTTCATATCGTGTCTGGTCTGTTCTGAATCCTTTCCACATCTCTAATTTCGGCTGTGTTAAAAAAACGGATCTATTGACATGCTCACTGACAGCTATTTTGCAGGATAGGAAATTAACTCACCCATTAACCTGTTCAGCCCTGAGCCTGTTTTTCAGGCCTCAGGCTCGAAAATGACATTCTCAGAACAAATGACGATAACATCCCTTCTAAAAAGGATAAATTAATACTCTGTTTTCTCAAAGCAAGGATAAACCTGTGAGTTGGATGTAGAAAAGTCAGAATCAATATAGCGTATTTTTATTTTAAAGTAAATTCAGATTGAAAAACATTACTTATAGTGAAAGCCACCCTTAAATGATGGGATCGGAGACTAAAAGCTTTAGGAATCCAAACTATAACATATGATAAGTACCCTGTATCTAAATTGATGCAAAACAAGTGACATTTGACCTTTTTAGAGAGATTTAGACAAAAAAACCCACTTCTGGGGTAATTTAAGTGCATTTTCCATTTCTCTGGAACCCATCGGTCGATTTTGATGATTGACATCTGTTTTTAACCGTTAGAGCCAATAGAATCGAGTGGGAGGTTCCTAAAATCCATCTAAACTTTACCCATTGGTGAATAGAGCTGTCATACACTCTGGTAGCTATCATAGCAGCTATATATGAAAACTCCGTTATTGACATAAACATGGAATGATGGATTATCAGTAATCATTTCAAAGTGACACAGAAACATTGGATTCAACTATGGATTAACCTTCAGCCGCGTTTTGATCGTTTGAATGCCATTGAACACAACTTTTGATCAGAACAACAGCAGAGGTAAGACAATGTCCCGTTTTTGCTCCGTAAAGCTCTGTGTTGTAATGTCTGTTTTTGCTTCCCCTGTCGCGAGTTCTGATCGCTCAGTGATGATACCAATACCCCTCAAATCTGTGGAATCTCAGCTTGCTAATTGATTTTTCTCTCAGGGCTCATTTAGACACTTCTTGTGAGCTCAAAATGTTTCGTATCGTCAGTTAGCTGAGTTTCTTCCAGCTCAATGGGTATGACATTAATAGGTTTTAAATGTTAAGAAGCTCTGAGACACAGTTTCGTGAAACACTGCGGGCGGGGGCCTCCGGGTTGAACAGGTTAAGAGCTTTGTAGATGATGGATAGATAGATAGATAGATTAATTGATTGATTGATTGATAGATGGATGCATAGATAGATAGATGGATAGATGGATGGATGGATAGATTGATAGATTGATAGATGGATGCATAGATAGATAGATAGATAGATGGATGCATAGATAGATGGATGGATGGATGGATGGATGGATGGCTGGATAGCTTGATAGATATTCCCGATATCCGAAGAAAAATAACTGAACGCTGCTTTTCTATGTTTAGTTTTGACTCTGGGGACAGAAAGCAAAAATGTGTTTTGACCCTAAACCATTCTGTGATTGAGGAAAAGCAGATATTTGTTTTTGCAGTAATCCATATAGAAGATAAAGGGGTGCAGTTTCAGGTCCCTCTACTTGCAAGATTCTGACTTCACGTGACGGATATACTGTTTAAGTCCACTTCAGCCTGTATATTTAAACTGAGTATTCACTATCTATTCACTGGCGACCACTTCCTGTTACAAAAACTTGTGTCATGACTATCAGCTGACGCATTTGGGGTTCAAGGCAGCATCACAGGTTCAATCAGCAGTGTGGTTGATCCTCACAACAGCATTTACTTTACCTACACTGGAAAAAAACATAAGATGTTTTGAAGAGACTTTGACTTAAAAAGAGATGCTTAAAACACTTATTAAGTCTTATACCAAGTGTAACGACATATTCTGACAAGAAATTAGACAAATATACGTGGCAAGATTTTACATGTTTGCAGTGTATAAGGCACTCATTCTTATTTTAAGTTGCATTCTTATTTTAGTCTAACAGTGTTTACAGAATATTAAATCTGGAAGGGTGTTTGATTGCAGAAAACGATATTGAAACATCCTCATCCATTGTAGCAGTAACCACGTTGCTATACTCACCCATTGTACATCATATAGCATATCTGACAGCATTTTGGATGTTGTATACAATCCCATGCTTTTGTGTCCGGGAATAATTGTTTAGATAATGTTGGTGATGATCCAGATCTGGGATTCCTGCCAGCAGAGATGATCTCGTCTTAGCTGTAACTATGAAACAGAGGGAGACGGAGGCTTTATCCGAATCCAAAGGGGAGTTATGTCGACTCAAGTAATCAATTTAGCCTGACAAATTAATTGATAAGAATCTTGTTCCTAATCTCTGTGCATGGAAAGATGAATTTTCCTGATAGCAGTGGTACATATTTTTGCTTTTCTTCTTTCATCAAGTGGCATATCCACTTAACGGGAAGAAACTCAGCTAACTGACGATATGAACCAGTTTTACCTCAACAAAACACAACTCTAACGCCGAGCCTCAGAATTAGCACAAAGCGAAAGGGTGCTAACGCACTTAGCAGATAGCTCACAGTAGAAATATTGTAAACTTCATCGGATCTGCACAAACTAGATATCATATGAAAGCTGGTATAAGGTATCATCACTGTGCGACCAGAACTCACTGCAGCGATGGCAAGCAAAGACAACACACAACTTCACCTTACGGGGCCACAACGGCAAATACGTCTTACCGTTGCTGTTTTCTGATCAAAAGTTGTTCAATGGCATTACATCGATAGAAACGCTGCTGAAGGTTAATCCAATGTCTCTGTGTCACTTTGAAATGATTACTGATAATCAGAGGTGGGACCAAGTCATTGTTTTGCAAGTCCGAGTCAAGTCTCAAGTCAGGTTGGGCAAGTTCAAGTCAAGTCCAAGTCCTAAACTTTGACAAAACAAGTCTTAAACAAGTCATTATGTGTTCTTCACCAAATGTAATGACATCGATCAACAGAATAATACTTAATAATAAAACTGCTCTTTATTAGTCACATTAATAATTTAATAATCAAGTTTCTCTCCGCTGGTAAAGTAACGTGTGTTTTTCTAATTTAAGAGGGAACAATAAGGTCAGGCTACCGTGACGGTTAGATTCAGAAGGAGTTTAATGAATAAGATCCCTGATGTTGAGGTGACCAGAATGTTTATTTCCACTGTGTACAACATGTTATACAGTGACTGAATATAACAGCATAACAGTACAGAACTGTGTTAGCGTGTTAGACAAAACGTGTGTGTGTGTGTGTGTGTGTGTGTGTGTGTGTGTGTGTGTGTGTGTGTGTGTGTGTGTGTGTGTGTGTGTGTGTGAGTGTGTGTGTGTTAGGGCTGTGCAATTAATCATATTTTAATCGCCATTACGATTTTGGCCTGCCACAATTAGAAAAACAACATAATCGAAAAAAACGATTATTTTGCTTTGCTAGGTTGTGACAGTGCACTGCAACATATTTGATCTAATTAATTGTTTAGTAATGTAACATTTATGTAATTAATTGTTGTATTGGTTTTTCAGTTGAATTATACGTTCAGGGTAATCAACAGTTAAAAAGATACTGTTCAAATTATTATTTGTTGTAAAGTTCAATAAATGGATGATTTCAAAGTCAATGAATAATCGTATTTAATAATCATGATATTAATTATTGACCAACATAATCTTGATTATTGCCATAACCGAGCAGCCCAAGTGTGTGTGTGTGTGCGTGTGTGTGTGTGTGTGTGTGTGTGTGTGTGTGTGTGTGTGTGTGTGTGTGTGTGTGTTTGTGTGTGTCTGAGAGAGAGTGACAAGAGCTATATTCAGAGTTCTGCTGCCTTGGCTACATTATTTCATCGTTGCTGTTGTATGATTGGTGTTTAGCTACGGTATTTAGCATCTACAGCACCTCTGCTTTTAGGGTTGACGTAGACCCAAACTTCGCCCGGAGGTCCCCCGGTGTTGTTGCGGGAGCTGCTGCACTAGCTAACGCTACATTAGCAAAAGGTGCAGCGGGCTTCAAACACGTTCCCTCCACTGGTTTCAACCAAGCACTAAATTAGATGTTTTCCAACCAAATACGGTTGAACTTACACTTCCCCATATTTATTTGTAAGTAGATTCGAGGATAGGCTACATGAGCTGAAGCTTGGTTGCTAGGTTACTAGCTGGGTGTTCTCCAATAAGGGGCCGGGGGGGGAAAAGTTAGTGATGACTGGTTCCATGTTGATTTAATTCAATACAAATTGTTGGGGGCAACTGAAAGGCTATTACCGTACTGGTTACTTTGCAGCCCGGACATTTCCCCCAAAACACATTTAGACGCTATCGCAACACAGAAGTACCTTTCAAATCCGATAATTTTTAAGACCTTCTAAATCATATTTAAGACCTTTTTAAAGGCCTTAAATTCAGATTATTAGATCCCGAGTGAACCCTGATTGTAACTTTTTTAATTGTCTGAACTTCTCCCACCTCTGACAATAAATCCTGAGTGGTTACCAAAATAAAACCCTGCTCTGAAGGTTATTTTAATTTTACAAATCCTGCACTCAGCTTTGCTTTCTCCATATCATTGAAATTCAGCCAGATGCTGCTTATTTTTTCGGTTTTCGCTCATTTCTTGACTTTTTCCGACGCGCTTACATTTAACTCCGGCTCCCCGTCTCCCCGTCGCTCTGTGCAGCTGGCCTGTACCACTACACATGCTGTGCCCCCCACCCTTCTTTCACATAATGGTATGATCCTAGTGTATCCTCGCATATGATTGGCCGCATGGTGGCCCCTAAATAAAGACCCGCCCCTGCCTGCAAGGATTCTCAGCAAGAGGAGGAGCAGCTGAAGATTCTGCTCTCCCCAACGGGAGTCTGCTCTCCTAGCGGCAGCTCGCGATCGGCGTGTGAGACCTCTGAATTAAAGTATCAAGTCACCTCAAGTCAGAAGGCTCAAGTCCAAGTCAAGTCCCGAGTCATTGGTGTTCAAGTCCAAGTCGAGTCGCAAGTGTTTTGTGATGTTGTCAAGTCAAGTCTCAAGTCATCAAATGTGTGACTCGAGTCCAAGTCATGTGACTTGAGTCCAAGTCATGTGACTCGAGTCCACACCTCTGCTGATAATCCATCATAACCTTTATGTCAATAAGAGTATTTCAATCAGGAGAGACGTGATGTATGGAATACATGTTTATTATCGGTCACATTATATAAATGAAACATAATGATGACAGTTTATAACAAGTGAATGAAATGGTGTTTTGGCGATTAGGCCCAGGTTTTGTAGGACATCATTCTGGAAGGGAAAGAACCGTTTCCGATGAACCCCCAAAAGAAGTGAAGTATGGTGATCTTACCTTGTGGGATGCGGAAATCTATGGATGAAAATGAGAGGTTAATACATGTGAGAATTTAGACATACTGATGCCTCCCAGGCATCCTTCCTGGACATACAGGGCTTCCTGGACGTACAGGGCATCCTGGACGTACAGGGCATCCTGGACATACAGGGCGTCCTGGACGTATAGGGCGTCTTGGACGTACGGGGCATCCCGGACGTACGGGGCATCCCGGACATACGGGGCGTCCCGGACATACGGGGCTTCCCGGACGTACGGGGCATCCCGGACATACAGGGCATCCTGGACGTGCGGGGCGCCCTGAACGTGCAGGGCTTCCCGAACGTGCGGGGCAACCTGACTTAGCAGGGACACATTTATACAGACCTGAAGGTTTACGACCTGGACATATAGGGTTAGACATGGCAAGAATAAACACGAGCCGCGGGGCGAACGTACGTGCTGACATGCTAAGAACCACCACCAGTTATATGCATACATACCAATTTTTAAGGTTGGAGAGACCTTTGGATAGCCAGCACGGAATTGATGTCCGGACGAATGTAGGATGAGAAAGTGGAGGAGGACCACCGTCCGAGTTGTTGCAGGGATGAGGATGAGACGCCTTGATTAGCAGCGGAAGTAGCTGCACCTATTCTAAATGAATGCCCCGTGTATAGAAGGGGTGATAACCCGGATTTAATGAGAACTTGCTTTAAATAGTGATTGAACTGTCGTTGAGTTAAGGGAAAATGCCCTGAGATAAGAAATAATGGTGAGAGAGGATTAGAGGTAGGTCTAAGCTGTAGGAATTTGATAATGGATTTATAAGGGCAGAACTGGGAGTCGTTGCGGGCGGCGATGACGGAGCAGGCGCCGCCGCATTTGGAGTGCTTAAGATAAAAGCTAAAGTGGCTGGCGTGAAAGGATATGTCAGAAAAGCTGACGTCTCGATTGAAATCGAACGTAAGAGAATTTGTGGTAAATTCACCTGGTCTGAGGAAAGCATAAAAAGCTAGGAGAAATAAAGCGATGAGTCATGCTGATAACTGATTGAGTGATTAAGACTGTCTTCTATCATCTGAAGTGAGGATGATGGAGGGACGCTAGTGTTAGATCCAGCGAGTGTGATAATAAATGTATAGCAATAGTGGACATCTGAGTGTGCCGCTATGCGGATGATCTCATGCAGATATCCCCCCCAAAACGGAGGATGTGCAGTGCACGTCCTTAAGTCGGGGAAAACGCAGTCGTCGTGAGGCCGGCGGATGCCACGTCCAGGAACGGGAGATGATGGCGTGCCGAAGAATATCCGCATGCAAAGTACGGTTGCCAGGTGAGGAAGAGCAACTGTCGTTGAAGACGTTTATGTGGATGCAGTTTGGTTAGTGGAGCGTTAATACCGTGAACTTGATGTGATGGCTAGGAACTCCAGGTGTGTGACTGGGCCTATAGTTCCTCATGATTAGGAACGCTGTGCTCCTGGAGGATTCTCTTCTTCTCTCTTCTTCTTTCTTCTTCTCTTTTCCCAGTTGAGCGGAGTTATAGGTTAGAAATGTTGTATTTGAACACTAGATGACGTAAGGCAACGCATGAGGAGATCTCCCTGAGCAGTGGGTGATTTGAACTGGGGAGAGACAGCTATTAATATTATTTACCCGAATACCCGGTGCACACGTATAGTTTCTCCTTACCCGACTGCCGCTTGAGGCTGAAAGAGTTCCGCTGAACGGATGATGGGAACTTAAAGCGCGTCCTTAATATCTGCTTTGAAGAGCCAGCCTTCGCCTGCACATTATTACGATTACATTATCTCCGTGCGTAGAAAGGGGGAACATTGACCATTGTCATCGAGATTGCCCTGAGCATTTAACAAATCGTATTAAATAATCTGATGACAGAACTGTAAACAGAATAGCTGAAAATGTAACAAAATAAATAACTCAGTTACCTCTAATCATTAAACCATGTTTGTATAATGTAGTTAACTCCGTGTGTTGCTGCTAGCATACAGAACGTGACGTGGAAACGTTACTCGTGGACGGGGCTACAGCGCTGCTAGAAAGACAGTGGAACCCGGTGCATTCCTCCGTCTGGATGTGGAGCACTTTTGATAAATGTTTAGACAAATTGCTCGTGTTACCGCCCTCACATGCTAAACACTTATTGCACTTTTGGCAACGAGCATCGAGACGGGTAAAGTTTAACCACACCTCGGAGCGCGTTATCTCCGCCACCTCCGCAGTGTGCTCTGCTGCATGTAGCAGCTGTGTGTGTGTAAACTGCCCCGCCCCCTCGCACGCAGACGGGGGAGAGAGATCTCGTCTGATCGAAAATACATCATAGACGCATTTGTTTGTCTTTTGCATTTTAGAAAAAAGTTGGTGACACTAAAACTGCGATATAATGTTTTTGTAGCAATAATACATGACGTATTTCTTATAAATGTCTCCGGTACCGATAAAAAGACCAATACGTTGGAGCTTAACGGCGCGTAAAACACACGTGATGACGTCATCAATGAATCGACGACTGAATTAGTTAATTTGGTAATCGATTTTGTATCGATTAAATCGATTAGTTATTGCACCTCTACTGCCGAGGAGATGTTGTTGTCACAGATCCAGCCGTTGGTGCACCGAGAAACAGAATATTTCTTAACCCTGAACTAAAGGTAGCAATGCATAGTGTTGAACTTCCTGTCGGCTCCCAGACCGTAGTCGAGGAAACGGGGGGGAAGACTCTCTGTCGTCTCCCAGGGCAGAAGCAACACGCTTCGGGTTCAATAACCCATTGTATCGGACAGACTGGAGAGAGGCGAGCTCTTCTTGGAAGGTCGTTGCATTTATTTAGCTCTTCTGTTTCGCAAGATCACAGACCTTCCTTTTTCTGCTGCCTCGTTTATTTCTAGAAAACATGTATCCTGCTCGCTCATACCATGCCCACGCACGCATGCACGCGCCACGCCCCTCTCTTAAAGGGGTAGCGATCTCGCTCTGCATGACCCAAATGTCATAACCATATAACGAAACATCTCGTGAATTTGTTGCAACTGCCTCTTGCCAGCGCTACCCTGCCGCCTGTTTTGGAGGTGAGGCGCAGGAGGAAGAAGCTTCAATGGGATGTAGCTTGAGCCCTGCCTGCCTGCAGGAGGGGTTGTGGTTGGAGCCAGAATGGGTAAAGCTTCGCATGCGATGAGGACCCGTTCCGCGTGAAGCGCCGCATTTGAGCGGCCATGATGCCAGTGATGTCCTCTTGAGAGACTGAAGGCGTGCGTCAATTGTTTGCGTGAAGTAGCCCATTTCCATTAAGCCGGAGGAACTTCCGTGGAGCCCGATTTCCTTGTCTTTTCCTCCCGCGTCCGGCTGGAACCGCTAGCCGACTGGGGAACACCGCCTGTAGCTTAATTCGCCTGGAGTAATGCCTGGAGCTGGGGCGAAGCCCTGCTGCTGCTTGCGCATTGACACCTGGAAGACAGCTGATAGAAAAGGTACGTGATAGGTTAGCTAAGGAATAGCGCTCCCTGTCATCTAGTGAAAGGAGCGAGTATTGCCACGACGTGCAATACGGAGTGATAGGTCTTCCTGCCTGAACTTGCGCTAAACTTCATTTTTCATATAGAGTGTATGAGAGCTGTAACCCATCACTCTCATTCACTGGTATTCAATGGTAATGTTTGGATGGATTTAGGAACCGCCCCTCGATTCTATTGCCTCTAACGGTTGAAAAGTGTTGTCAATCACCAAAATCGACCGAGGGGGGCCAGACATGGAAAATGCACCCAAATGAAATCTAAATCCCTCTAAAAAGGTCAAATGTCATTTGTCTTGCATCAATCTTGATACAGGGTACTTATTATATGATATAGTTTGGGTTCCTTAGTCTACTATCCCATCATTCAAAGGTTGTTTTCACTATACTGTAAGTAATGTTTCGTTGATGGATGGAAACTATAATTTACATTTTTGTACTATGTTCAATCAACATTTACTTTACAGCTTTAAAATAAAAACATCTATATTGATTCTGACTTTTCTACATCCAACTCACCGGTGTATCATTGCTTTGAGAAAAAAGATTATTAATGTTCCCCTTTTAGAAGTGAAGTTGGGAATGCCATTTTTGAGCCGGACACCTGAAAAACAGGCGTGGGGCTGAACAGGTTAGTCTGCATGTGGAATCTGAATCGTCTTCAGTCATGTGCAAATTCTTGTCTCACGATGGAGGATTTTCACATGACATGTTTTATAATATTTTTTATATTTACACGAATTTAAGTTATTCTTAGCAAGGTGTACCTTCACTAAAGTGCACCCTTTAAAGCGTAAACACTGATACAGCACATCTGATGATTTGTATGTTAGTATCAAATGAACCCTCAACTTATACACATCGATAGCATTGTTTAGCATGGCTTCTCCAAATGTCATACAACATATTTCTGGATAAAAATCCCCAGACAGCTTGTAAAGAAAACAAAACCTCTAGGGGCAAGTCACATTGTAGTCATTCCTTCAGCATGTGTGCAGTAGCTTCTGTATAAGATATAATGCCTCTCTGTTTCTACTAGTCTCACTGAGAATCGGAAGTGACATGAAAGTACACTGCATGTACTGAAGGTACCCAGTTTCTAAATCTGTGCCACTGTACGTTAGTCTGTACTATCCTATAGCCACTCGTTTTATATAGAATGCCAGAGCAACCATGACCTTTAACCCCCTTTACATTTGTATTCATTTCTTTCTTTCTCTTGTCCTAAATAACTTTAAAAAAGGTCAAATGCATGCATTAAAGAGGGGTCAGTTTAAGTAATAACTCAAACATTCTTACTATTTTGCAAACAATGTTACTTAAAGGGCACATATTCTGCTCCTTTTTCATGTACTGTAGTGTCTCTACTTTAAAGAGTCCTCTCCTGCTGATGGTCAGGTGTATATCAGTATGTAGTGTCTCTACTTTAAAGAGTCCTCTCCTGCTGATGTTCAGGTGT
This sequence comes from Champsocephalus esox, assembly GCA_036324585.1. NCBI lineage: Eukaryota > Metazoa > Chordata > Actinopteri > Perciformes > Channichthyidae > Champsocephalus > Champsocephalus esox. Next base: position 36,347,121 of record CM070481.1, read on the forward strand.
ATATCAGTATGTAGTGTCTCTACTTTAAAGAGTCCTCTCCTGCTGATGTTCAGGTGTATATCAGTATGAAGTGTCTCTACTTGAAAGAGTCCTTTCCTGCTGATGTTCAGGTGTATATCAGTATGTAGTGTCTCTACTTTAAAGAGTCCTCTCCTGCTGATGATCAGGTGTATATCAGTATGTAGTGTCTCTACTTTAAAGAGTCCTCTCCTGCTGATGTTCAGGTGTATATCAGTATGTAGAGTCTCTACTTTAAAGAGTCCTCTCCTGCTGATGATCAGGTGTATATCAGTATGTAGTGTCTCTACTTTAAAGAGTCCTCTCCTGCTGATGTTCAGGTGTATATCAGTATGTAGTGTCTCTACTTTAAAGAGTCCTCTCCTGCTGATGTTCAGGTGTATATCAGTATGTAGAGTCTCTACTTTAAAGAGTCCTCTCCTGCTGATGATCAGGTGTATATCAGTATGAAGTGTCTCTACTTGAAAGAGTCCTTTCCTGCTGATGTTCAGGTGTATATCAGTATGTAGGGTCTCTACTTTAAAGAGTCCTCTCCTGCTGATGCTCAGGTGTATATCAGTATGTAGTGTCTCTACTTTAAAGAGTCCTCTCCTGCTGATGTTCAGGTGTATATCAGTACGTAGTGTCTCTACTTTAAAGAGTCCTCTCCTGCTGATGTTCAGGTGTATATCAGTATGTAGTGTCTCTACTTTAAAGAGTCCTCTCCTGCTGATGTTCAGGTGTATATCAGTACGTAGTGTCTCTACTTTAAAGAGTCCTCTCCTGCTGATGTTCAGGTGTATATCAGTATGTAGTGTCTCTACTTTAAAGAGTCCTCTCCTGCTGATGTTCATGTGTATATCAGTATGTAGGGTCTCTACTTTAAAGAGTCCTCTCCTGCTGATGCTCAGGTGTATATCAGTATGTAGTGTCTCTACTTTAAAGAGTCCTCTCCTGCTGATGTTCAGGTGTATATCAGTACGTAGTGTCTCTACTTTAAAGAGTCCTCTCCTGCTGATGTTCAGGTGTATATCAGTATGTAGTGTCTCTACTTTAAAGAGTCCTCTCCTGCTGATGTTCAGGTGTATATCAGTACGTAGTGTCTCTACTTTAAAGAGTCCTCTCCTGCTGATGTTCAGGTGTATATCAGTATGTAGTGTCTCTACTTTAAAGAGTCCTCTCCTGCTGATGTTCAGGTGTATATCAGTATGTAGTGTCTCTACTTTAAAGAGTCCTCTCCTGCTGATATTCAGGTGTATATCAGTATGTAGTGTCTCTACTTTAAAGAGTCCTCTCCTGCTGATGTTCAGGTGTATATCAGTACGTAGTGTCTCTACTTTAAAGAGTCCTCTCCTGCTGATGTTCAGGTGTATATCAGTATGTAGTGTCTCTACTTTAAAGAGTCCTCTCCTGCTGATGTTCAGGTGTATATCAGTACGTAGTGTCTCTACTTTAAAGAGTCCTCTCCTGCTGATGTTCAGGTGTATATCAGTATGTAGTGTCTCTACTTTAAAGAGTCCTCTCCTGCTGATGTTCAGGTGTATATCAGTATGTAGTGTCTCTACTTTAAAGAGTCCTCTCCTGCTGATGTTCAGGTGTATATCAGTATGTAGTGTCTCTACTTTAAAGAGTCCTCTCCTGCTGATGTTCAGGTGTATATCAGTATGTAGTGTCTCTACTTTAAAGAGTCCTCTCCTGCTGATATTCAGGTGTATATCAGTATGTAATGTCTCCATGCTTTAATGTTCAAAAAGCTCTTTATTTCTCTCATACTGCCTGTGCTGCAGCACCTCTTTTCACCCTCTGTCTCAAACTAGAGCCCAGTCTTCTCTGATTGGTTAGCTGGCCGGCTCTGTTGATTGGTCAACTGCTTAGAGATGTCCCGCCCCTTACAATGTGTTGGAGAGCTAGGGATTTTACCCTTTCACACAAATCTATAACACACTACAGGAAAGGGAAATGACCAAAGCATATTGGTTCTCTTTAATCAAAAAGTACCCAAACTATTCAGAATCAGAGTTCCTTTATTCGTCCCACAAAGCCAAAGACAGCTTAAAGGGGACCTATCGTGCAAAATGCACTTTGTGAAGTCTTTTATACATAAACATGTGTCCCCGGTGTGTCGGGGAACTCACGCAGCGTCAGAAAATAAAACCCTCTCTCTTTTCCTCCGTACCCAAATCTCTAAAAACGGGTGTACAACAAGCGGATACAGTGTATAGATTTCCATCCGAACTGATGTGTCCATCCGAGGTGACGTCGGCAGACCCACAGAAAGTTGCTATCAGAAACAATGAGAGGGGTCTGCCTGCAGACCTCCACTCTCAGGACACCTCCACTGTCAGTACAGGAAGTGCACGCTAAGAATTTCAAAATAAAATCACCACTATCAGTACAGCACCACTTTCCGAACAGGAAATGCATGCTAATACAACATAAAATAGCACTGACACTTATTATCTTTATAGATATATCTATATAGATAGATATATATATTTATTTATATATATAAATATGACATCTTGTATTTTAGTTTCACCCGCTAGACAACAGTGGAAGGTTCGAGAAACAACCGTGTTTGCCGTGTTTGCCGTGTTTGCCGTGTGCACCGCGGCGGAGGTGGAGAGGTTCCAGCTGGGAACCTCCACCCCGCTGCGGAACCCGTGGGACCCCTGGACGGTGCGTCATGGTCACGCTTCATATCGGCCGGCGCGGAGGCCCTCCGACAGTGGGTCGCGTTTGCCATTCGGTCAGTGAGAGGAGAGGAGATAAATGCAACAAAAATTGTCAAAATCCGTTAATATATGGATGAGTGTGGGGGGGGGGCTGGACACAGGCCGTGGGGGGACACCCGAGACCGGCCAATGTCCCCGGTAGACACCGGGTGAAATCGGGAGCCAAACAAATAATAAAACCGGGGAAAAGGGAAAAAAAGTGTGTATGTGTTTAAAAAGCAGAAAATAAAAAAGGAACTCACCTTGTGATAAACCCGCAAGAGAAAAAGCATTTGAGCTCCAAACTGTTTCAGAAATAATCCTTGATGTGGTTTAGAACAGGATGGCGTTTTATCACAGCAGAATTTAACTTTATATGCGGTATAATTCTGATCAGGCATTCGCTCCGCCTCCTCTTTTTTATTTATTTTTTAAAGCTAAGGACCCAAAATCTGCGTTTCTCTATCAGGGCTGCAAAAGCGGGGTTTGAGCAGTTTGAGGCACGGCTACAACGGGGGCATCTGTTGGGTATTTTGAAAAAAACACTTCACAGACATGTTTGTATAGGTATGGCCCTACAATATATGTTTCAAATATGGCATGATAGGTCCACTTTAAGATCAACCAAGAATGCAATACATGCATACAACATATTAAGGATTTAAAAAAATGCACAATTTACAATATACACATCCCATAACAGTTCTGAGAGATGTAGCAGCCAGGTATATATAGCACAGTTATTAACAGCTATATATATATATATATATATATATATATTGTTACGTGCTCTGTGTTTTTCTCTGTCTCTCTGCTGTGCAGGTGCACCTGATCCGCCTCCCCCAGGTGTCCTAATTGCATTCAGCTGGGGACGACTTTAAAAGGGAGAAGCTGGAGGAGAAGAGATCTCTTTTCCTGCCCTGATGCGAAGGGAATACGACCGTGGATTTCCTCCCACCTCGTGTGGATTTATATATATATATATGTTGCTGTATTTTTTTGTGTGAACTCTGCAGGATATTAGTATAGGTTTTTTCGCGGCTTTGTTTCCTTCCCAGTAGGCTGTGTTTGGACCTCTGGGTATAGGAGGGAAGTCTGGGTCCTACGGCTCATGGTGTGGCTGGCCCAGGCCCCCTTCTTCTTTTTGTGTTTGTTTTACAATCCTCCAGACTTGGTTGCTTATTGCCGGTAGGCATGCATGTGAGTTACGGCCGTGCTGAAAATAAATGCCCGTCGATAACTAAATTCTGTGTTTGGCGTGGTTGTTTTTATGTTGCGGGTCTTCCCACCAGCCACTACTGCTTGGTAGAGGGACGGGACGTAACATATATATATATATTGCACACAATTGGTATTGCTCAACAAGGGGTGTTATAGTATAGCATGTGTTATGTGTAGGGGTCTACCAGGGGCTGTGGTGGTTATACACTCTTTTAATAGAGAATTTAGAACATCAACCTTTTATGTGTACAGTAGGTTTAGTAGCAATATTTTGAGGTGTGACTCAATGGAGTGAATGAATCACAGTAGCTGTGGTTAGGGAGGAAGCTAATTGTATCTGAGGTTTATGTAACTAACCATAATTTGATGTTGTACATAAAGATTAAACAAAAAAACAATGTTTGCAAAGTAGGGATTCTCGTTATCAAACTGAGCATGAATGGGAAATACATTGGAGCATACATGCATGCACATATTATCTACCACGCAATAATGACTCTGTGCATATACGTGCAGGGGGTGGGGGATGGCTTCAGGACGGTGAGTAGGCCCGACAGCACCAGCTGAGCAGCCTGCAGCGTTTCTATACATGAATTAGCTGCTCGCAAGTCTGCACAGGAGAACCAGTTCGCACTATCTGAGTCAGGGCAACCCCCGAGGTGACAAGTTGATTTGTTTCACACAATCCAAATGACCTGGTTTCTCTTCTCTACTGCCAAGCACTGCTGGAGTTGTTTTAACAAGGGGATGGTAAACATGCATGATATAGATGCCTTCAATTGCATAACTGGCTCTCTGGAGTAAAGGTAACTGTGTTGTTGAAGATTCTCAATATTCAAGATGTGCACTGGCCTTTTTTTCATAGACAAGAATGAATGAACACATTCACTGTTGTCCTTGTGTCTGTGGGCCAATCTGCTGCTCAGAAATGAATCTAATGTGACTACGTTGGGAAACTATTCTATAGCAGGAATGCAGGGTGATCGAGGGAGTTCACTCGAGGCCAAGAGCTTAATCAGGCCAGCGAAGAACGAGGGGACTGTGGACAAACCTCCTGAATGTCAGAGGAGCATGTCAGCTCCTGCAATGGGTCTTTTTGTTTTTTCACAGCAACACCTCATCTACAGTTTCTCAGAGACAAGCAGGCACAGGCCCACATTACACCATCGCGAATAACAGACGCTGGCTTCGTGCCATGGGAAAAATAAATCTGTAACACTTTATTGTGGCTGTATTCCAAGCAGCCAGCATGAAGTAATCATTCCAATTCTCATAAAGGGCATATCTGGTCTGCTCTGGTTTAGGCTGCACACATCTATCAGGCTGAAGCACTTAAGGGATTTACCCGACGGTATGGTTTGAGAAATCCTTTATATCTTTCAGTCTTCTGCGGGAGAAATCCAGCGCCTTACAGGAGGTTTGAAGAAACTGAAAGCTTTAGCAGTTATCACCAATTGTATAGGACCAGAAACACGGCACCTACGAAGAAGAAAATCTTAGGAAAATCTAAGAAAGATTTTGAATTCCTGCTGGTTTTCTTGACAGGATATTGTTGGGACAGAAACAGAAACAAAGCAAATCAACAAAACCTACACACATACATTGTTCAAGATTCAAGGCTTTATTGTCATGTGCACATTAGCTAGAGTGTAGATATGGCAATACAAAACTGTAAGTGCATATATCATGCTATTTTTAGGCATATATTATGGACCTCAGATATATAAAAATATATAAAAACATGTCTATGATGTACGACGGAGTATTAGGGTAAGACTATAAGAAAAAAAAACAGAGAGATTTCGAGAATAAAGTCGTAATAATACGAGAATAAAGTCATAGTTACGAGATTAAAGTCATAACATTACGAGAATAAAGTCCTAATGTTACGAGAATAAAGTCATAATTTCGAGATTAAAGTCGTAGTTTCAGAAGTGACTTGAGAAGGAGACAGCAGCAGCGTCCTGCAATACAATGAGGAACATGGGGCATCTTATGAAGCAGTACTTTACTTTAGGTTTCTCAAATAACGAAATACTTAATCGTTTGGCACATCAGCATCAGATTATCATAAGTATTAGAACTTTGAAAAGGTTGTGCAAGAAACTGTGTCTATTATTTCGAAGAAAGAACCAAAAGGACTTGGAGGAGATTGTCTCCTTTCTGCAGGAGGAAATGGCTGGTTCTGGCCGCCTACAAGGCTATCGTTGGTTACATCTACGAGCTGTTCAGAGGGGATTTGTTGTTTCACAAGAAACGATGAGACTTGTAATCAAGGCTTTGCATCCAGAAGGAGTCGAACGATAGCCTTGTAGTGGAATCGGAATGAGCTCCCCGTTGAAATCAAGACAGCAGAAAGCTTACACACCATCATCTCTTTCGACTCCACTTCGAGCGATAGAATTACTAACTCACTTATATACTAATAAAGTTCTGGCTTATCTAAAGCCAGTTGAGTAGCACTTGAAATGTTTGGCTCTATGAAACCTGATGTACTTTATGATTCTGTTTTCTTCAAGCTTGTATCTTGTTGGTCGAATGCACTTATTGTAAGTCGCTTTGGATAAGAGCGTCAGCTAAATGCAATGTAATGTAATGTAGTTGGCCAGAAGCAGCCATTTCCTCCTGCAGAAAGGAGACAATCTCCTCCAAGCCCGCTTCTCAAGTCACTTATGAAACTACGACTTTATTCTCGTAACTATGACTTTATACTTGTATTATTACGACGGATTTTGGGTTCTTAGCTTAAAAAAAAAGAGGAGGCGGAGCTAATGCCTGATCAGAATTCTAGTGGAGAGAAAGTTAAATTCTGCTGTGATAAAACGCCATCCTGTTCTAAACGGCATCAAGGATTCTTTCTGAAGCAGTATGGAGCTCAAAGGCTTTTTCTCTTGCGGGTTTATCACAAGGTGAGTTCATTTTTTATTTCCTGCTTTTTAAACACCTGTGCTCTCCAGTACAGGTTAGCTCTGAGTGTTAGCGATGCTAATGTAAACAAAGACCAGCTTACGTCCAAACCATGTAAGGCATTGTTTCTGTTAGCAAATCTCTGTGGGTCCACCATCCGAAATGACGTCATATCTGTATCCGCTCGTTGTACGCCGTTTTTAAAAGATGTGGGTACGGCGGAAAAGAGACATGGTTTTATTTTCTGACGCTGCGGGAGTTCCTCAGCGCACCCGGGACCATACTTGCCAACCCTCGCGATTTTCGCGGGAGACTCCCGATTTCATTGCCCTCTTTATTTCTGACAAAATCAGATTTACTCAGGACTGTTTCCACTCTGACTTTAATACAGCTACACCATTGTTTGGTTTCCATGGTAGCGCGTCTCTTTAGTAACTGAAAGCCTGAGAGGGTGAGGGAGATAGTCACAGAAAACAGAACAAGAATCGACAACTCGACCCTCTGCTCACTCCTTTCCTGTAGCCCACACATATGCTGCATGAAGGATGGTGCTACAGGCAGCAAGGCAGTTCACTTACAACGACAATGCATGTTAATGTTGATTGAATACAGCTTCGGCGATCCACTAGCACCCCCCCCCACCCCCCCGCGGTGGCTTTGGAAATGCTCCAGATTTCTGAGGTCTCAATGTTGGCAAGTATGCCGGGGACACATATTTATGTATCAAAAAGTGCATTTTGCATGATAGGTCCCCTTTAAACCACATGCTCCTCCAACAGTGCAACATGAATATATGACATAGATAAAATAAAACACATAAAATAGTGCCATTTCAATGATTAGAAGTCAATTTATCTGAACACATATAGCTGTTTCTCAAAGCAGAGTGCAATTTAAAATGCGTGCAGGTGAATTGTTCCGTTCACACTGCAGTCTCAACTCAGAAATATCTGTCATATATTAATGCAAATGAGTTGTATTTAATCTGCGAGCATGCAGCTGAAAGTGGGAAAATGTGCCGATATCCCATTAAAGTCCCGCTGGGTGCTGTCACACTGCTGTTTCATTATTCACCGTCTGCACAGAATGACATCATCACCACCGTCTGTTGGTTTCACATCACATCAGAAATGTATTTTTTTACAGCAGACTGTGTGACGTGTATATTTCACAGTGGATTTTCCCTTTTAATTTCCTTTCATTGGCTGCTCCTCTGTGAGTGACTGATATGGAGCAAGTTGTTGACCTAAAACTTGTCAGTCATTATGATGAGCTGTCATGTCGCCTGAGGCTGGAATACAAATATAAAATAAGCTTTCTGCAGGCGGCTTGAGGAGCAAAAGAAGAGTTGAATGAACGAAAATGCATTTCGTAGTCTTCTGGAACATTTAGCTTTGCAAGTCTTTGAGGTTTGATTGATAAATTACACCAGTCCGCTCACCCTAACCCCTAACCCTAACCCCAACACATATCATAACAACATCATGAAAACTGACCAACATATATCCTAATTGAACTCATGTTTGGTAAACATATGACACATGTAGTTTGTAAAGACAGTTTGCAACATAAAAGAAGGCAGTAATCAACCTGCTAACTGTGTGGTCTACAGCTATTGTAAGACTCTTAAGCATGCTCTATTTGAACTGGAATATGATTGAATTCAAGATTAAGCAACCAACGGTGGAAGTTGGGCAACGTAGCAGGAGTGAGTCATCGCTATGAGAATCTTCATGCTTTCTCAGTACAACATGGTTTGTTTGTTTGCCCTGATTGACGCATTCCCAAGTCTGTCACTGTGCTTTCAACCACAGGTGTCTGGATGTGCATACGACTGCATTGGGTTGGCCAACAGTTTCTACTCATGAGAACAGTACTTACCTTACTACAGGTAAACTCCACCCAGGCTTAGAGACGGCTTAAGCTGTTCTTGCTTGAGCAACGGTAAGGACAAACCATATCATTATCGCATGTTGACAAACTGATACTGTTGTATACGGGTACTCTTATCACTTAAGTTTCCGAAAATCCTTTTTATGATGACTTCATTGTCATGTCTAGACAGTTGTTTAAATATGATCGCCTGCAGGATTCTCAGAACCTGTTATGAGTTCTTAAAGTTTCTCACACCACAATAATGAGTCTGAGAACATGTTGAGAACAAAACAAGGGACGTTACCCAGCAATAGTTTTTGTAAAGCTAAAACAAAACACAGTTCATTCGGAAAAAGATATTAACCTGTTCAGCCCTGAGCCTGTTTTTCAGGTCTCAGGCTTGAAAATGACATGCCCAGAACAAATGACCATATCTTCCCTTCTAAAAGCATTACATTAATAATCTTTTTTCTCAAAGTAATGATAAACCTGTGAGTTGGATGTAGAACAGTCATAATCAATATAGATGTTTTTTATTTTAAAGAAAATTCAGATTGAACATGGTAAAAAACTGTAAATTATAGTGTCCGTCCAAAAGATATGTTGTACTTATAGTGAAAACTACCCTTGGATGATGGGTTAGTAGACTGAAAGCTTTAGGAATCCAAAGTACAACATATAATAGCACCCTGTATCAAGATTGATGCAAAATAAGTGACATTTGACCTTTTTAGACAGATTTAGCAAAAAAAACCCTCTTCTGGGGTGATTTGGGTGCATTTTCCTTATCTCTGGCCCCCCTTGTTCGATTTTGACATGTGACATCTCTTTCTGACCGTTAGAGCCAATATAATTGAAGGGAAATCGTCCCGCACACACTCATGTTAAATGTTTGCTCCAGAGTGAAGCTGTCTCTAGCTCTGACATCTCAAAACCGAAAAGCTGATTTATTTCTCATGGATTATCAGAAATCATTAAAAGTGACACAGACGCATTGGATTAACCTATGGATTACCTTCAGCATCGTTGTTATCGTTTTAATGCCATTGAAGATCACTTTTGACCAGACTACGACACAGGTGAGCCATGTTAGCGTTTTTGGCTAACTAGCTCCATATCTTTTGACGTGTGTTCTTGTCATTATCTCCCAGAATTCGTATAATTGATTGATAATGAGCCATCGAGTCTGTGTCCCCTCACGATGTGAAATGATGGGTTGGATGTGCAGCAAAGGTAAATAATAAGGTTTTGTGAGTGAATTTCGGTGCAGTCATCTGTTAGCATTGTTCGCTCGTTGCTAATTCAGAGGCTCAGCGTAAGCATTGTGTTGTTTTTTTTTAAAAATAATTAAAATGATCAATTAGATGAGTTTCTTTCCGTTACATGGATATAAAACATTCATAGTTTATTAAATGCACATGCCCTCAGACACTGTTTTCTGCAAGATATTGCAGGAGGCCCTCGGAACCGGGGTTTCTCGGGCTTAACAGGTTAATAGTAAAATATCTTCAATGTGACAATTCTAAACCATATTTAGGATAAGTGCGATCTCATCTTTCCCAAAACCACAAGACACAGAAGTTGTCATTTGGAAACACCTTCTCACCAATGTGTTTGATCTACTCAGCATAAAAACAACTCCATTGGTTGTTTGTGTAAAGTCCTTTGATGAACAATGCATTTATTTGTTTAACCCGACTGTTATGTTTGTTCCCAGTCCTGTTTTAAATGCTCTTACATTAACACAAAAAGCATTAATCATCAATAAATTGTATTTAACACCCTGTCTTTCAAACTTTAAACAATGTATCAGACTACTCGTATATATACAAAAATTAAGTAAATATACAAAGAATACACTGAACGTTGTATAGGGTTTGTGTAAGATGTCTTGATGAAATTAACATTTATTGTCAGTATATCAACAAGAATATTAAAGATTTTAACGTTTGTTTTTTGGCAATGCAACAGGAATAATGTGGATAGCCATAAAATGTTGGTCCCCAGATTGTGAATTGTGAAGATTTGACTGATCCCCGAACCTTTCCTCAAAGTTGTCTTCTCATGTTTGCCTTTCAAAGCTCGCGTTCGACTGAAGGTATTTTCTTTTTTCTCTTTTGTACAATCAGTCATTGTTCTCAGAGGATGAACCTTAATGGCTTTGGTGATCCCCTGATCTTTTTTAGTTTTTTTGTAAAGCCACAATGAAACTGGCATTTGGTTTTGAACAAAACAGTAGGAGGAATTGCAAATCCCCACAGTGATCCCCTCGCTTTTTATCCATTTCAACAAATAGGAAAAATACTGTTGATGCTACAGTAAATAAGAAAGCTTGAAGCTAGGGAAAACATTTATTCATGAAGCGTTTAATATGTTGAAACACTATTTATATCCCAACAGCAATACATCAATTATACATTGACATAAAAATAGACAGTTCAGTATCTGGCTTTCATTTGTTGGCCAACATAAATGAATGAATGGAGAACCTATACCTCACTCAACCATCCGTCTGTCCTTTGGTGTTGAGTAGGAGCTGCACATTGAGCTTTCAGAGATGCACAGCTTCCTGTTGTGGTTGGAAATATCACTGGGGGCGGTGAGAGTGATCTAAAACAATACATTTGGTGTCGGGACATCCAAACCATGAGCTTAATTCACTTTCCGGTTTGCCTCGTCATAAGTTACCCATAGACTGAAGACATTGCTTTGTTTTAAGACATCCACTAAATTAGACTCAGGTCATTCATGATGTTCACAAAGTGTAATGCCTGAATACAAAGACCTTTAGAGAGCTGATGTTTTTCTTCTTTTATAGAAGCAGTGAAACATGATATCTAGGTCCCTAAATCTTGCATATCTCTTTTTCCATATTACATTTAACTGACGCTCTTATCCGAAGCGACTTACAATAAGTGCGTTCGACCAACAAGATACAACCTTGAAGAAAACAGAATCATAAAGTACATCAGGTTTCATAGAGCCAAAACATTTCAAGTGCTACTCAGCTGGCTGTAGATAAGCCAGCCCTTTGTTAGTATATAAGTGCTTTGTTAGCAGTGCTTTGTTAGTAGTTCTATCGCTCGAAGTGGAGTCGAAAGAGATGAGTTTTCAGTCTGCGCCGGAAGGTGTGTAAGCTATCTGCTGTCCTGATGTCAATGGGAGCTCATTCCACCATCTTGGAGCCAGGATAGCAAACCCACGTGTTTCTGCTGATGGGAACTTGGGTCCCCCGCGCGCGAGGGTGCAGCGAGTCGTTTGGCTGATGCAGAGCGGAGTGCACGTGCTGGGGTGTACGGTTTAACCATGTCCTGGATATAGGAAGGGCCAGATCCATTCGCAGCATGGTACGCAAGTACCAGTGTCTTGAAGTGGATTCTAGCAGTTACTGGAAGCCAGTGGAGGGAGCGGAGGAGTGGCGTGGTGTGGGAACATTTAGGAAGGTTGAAGACCAGGCGAGCCGCTGCATTCTGGATGAGCTGCAGAGGTCGGGATGGCACATGCAGGTAGACCAGCCAGGAGGGAGCTGCAGTAGTCTAGGCGTGAGGTGAAGAGAGCCTGGACCAGAACCTGCGTCGCTATGTGCTATTTCTTCACATATTCACAGTATTATTATTAAATGCGAGACCTTGTGTCTATTTCCATTAGTTGCCATCCATGTGCGTCTCAATATTTACGTTAAAACTATGAACTAAAATGGTTTGTAATGAGAAAAAGTAGTTCCCTACGCGTTCATTTCTATAAAGTTGTGAAAGAATTTGATTTTGCTTACATTTTTCACAGGAAAGATTATCGAAATTGATTATTGCAAATACATTGTGTTATAAATCACATACAAGGCCATTTGCTCTCCACTGTTTCTATATATTCCTTGTTGTCTTGCATGTCTGTGTGTAATTTTCCATTAACGGCCAACCATGTGTTTCAAGAATTACGTCGACACATTGAAATAAAATTGTTTGAAATGAGAAAACTAGTTCCCTATGGGTTCATTTCTATAAAGTTGTGAAAAATTGGATTTATATTTGAATAGTAAAAATGCTGGAAATGGATAATGCAAAGACATGTTGTTATAAATCACATACAAGGCCATTTGTTCTCCACTGTTTCTATATATCCCTTGTTTTCTTGCATGTCCATGAGTTGTTTTGCTTGCTTTAGCGTTTGTGTGTGTGTGTGTGTGTGTGTGTGTGTGTGTGTGTGTGTGTGTGTGTGTGTTATCCATGTTTGTGTGCATGTGTGCATCTGATTCATAATTGGTCCGTGCTGGCAGAGGCACCTGTAAGAGATCCATCTCCTCCACAGGCGGAGGGGCCGAACGCCGCAGTATCTCCCACACAGATGGACCTCACAGCGAGCGGCCTGTCCATGAAACCCCCCCAACCCCTCCGCCCCCTCACCAACGGATGGTGCATCACAGTGGGAACGTCGTTTCAAATCAATCCCAATAAAGGCCTGGCCTGCCTCAACGCTGACATTTAGACGTTGTGTATCATAGGGTGAGAAACGCAGGGAGTTTTCTTTTGTGTGTTTTGTGCTTTGTGATGTAGGAATGAGCTTCCTGTGCCAATTTCTTTTTTTTCAATGTGGGAGGTTGAAACTGTGTGTGTCATTCTGTGTCTGCATGTGTGCCAGCAGCAGAAATGACAGTTAAATTACTCCTAATCCATGTACAAAGAATATAGTGTATTTGTTAAGCTGTATTTAAGTTTTTTAAACAGTCAATGTAAACTTGGCAGCACTCTCTATATCTTGATCTGTCACTTTTACAATCCGACCACTAAATATAAGACATGTCCAAAAGCAACCAAAGCGCCTTACATACAGTATTTTGGAGCAATATGGGGTTAAATATCTCTTCCAAGCATTCATCTATGAACTATTCATTTGGCGGGTGTACTGCTGAGAATCCAGGTGCCCGTGCAAACTCTTGAGGTCAACGTTTAGGTCGGTCATTAAGAACAGACTGAGGGGTGTCGTTGTGAACCCTAATAAAAGTCCCCTTTAAGCGTTTTGAGGTTTACCCTTTTTGTGCATGTAAATAATAATAATAATAATAATAATAATAATGCATTTTATTTTTGGGCGCCTTTCAAAGCTCTCAAGGACACCTTACAGAGCATAATTAAGAACAAGCAACAAAGAAGAGCACACAGTAATACAAGACTTAAAAAATACTTTAGAAAACAGAGACTTCAAAACAACAATCAGTTTAGCAGAGATTAAGAAATGGAATACGCCAGTTTGAAAAGTTGTGTTTTCAGGCTGGATTTGAAGGTTGGGAGTGAGTCCATATTGCGGATGTCTTGTGGGAGAGAGTTCCAGAGACGGGGGGCAGAGTGGCTGAAGGCTCGTGACCCCATGGTGATCAGGCGGGCAGAAGGTAAAGTGAGCTAGAAGGCAGAGGAGGATCGGAGAGTACGAGAGGGAGTGTAGATGTGAAGGAGCTCAGAGAGATATGGAGGTGCAAGAGTGTGAAGGGCCTTGAAGGTGAGGAGCAACACTTTGAAGTCTATGCGGTGCTTAACGGGGAGCCAATGGAGCTGTTGCAGAACCGGAGTGATATGATTAATGAAAGGAGTTCTGGTGATGATACGGGCGGCTGAGTTTTGGACCTGTTGGAGCTTACGTAGGGATTTCTGAGGAAGACCAGGTGGTCGGCAAAGGCCAACATCCCAACGTTCCCTCCAGAGGAAGTTTCGATGTGAATATTCTAGCAATTCTGTTTTCGAGGTGTATTGCTCAGGACCCAAAGGAAATACAGTTTAAATGTGAAGTTGTTTGGATGAGCGGGGCCAGCAATCAGCCTGTTCTGAACTGAATAATAACGTCATAATAATAGTGATACATCTGCAGCCAAAGTCACGTTGTAACATACTCTTTTGCTCATATAGTAATTCTTACTCATAAGTCACGCCAAAGAGAATAAAACAAGCTCTAAAACTATACTTTATAATCAGTCGTATCTCCTTACTTACTCCTTGCCTGATTGCCTTAAATATATCAACTTTTTTTTATAGACCACAACAACTGGGTAAAGCTATGTGAACATCGTCAGCATATGTAACAATCCCCAATTTGATATCTGCTGTATGATTTTGTTGATAAACTGTTGCGATTGTTAGACATGTATCCACCCTACGCTGACAGACCCACCCACTAAATAGGAGCTTATTTACCCGATCTTTCTCGGGTGAACGCTTCAAGATGTGGAAGATATAATTGAGAACTCCATTTTAGTGTTTACGGACAGAAACCGCAGATAAAAACTCTATCGTAATGTTTATTATTGTATTGGCTTTCATGCAACTCCCCGACTGTGTACATTTTAATCATGGGTGGCCCCCGTGGAATTCAGATCCCAATTCTGATGTTATCACTACAGCTACTTCGACAACTGAAGGTCCAGTTTACACCAAATGATAACTCAGAGCATAGTGCCCAACTGTTTGTTAGTTACAGCTCCACTGAAGCGTTAAGTTGAGCCTCAATCATTCTTCCAAGCCCTATCCCAAATCTTTAGGGTTAGGGTTAGGGTTATACTCCTACTTTTAACTCCAACCTTAAAATATTCTGACCCTAACAGTACAATACACTTCCTCCAACCTTAAGAAACTCTGCTTCTAACCCTAAAATACTTTGACCATAACCCTAAAATACTTTGACCATAACCCTAAAATACTCTTAACCCTAAGCCTAAAATACTCTTAAAGGTGGGGTAGGTAAGTTTGAGAAACCAGCTCGAGATACACTTTTTGTTATATTCTATGGAATGCTCTTAACATCCCGACAGCAATGAATATCTGAAGTGCTTTGACAAAAAATCCATAAAAAAATATCACCTGTGGAAGCCGTGGCCCTGTAAAAAGCACGACCAATCATCTGAGCCGGCCCGGCTAAAATAACTGGATGGCCTACCTGCCTGTCAGCCTTCCATCGGGGCACAAACTTATCTCGTGCCCTCATTGGTCATGTGCGCGTTCGTGTGTGTTGGAGGAGGGGCTCTGTGAGGAAGGGGCAGATTTTCTTCGGTCGTGTATTTTCAAATTCTAGCGATTTCGAGACGGTTTCTCAAACGTACCTACCCCACCTTTAACCTTAACACTAACATACTTTTACTGTAACCCTAACATATTCCAACCCTAAAATACTCTTAACCCAAACTGTAAAATACTCTTTAGCCTAAAATACTATTAACCCTAACCCTAACTGTTACAACCAGGGGTTGTCACACTAACCCTAACATACTCTGAACTCTAACCCTAAAATACTATTAACCCTAACGCTAACATACTCTGAACTCTAACCCTAAAATACTATTAACTCTAACCCTAACTGTTACAACCAGGGGTCGTCACCCTAACCCTAACATACTCTTGGGTTTAACCACCATGGGGTCTAGAGCCTTCAGCCGCTCTGCACCCCGCCTCTGGAACTCTCTCCCACCTGACATCCGCAACACTGACTCTCTCCCCATTTTCAAATCACGCCTCAAAACATATCTCTTCACACTCGCATATCCACCCTGATCGTTATCCATCACACATCCTCTGTTTTATGTATTTGATATGTTATATACTGCATTGTCTTGTTTATGTTTCTTATGCTGGTGTTAGGTATTGTGTATCTTGCTTTTATGTGTTTGTACGGCGACCTTGAGAGCCTTGAAAGGCGCCTATATGAAATAAATGAATTATTATTATTATTATTATTATTAACCCTTGTACTAAAATACTATTAACCCTAACGCTAACATACTCTGAACTCTAACCCTAAAATACTCTAACCCTAACTCATTGTAGCAATATGTAGATACAAAAGCATTGATAAGCAAATAATACCCTTTTATTTCAGATACTGTCCCACGAGCCCCCGGTTAGCTCCCGTATCAATGCTCCAGCACTGCAGGGGGACTACAGGAGTGTCACTGTAGAGATATGCACAATATAATGAGGTACATATTGGACAGTGGCAGCCACAGAGTGCTCTTGTGGCTCTCCTGAAGTATAATAACGAGATGGTTTAACAAATGGTTTTCTGGCACACAGTCCAATTAAACATTTGGGAGAAAGCTGGGATGGAAACTTATTTGGTGACCTTCTGTGGAAGCAAAAACACAACAAAGATTTTACAAGTTTCAACAAGCCAGAAGCTGCAAACCAAAACAAGCATTGAGATGTAAGCTTTTGTTTCCCCTGTGTCCTTTTGCAAAAGCTGATTTATTATTCTGCAGTGCTCCATCTTCCCGGTGAGGTAACCGTTACTATTTCACTGAGGCAGTTGGAACATATCAGAACACACACCTGTAGAAGAAATGAGGGCATATTATAAATACATGTGGTTGAATTAATGAGTTGTTATGTTACACAGCGTGGTGCCCTGCTGAACATTGAGGAATCGCTTTTGTTGCTGTCTGAGTTCAGAGTAAAACTCAAGAGGAATGTCTGTGTGTGTGTGTGTGTGTGTGTGTGTGTGTGTGTGTGTGTGTGTGTGTGTGTGTGTGTGCGTACGTACGTGTGTGTGTGTGTGTGTGTGTGTGTGTGTGTGTGTGTGTGTGGCCTAGCATTACTATACTTGTGGGGACCTACATCTGTTTACATGGTCACGTGTGGGGATTTTAGGGTGAAGACTTGGTTAGGGTTAGGATTAGGTTGGGGAAGTGAATCCAGTTCTATTAGTATAAGCCATGCATAGAAGTGTAAGCGCAGTAAGGGTTAGGGTTAGGGTTAGGCATGTGTTGGTTATGGTTAAGGTAAGGAAAAGTCTCCAGGAAATGCATGTAAGTCAATGTAATGTCCCCTGAAGTGATGTATGCATGGTATGTGTGTGTGTGTGTGTGTGTGTGTGTGTGGTGTGTGTGGTGTGTGGTGTGTGTGTGTGTGTGTGTGTGTGAGTGAGATAGTGTGTCGCAACCTTTGGTCTAGTGTGAAATATCCAGCATAATCAAATAAGAGGACTGATATGTAAAAGCAGTAAGTACACTGCAGTGTTTACTTATGTACCCTTACAATTCCCACGCACCCATCACCTGTAGACATATTTGATTATACCGTATTTTATATTTAGCTTCAGTTTCAGCACCAAATACAACAGTGTAGCCAAATAGAAGGTCTTTGTTGCAGCTGCTAATGCAACGGTTTAATCATGCACGCATTTACCATATACGGATGTGTCTACCTGCTCACAACATTGTTCACCTATGCATGGATTCACTTATTCTAGTGTGTGCGTCTCTCTCTGTCTGTTGTCTGTCTGTCTGTCTGTCTGTCTGTGTGTCTGTCTGTCTGTCTGTCTGTCTGTCTGTCTGTCTGTCTGTCTGTCTGTCTGTCTGTCTGTGTGTCTGTCTGTCTGTCTGTCTGTCTGTCTGTCTGTCTGTCTGTCTGTCTGTCTGTCTGTCTGTCTGTCTGTCTGTCTGTCTGTCTGTCTGTCTGTCTGTTGTCTGTCTGTCTGTCTGTCTGTCTGTCTGTCTCTCTGTCTGTCTGTCTGTCTGTGTGTGTGTGTGTGTGTGTTGTGTGTGTGTGTGTGTGTGTGTGTGTGTGTGTGTGTGTGTGTGTGTGTGTGTGTGTGTGAGAGAGAGTGTGTGTCGCAACCGTTTGGTCTAGTTTGAAATATCCAGCATAATCGAATAAGGAGACTGCAGAAAATCAAAGTAAGAGGAGAAAAAAAGACTCGTAATGTCTTGCAAGACGTCCAAAAGAAGGAGCCGAACGAAAACACTGAAAGAGAGTGTTATGTAACTTTGTCCTCAAGTAGCTTTGCCAAAAACCCGTCTTGGCTTGCCTCTTTTACTACGACGACAGGGAATTTTCTCATGGAACAGATTAAACGGCACTCAAGCGGGTGACCAACCAGATGCCTGATGGGTCCCAGCTTTTCCATCTCCCACAAACTGTAGTAAAACACCTCGGTGCACTTTGAATATGCTGCCTGAGGACAGCACACCACAGCAAGCAGACACAGTGGCTGTACTTACCACCTGTACGCCGAAATGGAATAAAAATCACTTCTCCTTAAGGTCTCATCGGGTCTTTGTTCCATTTAGCTCACATGTAAAGCCGTTTGGCCACCGTTTAAGCTCCTAAGCCATTGGACTCCTGCCACGTCGGGTGCTTATGTGGTGAGTTACAGCCCTCACCCTTTTATTTGATTTTGATTGTAACTCTAGTGTCTGAAGCTGCTTTGGAAGTTCGTTGCTAAGAAAACAAACCACGGGATGGCTATACGTGTGGATGTGAGGGTGAATCATTTCTTCACAGAACATCCTGTTACATCTTCTGAAGAACAGGAAGTTGTAAAGCAAACTCAAGAAGTGAAATGAAAAGTGGAATTCCTTTCAATTTCAGAAAAAAACTTGTTCTGGGTCTTTTGATATTATTGTAAAGATAATCTTCCATAGGCTTAAAATACACTGCATTTCTAAAGAGTATTCAACGCTTTGTTGGTAATATAGGAAGTGTAAGGGGACGTCGTTAAATTGAAGCACGCTTTTGTCACACATTCAGAAGGCCAAGATGACAACTCTGCAAATGAGTCGGCCTTTTCCAAAATCTCACTGTAATTCAGGTGAGGGTCTGACATTCGGTTCGACACTGATTCCTTGGGGAAATATATGAAGTGTCCCGAGGTAGAACATGTCCTCACCTTGAATGATTAATTCCTGACAAGTGTTTCACAAAGGAGGTTTGGAAAAGCACGGCTTATTGTCAAACGCCAGAGTCAGATGACTAAGTAACTGAAGCAGACGATTGAGCTGTTCCTTAAAGCCGGTTTAGCGCTAATGAGATCCGTCTAAGTCATGACCAACGCTCATTCGTGACGCTGAAGTCTCGAGACCTCAAGCACCGAAAACGTCAATCTTCTATAAACTAAGGTGTGAACCTCGTATCACATGATGAATAGAATAGTAAAGTATAACGGGACAAAAGCATCTTCATATTTGAAGAAAACCGTACTTTAATCTAGCTTCACACTCCTCAGTATCTCTTGTCGAAGGCAGCCACTGGCACCTTTCTAATATAACGTCATGATAAACACTCAAATTGCCTATCAACAAAACATGGATAAAAGGCAACGAATACCTGCGTGGATGAGGAAAAGGCTCATTTGTGACCCGCTCTATCGAAATCAGTCGGAAGTCGCAACGGCTGATTTCAAAATAAACCTGGATTTACGTAAAAAAACTACTTTTTCGGGGTTCAGGTGTTTTGTTTTATTTTAAACAAACAAAGTCTTGGCTTTCGGAATATGGAACTTTTATTTTTATTTTAAAGGGACGAAGAGGCACCTCTCACTCGCAATCTGCTCTTCCGCAGCGCCGCCGCCCCTCCCTCCGGCTGACATTATGAATGTAAGGCGTATAGTAATCGTAGATAACACGGCAGGGTCCGTTACAGTTTGTTTTCATCTGATTTCAAATAAACAAAGTCTTGGCTTTCAGAATATTAAACTTGTTTCAGATTCAGATGAGAAATACAACTTTGAAGCTTCGGCATGATTACAAGCAGAGAACGGAGTGACTTGACGTCACAGCGAGCATAACAACAGCCGGTGTTTCTCGTGAGGGTTTCCCCGGGAAACAAACGCAATACACACAAACGTAAAAATACACACACACACACACACACACACACGTACACACACACACTCGCGTGCTTCCCCTCCAAACGAAAATGTCTTCCCTCCGTAGTATTTTGATCATTTGCTAATAACTTTTTCTCAAAGTGAGGACTCGGTGATGGTCGTTATATAATGTGACATATTTCGCTTAATATTTGGAGTACAACAACAATCCTGATATCATTAGAAAGCTTGGAATCTCCTCTTTCCAGCAGTGTATACAACTCAAAATGTGTCTTCGGGTCAATGCGACTGATTTCGATAGAGCGGGGCTCATTTGGACTCATGTGTCCGGCTATCTGTTGAATGAAAGCCCAGTATTCTCACTTTTAGCTCTGTTTTGATCCCCACCAGCACCTCACGTGTTCCACGTTCTCTACCAGTTGTATGATCCGTTGCTAAGATACCATTGATGTGTGCACATGAAACCTGCAGGTCCGCTGCAACTCTGACTACTTTTAAATCCAGACTGAAGACTTTTCTTTTTGCCGCTGCTTTTAATTGAACTATTCACATCTTAAACTGCACTGTGACTTTTATCCATGTATTTTTTATTTTAATGTTTATTTTATTAGCTTTTCTTTTTAATGACTGATTTTAAATGCCATTTTCTGAATGTCTTTCGTTTTTTGTAAAGCACTTTGAATTGCCTTGTGTTGAAAAGTGCTATATAAATAAACTTGCCTTGCCTTGCCTTGCCTTCCTCGCCTTGCCTTGCCTTGCTTCCTTTCCTTGCCTCCTGCCTTGCCTTGCCTTGCCTTGCTTCCTTGCCTCCTTGCCTTCCTGCCTTGCCTTGCCTTGCCTTCCTGCTTGCCTGCCTTGCCTTCCTTGCCTTGCCTTCCTTGCCTCCTTGCCTTCCTTGCCTTCTTGCCTTGCCTTGCCTTGCCTTCCTCGCCTTGCCGCTCTAAAAAGAACACCGTAAAAAGACAATTGTTTAGTCACTCGGGGGTACAAATGATTCGCGAGACAACACATCACGTAGCTCCACAGTACAAATTACTAAACTAAGATAATGTGTGCACCGAACACACAGAGTAGTCATTTGGGGAAGGCATTTGTAATTTGAGTGCTCAAATGACTAATTTGAGGGATACGATGCTGTTTTTACGCTCCAACAAGATAGTAAGACTTCCCATCGACGTTTAACTTCCTAATGTAGTCTGATGGAAAAGTTTACAGCAAAAGGTTTAAACGTCACCTTGAACCTTCACACTCTTTGCCCGATCAGGTCATCCAATCAAGTGTGTGTCGCTCTCCTCCAATAACACTCACACTCCCATGTACCGCCTAATTGCGCTCTCAAGGATAATGGCCCATGTGTGTGTGTGTGTGTGTGTGTGTGTGTGTGTGTGTGTGTGTGTGTGTGTGTGTGAGCGTCTGAGGATGTGACGGGCGTGTTTCGATCGGCACATGTGTCTGTGTTTCTGTGTTTCTGCATGGCCGGCTGTGAGGCTTTCCAAATGGCCGTTTCCTCGATGTGAATGTCAAGTGGATGAAGTGGACGTATGGCAGGTGTGATAACAGCTTGACTCTCGTGTCATTATCCCAGCCTGGCAGCGTCCGTCCGCCACATGCCGCACACACACTCCTCGTGTGTTTCAAGTGTGTATGTGCTTCAAAACGGTTGAACGCGGTCTCTGTTTGTGAAGGTGATTATGAACCAGCCTGAGGCCTCTTTCTTCTCAATGATGACATGTGACCATGCGAGCTGCCTGGGATGATATTTAGAATTTCAACTCTGTCGTTTTCCTTTCTTACCTGCACCGAAACAACCGTCATAATCCCCATTTAGGCTAACCTGCGCACATATTCAACTGTGCAATACTTACAACACTTATTATGTATTGTTAAGGATTATTACACACTTGGAGCATTCATTTGGTTCTCATCATTAATACAATGTTTACACTTATACACCATGCTATATATATATATATATATATGTATTCACACTGAATAGGCAAGGCAAGTTTATTTATAGAGCACCTTTCCACACAAGGCAATTCAAAGTGCTTTACAAAAATAAAAGACATTAAGAAATAGTGCAGCGGAAACACAATATAAATGGCATTTACCGTCATTGGAAAGCAAAGAGAATCAAATAAACATAAAACAAGCTGATAGATAACACATGAATACAAGTTACAGGGCTGTGTACAGTAAGATACTGTATAAATAGTTCAATTAAAGTGATTTGAATAAACGCATATTTTGTATATAATTGATACTATACTGTTATTCGGTTTATTGTAGTACAATGTGTACATTTTTACTTACCTTCTTATGATAATAATATACATCTTTTTATTCCATCTTTGTATTTGTTATATCATTTTCAATGGAGCAATGGTCATGAAACCTTATTTATCTCCCTCGCTATATATATATATGCGACGACCAATCAGCAGTCGAGAGTGACGTCACAGCCTGGTTGTTCCTGGCCCTAGAACCACGATTTTATGGGGCCAGAAAAACGGTGAATTAGAACCCGCTAGCCGGTACTAGGCCAAGTGGAAACGCAACCAAAAGCGGGCGGCTGACGTCACAGCCCTCTTCAACGGGGCTCCGCGCTGTAGTGGAAACGCGCCATTAGTCTTATGCTCAATATGGGCCTACTAAGGCAGTAGAACCACAAGATAGTAATTCTCCCAGAATAACACTTAACAAATATGATCTATTCTTATGTAACAAGACATTAAACTACAAGTGTTCTTTGTGTCAAAATAACTCAAAATGAGGTATTTATATCTCAGAACATGTTCCCTGTTTTAAAGTGAAGTCTTGTTCATAACAAACGAGCTAGTAGTTTGACTCTAATATGCATGTTGTTATTTATCTTCTTTCCCTGCTTGTAAATTGCTTTGAGCACCAGGTGAGTTATATAAATAACATGTATTATTATTATTATTATTATTATTGTTATTGTGTTAATTAAAAACTATTGATGGTGAATAAGTGTACCTGAATATAAAGTGTTTTTATTCCATCTTTGTATTTTGTTATATAATAATAATAATAATAATAATAATAATAATAATAATAATAATAATAATAATAATAATTTTTATTTTTATAGCGCCTTTCAAAAGACCCAAGGACGCATGGGAAACAAAACAACAACAGAATAATAGTCCCAAGGACACACAGGTTAGAAAAATAAAATAAATAGCCGGTTGCTGGGTATCATTTTCACTGGAGCAATGATCACGAAACCTTATTCATCTCCTTGGATGAATAAAACCTTCAGATTCTGTTTAAGCAAAGGTTGAAAAAAGACAAAAGTGAAAGTGAAAAGTGAGAAGAGCGCAGTATGTGTTGAAGTGTGTCATCTCGAGCGTTTGACACTTCTCCACGTACGAGAGTCAACACGAAGGAGAAGGCAGGGATTCGGCACGAAGTGACAGACTGCCCCGGTAAGCCCCTGGCACTGTCATCACGCTGCATTGTGGGTAACGCCGCGTGGCACGACAACAGGAGTCGGAAAATGAATTTCCCACCGTTGGCGCGAAGCCTTCGGTGATTAACAAGGTAAATGTTACTCAATACTAATTAACACCTATTGATGCTGATTAATGTGCATTTAAGGCGCCATAAATGTTTAATTCTCGTTACATGCATCACATGGAAACCCCTCGGTGGTTTTACCTTGAGCTAATTTATGTGCATGTGTAATCAAGGAGAGCTGCTGAGCAGTTGGTGGTCTTTGTACAACATTTAATTAACAAAAAAGGTATCTTAATCCTCCTTTTCAGCACATCCAACACTATGAGGTTCGCCAACATGTGTCCTAATGACAACTAGGTCTGTAATCATCCATTATAATGCAAACTGTACAGCAATACTATTATCATTTTCATACACAGAGAAGGTTTTCTGAGCATGCGCCCTTTAAAAAATAACCGACAGTACAATGACTGGGGCGCTGGTGGCGAAGTCGATAGGGACTTGGCTTGGCAACTGGATCACCAGTTCAAGTCCTGGCAAGACCAGGTGCTACCGAGGTGTCCCTGAGCAAGGCACCGTCGCCTACACTGCTCCACAGGCGCCGTTCAAAATGGCATCCCACTGCTCCTAACACTAGGATGGGTCAGATGCAGAGAAACAATTTCCCCACGAGGGATTAATAGACGTCCATATTATCTTACTACCTCATAGTAGTTTGACGAGATGAATGTAAAATCTCAATCTGCAAATAAAGTCGACATCACACCCCTATAATAACTTCAGTACTGTTTCCACCTGTCTGCAGTGATGCATTCAGGTACTCCAGGGTGTGGTGACTGAGTACAAAGCGCCTGAACACACCTCTGCTGCACCCACACACACAGGACAGGTTAGTGTGGTGACAGGTGAACGAGAAGTGGAACTTTCTCCCAGACAGTTTGGTATTTAGAGACCTTTTAACCAATTAGCTCCAGTCGCTGTTTGACTGCCAAGAGTTTCAATATAGAACACGTTTAGCGAATTTGTTGTTAAAAAAAAATAAGGGTTCCAAGCGTTTGATAAAGCGTTACGTATGTGTACAACCAGATATCTTAGAGCAGGGGTGTCAAACTCAAGGCCCGGGGGCCAAATCCGGCCCGCGTCTTCATTTCTGTGGCCCCGCAAGAGCTTGCAAAGAATATAATATGTTTATTATACGGTTACATGCCGATTTACAGAAGCAGGTTGCCCATAAACTACATGTCCCACAATGCATCTCGTTTTGTGACATGGACACTGAAGAGACTTCTGCTTTCAGACGTAGTTAATGACTAAGTTATTTTTCTATCCGATACTAATCCAATTCAGAGGCAATAATGTCATATAATAGGCTACATTATTGTATATATATTTTATATATTTATATAGTTACAACCGGCCCTTTGAGTGCAACCATGAAATTGAGTTTGACACCCCTGTCTTAGAGAGTGCGATCCATATTTCGCTTGATAAAGACTTTTTAAGTATTATATGAAACCATTTGGGAGTTATATTTAAGAACATGCTTTAAAATTATAGTAGAGAAAACGGCAAGGTCCTATTTCTATATTCACACACGCATGATGAGTATATGAGAGTCGTATGTTTCTGTTTCCTGAACGTTGGAACAGATCGTTTGTTCTGTTCTGAGTCGGAACCCGTATTGTGCGCCAACAGAGGTGCACGAGAGTGTGCCCTGAACCCTGGCCCGCACGAGCACATTAACGAGTATGAGGAGGTTTTCCAGAGCGCTGTGTACTGAACTAAGTGCTCTGTTCAAGGGCACTTCACTGGTTTAATTTGAGTGCAATATTGCTTTTGTTTATCGTCCCATTCACATTTTCCCAGCATGCAGCGGGGGGGATAAAGGTTCATCAGGTTCACGTCTGTACTGTCCTGCAGCAGCTGTAACACAGCAGAGCCTGTTTGTCGGACTCTGGGGATCGCCTGTACAAAACTGGCCACACACAGACACACATGTACACACACACACACACACACACACACACACACAGGCCTGTGATCACAGTGCTCATTGTCAGTGTGAGCCAGGGTGGCACAAACAAACACAAATGGATACCATTCTTGTACGAGACACACACAAAACGCTCCCACGTGTAATTCAACCGACATACCAGTCCACTGGAAAACACACACTCACACACACACACACACACACACACACACACACTCTCACACACACACACACACACACACTATCCCCTGCGCCCAATATAGAGTCCATTACTTTGGAATGCCACACTGCTTTCCTCCGAACACGACATGTACTCAGACTCGGTCGGGACGAGTGGTGTGAGTCACACAGGACTCCAACAAACCGACGTGATTGCCTCGTTACCCGAGAGGCTGCACGGCTGCATGTTTAAGGACAGAGTGACTCACAAACGCCCAAGATTACCCTGACATTAAAACCCACAGCTTGTGTAAATACGGCTCTATTATTCCCGCTGAGCTCTCTCATTCACTGTTTGCCGTGGTGTGATTCATACAGAGACACGTGACCAGACGAGACGGGAGAGCGTTTCCACTGGGGGGGTTTCCCCAGAGTAATGGACGGTCAGGGTTCTGCAAAAAGCCTTCCTATCGTTTCTGCTGAGTCGATCCGTTATGAGCTCGAGGAAAATGTGATCGTATGAAAACGTAGAATTACACTTCTTTGGTTTGCTTGCATGGTCGAACGTTTAGAATGATATGTGTTTCATCGTGAACAAAAAACACACAGGAACAGACGTTCACACGTTTTGATTGTATTCATAATTCCTGCTGCTGTTAAATACCATCACACTATGTGCAATATTAGTATATACATATGCCGTTAATAACTGGCTGCTCAATCCTAAGAACTGTTACAGGATTTGTATTTTGAAAAGTATTTTTTTTTACTTTATTTTTTTATTATATTTTGTATTATATCATAACTTAGCACTTTTTTTAACTTATTATTATTATTTATTATTTATTACTTATTTAGCTTTTTCATGAAGCTGTCAGTGGCTCTTTCCTGTTGTAACGATGCACATGTCCTCTCTGTGGGACCAATAAAGGTATTCTGATTCTGAGAAAGAGCTGGAATAGCACCTCCTTTGTAAATGGACTGTACTTACACTGAACAAAAATATAAACGCAACACTTTTGTTTTTGCTCTGAAATGGACTCAAAGATCTAAAACATTTTCTATTTACACAAAATAACCATTTCTCTCAAATATTGTTCACAAATCTGAAAAAATGTGTGATAGTGAGCACTTCTCCTTTGCCGAGATAATCCATCCCACCTCACAGGTGTGGCATATCAAGATGCTGATTAGACAGCATGATTATTGCACAGGTGTGCCTTAGGCTGGCCATAATAAAAGGCCACTCTGAAACGTGCAGTTTTGCTTTATTGGGGGGGTCCGAAAACCAGTCAGTATCTGGTGTGAGGGTTAGGGGTTAGGGTAATGTTGTGAATCGAGTGGCCCATGGTGGTGGTGGGGTTATGGTATGGGCAGGCTTATGTTATGGACGACGAACACAGGCCACTCGATTCACAACATTACCCCTTACCCTAACCCCTAAGGAACTAACATTCATACACATCACACCGTTGGAGAAACTCAGGGTGAAGTATCTTGCCCAAGGATACTTCGACATGTTGACTGCATGGGCTGGGATCGAACCCACATCCTTCTGGTTGAAAGAGGACCGCACTCCCTCACAGCCACAGTCGCAGCCCATTGATGAATTATCCACAGTTGTTCTCTTGACTGGTGCATCCGGGAGCTTTAGATTGTACATTGGAAACAACACCGACACTACTGCTACGTGTTGTGGTTGATTGCTCAGATCATTTCACACATTGATATCTGTTACCGAGTTGTTGTTTTGGACTCGAGGTGTCGTTCACGTGAATTGTCCTATTTGGAAACACGTTTTTCCATGAACTCCAACAGCATATGAAAGCAGCAATATGCCCGATCTCATAATGTAAACAATCCGTCTCTTGAATCAGGTCTGTGCTCACATGTATTATGTTCTTCCCTTTAACCACGTTTCTTAGAAAATTGTATAGTCCGGTTGAATCGAACCCTGGTGCGTTTAGCCGCTTGGTGCGGTTCATTTGGGTCGGTGTGAACTCAACAACCGGACCCTGGTCCGCTAAAAGAGGTGGTCTCGGAGCGCTTGCTTGCGAACTCTGGAGCTGGTGTGAACGCAGTCCGCACCAAAACATGGAAAGTGTAGTATTTACATGTCACAAGAACGCGGATGTCTTCAAAATCTTCAGCGAAAGAGTCTTTCAAGACATCCGCAGTTGTTTAGTTGAAGAGTGAAGCAGAATGAAGTGTTGAAAAGTAAGGTCTGGTGCGCACCAGAGAGCGGACTATTAGGCGTGAATGCGACCTTAACTGACAACCTGTTATCCCGTTGTCTTCACCAGGCTGCCAGGCTCAGTTGGCAGAACATAACATAAGTCAAACTGTGCATTACACTGATCAAAGGCTATCTCAGAAATACACCTTTAAAATACAAGGTCTCCGTCTGGACTTACACTGAGGGAGAACCAAAAAGCTGAAGGTATTCCAGGGTATAATTAATACACAGAATCACACATGTAAGCGTGCAGGGTGGAAGACTCTGCGTGCACTGATCAGTGATTTTAATCCTTTCCTCACCAAGAGAAATACGGCCGATCTGAACGAGGCTAGATTATATTGTGAGGGCAATTTGCGACTTGTATTTATAATAGTTAGCCTTTATTTCCTTGAGCTTAGCCCACAGGGGTGTTTTCTGATCTGCAACAAGTTAATCAGTTAATGCTGTGAAGCAAACGAGGCCTCCGAGGGAGCAGTCCGCCAGCTTTTAGTTTTCCTCCTCACAAATCCCGAGAGCAAATTGCTTCTGCTTTAAAAACTGACGTTGTCATGCCCTGCCGTCCTTGCATCTGTGTACCTCTTAAAAGAAGAACAAAATCTAATTGCAATACACTTGGGGAGTGTGTGCAGCAACATGAATGGGGCGAATGGTTTGGAAGGCTTCCACTGCAAATAGCTATTATGAGATTATAATGTGATTTACACATCATTTGAATATGCACGACCATGACGGACGCAAAGAGGATTTATTTCTGTGAGCCTGCGCTATTAGGCAGCTTTCCAGTCTGTGCACACTGTAAGGGAATTCCACGGCTCTGTGGTTTGGACGTGTTGCTGACCGAGCCTTTCATGAGGTTATGAATCTGGCCCGAGTCCCCCCCTCGCTCCCGTTTCTTTGTGGCTCGAACCCGGCACCCGGATATCCTGTGAGCAGCAGGAAAGCTGAAATGTTTCACCATCAAAGGCGTCACTCACACTGAGGATGCTGGGGAAATAGACGCTCCAGCAAAAGGGTTATTTTGTCAGTGTTAACTTTAGAAAAAAGTATGAGCATGTATAAAAGCATTATTTGTAAAATATGTTTTGAAAAAGCTTGCCTCAAGATATGTTGACTAACGAATGAAATACACGTTTATTTGCACGTAACATTAAATGTTACTTGTTAGATGCTTTTATCCAAAGGTGGAGAGGCTCAGGGACACAACGACATGCTGACTGCAGTGGGACTCGATCATTTTATAATGACCAACATGAGAGAGAAAGTGTAGAAGGGAACACAGGGATGTTAGCCTTCAGACCATTTACATGCACTAAAAGCCAATGTAACACACGACAGGAAAGGGAAACCCCAAAAAGCATAGTAGGCCCCTCGTTTCAACATTTCTTGACATAGTTTCCTGTTTTGTATTCCAGTCTCGGTAATAATCTACATTGCCTAAAATTGCATGTGTTGAAGACCATTTAAAAAAAAATAATTCAACGCATATCCCCACCACTTTTCAACTATTGGGCCAGTTGTTTTTGTAACCTAAATACTGAACAATGTTGGATCGTGGCAAAATCCTCATCATCGCTACTATTTTTGTCATT
This sequence comes from Champsocephalus esox, assembly GCA_036324585.1. Lineage (NCBI taxonomy): Eukaryota > Metazoa > Chordata > Actinopteri > Perciformes > Channichthyidae > Champsocephalus > Champsocephalus esox. The sequence goes on from CM070481.1 coordinate 36,376,875, forward strand.
AGTTTATGTATAGTCTCATAGTTTATACACACATTTGCAGACCATTGACATGCACTAAAACCTTTATAACACACTACAGGAAAGGGGAAACCCCCAAAAGCATAAGGCTCCCCTTTCAGCATTTCTCGACGTAGTTTCCAGTTGGTTTTTTACAATCTTGGCTACAATTGCAAATCTTAAAGACCATTTTAAAATAAGTATGTCCCCACCACTTCTCAAGTGATTTGTTGTTATTGGGGGAAAAAAATGTTTAACCTAAATGCTGAATAGTGTTGGATTGCTTATGGCAAAATCATCATCATCAAGAAAGGCTTTTATTGTCATGTGTGCATAGCTACAGTGTCGTTATGACGACGGGAATATTAGGTCACAGGCTCCTCCGATAGTGCAAGTAAATAAAATAAAATATAATATAAATTGTGCAGAATAGTCTATATACAGTAATTGGATTATTGATATATATATATATATATATATAAGTGTTAAAACCAGATTGATGTTATGGATATGGAGGATCACTACATCTTACCATCCTCATAGCTGTTTCCACAAGCCCTCTTTCCTCTTTGCATTAGAGTGGCTCAGACAGGATGTGGACAGCCGCTGGAGGAGGAAGGGGGGGCTGGATCCACGTCTGGGCTACAGTGGGAAGGAAGGGGGTCACGTTCCTGTTTGTTTCGCATTATGGGATGGCAGCCGTGGTGGAGATCTGTACAGGGTCCGATGGGGTCGTTCCCTCCTATCATCACATTCACAGCTGCTGGGGCTGGGCAGGAAAGAAGTCTCCCATGATGTACACTCCTCAAGCATGCTGGACTTGGAGCTGAATGGGGACAATGAGGTAGATCGTGTTGAATAGCGCTGAGTGAAGCTCTGTGGTGGAGCGGCCCGGCGCATGAATGAGTGCGTTTTAAAAAAAAAGGGAACATCGATACTCGGCCAAAACGTCCCTGAGTGAAAAGAAAACTTAGCAGTCTGAAGGCATTGGTCCTGCAGACTGAGGGCTCGCTTTCACAGCTAACAGACATTTTAAGTGGAAATCGTCTTTTTGTATATCATTTGAGATATTTCTCTCGTGAATGGGAATGTTTTCCGTCTGGTCTATATGTGGAACAAAACTAGACCCTGTGACACAGGCAGATGTCTTCTATTACATTTTTTAAAACATGTATTTAGAGATTTTTTACTTTATCACATTACACAACCGAACATTCCCCAACATTAGACATATGGCAGATGTCTTGTTACTGAATCAACAGAATGTGTGGCACTTAAAGTCGTGTGTTGGGGTTATACTTAATCAAAAGGGAGGACAAATAACTAAATGGAAAGTGAACTTAGGAGAAGACTGGAAAATCTGGAACCGGACGGCAACATTCGACACATTTTCCTCAATTGGCCTCAAAAGTATCTTTCCACGTTGCCTTCACGCCGCTGCCATATCCTCAGCTCCCATGTTTGTTTCCACTACCTGTTTTTCCTATCAATTCATCCGTGTCCTCTGCATTTCCCATTTGTGCGGATACGGCGGCTTCCTTCCTCTCATGAACAACAGGATGTGTGCTACTTGAAGCAGACGTGCAACATTTTCAAACTTACAAATCAGCGTCTGCCCTCTGTAGCGCCGGCACCTCCAATTTCCTGGTTTTGAAGAAGAGGAGCAGAAGCCATGCTGTGAATGACAGATCAAAATGCTGCAGAGATTTTATCGATAACAGAAGGAGCTTCATTTTAAAAACCATGTACAACCATCCATCCATCTTCTCCTCTTATCCATGGTCGGGTCGCGGGGGTAGCAGTTCCAGCAGAGAGCCCCAAACTTTCTTTTCCCCTCATCAACCAGCTCTGACTGGGGGTCCCAAGGCGCTCCTAGGCCAGCGAAGAGAGATAATCCCTCCACCTGGTCCTAGGTCTACCCCTTGGTCTCTTCCCAGCTGGACGTGCTCCCTAGGGAGGCGCCCAGGTGGCATCCTAACTCGGTGCCCGAACCACCTCAACTGGCTCCTTTCGACGCGAAGGAGGAGCGGCTCAACTCCGAGTCCCTCCCTGATGACCGAACTTCTCACCTTATCCCTAAGGGAGACCCGGCGGAGAAAACCCATCTCGGCCGCTTGTATCCGCGATCTCGTTCTTTCGGTCATGACCCATCCTTCATGACCGAAGGTGAGGGTAGGAAGGAACATGACCCGGTAGACAGAGAGCTTTGCCTTCTGGCTCAGCTCCCTTTTCGTGTACAACCTCATATCTAATTCCTGTAAGCAATAAAGCAGCGGTGAAGCGTAACACAAACCATTATGGACATAACGTTTCTTGTACATTAGCAGGATTAACAGACCCCTGCACATATCTCATTCCTTCATAAACTCCTGAGGTGCAGTTTAGTCATTTTCATACCTGCTCTCATTCTTCTCGTTCTGCTTTGTTAAGCTGGGATTCTGATGATTCGACTCATTAAGTCGAGGCGCTCTCTATAAGTGCAGGGCCGATAATGGAGATGAGGAACCAAATTGAGCCTGTCTTTTGAAAACTGCCGCCCAGCGCCGTGGAAATGATGGCCGCTCGGCTTCGTTACGGCAAGACAGGCACTTAACTGACGTCCGCTGTTTAACTTGATGGTGTAAAACAGGTGAAAAGACTATCTTTTTTCGTTCTAATGGTGTGAGATTGCAGAGAACGGGGCTAAATGGGCAACATAATGCAAACATTAAAACTGTCAACCACAGTTAAGCTTTGCTATTAAAGAAAGGCCTGATCATTTCATATGGGAGACTTTTCGTTCAGAAATGCAACAGTTTTGAAATTAGTATGCTCGATAGGATTGGGTGGAATAAAGTGTTTTGTCTACTAGCTTGAATTATTAACTGCTATTGTTTGTATTCTTTGGGGGGAGTATTCTTTGTGAAATGTATGTTGCTGGAAAAGTAAAATACCGATAAAACTGTCCACCACCGAGAACGAGTTGAAATATTTATAGTGTTTGTTTCTACATAAAACTCCATAGGTGCATCATTCAATAATACTCTGGAGAGTGTTCACTTTCCAAACCAACTTACCCCTCAATAATAATAATTGTTGATGAGTTGCTGTTTTCATTTTGCGCCATCAATCACATTCTGAGGCGTAAATGCATCGACTGATATCTCACATACATCTCACTCTGGAGCGAAGCTGCTTTCTTATTCCTCCGAGGATCAGCATTCAATTTATCTCTCTCTTTCTCTCACTGCGATTCAACAGAGGTGATAAATCTCCAGAGTTAAAGCAAAGCTAAAACAACCGACCTCAGCGCTCACTGATGATAACGGCCGCGCTGCCCTAAACTGAAATCAATACTTTATCTTTTACATTTTTCCATCTCCCACGTTTAGCTGATGCAATCGTTTGGGGATGGATGGTTCACCGTCTCGTCGGAAGATGTTGAATTTCACTTCATTTCAACTCCACTCCGTCTGCATGGGGTCTGAATAAAGAGAACAAGACAATTAAATGCAAACAATGCAACAATTCAATCCATGCACGCTTTAATGTATAACGGTTTTTTAAGGATCATGTCCGGCCTATGTAACCGAACATGATCCAGCTTAACCCGTTGAGCCCCGAGCCTGTTTTTCAGGTCTCAGGCTCGAAAAGGACATGCCCAGAACAAATGACCATATCTTCTCCTCTAAAAGGGGAACATTAATAATCTTTTCTCTCAGAGTAATGATAAACCTGTGAGTCGGATGTAGAAAAGTCAGAATCAATATAGATGTTCTTATTTTAAAGTAAATTCAGATTGAACATATAAAAAAATGTAAATTATAGTGTCCGTCCAAAGAAAAAACATTACTTTCAGTGAAAGCCACCCTTGAATAATGGGATCGAAGACTAAAAGCTTTAGGAACCCAAAGTACAACATATAATACCGTAAGTACCCTGTATCAAGATTGATGCAAAACATGTGACCTTTTTAGAGAGGTTTCGCACAAAAACCCACTTCTGGGGTCATTTGGGTGCATTTTCCATTTCTCTGGAACCCCTCCGTCGATTTTTATGATTGACACCTCTTTTTAACCGTTAGAGCCAATGGAATCGAGGGGCGGTTCCTAAAATCCATCTAAACATTACCCATTGGTGAATGAGAGACGCGTAGCCAGAATGCCCAAAACCGGAAGCTGCCATACACTCTGGTAGCAGCTGATATGAAATCTCCGTTATTGACATAAATATGAAGATGGCTTATTATCAGTAATCATTTCAAAGGGACACAGACACATTGGATTAACCGTTGGATTAACCATTGGATTAACCGTTGGATTAACCATTGGATTAACCATTGGATTAACCTTCAGTAGCGCTTTGATCGTTTTAATGCCATTGAACACAACTTTTGATCAGAACAACAGGTAAGACCTGAATCTCCTCTAGAGCTTTATTGAGTTCTTTGTAACCAAATGTCTCTCAGAGGGGCTCCTTATCTTCATCTGAAGTAACAGACAGAGAATCAGCACTTTGGAAACAGGGCTGAAACAGAGGGGATTATGGGTAATGCTGCAGATCTGTTTGGTGTTTCAGCCAATCAGAGGCACGTTCTGTATATATCTGAGACCTGTAATATATTGATGAAAAACAGGATAATAGGGGACCTTTAAGTTTATAACTAACAGTCAAATGTAACCAAACATGATCTCGCTTAAAACCCTGTTAGTCTCAGTTGTGAACTTGTGACCGTCTGGTTGTTAGCGTGTGGTCACCCTGCTGCTCTGCTTCAACAGCAGTTCAGTATTCAGTGTAGCTATGTGTTCCCTGGTGGACCAAAACCATAGCAATCCAGCAGATAGAAACTCTTCATGGTTTGCTGGTCGAGGTAATGTAGAGGTCTGTGTTTGCTCAGAGCAGCTGGTCATGAGGCGGAGATGACTCACAGTCAGCTGCGACTCTCCTTCACTCCGGCAACCATCGATTATTCCAGCAAAGGGCTCTTTCATTACAGGTACACACACACACACACACGCACACACACACACACGCACACACACACACACACACACACACATACACGTACACACACACACACACACACACACACACACACACACACACTTCAGGGGACATTACATTGATGTACATGCATTTCCTAGAGACTTATCCTAACCTTAACCATAACCAACACATCCTTAACCTTAACCTTAACCATAACCAACACATCCTTACCCTTAACCTTAACCTTAACCATAAGCAACACATCCTTAACCTTAACCTTAACCTTAACCTTAACCTTAACCTTAACCTTAACCATAACCAACACATCCTTACCCTTAACCTTAACCTTAACCATAACCAACACATCCTTAACCTTAACCTTAACCTTAACCTTAACCTTACCCTTAACCTTAACCTTAACCATAACCAACACATCCTTACCCTTAACCTTAACCTTAACCATAACCAACACATCCTTAACCTTAACCTTAACCTTAACCTTACCCTTAACCTTAACCATAACCAACACATGCCTAACCCTAACTCTTAACCTAACCAAGTCTTCACCCTAAAATTATGGGGACCTCCAATTTGTCCCCATAAGGGAGGCGAGTCCCGACACGTGACTATGTAAACAGATATAGGTCCCCACAACTATATGAATACTAGTCCACACACACACACACTGGAATAAGTGAATCCATGTATAGGTGAACAATGTTGTGAGCAGGTAGACACATCCTTATATGGTAAATGCATGCATGATTAAACCGTTGCATTAGCAGCTGCATCAAAGACCTTCTATTTAGCTACACTGCTAAAACTGAAGCTAAATATAAAATACGGTATAATCAAATATGTCTACAGGTGATGGGTGCGTGGGAATTGTAAGGGTACATAAGTAAACACTGTACTGCTTTTACATAGCAGTATAATCCTTATAGCAATGTGCACTCATGCATATGCACAAACACTATTGTAGTTTCTCATAGTTTTCTAGTTTGTCAACGGTTAATTTGGCCTTAAAAGCATTTTGACAAGCAACAACTCTTCTGAAGATATTTTCCCCTCAATTGAATGTGTGGGTGTTCTCTCAGGTCACATGTGCACCCTGCCTCGTTCACTTCAAAAAAGCCTTTGTGCAAAGATTTGTAGATCAGGTAAAGTGCAAAAAAGTGTCAATCACCGTCATTCCCTAACTGTAATAAAGAAGCTACTGTACATCCATGAACTGCATTGACTTGTGTTGCTGCTTGAATCAGTGAAATAGGTTTCTTTTGACATTACCTTGGGGCATGTTTGCCTTTATTTCCCTGTCAGACATTGAGGAGAGGTAGAGAAGGGTATGGCATGCAGCGAAGGTCGCGAGCCGAATGTGAACCCGGGTCGCTGCAGTTCAACGGCACCCACTGGCATCCAAGAAGCTCCAAAAGTAGAAGCATGTTTCTGTGCAGCGCTGCGGCAACATGCAAAGAAGTGCCTGGTCAATGCTAGTTAAACCCATGAGTGATGGTTTTTGAATGCTTTGAAGAAAAATAGAGCCCTTGTGTAAAACAAAAAAATCCATTGTATAAGTGCTACACTACATTGGCCAATCAAATGCATGCAAGCTCACATACAGGAAATTAATCATTTTATTTATTTTACCATGTCATGAGACTTCTCCCCCTCCCCCACCATGATTGGATTAGGTCCATTATATATAACTACACCATTATATGTATGGGGTTTATGGGTTTATGCTAAATTATAAGTGAAATTAATCTGCATTATCTCCCGTGCTGGTTGAACTAGTGTAACCCTCAAGTATTTAAAATGTTGATTCCAACGTTAATCATCATAAAATGTCGAATATTACCGCACTCAGCCGTTCTATTCTGAGCCGCTGAGATATCCGTGGTTTCGGACGGCAGCACACGTGTTGTGACCGATTCATTACGACTGCCAGAGGGCACATGTGGATCAATCTTTTGTTTCAAGTAGCCATTGGCTGTTTAAAAAGTCTTAGGGGTTGCCAGATGACATCACAACGTAATTAGCACATCAATGCCTTTGCTACACCACTTCTGTTTTTCCCAGGCAGGCAGAATGTGAAGCACTATTGACAGAAAAGTCATTCAGATCAACGGCAGCTATTTTCTCTTCCTCTCTGGGATATCTTCTAAGCGTTGGGAAAGTGTTTGTCGCTTTTAAGAAATTATGTCACCAGCGCCACATTTACAAGCGCTGCATGCTACGTCACCTAAAAGCTTTCCATACATGCAGAGCCATACGTACAAGCACTCACATTCTGTCTCGCTCTCATTTCCCCCCCCCGCTCTGTTGGATCTAATGTTCCCCTGAGACTCAGATGCTGCTTGCCAAGGTTCCAGCAAACGGTTAACAAACTGTACTCAGGTCAGCTGAACCTGGCCACCCATCGCTGAGATGAGCAGATGACGCGTTCCTCAGATGGGATGCAGCAGAGTCCTGACTCATCTAATGTGCAGTTGATGGATGTGGGAAACACAGAGGGATTGACCTTTCTTTGTGTCCGTGTCTCTCAAGTTCAATTCTTCGTAACTCCTGTTTTGCTTTGTCAGATTATTGTTAGTGTATATTTTGGACTGGCTGACTCACCCAACCTCCCTTTTCTAAAGCAAGATTCCTAGTCGTGTGTCAATAGCCGCTTTCACACCAAGTACTTTGCCGTACTTAGTGCCCTGGCACTTAGTGCCCCGGCTCTTAGTACCCCAGGGCACTAAGAGCCGATCGCGTTCACACCGGAATAAGTCCCTGAGGGAAGATTACGCAAATGAGCCGCTGACGTCACTTCTTCTTCTTCTGCTTTGGGTTTACTGGCAGGCCGCAAACCACTTCACGGCGTATACTGCCACCCGAAGTCCCCGGACGGAAGTCCCCGGAGTTGGGGAAGGCTTCAGTAGAAGCTGCTGGGAGTCCCAGCAGCTTCTACTGAAGCCTTCCGAGTAAATCGCCAGAACGCCGACACCTCCTCATCGCCACCGCTCCCATGTTTTTTTTTGTGTTGCCATAAGTTAGTCTCTCTCCGTTGCTGCGCGGGGCTAATGCTAATAATGCTAATAATGCTAATAATGCTAATAATGCTAATGCCACAAATACAATGGCGGCTTCACAAAACTTTTCAGAGTTTTACGGGCCGTGGTTTGCAATTCTCCCAGCCAATATAAATTGGTACTTTGTTGGTACCACCTCTCAGCAGGCACTAAACATGGGGGTAAAGGTTCCCGGCACTAAGTATTCTTTTTGGTGTGAACGCAACATAAGGGGTTCTAACGGAACTAAACGGCAAAGTACGGGGAAAAGTACTCCGGTGTGAACGCGGCTATTGGTTTAACCGTTTAAATAACAGGAACATTTATATATATTATCAGATTATGCTTTCAATATGTCTCAAAATCTCATACTTCCACTTGCTTTAAGTTGTCTCCATTATCAACAATCACCCATATTGGAAACTTGATGAAGAAAAAAACAAGCAGTAAAACCACAGCTTTCTGTCAATATCAATGTGTTGGTTCCTTTGGGTTTTGATAAGCTTGTGATAATTGTAACACATTTTCGTACCATTTGGTGTGTTCGCGCAAACATCTAGCAGTAACGTTTATTCCTAGTATTAATATTGAGTACAGTAGACTTAACAAGCCAAATCTTATTCCCAACGGTCACGACTGACCCTTTGATTAACGTAGCCCTTTGTGTCAAACTACTCCGCTACACTGGCAGCTATACACCCTCGCTTGTCGTTGTGAATTTAAACAACACTACTTGGTTAGCTTTAGGAAAACTTTGTGGTTTGGGTTAAAAGAAGTATTTGTTATCCAAGTTTTGTCACAAACTTACGTTTCCTCGTCAACTAAAATAGGTCCATGTTGATTTTTGGTTTCAGACAGTCTGATGGTGAACGTCATGTGTTTGTGGGACCAATCCGTCCACCACTAAGTTAACTCACTTCCTTGTTTGTCAGTACTGAGGGCTATGACAAAGCAATGGTATTTGACGATCTACGACATGAGGCTGTTCTGGTTCAACACAAAGTGACTGATATATGACAGATGGACGTTGGACGGAAGAAAAGCAGACATTGGAAATGAAAACAAAGTGTGACCAGAACCATCTAACCCTGACCCTGGGAACACTGTCAATGCAGTATCACTTTACACAAAAGCCGTCACACATGGTTACACTTTTCACGAGTTGAAGATCAGCTGTACTTAGCTTCATAAACATGTAAAAATTCATAAACATGTAAAAATTAAGCTTATCTCGTCTATGATACGAAACGAAACCCTTTAAAACAAATGTGTGTACCACAGTTCAACTCCTCTCTGTCTCGATGAGTAGCATGATTACTACTTATGGACCAAGTCTTGTGTTTTCATGCAACTATGTACACACCACGTGAGAGTTTTTAATTGCTACCCATCCAGGGAAAGTGGCGTGAATCTGCTTACTCATGTTCGGCTAAGAGTTTCCTGTTCATCCAATATAACTACCTCGAACTGTTGGACTGTGGGGAATTGAAAACCTTAAAGCAGTATTCCTGTCATATGTTTGCTCCATGAATGCAATGTCCTTCATGATCGAGGTCTTATGATTCTGATTCATCTGCAGAGCATCAAAACCCAAGATCACTAAGACATGTGATGAAATGAACCAATTACATTAACTGCATGTGAGTCGCTCCACAGACCGCTGCTCATTGGGCCTGCTCGACGCTTCTTAAATACTGTACTTTCCTTCACCCTGAATATCTTTGCATTTTGATTAGCCTCGAGTGACAGGCATTTGGGGAGCCACACACTGAATATGTTAGCAGAATCACATCTCACAACGGTACACGTACATTTGCGAGATGATCAATCAGAAGTGTGGACACAACAACGTGCACGGCGTCTTACTCATTCTGTTACTTGTTGTTATGCTGTCTGACTGTTAATTCCAATTGGCAACAACACAACTTTTGCTACCCTAATTGCAACTGTGTATTTCTAATCAGGCACCAAGCACGGTTTGTGAATTAAAAATCTGGCCATTATCTGCTACGCAAAGAATTTACGGACAGCTAATTAAAAGTGAGCGACTATTTTTTGGCATGGTTTCCAAATGCAGGATTTTAAAATAGGTGTGTTGGAAGGAAACACGGTTTGTTTTCTTGATCCCTGATATATTCTGTAGTTTCACAAAAGGACTCTTTCACAATGACGAGAAATCCCACTGAGTCAAAGTTGTGGTTTGGGATGCTGTGAAATGATAGGATTACTGCACCCACTCAAACTTATATAGATACTAACAGAAACGTTAATGAAATAGAATAAATGCATATACAATTATGTTTAACAATATAATGACTTATACACATCCTGGTCTTTCAGGAAATGTGCAAATATATGTTATATTAGCAATTTTTCAGACACATTTGCAAAACTCTCACACAAACAGTGAACAGAACAGTGCATGAGACACACGCAAATAAACACGTGAATGATGTCTGACCGGTACAAAGCAGAGCTGCTTATCTGTCTGCTGTTCATGCTCATTACTGTGTTGCTATGGATTCCTCCCGGCACAGACCAGCATCCCACGTGCATTGCCACCAACATCAGTCGCTGCTTCATGGCAACTGCACTGATTCTATAATGTCGCATGACTCATCGAATGCAAAGATAGCATGACTTCGATGACTTCGAAGAACGTGAGGCGTGCAGGAATTTGAAGGCGCTAAATATACAGAGTTTCATGGAGCGTGACGGAGTGATGACAGAACAAAAGTGGCACTTCAGGTTGGCACAGAGAAATACTGGCTTTCATATCAAGAGCCAGCGTGAATGAGCCTCTGTATTATGATGAATGGAAGTCAAGTGATAAAGCATAGTAGTCTGAATGTGTTGTCTATGGCAGGGGTTTTCAAAAGGACCCGCTCATAATCGTACACAGTTTCAAAAGGTCCTTTTATGCTTTTGGGTTTTTCCCATTTCCTGTAGTGTGTTATAAAGGTTTTTGTGTGCAACGAAAATCAACAGAAAAAGACAGGCAGGAAGTAAACACTAAAGGGAACAGCTGAAGTAGACAAACAGGAAGTAAACAATAAAGGGAACAGCAGAAGAAGACATACAGGAAGTAAACACTAAAGGGAACAGCTGAAGAAGACAGACAAACAGGAAGTAAACACTACAGGGAACAAGAGAAGAAGACATACAGGAAGTAAACACTAAAGGGAACACAGAAGAAGACAGACAGGAAGTAAACACTACAGGGAACAAGAGAAGAAGACATACAGGAAGTAAACACTAAAGGGAACAACAGAAGAAGACAGCAGGAAGTAAACACTAAAGGGAACAGCTGAAGTAGACAAACAGGAAGTAAACAATAAAGGGAACAGCAGAAGAAGACATACAGGAAGTAAACACTAAAGGGAACAGCAGAAGAAGACATACAGGAAGTAAACACTAAAGGGAACAGCTGAAGAAGACAGACAAACAGGAAGTAAACACTAAAGGGAACAGCTGAAGAAAACAGACAAACAGGAAGTAAACACTACAGGGAACAAGAGAAGAAGACATACAGGAAGTAAAACACCCAAGGGAACAAGAGAAGAAGACATACAGGAAGTAAACACTAAAGGGAACAGCTGAAGAAAACAGACAAACAGGAAGTAAACACTACAGGGAACAGAGAAGAAGACATACAGGAAGTAAAACACCCAAGGGAACAAGAGAAGAAGACATACAGGAAGTAAACACTAAAGGGAACAGCTGAAGAAAACAGACAAACAGGAAGTAAACACTACAGGGAACAAGAGAAGAAGACATACAGGAAGTAAAACACCCAAGGGAACAAGAGAAGAAGACATACAGGAAGTAAACACTACAGGGAACAAGAGAAGAAGACATACAGGAAGTAAACACTAAAGGGAACAGCTGAAGAAGACAGACAAACAGGAAGTAAACACTAAAGGGAACAGCTGAAGAAAACAGACAAACAGGAAGTAAACACTACAGGGAACAAGAGAAGAAGACATACAGGAAGTAAAACACCCAAGGGAACAAGAGAAGAAGACATACAGGAAGTAAACACTAAAGGGAACAGCTGAAGAAAACAGACAAACAGGAAGTAAACACCAAAGGGAACAGCAGAAGAAGAGATGCAGGAAGTAAACACTAAAGGGGACAGCAGAAGAAGATACAGGAAGTAAACACTACAGGGAACAAGAGAAGAAGACATACAGGAAGTAAACACTACAGGGAACAAGAGAAGAAGACATACAGGAATAAACACTAAAGGGAACAGCTGAAGAAGACAGACAGAAAGTAAACACTAAAGGGGACAGCAGAAGAAGAGATGCAGGAAGTAAACACTAAAGGGGACAGCAGAAGAAGAGATGCAGGAAGTAAACACCAAAGGGGACAGCAGAAGAAGAGATGCAGGAAGTAAACATGAACAGGAACATGGTAAGGACTCTGGCAGTGTTTAATGGAAAATAAAAAGTGGACAGACTTGGACAGTTACAGAAAACCTTGATCAGTGGCGTCAAGTTATTATTCCATTACTTTAATAATTATTCAAGTTGTAATGCTGTTGCCGCACGTATAGCCGTCGGTACGCAGCAGAACGGACACATGTTTTCTTAGAAGCAAAAAATAAATGGTTTCGTTATGTCTGTTTCTCTTTGTATTGTGACCGCCTTCCGGCACATCCATTGGTTTACAGTAAACACTCTATTGTCCCGGCACTACCTATAAGGTCACCAATGATTCACGGGTGCTTTGGGGAAGCATGACTCGTCCCTCTTCTATTAGTTGTCTGTGTCACAACAGAGACCTGTCCATGTGCTCTCTGTCCCTGAACCCTGTGGACTCATGGCAGAATGCGATGCTGCTGAGTGCAGCAAATGTGCCCACAGCTGAGATCTCAACAAAAGAGTCTCCGTTGTGGAGGCGCTGGACCGGGCCGATGGCTCCAACAATGGTGCTCTGTTTCCAAATATGTTGTTTGTCACATCGCCTGCCTTTAACTCGTCAAAGCCGCTGTTGTTCTGCTTCATTTTCAACTTTATCCCACATCTTATGCAACTGGATATGTAGTTGTACTCACATGTACTGTACGTAAGCTTAATACGGTGTTAGTCATAGTGTTTTGATTGACATTGAATTAGATTTTTTTCTGCTGAAAGGTGGTATTTTTAATTAATTAACATGTAGTTTGTCATAATCGCTGAAGGGAAGTAGGCAATTTAACTCCTCACTTAACAAAGGAAGCTTAATTCCTCCACAGATCGGATCCCATGTATTTTAAAGCCCTGGAATAATGAACTTTTTAAGTTTTATGATGTGACATTTTACAAATTAAGTTTTTATGCCAGTGATAAAGCCCGAAGCAGAGCACATATCGGGGGCATAAATCTGCTCATATATCAACATGTAGGGCCTATTACCTCTGATTAATATTCATGCTTCTTTGATCTGTGGGCGAGGAGAGGGGGGGGGCACCGATCCCTGCAGAGCAATGATTATCTACAATCAAAGGAGGGGGAAAGAAGGCAAATAGATTTCTGATAGAGTGCCAGTGTGTATTTTTAGGATGTCATAGAGCTGTGAGATATATATTGGGATCTTGTATTAGAAACTCTCACCAAGCATCGTGGGTGGCACACACTTTGTCTTCTTCTGCTGCTGCTGCTTCGGAACTCGACATTGTGGTTTCATGAACGTAATCGAGAAACAGTGAACACGATGTGGTGCAAGAGAAGCTCTCTTTTTTAGAATGAGAGAGCCACAGGTGAGGTTAACACACACACACACACACACACACACACACATATTCACACTATCTCCAGCACGAGCAAATCTGTCCCTCATGATATGCCTCAAGCTGCTGCCACTACAATAACCTGCACAGCATTTTATGAATAATCATCTTTATGGCAACTCTATTATAATTTAATAGCTTATCAAACTGTCACCATGGTCACGGGGAGACTCGTAATAATCCTCATGGATCTCTGGAAAGCCATGAAAAGAAGAAGTCTGTGTGATTTGTTTCATAGACTGCAGAAATTGATCAGATCTTTTGACGATCCCCCTGAGTGTAGAAGCACTCCGAATATTACGCACTGAAACTGAGCCAAAGTGAGACCTTACACACGCGCGAGGACGTGTCAGTAGTGCGCGTGAGAAATGAAAAGAGAAGTGCGTGTATGTGGAGACTGAAGCGCCGAAGAGAGCGGCTCTCTCGCTGCTGCCGCTACTCTCTCGCGGCTCACACTTGATTCAGTAGAAAAGTCGACTTGCTCGTTTTGGTACGAGACGATTTCGTACTATATAGCGCTCTAAAAATAGCGCTGGTCTAGCCCAATGGGAGCGCGAGACACTCCGGACCTCGCACCAACCACAACAGACAGGATGAGTCTGCTGTGGCTTCCCATTGGTCAGGGGTGGTGTTGTAGGCGGGTCATGCGCTCCCGCGAGCCCATTGGTAGACGTGCCGCAACGTAATGTAATCACATGGGGGTGGGCTTATGTGTAATTTTGAATCAGGGGGAAGTTTACAGTGACTTTTGGAGAGTTCAGTGTTGTGCGCTCTGTCAGTGCGTCACACGCTCCAAACCTTCACTGCGAGCGCGCGCCTGCAGACTCTCATACATGCAAACACTGCTCTCTCGGAAGCTTCGTTTCACCACTTGATTTCGCTTCTACTTGTGGCTGCATCTCAGGAGTGAAATGGATGTCCTCCCTATGTGTAGCATCTTCCAGGAGCTCCAGATCGTGCACGACACCGGATACTTTTCAGCTTTACCGTCTCTGGAAGAGTACTGGCAGCAGGTAAAGAGTCTGGTGGTCCCTCCATCCAAACGCACGGCTTGACAGATCGTCGCGTGACGATTTGTTTGGTTTACAGGCGCGAGGATTGAGCGTACTTTGAGGGAAAGTTGATTTGGAAATGACAGCTGCGTGCAGACGTGCGAATGTCAAAGTTTAGGCGGAACTCTGATTTTGATTTAGTGCAAAAGTTAACAATCATTTCCCTTTTTAAATCCGGAGTGCATGTTTATTTTAGGGGAAGTGATGCAAGTTCCCTTAAAGAACGATTACTCGAGACAGACATCTCTATGACATGGTCGTGTCCTGTAAGACTGTGTGTGGTAGGCTACAGCATGTTGACTCAAAAGTGCATTTGTATACTTTATAGGAGCATTTGAATAATATCGCTACGATGTGACTCGTAGTTTTTAGCACTCGTGTTTTCTGTTACGATCAGCTGTTTAAAAAAACATATTGTTGCAGAACTTTCTATCGGACCATGCTTTCGGGCTGGAGAGGCACATCTGCTTGTGATACAATAAAAACACGTTTTGTGCACATGATTTCACGAGTAGCGAGACTTGCGTTATTGCGCGTATCTCCGCCTCTACCTCTCTGTCTCTCGCTTGCTCTTGCACAGAAACACACACGCACGCACGCACGCACGCATAGAGAGTGACAGACTGACAGAGAGAGGCTGATTTCGGGTCCAATGTGGCTCGACACAGCGGCCCCTCTGACGACAGAACAGTGCAGTTTGGTTCTGGAAACGAGAGGAGGGCGAAAGTGTCTGGTTGGGAAATGAAATGAATTGGCAACACGCTTCGCTCGGCTTCTATCTCTCCGTCTATCAGATATCTTCGGGCTCCGAGCCAAGTCGCCCTCCCAGGCATTTAAAGCTCGCCTGGGATTTATCCAGCACTGCAGACTAAAAACATTTGCCCTGAAAGCATTCTCTCTCATTACCAAATGACTATGTTCCCTATTTTAGACTTAAAGTGTGTGAGAGACATGCCAGTGGCCCCACAGGCGATGAGAAAGCATGTTTCTGGTAAATCAATGCTTTTGACACCTTGCCGTTGCCATGCTTTATGGACTTTGTTTATGTTACAGTGCCTGTCCTTCCGTATCAAGGTTACCTCAGAGTGTGGACACTTTTAAATCATGGCTGTACTAATGGCTGTCGCGAGGAATGCATGCCACTGTACAGTATGTTGCTGTGCATCAGAGCAGCCTTTAGAGATATACAGTTTCATTTTGATATTTCAGAGGCCTGGAAAGGGTACAACTCTCCAGTGTTCAACTTAAACTTTTAAAATGTTATTACATTTTGAAGAAAGGTTGTAATTATTGTAGATTGACTGTCAAATGGCTGCTGGGAGAAAACAATGTCCCAACTTGGGATAAATAAAGTATATCTATCCATCTATCTATCTATCTATCTATCCATATCCATATATCTATCTATCTATCTATCTATCTATCTATCTATCTATCTATCTATCCATCTATCTATCCATATATCTATCTATCTATCTATCTATCTATCCATATATCCATATATCTATCTATCTATCTATCTATCTATCCATCTATCTATCTATCTATCTATCTATCTATCTATCTATCTATCCATCTCTCTATCCATCTATCTATCTATCTATCTATCTATCTATCCATCTATCTATCTATATCCATATATCTATCTATCTATCTATCTATCTATCTATCTATCTATCTACTATCTATCTATCTATCTATCTATCTATCTATCTATCTATCTATCTATCATCCATCCATCTATCTATCATAAATAAGGTTTGAGAAACGTACTCGGTGCACGACCCTTCATATGTATTGCCCCAGGCCAACACTGTTGCGTGTATTGTCGTATCAAATGATACTCAAATTTAAAATCAGCCTCATCTGGAAACTGCACATCAGGCCTGTCGGCAGCGCTCATATCTGGCCGGCGCTGACTGACTGCAGCGGAGGTTGAGGAAGTGCTCTCTCACTTCCTTTTCAAAGAAAATAAGCCCACAATCCTCAGCAGCTCTTGCAGTATTCATGCCAGGCTTTTTATGGACCCCCGTGAACCAGACCCCCCTCCTCTCGGTCCCTGGTGTGCTATGTTATTTCTAGCGATGCCTCCAAATGCATTATTAAATCCACATTATGCTGAATAATTGATAGATTTAAAAGATCTACAAGCACTTCCCTAACCCAACGAGGGGCTCTGTAGCATATGTACATTTCATGACCAACACGCACATGCGAGCCTTCACGGGTAAGAGCGCCTTGTTCTGGCATGCTCTCAGAAGGAAATGTGGAGCTTGTAATCTCCCCTGATATGGCCTCGGAGGGCACCCGTAGCACTATATGACTCTGCTCCTGCATAGGACATGGGCCGTTTCTCAATCTCGAGGATACTGGCTTGCAAGCCAATATTTCAAGGATGCTACGTCATCAAGTGGCGCAGCAGGACTGTTTCAATGTCCAGCATACTTGGAATTCCACCGAGGCCGCGTCCTTGGTTTGGGGGAAATGTCGAGGCTGCACATCATGGGTAGACTTTCGCGGCATTAAAATCCCCACAATGCTTTGCACACGAACCAATTTCAAAAACCCTTGCGGAGAATGGCTGAACCGACGCAGCACACATTTAAATATAAGTATGTAGTGTCGTAGAACATGTGTTGGTAAATATGTATTAGATAGACAACGTGAGGTATTTATTTTCGATACAGTTTATGTTGAAACCGTTAGAGAGTGGCACACTTGTTAGTCTGTTCCATTCTTCTTCGTTTTCCGAAGCCTTGGCTTGGAAGTACGCGACTACCAAGCCAGCATCCTCGAGATTGAGAAACGGCCATTGTGTCGTCCCTGTTTCCTGCAGAAAGGAAGGAAGTAGGGCCAGTGGTGCGACAGTGTCACAGCACTGCACCCCTTGCTGCTACTGCTTCTAAGAATAAACAGAGTAGAGATGAAAACCAGTGTTCCCGTGGAAACATATTTCTTGGTGTTTCAGGGACTTTCCTAGAGAAGAGCTCGCTGTGTTGCAGGCCTCAGGCACCTGAACTCACTGCTATCTCATCTTCCCTCCACACAGACATGCCTGGAGCTGGAGCGGTACCTCCAGAGCGAGCCCTACGTCTCGGCCACAGAGCTCAAGTTTGAGAGCCAGGAGGACCTGTGGGGCAAGCTGATGCTCGCCTGCGTGGACAAGAAAAAAGAGTCGGACCCAAAGATCCCCCACATCAAGGAGGAAGAAGACAATCAGGACAGCCCGCACATGGACGCCTGCGGCTTCAACTCCGACGCCAGCAGCGAGACCTCGGACAGCTCAGAGGAGCTTTCCCCCGCCATCGAATTCTCCTCCAGCCCTTTGACTGACATGCTGGGAGACATTGGCGAAGAACTGGGTTCGGCCATCATCAGCACGCCGCCCTCCTCGCCCGAGCTGAGCAAGGAGGGCGCTGTGGCCCAGGTGTGGAGTGGGATACAGACTGCGCTGCACTCACCTGGGAAAATTAGGACTGGGGGTATTGAGAGGTCGGGGCTGACCAGCGGAGAGGCGTCGCCTGACGGCAGGAGGCGGGTGCACCGGTGTCACTTCAACGGATGCAGGAAGGTGTACACCAAGAGCTCGCACCTCAAAGCACACCAGCGCACACACACAGGTAACACCGTGTGACAGTGGGATGCAATGTCGTGAGGGGGGAGGAATACTGACCCGACAGGTTTATTTAAATCACAAAGTAAATATTAAAACACTCATCTCGGGAGCTGAAATCTCTGAGAAGCGTGAACTAAAGTGTTGATTTATTGCGCAAAGTGCTGGAAAGGCTGCCACATACTTTGAATAGTTTGTCGGGAGGAAACCCTCCACTGTGACCTAATTCACACAGAGGAACATGACTTCATGCTAGGGAGGAGGGGGCGGGAGAGGGAGGGGGGCGGGAGAGGGAGGGATGTTTCCTTTGTGGCCGGGCGGCACCCAGAGGATGTGGATCCTGAAAACAAATCAACAGTTCTCAAGTTTCACCACGGAGATACGCAGACTCAACCGGTTGCATTCAGTCGGAAAAGGAGAGTGTTTTGTCCACGGTTCAAAAGTGAGCAGTTTCCCTCGTCAACTCTGACGCTCGCCCGGCTGGTTACAGCTGTGCTGCCCATTAGCAGAGGAAGTCACATTCCTAGCATCCTTCACTGACCATGTTATAGCCACATGGTTAATGGCCTTCAGGACCATTAGGAACAGGCTCTATTTTCTCCTGCAGCTATTCCCCGTTACATAAGCGGTCTACTCGAGCAGCTCCTTAAAGCTGCATACCACAGGTCTGAAAACCCACGAGGTTGTTTTTCTCGTTTTCTTACAGTAGTCGGCTCAATCTGCTGAGCCTGATCCGGCTTGCAGTGTGTCTTTGGAATCAGCTTTTTAAGACCTCTCGGAAAAGTAAAAAAACGTGGCTACACATTTGAGATGTTGAATTGCAAACGGTCAGATATTGTGACGTACACTTATAGCAATTGTGAAAGGACATAATCAAAGATATGATTCAGCGGATGAGAACTTTGATGTTAGCCGTGTGCAAGATGAACTCTCATGAAGAGGTTTCTGCAGGGTTAGCAGAGGACAACACGTAGTAGAGCATTAGCAGACATACTTATAGCGGTTATGACATCTTTTAACAGCTTCTGACAAATGATGCACTTCCTTAACAATCATGTTCATGCTTTGGTTTGCAGGTGAGAAGCCCTACAGGTGTTCATGGGAGGGCTGCGAGTGGCGCTTTGCACGGAGCGACGAACTCACCAGACACTTCAGAAAGCACACTGGAGCCAAGCCATTCAAATGCAGCCACTGCGACAGGTGAGAGAGCTGCACAGTCAATACCACTTCATCGTACTTGGCATGTCATCCGAGTGACCTTTTGATAAATACAAACATTGAAAAAACTAGGATTATCAAGATTATAAGCAAGACTTGTTGGTTTATCCAGAATGTGTACTTCTCACTGTGAAGCTGTCATCCCCCTCCTCTTAACATGTGGCTCCAAGCACAACACCACAACGTGTGGATGCAAACTAGTGTATGAACATGTCAGGTAGAGGGGTGAACGAGGGTCAACAATGGACGAATGAAAGGGTACAGAGGTTGTGTGAAAAGAGAGTGGAGTGCAAAGGGTTGAGTGGAGTTCTCTGATGAGTGAAAACCAGAAGGTGACGGGAAAACAAATAAGCGAGACTGGGTTACATCTCAACGATCCACCGGGACGGTATTGTTCCCTAGGGATCTCTTGTAACGTCAGATGGGCGTTCGACACACGTATATAGGTTGTAACCGGAAACCAGATGAGAGCGATGCATTGGTGTTGTCCCTGAACTTAGCACCATGTTCATCTGATAGCTGATAGACCGAGGATTTTTAAGGTCTGAAACTGCAAGTCTTCCCTTAGACAATGCTTTGACAGAGGCATTTCCTGTACCCTAACCTGAAGCACTCTCCGTTTACTTTCTAACATTCACCTACATGTGTGGATGCCTATGGGTATATGATTATATTACTTTATCCCAAAGACATTCAGACATTGAGCCAAGTTAACCCTGATGTTGACACTATCTCAAACAAAACCAATTACGTTAAAAGGTCCATCTGAAGGCTTCCATTCGATTCTGACTTTTATAAAAGTGGGAAATAGGCGATATTCCCGAAAACCCCCGTCTGAATGAACTATATCTTTAGCCTATCGTAAATAGACAGGCTGGTATATGCGTTGGTATATAGACTAAGGAGTAGATAAAACAATCCAGCTCTGCGTCCTCGTGTCAACCAAGAGCCGAGGTTCTCAAATCCATCAGCTAAATCTTCTCTTCCCTCCTCAGGTGTTTCTCCCGCTCTGACCACCTGGCACTGCACATGAAGAGGCACATCTAAGATGGCCTCGGTGTCGAGATCTCTGAGGGATGATTCTGGTTGATTGTCCTGACCTGTGGGGGATCAGCGAGGCTCGGCGTGTCCCGGGAGCGTCAACACACCGCCGTGTTCCAGTCAGTGGAAAAAGATGAAGCAACGCAGGCTATTATTTGCACCATACTTAGTGCCTCCAACACCTCACTGTGGAGATTGCTCTTGAAAGGCTTTAATGGAGGAGTGGGGAGGGAGTGCGGGAAGAGACTTGAAAAAAAAAGTTTAAAGAACTGGAAAGATCTGGGCTGGAGTACACGGGAAGAGACTCTTCTGTATGGTGTTCAACGCTTTTTTCCCGGAGGATTATGGGACTCCCGCGTCGCTCCTCTAATGACAGTGTGTGTGCCTGTACGCATGGGGACTGTGAGTGCCTGAGACTGGATGCCTGTGCTGGCTTTACGGAGCGGATGGAGTTGCATTGTGGGACTGCGAGTGAATGGCGTGGAAGGGGTGATGTTAAACAAGGGGGGTTTATCTTTGGGGGGATTTGGGTGGTCTCACTGAGAATGAATGCAAGGGTTCTGTCTGTGCTGTTTGAGTCTATCGGCTGTGGATGGGAGTAGGGGCTTGTTTTGTGGAGCTCCCCCTTTCTGCCAGGAGGTGGAACTACAGCTCCCTATCCACACACGGGAGGTCGTTTTGTTTAGTGCAGCTATTAAATGTGCAATGTATTACGTAGCTCAAAAACATACATGCTATAAAGCTCATTTTGTTGTCCATTGTGTAAGCTCTGTATCTTAAAATGTTACGGTTGTACACAAACAGTTATTGCCATTATAACAGAAGTTGCATGGGATCTGGGATGTGTTGCTCACCTGTTTGCTTATTGGACAACAAAATCCATTCGAGAGCAGCTACCTTCATATTACTCAATATCATAGTATTGTACAAAACACTTAAGGCAGTCATTTCGTGTTGTTATGTTCTCGATAAGTTGGGGATACCACTATTGCTTGGCAACTGTCTTGTTCGTGGGATTTTTGTTGCTTTTTCTTCACTTTTGCGCTTCTCTTTTTTTCTATCTGTGAATGCACTGTTGACCTTACTGATGCCTTATGTAAGTGGCCTTGTCCTGTTAAATAGATTTCTCTCTCTTTCACACAAACACAAAAAAACGGGGGGGGTGCGAATGCACTAGTGCGTTAATCCTTTATAAAGGCTCTGATCCATGCAGTCGCACCTTTTGCCCGTTTGTCTCGCAGCAGACTCCTCTGACACTCCACATCGTACAAGAAAAAACAATTATCAGCTTAATAATAACTGCCATTTTAACATGTGCATTCTTTGTTGAACATATCGTAACTCTAAATTATATTCTCCAAAATATGACCCCGCTCTGAGACAGAAT
The DNA here is from genome assembly GCA_036324585.1 of Champsocephalus esox. NCBI lineage: Eukaryota > Metazoa > Chordata > Actinopteri > Perciformes > Channichthyidae > Champsocephalus > Champsocephalus esox. Next base: position 36,398,974 of record CM070481.1, read on the forward strand.
GGTGTAGCACAAAATGTACTACTATGTAGTATAAGGTGACGTGGAAGCACTTCAGATGGACTGGAACTGGCTGTGAAACGTACAGAGGTCATTTGGCATGCTCAGCCACCATGGTTGTGACAAATTAGGATTTTCTGCAAGGATAACTATTATATTTGGGCCATTTATATCTGTTGACGTGTCAAAGAAAATGATGTGTCCTTAAGAATAATGACAACACTCTCAATCACGAGTCTGTATTGATGTATGTTTTGGTAGGTTTCGCCCTCAGCCAGGGTGAGTCGGTGTCTTTACTCAGCCCTGGTTTAAACAACCCGTGATCTGACCGATAACCAGTTGAGCCGAGCTGCAGCTGTAGAGGTCTGTGTCCGAGATGAGACCAGGACCAGATGTATGTCTATACCAACTTCACTATATGCATGTTTTAACTTAAGTTTCTGTACATGACTTCAACACACTTCTCTGTGGGTTGATAAAACTCTTTCACATTTGTACAATTTGACAAACTCTGTCGCAATTTTCCCTATTTCTAGAAAACATTTTGGAGCATTATTGGATAAAGTTTTGTTGGAAATGGAAAGAGAACGCATCTGCTTTAAGGGTATGGTTGGTTCAGATGGTCAAAACCTGTTTGTTGCTCAGTACTCAATCTCACAATTGTACAGGTAACCTGGTCAACATCGAAGAAAGTCCATACACTGAGAAATGTCAAAAATGCAAAGATATGTACATTGTAAACTAAGAGAATTTTGTAAGGAAGCTTCTATTTTGAAAGGGTATGGGACCAAAAACAAGTGCAGTGTAATGTTTCTAAAGATGACCCAATAAAGACTGAGAGGCTGAGGAAATATTGTAAAATAGTCACACTCCATTCTACTTCATTTGCTTCTGTAACATCTTTGATTGGGTGAAGGTAGGGGAAATGTATGCTTATACACCTGTGGCCTATCATCTTTCAAGAAAAAAAACTAACAAAACAAAAAAAAACGCTTCAGACGTGAATTGTTCTGGACACTTGAATTGTCATCATTTTTGCATTCTGTTGCTAAGTATTACATTTGTTTATTTGCCATGTGTTTTTTCTTTCTCTCAACCTTCGCAAAGAGGCCCCATCTTTAGCCAGAATGGAGATAAAATACGTTTTTTGTTTTTGTTTATTGCATAACAAGATTTTTTCATTTGAAATTGTTTTGTAAAATAGTTTCTGTATGAATGTATTTTTTATTGGAAAATCGATAAAAAGTTTATTGGATCTACATGTGGTTTTTGTTTTCTTTTATCGTGGATCCCTCCAGGGACACAGTCGGACAGGAAGTCAGTGTGTATGGGATATTAAGTAGATTCCCGAAGGAGACATTTTTCATTTTACCCCCTTTCCCCATAGAGGTCAAAGATCATTCTTCTAAAGAACTGCACCATACTGGACTGGGTTCAACAAGTAGAACCAGGGATACTTTGCCAGTCAATGCTATCAGTAATAATAACATTGCCTGGTGTTATACCTATTAGTGACAACCGATCACATACAAAAAAAACACCGTTGGTACGTTTCTCAATCGGTCAAAATTCCTAATATTATAAGGTTATCCTAATGTGAGAAAAAACGTTTAAAAGGTTTGGTAATTTCCCAGAAACAGTTGAACACTCACACGGGAACAGATTGTGCATGTGTTGGGGACTATTTTCAGTAGCGGAATATATCAAAATAGATTTAAGAGAAGTCCATTGGGGCCAGAACCACAAGGAGGAACATCACATTAAACGCGCTAGATTAAAAACTAAAATAATGGTGACACAAACTTCCCATCATCTTTCTTCTGACCTTAAATGGTTACTTTCGTGCAAACAGAGTTTTTGCATCGAGTGAATTGATTATTCTGAAATTGTTGCCATGCTTGTTAAACATTCGGACAAAACTGTTAGGGTTAGGGATAATCTAAATAAACTGCTGACTTCCTTAAACCTTATTTCCCAGTTTTTCTGATTGAGAGTTAATTTTCATTTCGTTACCATATCTCAGGAAGTACTTTCTGATTAAAGCATGATCATGGCCAACACTTTTAAAATAGGACTCCAGTTTAAAATAAACTGATGTCGTTAATTAAATATAGTGGTCCAAGGACGTAGATCTACCTACACTGAACAAACTGAAGCGTTGAATTGACTTAAATGCGGGGGCGGACTGGCCATCGGGACGTTCAGGGAAGAATCCCAATGGGCCGGTCGGATAAGTCACTAGCACCGTCCCCCCCTGTCGATAATGTACGAGCGGTATTTACTTGCGGTACCGAGGTGGGCCGGCGGTACCAAAGTGGGCCGGTCGAGAGACTGATTTGTAGTCCTAGTCCGCCCCTGGTTAAATGCGTTATGTCAACAGATTTCACATAACTGTATTAGGTTAGTTGAAAGCAATAATATTAAGTTGAACCGAATATGTTTTATTTAAATTAATATTAATGCTTTCAACTAACCGAATACCTTTATGTGAAATCTGTTGAGATAACGCATTTCAGTAAAGTCAACGCTTCAGTTGGTTCAGTCTATAGAAGCAGCAAGGATGCTAAAGGCATGAACAAATCTTTAAAAAAGTAGAAGTATTTCAGAGATATATTCATGATCAGGGTATGAAGACAGAAAGCGTATCCCAAGTTGGACGAAAGAGCAATGAAGTGAAGCTGGTGTGTGCTGGAATGAACATTGGTCCTTCTGCAGCCAAGAGCGGCGAGTCTTCATCTTACTCTCCAAGACATGTATGCAAATGAAGTTGTGCCGCAAACAAATCCCCGATAAGAGCTCTGCACACTACACAGACAAATAGCCTCTTCATCTCCGATTGCAGGCACAAAGTGCTTCAGCTTTAACTGCAACGCTCTGTGCCCCAAAGCCCCTTAATAATTGAAGCACTCTCAAGAGTTTTTTCATTTTTCAAAGCTGTATTTATTGGTATTTTATTGCCAGAACTAAAAACGTTGCACTACAATGAAGTACAAGTACAAGAAAGGAAAGAAATCAAATATCTGTAATCTGATATTTCTCGATGAAGAGGTTCTCAGCTTTTGAGTGAAAAGAAATCTTCTGAAAGGCAAAAATGTTTGTGTTGTGTTTCGAAAGATCTCATATTCCGTGTAATATAACTTGGGGGAGTTGGTTTACCAAAGCTTTGGGGAATCTGGGATTTGCATTGCTGCACTGTCAATTCTTTTTGGACACAATAACGGCATTTATATCAATTAAATATGCATGACTGTGACAGACTCAAATTGGCCTCATTTACCCTCGCATCGCTATCAGGCTTCCTGCTGTGTGCACAATTAAAAGACAAGCATGGTTCTCTGGTTTATTCAATCTGGTGGTGACGGTGGATCCATCCCCCCCACCCTTACTTGTGCTTCTATAAAGGCACGTGTTAAAGTTTAGTGAAGGATAGTTGCACCAGGGTTGTTGTCATTGGTCAATATTTAAGATTTACTGTATCTTTAAAGACTCAAGAGTGTTAGCTAGCAGAGTCCAGACAGAAAGCATGCCTTGCATAGCAGCTGTCAGCTGATAAATGTATGATTTATGTAGAAACATTTAAACCCCTAAATGTCATCAATAGAGTGAGGTCAATTGGCTAAACATGACCATATCTACTAAGAATGGCAATAAAAAGAGACTTAAGTGGCTAAGTAATATTAGGAATCAAAATAAGTAGACCTATGAATACAAAAAAGACAAGATTCCCTTGAGTTTAGACGGTAGTACATGTAAACTGTTTTACTCAAGGATATTAAGTCTTAAAAACCAGTCAGTGTTTGATTCAGTCCGTCGTTTGTCAATTGTAATTATATGCAGAATTTGCAAACTCTTACCTTGGTCGTGTTCAGTCGTTAAAACGTAACCCTGGATCCTGTGTGAATATACTTTGAGGGAACTGTTTGAGGAGCAGGCATTGGTTGGTCTCCTTCGGCTCGATTTACATTTGGTTAGCTTACAGCATGTCACTTATTTATTTTATCAATCTTATCTTATAATCAGCAACATTTAATTCAACTACTATTCTCAAGTTTTACATTAATTCCAACCAGATTTCAGATATTGGTACAATATGAACAATACAATGAAGTGGCGCAGGAACAAGCTCAACACTAGGAATCACCTGGAAGTCAATGGTTTTTTTTTAAATGTGTTTTTGGTTGTTGGCCTGAGGGTTAGGGTTAGGGTTAGGGTTAGGGTTAGAAGAAGAGAAGATAGAAGAAGAAGAAGAAGAAGAAGAAGAAGAAGAAGAAGAAGAAGAAGAAGAAGAAGAAGAAGAAGAAGAAGAAGAAGAAGAAGAAGAAGAAGAAGAAGAAGAAGAAGAAGAAGAACGGTTTCTCTGCATTTGACCCATCCTAGTGTTAGGAGCACTTGTGGGCTGCCATTATGTACGGCGCCCGGGAGAGTTAGGCTAACCCCTAACCCTAAGCTGAATAGATTTCTGTTCTACAGCATAAAATACATCAGTAAATACCCCACTGGTAAATGTAAGTGTCTGATTGAGACTACTAAACGTCATCACGCCCAACATTAGCCGCCTTTAGCTTAGCGGTGGTGACGTGAAGTCATGTGACCGTGCTGTAGCTCCTTTATAGCCCAACATTAGCCGCCTTTAGCTTAGCGGTGGTGACGTGAAGTCATGTGACCGTGCTGTAGTTCCTTTATAGCCCAACATTAGCAGCCTTTAGCTTAGCGGTGGTGACGTGAAGTCATGTGACCGTGCTGTAGTTCCTTTATAGCCCAACATTAGCCACCTTTAGCTTAGCGGAGGTGACGTGAAGTCATGTGACCGTGCTGTAGTTCCTTTAGAGCCCAACATTAGCCGCCTTTAGCTTAGCGGTGGTGACGTGAAGTCATGTGACCGTGCTGTAGTTCCTTTATAGCCAAACATTAGCCGCCTTTAGCTTAGCGGTGGTGACGTGAAGTCATGTGACCGTGCTGTAGTTCCTTTAGAGCCCAACATTAGCCGCCTTTAGCTTAGCGGTGGTGACGTGACGTGTAGTTCCTTTATATCCCAAAATGTGCTTTTTACTTTATAAACAATTCTAAAATGATATTAATATGTAGAGATGATCCTGCTGAACAAAACGTGTAAGTATCATAAAAGTGTGTTTGCCACAAATCTTATTTTCTGCTATATTCCGAAATCCAATGAACTGCTAAATTCTAGGTTGGACAACAAAACATACTTCACCACTGACCCGCTCTACAAAGTGCAATGTCAATCAAGTGCTTACTGCTAAATCAACTCAACTCTGGAACCACTATTAATATACTTTGAGAAAGGTATTTGAGAAGTAGCCATGGCTTAGTCAAGGCCACCTTTTTTCAAGAGAGTACATTGAATACATTATCGCATTGTGCATTAATCTATACGGCTTTGCAGCACAAGGATTGTAAGCACTGCAGATATCACGGGGAAGCCCCAGTGGGACTATAATGCTTTTCATTTCAATCTCAACCCTGGGTGAAGTGACGAGTATTCAGAGAATGTATTCACACTCGGCTATTAGTGGAATGAATGAGAACATTCAAGGTCGACAAGGAGAACAAGATCTTCCCGACAGCAAGGTTTCATCGCATGCCATATGTACACACACACACACACTCCTCCCCCTCCTCAGAGCTCACGTGTCCTTTGGCCCTGGAGGGAGTTTCTTGTTAAACCAGAAGGAAAGTGGAGGTCGGTGACCCTGCATGGAGATGGTAGTCCGTCATGTCTTTGTCACCTGGGATCCTTCCGGCTGCTTTTCATTCATGTACGACCACAAAGAGCTGGGGCTGTGTCGATTTACAGATTCTCCAATACGACATATTGGACATGTAGTTGGTCTCCTGTGGTTCATAATGTTCCTTTTACATGTTTGCAATTAGCTGATGGTCTGTCTAGTGATTTTGAATGAATTCAGCAATTGTAACATACTGCCATTTTAAATATAACTTGAAATCTATGTTTTTTTGTATTAATTCCCACCGGATTTTAGATGACAACTATGCTAACTGTACATCTGCATTGATTAATACACGTTTGCAATTAGCTGATGGTCTGTCCAGCGATTTTGTATGAATTTCTCAATTGTAAGATTATAATCCAGCCATTTCAAATATAACTTAAAATCTATAATTGTTTTAATTAATTCCCACCGGATTTTAGATATTGGTAAAATGACAAAATACAATGAGATACATGGTGCTAACAGCAGTGAAAAGGACATCTTCAACAACAGATCTTTCCACAATCAATGTCCCTGCTACTGTGACTAACAAACGAACACACTGTTAACTGTACATTTGTATTGATTAATGGTTTACGTTTCAAGATGGAGAACATTACGAGCACACTTGTTAAAGCCTTGATGACCAGGAAAACAGCAGGTGTAACAAATGCTGATGCAGAGGAAAACAGACGATGAAAGTTGGCAGGCAATTTTCTTTAGCTTGAAATACAACATTCAATGAAAGGTCCTCACACTACGAAAACTCTAAATCTTGCCAAGTATATGTGTCTAATATCTAGTCAGAATATGCCTCTACACCTGATATAAGACACAATAACTTCAGAAGTAATACTGCAGTGAGATATAAGGTCTTGTTGAGTCAAATGTTGTGTTATGTTTTTAAATATACATTATAAAATCACTAACATCAGAAAACAGAACACTTTTGAGCATTTGCAGCTTATATTGTAACAACATGTCCTGATTCTAGTAAAAAATATAGTTCAGAATGAGTTCCCCCAGCTAATTCCAAGATCTGATTTATTTAAATATCCCTTTTCAAGAAATCTTACCACTTGTTTTCATAATTGTTTTACTTGTTATGGAGCAGCATTTTTTCAAGTAAGCCCAAAAAACATGTCTTTATTTGTATATTGCAACGTCTTCCCTTAATTTGGACTCTATCCAGCACCATTAAGAGCTGACTGCCCTTCTGCTTAAGTGTCCTAGTGCCAGTGTTGTAGTCAAGTCACCAACTCACGAGTCCAAGTCACTCTCGAGTCACCGCTCTTCGAGTCCAATCCGAGTCACCTAGGGAGAGTCGTAGACGAGTGCGATGCGGGGTGCGTCTCTGGACATCTCTAGACTGGAATAGCGGGGCCCAGTACGTGAACTCGCCTCGCAGGTGCACACGCCAGGATAGAGGACATCAGACTCCAGAGAAAACTTGCTCGAGTCCGAGTCCAAGTCGGCGCGTCAATGTACAAGTCGAGTCCGAGTCATCGCGGGGGGTAAAATTCAAGAGTGCGAGTCCAAGTCATCGTGCGCGAGACTTCACGAGGCCAAGTCTGAGTCCCGTCAATCAGTGCGCGAGTCCGAGTCGAGTCACGAGTCACGAAAATCGGTACTCCGATTCCGGGACTCGAGTACTCCATCTCTGCCTAGTGCAATATATCACTATAGCTACAAGCTAACATGCTAGCTGGACAGGGAAAGGTTGTTATATTTCTGCCCAGCAACAAGATCTATCTCTGTGAAAACTCCTTTCAAAACATTTCAGAGAACTAGTACAAGACAAAAGATTTCCAAGGTTCCAGTTTTACAGAACGATAAAGGTGAGGCTTCAACCTTTTCACTATTTGTTTGGTGTCCTTGGTGCAGGTAATCATATCTGGTGCTCATACTTCAATGACAGAATTGGCAGTGAGCACCATTTTGTTATGACGCGTAAAAATGTTTTCTTGCTCTGCTATATCAGACATAGAGGTGTAATTAAGTTAAACCCAAATAAAACTAGTTAAAGAACAATTGCTGCCATTGTTTCGTGGATGGCGATGCGGTAAACCAGGTTTTACGTGATGCTTTGATTACAATAACGATGCATTGCGATGCGGACGTGGACGATTCGGTCTCGATGCAGTGACGGAAGATAATCGGAGTAGTAACGTTGCTTCCTGATTTTCTGGCCGCGGCTTTACTATAACGTTTTTTTCTGTCACTTTAATTTCAAATCGGTCGGTGACGCAGAGATCAGGGAACAGACGTGACGGCAGCACAGCAACACGGAGCAGTCTGCTTTATCCACCAACACAAGAACACCAGTCCAGAACCCACAGCAGAAGAAGGACCCGAATCACTCCGTGTCGCTGCGGCTCAGAGACACAGACAGGGATTTATGTTTTTCAAAAATAATCGCGTTACAATCATGTCAGGTTTTTGGTGGATTTAATTAACTCTTGGATTGCAGAGTATGAATGCCCTCTAGCAATTTTCAGACGATATATACGTGTGTAAAGTTTGTGAAGGCAGGAGGAAAAAAGCTTCCGCGATCACCGTCTCCTCTCCGTTCCTCCAAGCCCCGCCCCCTCCCTGAAAATAATGAGTGACAGGCTGATAGTGACCCGATAGAAACTTTGTTATTCACTTAATCACTGAGATATAATGAAGCTAACTTAATCTCATACATTCATGGGATGTATGCAACAGTAAGACAGAGAATGTGAGTGAGCACCCACATGTAGTATTTTAGTTTGTATATGCTGTTGTAAATACTCCTGTTGTCTGCTGTGTTCAGACTCAAGTCGTGTGTGATGCCTCATTCAGGACCTTCAGTGTCCTTTCTTAACAGAAGGCTGTTGCTAGAAGCTGCAGCTCGACTGCAGAAGCATTAGTTTTTTGTTTTTGAGGATGGAACAACTTCACACACGGAGGCTAGACCTATACAATTCATTTATTTTGGTTTATAAATTAATATCAAGACATTTATGTTATTGATTTCTGAAGCACTTTCTAAATAATAAAAAGAGAGTTCATATGTATTTACTGCATGTATGCATTGATGAAAAATAAGCCATGTGCAGTAATATAGAAAATTGAGGATGCAACGCATTGGTATGAATCGTGATGCACCGTGATGCACCGGGATATCGAACCGAATCGAATCGTTGACAGGATAATCGTAATCGAATCGAATCGAATCGTGAGACCAGTGAAGATGCACAGCCCTAGTTCATACAGTTTTGTAAAAGGTTTTTCATTTCATATAATGATATCCTTTATATAGTTGTCAGGGTTTGTATGTTTTATTAAGATGTGTATGTTTGTAGGTTTCAACAACAACGATTTAGTGTAAGGTTTTTGCTTAAGCAGTTATTAAAATCCATGGTTGGTGATTGGCTAATGGTTACACAAGCCCAAAAACATCGTTATAACATCATAAAGTGGCCAAAATCTGATCATTTACAGACAGGTTTTTATAGAAATGGATCAAAAAGAGAGAGAATCTTTGTTCCTGAAACTTTCAGAGTCTCTTTCCACAGAGGGGACACATGTTGATGTAGAAGAGACATGAAGAAGAGGGGACACATGTTGATGTAGAAGAGACATGAACAAGTGGATTTTGCGTAATACAGTAGGTGACCTTTAAGTAATCTGCTAGGTTACTTGTGTGGACGGTTAGGGTTAGAAAGAGAATTTAGCCATTAGAGTATGAGAAAAAGTAATATATTGTATTTGAATTGTGTGCTTAAATCCTCCTCTGATTGGGGTTCATTTTCCCTTATACAGGGGCCCAGATAGCTTTCCCAAACGCTGTGTACACAGACAGTGATGAAGAGGTCTGCAGCGTTGAGGGGGCGGGGGCTCTGGCCAGACTCAGGCCTGATGGATGGGCATTCCTCAGCCTTCCTCCCCCTCTTTCCCCCCCCTCAACCTCCCCATTCTCCTACTCTCTCCTCCCCTAGGTGATGAACAAGCTCATTACTATGGCATACAGATAAAAGGAGGCCATTATCTTTCCACAGCGCACTTTGAACTCTGAAAAAGGAATCACCCCTCCCTGGCTTGTGGTTACGTAATGAAGTCATGGCGCGGTGAAATACGTGGTTCACTGCCAAGGTTGTCTGCGCTGAAATGTACTCCCAAGATACTGTCATGGCCACATACACAGAATTCTAGCTTGTCAGTGAACCAAGTCTTTATTTCTATCCTGTCGTGATGCTTCTGTCAACAGAGGGGAAGTCTGTTATCTTCGCCAGTCATAAGAAAGATCGAAAGCAAGGGCAGACATCTTCATTCAGACATAGGTGGAGACTAAGCAAACCAAATTAACCCGATGTTACCCAACATGGGTCAAAAGTGACCCGAGTGAGTTTTCATTGTAAATATCTTTGCAACAAATTCAGAATTCCAGCTATTCCTCAATTAACTTGTTTTTGATCATCCAAAATTCTTACTTTCATATTTCCTTTCTTACTTTTTGAATACAAATCTTTTGTGTGTCACTACCCTTCTAAGGGACAACATTGGTCAAAAAAGACCCTCATTGACCTGTAATGTTATTTCATGCATGAGTGTTTCTTAGCTATATTTTTGGAAGTCAATGTATATAATCATTTAATATTCCAAGTATTCATTAAATATCTTGTTTTTTAAACATGTTGTTACATGGGTAAAAAATGACCCATGTATAAAATCACATAACTTGTGCATCAAAGGGTTTAAAAAAAGATCTGTATGAACCTTTTTTTATACCATTTTATACAAATCTAACAAAGTTGTTTAAATAAAAGCTACCATAATCCCCATCCCTGATGTTTCTTCATTTGAACACCTGATCTTTAAATCAATGTTTATTTATATAGCCCAATATCACAAATGTTACATTTGTCTCAGTGGTCTTCACAGTGTGTTAAACTCTCTGGTCCCACTCCCCTGGTCACAGCCATCATCTACCGTCCCCCGAAGCCAAGCCCCTCCTTTCTCTCCGACCTCTCTGACATTCTCACTCAGCTTTCGGCCATATCCCCATCTGTTCTCCTCTTAGGTGATTTTAACATTCATGTTGACGACCCGACCTGCAAATATGCCTCTGAATTTAAGGAAACCCTTCACTGCTGCAACTTCTCTCAACACATCGACTTCCCAACACACAGCCGTGGTCGCATCCTGGACTTGGTCTGCTCCACTGGTCTCACCATCCATCATCTGTCCAGACTCAATCTCCACATCTCTGATCACCTGGCCATCATCATGGACATCAACATCCCCAACCCCGCCCAAAAGCAAAAACGCACAATAACTTAGAAATCTCAAATCCATCTCACCTTCAGCAATCACTGCCTCCATTACCTGCAAGATGTCTGTCTCCCCACTTTCTGAAAACCCATCTGAACTTGTGGACTATTATAACGGAGCCCTCTCCTTCTGTCTCAATGAACTGGCCCCCACAAAAACAAAAAATGTCTCTTTCATACACTCCGCCCCCTGGTATACCCCCGAACTCCGCCAGATGAAATCAAGGAAACGTCAACTTGAACGCCAACACAAGAAAACCACACTAACAGTCCATCTTCAAATCTACAAAGACTATCTCCAGCAGTACAGTAACGCACTCAAAGCAGCCCAGTCTAATTACTACTCACAACTCATTCAGTCTGGCTCCAGCAACCCCAAGCGCCTGTTCTCCACCATCAGCAAACTTCTCAAACCCTGTGAGAACGTCACCTCGTCCTTCACCACAGAGCAGTGCAACTCCTCCCTCTCGTTTTTCCAAACCAAAATCAGCAACATTTACAGCAATCCGACACCCTCATCAGCACCCCCCACCTCCCCTCCTGGCTTCCCCCCCTTCACCTCACAGCCCCTGTCCCACTTCTCCCCTGTGACCCCCATGCAACTGTCCGACTTCATGACTGGAATTAACTCCACCTGCACACTTGACCCAATGCCCTCCAAATGTGTTAAAGAGAGCCTCCCTGCCATCTCCCAACTCATCGCCACCATCATTAACTCCTCCCTCAGATCTGGATCTGTTCCCCCCTCTCTCAAACTGGCTGCTGTCACACCCATTCTCAAAAGACCTGGACTCACACCTGACATCATGTCCAACTTCCGGCCCATCTCAAATCTCCCCTTTCTGTCAAAAATACTTGAACGTGTCGTTGCCTCACAACTTAAAGCCCACCTCAGCTCCAATGATCTCTTTGAGCCATTTAAATCTGGTTTCCGATCAAAACACAGCACCGAAACAACTCTTCTGAAAATCACAAACGACCTCCTCCTCTCCTCTGACTCCGGCAACCTGAACATCCTCATCCTCCTCGACCTCTCCGCAGCATTCGACACCATCAACCACGCCATCCTGCTGTCCCTCCTCGAATCATCACTCAACATCACCGACACTGCACTCTCCTGGCTGAAATCATACCTCACCGACAGACATCAGTTTATCAACATCAACAACTGCACCTCCTCCACTGCTCCTCTGTCCCAAGGCGTCCCCCAGGGTTCGGTGCTTGGCCCCCTCCTCTTCATCCTCTACATGCTCCCCCCTTGGCAAAATAATTTGTCGCCAAAACCTTCAATTTCACTGCTACGCCGATGACATCCAACTTTATATCTCAACAAAAACCATCACCCCCACAACACACTCCACTCTCACCAACTGTCTCTCAGAAATAAAAGCACGGATGCAAACAAACTATCTCCAACTGAACAGTGCCAAATCAGACATCATCATCATCGGCCCCCCATCCCGTATCAAAGACATCCAGAATTTCTCTAACTCTATCTCCCCCCCTCACATCCGCAACCTCGGAGTCATCTTCAACAGTCAGCTCAAATTCAACCACCACATAAATTGCATCACCAGGACCGCCTTTTTCCACCTCAAAAACATTGCCCGTCTCCGCCCATCACTCTCCTCCTCCTCTGCTGCTGAAACCCTGATTCATGCATTCATCACTTCACGACTCGACTACTGCAATAGCTTCCTCTACGGCATACCATCCAACCTAATCAATAAACTCCAACATATCCAGAACTCTGCTGCCCGCCTCCTCACCCACACCCGCTCCCGAGACCACATCACCCCCGTCCTCCAGAAGCTCCACTGGCTCCCCGTCCGTCAAATAATCCACTTCAAAGTCCTCCTGATTACTCACAAAGCCCTCAACAACCACCCCTACCTCACAGACCTGCTGCACCACCACACCCCTTCCCGCTGCCTCCGCTCATCAGAAGCCAACCTCCTATCCATCCCCACCCGCACCAATCACCGGACCTGGGGGGACAGAGCCTTCTCCGTCGCTGCCCCCTCCCTCTGGAACTCACTCCCCCCACCCATCAGAGACTGCACCGACCTCACCACCTTCAAAGCACTCACCTCTTCAATCTGGCTTTTAATGTGTGAATGTTTTTGTATTATTTGACTTTAACTTTAACTAAATATTTATTTGTTGTTCCTTCCTTTTCTTTTCACTATATCTGTAAAGCGTCTTTGAGCACCTGTAAAAGCGCTAACAAATTGAATCTATAATTATTATTATTATTATTATATACCAGTCAACTTCCAATTGCTTGCTGACTCATTTTGTTCGTGCCTTAGCTTTTCAGCGGTTTTTAACATAGCCTGCTAGTGCCTGTCTTCAACTTAGACTCTGATTTAGCCTTTTTTGAAGCAATTATTTCAGAAGTATCAATCTGCTGGTGCTAAAGGAAAAGTGAGAGATCAACAAAGTCAACAGGTTTCATCAATTGGAGTCCTGTAGTCGCTGAGATATAACAACATAACATAAAATAATACAAAAAAAACAATAGGAATAGCACAGACCTCCACCAAGGTCAATGGTTTATCCACTTGTTCCGCAGATGGTCCCATTTATTGAGTTGGAAGGTCGTTCTTCCAAGTGTTCATGAGTGTTATGTTGGAAACAATAAGGCGTTGTGTTTTATTTAATTGCTCAGAGCGCTTAACCCCCCTGTTATCCTCAGATTTACTTTACACCCTTTATCCTCAATTTGACCCCAGTAGTTTAAAACTCAAGACAATGATCATATTCCAAATGTTAACCAACATGTATGTCTCTGGTGCATATAGTTCTAGCTAATGATATGACTACCTGCTTATTAAAAGACACCTAAACAATAAGCGTCGCTAAGCAACCGGGTGAGGCCGCAAAGTATAGCCAGCATTATGCATTTGTTTACATGCCCACCGGAACCCCGAGGCATTACCAACAGATCAACGCACAATCAACCCACACAGGAAATCTCTTTCTCCACATTAAGTGTTAGACATTAGAATTGACTATTCTTGTCTGTCACATCAGTGGCTCAAGTTGCGCAACTGATGCGGTATTGCACTAAGCGGAAATTATTTTGACCGGACACTTTGACCGGACACTTTGACCGGAGAGATTTAGATTTGCCGGTCTTCAGCATATTTTACCGGTCATAGTCCGGTAATTGCCGGCTAACGGGAACTTTGACCTATACATTTACATTTTGGATGATAAGAAATAAAGATGGATAAGATGTACTTTATTCATCCCAAATAAGGTCATGTCAGAGCTCTTCTGCTCAGGTCAGCTTGTATGCAGCCATAACGAGCAAAACCAGGACAAAAGTGAACGCATCACAACACTGGATGCGACTCAGAGCTGAATGTGTCACTCAAACTGAGTCTTTGACACAATGGGAATACATACGCCCCATCCCCCGATAAAATGGCGCCCTTGGGACTAACTCCTCCGCTCTCAGCCCAGGTGCGACTCATTGTATGTTTGAATGCAGGAAAAATAGAAAAACACAACACCCTGTGAATCTTCATCAAGGTCGAAGCAACTTTCCTCTTTAAAAAAAAATCCATAAACACACCCCGAACCACCTCCAACTCTCACACACACACACACACACACACACACACACACACACACACACACACACACACACACACACACACACACACACACACCTCACACCTCTTTCCCTGAAGGTTTGCGAAGTGCTGTTTGAATTCACCTATCACCATGACAACTACTCTCTCTTTACCGGCTGTGCCCGTGGGAGGTTTTCGCCCAGCCTTTTCTAATTTCACACTGTGTGGATATCTCCATTCAGTAATTACAATCCCATCCATTCTCATTTTCCCTGTCCAGACAATGTGCCCTGGATATACACAAAAAGAGAATGTCTCTTGCCTCTTTACGCACACACACACTCACCTCGCACACACACACCAGGATAGACCCCCTGCGTTCACGAACACATGGGGAGAGTGTGCGTGTGCGAGAAAGAGATAGAGGGAGAGAGACAGATGTGAACTGTCACAACTCCAAATTCACCAACGCACACAATCACACACAAGCACATCGCTCTCAAAATCCAATTACAAACCAACTTCAAGTCTGCAAAGTTGGGCTCATTGTTAAAAAAGTTAATGATTGCAAAATAATGAGAACTCAAAGCAAAAGGGTTTTGTCTGTTGTTGCAAATAGGCGAGGTCAGACAAAGGGCCATTTCACATGACAAGGCCATAACCTTTATATAACAATGCTTAAAGGGGCCCTATTATGCTCGTGTTCAGGTTGATATGTGTATTCAGTGTCTCTACTGTGACGTGTCTCCATGCTTTAATGTTCAAAAAGCTCTTTATGTTCTCATGCTGCAGCACCTCTTTTCACCCTCTGTCTGAAACCAGAGCCCAGTCTGCTCTGATTGGTTAGCTGGCTGGCTCTTTTGTGATTGGTCAACCGCTTAGAGATGTCCCGCCCCTTAGCCTATCACTTACTATAGACGCGTTCCCACCGGAGTACTTTACCCCGTTTATTTCTGATAGTGCCTGGGATGTTGCGTTCACACCAAAAAGAGAACTTAGTTCCGAAAACTTTTACCCCCATGTTTAGTGCCTGCTAGAGAGGTGGTACTATCCTGGGGAGAAAAAAGTACCAATTTCGATTGGCTGGGCGAATTGCAAACCACGCCCCGTAAAACTCAGAAAAGTTGTGTGAAGCCGCCATTGTATTTGCTGGCATTAGCATTATTAGCATTATTAGCATTAGCCCCGTGCAGCAACGGAGAGAGACTAATTTATGGCAACACAAAAGAAAACATTGGAGCGGTGGAGATGAGGAGGTGTCGGCGTTCTGGCGATTTACTCTGAAGCCAGTCCCCAACTCCGGGACTTCCGTCCGGGGACTTCGGGTGGCAGTATACGCCGTGAAGTGGTTTGCGGCCTGCCAGTAAACCCAAAGCAGAAGAAGAAGAAGTGACGTCAGCGGCTTAATTTGCCTAATCCACCCCCAGGGATTTATTCCGGTGTGAACGCGATCGGCTCTTAGTTCCATGGGGTACTAAGAGCTGGCACTAAGAACGGCAAAGTAGTTGGTGTGAAAGCAGTTCATGTGTTGGAGCAGGAGAACATTTGGGATTTTAGCATTTGCAGACCATTTACATGCACAGAAACCTATATAATCCACTTTTTAATGGTGCAATTGTACAATTAATTGAATAAAAAAGCCAAGTTATACATCAAGGGTTACATCTGGGCAGTTGCCATTGTTGCCTTGATTGTAATGCAGCCTCGAGGAGCTTACAGGTACCATCATTTGTAATTTAACAAGAAATAAATCTCTCTTTTACCAACATCATTTGGTTGGTACGCTAAACTGTACCACGTTTGGGATGCAACCCTGAATTGTCTGAGCCAAAGGAAATGTGATGCACAGTGGGAGAAGTTATTTCACGTGTCCAGAGATATGTGTGTTGTCCTTTTGTAGTCCTAAAGGAACAACGGCATAACAATGATGTAAGCTACACTCCAGCGAGGGCTCGACAGTGTAGTATTACGATGAGTTAACAACATGTTGCGATAAGCCACTCTCCTATCTTCAGTGTCAGCTCATCTCCAGAAAAGCAAAGTTTAGTCAAATAATTTCCCCACGTTTGCCATATTTCTAGATTGATACATCACACAAGAATGTACTGCGTAATAAGGTTTGCAATAGAGTATTTCAATCTAGATGTACATATTCAGTTTGGTATAAACTGTTGATTATTTTCATGTCTTCCTGTTATTCAATTTTCTGCACTATGATTAAAAGACAAAAAACAAAGCATTGTTGACACGAGTTGATCGTCTCCATTCCCACCAATACTGCCCATAAGATAAGGGTAGCGGCAGGATCAGAAAGGGATGGTTCAGTATCTCTCCTCAGTTAACCATGCATAACATTTGCATATCCTGTCTGCATGAAGCCTGTTGACCAAGAGTGGTCAAACTTGATCTCCTTCACCCGATAGCTACTAACATGTTTTACCTTTTTGAAAATGTGTTTCTATGTTGCTTCACTCCTGCGTGAATCATCAATAACAACAAAAAAATCTCAAATAGCAATACGAAAAGTTGAAAGTCCCATGTTTAAATTGGACAGAAATACATGTGTTGTGATGTGTATTGACATATTCAAGTCTAGTCCACGGCATAAAACCTCCGAAATACTGAACCTGTGTTAAAGCTTGTAATGTTTAACACCACATAGTCAACTCATCGATTGCAATGTAAATGAAGACGTTAAATGTGGCTCTTTTCTGGGGCCAGAGAACTGTCTACATGAAAAAAAAGATAATGATAAAAGTTTCACAAATCCTATTTAAAGTTCATGTGTGCACCGTGAGGCCTCTATTTTGTGTTTTGATGGGATCAGAACTTTGCAATGTCATTATTTTCCATCAGTGTGTCCTGCAGGACTCCCTGTTCTCATCCATCATATTCTTTGATAATATGTATATGACTTCTCTCTGTTTATACACTGTATGTGCATGCAGTGGTGGAATAAGTACTAAAAAGTAATGACCTTTAAAACACGTTGTCACTAGTAAAAGTCCTTCCAAATCTTACTAAAGTATTGGCATATAATAAAAGTATTTGTTATGGCCCATTTTATATCTTAACCTATAGTAATGTCAATGTTCATTTATTAAAAGAGCAGTGCTTCATCTTAGCAAGATCTGTACAGAAGCTAAAGTAGAAAATACTCAGGTAGTGTACGAGTACCTTAAAATTGAGCTTTTGTATCAGAATACCTTTAATTGTTCCACTGAGGGGACATTTCCATTGTTCAAGCAAGAATAATGAAGGCAAAAATCACAAAATATGAAATAAGAGACATGCACAGAACATGAAAGATAGAAATTACACAAATGACTATTTACAAAAGTACACATCCTGAGGCCTGTACTACGAAGCCGGATTTTCGCTTAGCGAGGTAACTTCAGTGTTAACTCTGAGTTTCCAGTCCTACGACGCTGGTTCTCTTCTTACCGGGGTAGATCTCCATGGTAACTTGTCCGGAGCAGGTTAGGCTCCAGGATAAGAGCTCAACTCAGTGAAAGCACCGCCTGCTGACCAATCAGAGCTCAGTGTGCGGAGTTTAAAGCGATCAAGTCATATTACAGGAGAAAGGAAATACAGAATACGGCAAAAATCAACTGACTGTGTGAACGTGAACATGAATAGAATATCACCTCCATCTTCAGAGCAATCTGACTATTATAACATTAGCGTTAAGAAAGCTTACTTAAATATCTGCCACAAGTTAACATAAGTAACCGGATCAAAGTAACATTACGTACAGTCAGCGGCACTGTGAGTGCAGACGTCAATGTGTCCCATTATTACATTACAGTCATGTCACTTGTTAGACACTTTTATCCAAAGCGATTTACATACACAATACTGTGGGCAATTTGTCAAATGTTGCTAACCCCGCCCCTTTCATGTGAATGCGCACTCACCCGGACAGAGAAACCCTGGCTTGAGTTAGCGAGTTGATAACCAGCGTCGTAGGACCGCTTAGCGCAGGGGTGTCAAACTCAAGGCCCGGGGATATAGTCTTAAAGTTACAACCGGCCCTTTGAGTGCAACCATAATGCTGATGTGGCCCGCGAAGAAATTGAGTTTGACCCCCCTGTCTTAGCGAGAGTGCGTTTGTTTGGGATTAGTCAGTGGTTCCCAACCTGGGGGGCGCGCAGAGGGTGCGCCAGGCCTCAGATGATTTTAGGCCTAATCATTTATTTATTTGTTTTCATATAATTGTTACACAATACATGATTGTATACATAACAATACATGTATACAAATAATTGATTCATTAATTTTAATAACAATTCAAGTTAGTAGCTAATAATGGCATAAAAAGACAAATGCATCATTTTTTATATAATAAATAATATAATATAATAGAAATGTTTCTTCTGCATGTAAAGTGTCCAAACCAGGCTTGTCTGGATAAGCGCATTTTTAAAACATAGTCGTTGTCCATGCCGGTTTCAGTTGGATAATTTGTCACAGATCGCTCTCCTCCATTTTGTAGATTATTTACGATTTTTGAATCCACATAAACACATCGGCAAAATCCGGTTTACTTTGAGCATGTGTTTTAAACAGTTGAATCCCTTTGTGAATTGTTTCCACTTGCGCCGTCCTTTCCTTTCTTCATACAGCGGGAATCCAAAATGAATTCATCCTGAGTCCAATAACTATCAAAGTCACTCCAATAGTGCTCCAAGGGGAGACACGCGGCAAAAACATCGTTTTTCAAGCACTTGTCAATTTTGAGATTTTGTGCTATTTTGATTCCATAACATGTTTTCTTTCAGGCTTTTGGAAGGAAAACGTACAAAATACACATCTAAGTGTTTATTTTTACTATAGTTTGTGTCTTTGCGTCTGTAGATTTCTCCTAAATTCACCAAAAGTTAGCATTCTAACGCAACATAAAGTACCGCGACCGCTGTGTGCACCATGTCATCAGAGATAATGTTGGAACGCTGCGTCTCTCCTGCACAATCTCATCGGATCCAAATATGGTCATTTCCTTTGTATCAGCAACCAATCGTGAAAGCACAAAGGGGTCTTAAACCAAGAAACGAAATCTCATTGGCTGGTGTCAATTTCTGACAGCGTGATTCGTTCAGATGCGTCACGTGGTGTGCTAAAACACCCTGGTGCATGCGTTTGTCACCTCCCGCTTGGACTACTGCAATGGTCTCCTGTTCGGGGTTCCCAACAAAACCCTGGACAGGCTCCAGTATGTTCGAAACTGTGCTGCTAGGGTACTCACGCACACAAAGCCGTGGCAACACATCACTCCCACCCTCATCCACCTCCACTGGTTGCCAGTCAAGTCCTGCATCACCTACAAAGTCCTCCTCCTTACCTACAAGTCCCTCCATGCCCTTGCCCCCCAGTACCTATCAGACATCCTTCACCCACATGTCCCACCCCGGAACCTGCGGTCCTCAGACTCTGGCCTGTTCACCACCCCCCGCACCAAACTGCGAACCTTCGGGACAGAGCCTTCAGTGTGTTAGCCCCCACCCTCTGGAACGCTCTCCCTGCGGAGTTTCGCAACATCCCCACACTGGACGCCTTCAAAAGGGCCCTCAAGTCCCATCAAGGCTTTGCCAAGGCTTTCGGCCCCGAAATCGATCTGTTGTGTTGTCTGTCTGACTTTTGTTTTGTTATGTTTGTTTTTTTGCCCTACTACTTGTAAAGCGACCTTGGGTCCCTTGAAAGGCGCTATACAAATTAAAGCTATTATTATTATTATTATTATTATTATTATTAAAAACATGGCGAAAATTGATATTTTAGGGCTGTTGACAGTATTTTCTGATTTATGGAGTGATAAAAAGAGATATCCAAAATCCCTTCTTTAAAAGCCTTAGATACTAATATGACTAAAATGAAACATTCATTTTGAACATTTCGATTCCTGAATTGGCATATTTAAACATGCTATTTCAGAAAACGTGTAATACAAAAACCAATTACCTTATTGTAAGTAATTAACTGGAGACATTTCTAGCTGATATCTTTAAGTTAAAAAAATGACCCTATTCACCTGGGGTGTCTCGCCTTAATTACGCTTTCATCCTCCTTTCACAACATACTTCACAGTCATCCACTTCTTTATGACAGTAGTTGTAGCATTTTGAGACTTTGAGACTTTAATTACCGCTGTTGCCCCTGGATTAGGTAAACCGGGTATGTTGAACTGGATTCGTAGTACAGGCCTCTGGTGGATAAAATAAGAAGCAGTACTGTATGCATGGTGATGTCTTCTTTGTTTCAGCATTATATTTTCACAATGCTGAGCTAAAACATCCACATGTTGTGTACATATTTCATTTTATTTATTTTATTTGTTCTGTTCATGGTATGTATAACAATTATTTACAAAACATGCCTCTATAAACACACCATACCCGAAAAGGAGCAGGGAGAAGAACATTATCTTATATTACCGGCCCCTTTCTCAACAAATAAATAAATAGAAATAGATGGTCTGTCCTTCTTATTCACAGCCAATCATAACAGTATCGTATAAGAAAATAAGAGAAACTCAAAAACGTACAAAAAAAATACTTAGTTCCCACTTGACAGTTAACGGAAAGAAACAAAACAAAAACATCACATGCACAAGGAAAAGTGCGACTGGAGTAGAAGGGGGGAAGTGGTGCACAATAATAATAGTAATAATGGGACCTGCAAATAAAGAACAGACATCTCAAATATTTACCAATGCAGGACCAGAGTACATAAACGTATTATTCCGTGTATTTAAATCCCGACTCAGACGGATGTGACCTCAGCTGTTGTTTGCAGCTCGGTGTTCTCAGGACTCCCAGAGGACTCGCGTTGCAACAAAGCGCTGCATGACAACACTGACCTGGCTGAAACTGTGTTTACCCCACAACTGTTTTAGGACAGCGCTGTGTCCCCCACCCAGATATCAACACTGATGTCATGCTGGATGATGACTGAACACCAGCAGGGATTCAGAGGCACGAGGTCTGTTAGAAGAATCTCCCTGGTCCCCGGCTTGAGCTTCAACCTCAGTATCCATGTAAAAATGTCGCGGCTTATGGTCCGAAAAGTACGGTAGTTCCTGAGCAGTGTCCTTCACATGCTGATCTCCAAGAGAGGGAGTCACACAGTCACAAGATGGAGGAATACCGGGTCTTGTAGGTAATCATACTTCCCGTCACGTTCAAAATACTGACTTTTTTCTCGAAAGCTTTTTTCAGAAAATCTCAAAAATTCTGACTTTTTCTCAAAATAATGACATTTTATCAAAATATCAAAATTCTCCTTTTTCCTAAAAATTCCGACTTTTTCTGAATACTTAAAATGTTAATTATCACTTGGTACCGGCTTGAGCTTCAGTCTCAGGATCCACGTGTCTGTGATCCTCTCCAGAGGGAAGGAGTCCTCACATACAGAGCATCAAGTAGTTCCTGAGCAGTGTCCTTCACAGGCTGATATCAAGGGAGGGAGTCACACAGTCACAAGATGGAGGAACAGAAAGCAGTGTTCAATGTTTACTTCAGATTAGCTCCACGTCAGAAATGAGCATGCTTGATGTCTCTCTCCATAGAGGCTGAATCATCATGTTAATCACATAGCTATGCCTCAAACAGTCCTGATGCTCTTCTGGGTCATCACACATCCCGTCATGTTCACAGCTACAGTTGGGATACCTTTGTTATCATGTTACTCTGATGCTGGAAGAGGAAATTCAGTGTTTTCCCAACAATTCAATGTGTCATTAAATCCGTCATAAATCAAGTTGTTGTAAGAAAAGCAGTGTTCAATATTTCAAAACCATCCGTCTTAGACACTTTGGCTTCTTCTGGAATAACAACATTCTGATTGATGTATCTGTGTAGCTTCATCTCTGATTCACAGACACATGTATTAACAGTGGCACCTCCATTGGTTCTCATTGGTTTGTTCTCAGCAGGAAACCGATGGACTGTCCACTCCAAGTAGGGAATGAGTCCTTACCCCAAGTGAAGGAGTTCAAGTATCTCGGGGTCTTGTTCTCGAGTGAGGGAACAATGGAGCGTGAGATGGGCCGGAGACTCGGAGCAGCGGGAGCGGTACTGCAGTCGCTTTACCGCACCGTTGTGACGAAAAGGGAGCTGAGCCAGAAGGCAAAGCTCTCTGTCTACCGGGCCATCTCCGTTCCTCCCCTCACCTACGGTCATGAAGGAAGGGTCATGACCCAAAGAACGAGATCGCGGATACAAGCGGCCGGGATGGGTTTCCTCCGCAGGGTGGCTGGCGTCTCTCTTAGGGGATAAGGTGACAAGTTCGGTCATCAGGGAGGGACTCGGAGTTGAGCCGCTCCTCCTCCATCCTAGTTAGGATGCCACCTGGGAGCCTCCCTAGGGAGCTGTTCCAGGCACGTCCAGCTGGGAGGAGACCAAGGGGTAGACCTAGGACCAGGGGGAGGGACTATATCTCTTCGCTGGCCTGGGAGCGCCTTGGGACCCCCCAGTCAGAGCTGGTTGATGAGGGAAAAGGAACATTTGGGGCTTTCTGCTGGAACTGCTACCCCCGCGACCCGACCACGGATAAGAGGAGAAGATGGATGGACCTCCTTTGGTAGCTTTTTCATTATGAACGGCTGAAATGTGAGATCTGAATACTGTATTATCAGTTCAGGCTTTAGTTCCAAAGTTCCCCAAATGTGTTGTGTTCGACCTGATAAGCAAACAGAAGGAATTTACATTTGAAATCACCTGAACTTTAAAGCAGCCAGCTAAGATATTCTGTAAATGATGAGAAAACCTTGTTTTAGCTTATTAGATGTTAATATATTAAAGTATAAATACTCTCACAATGGAAATACAACACTTTCTGTTGATTTGTTTGAGTATAAATAACTTTGCTTCTTTAATGAGCTACAGAACACAAACACAAATGTGTCTACCGTTTGCTTTTTCTCATACTATTCCCCTGATGAACAAATTAAACAGTTCATTCTCGGTTTTGTAAGAAAGTACCAAACATCATATCATATTATTTCTCTTGTAGTCCTTACTTACAGGGTCACAGGCAGATTATCAGAGTTAGAAACTGGTTTATTTCCAGCTAGATTGACACGTACAAGGAATTTGACTTGATGTCATGGTGCATACATAAAAGTAAAACAAAATTAAAAACACAGATAGAGAACTATTTTAAGAAA
Organism: Champsocephalus esox; assembly: GCA_036324585.1. Classification (NCBI taxonomy): domain Eukaryota; kingdom Metazoa; phylum Chordata; class Actinopteri; order Perciformes; family Channichthyidae; genus Champsocephalus; species Champsocephalus esox. Next base: position 36,422,747 of record CM070481.1, read on the forward strand.
ACTATAATAACGTTAAAAATATAGTCAAATATAGCAGAAATAAATTAAACAATAATGAAAACAAGCCATTTTCACTTCAAATAAGTGAAAACATCTTCCAATAGATCAAGTGAAAATTAGCTTGGTGAGATTCCTTGAAATAAGAAGAGATATTAAGATAAATCACATCTTGTAATTCGCTGGGGGAACTCATTCTGAACTCTACTTGACCACAATCAGGAAATGCTGTATTCAAATATAAGCCGCAAAAGCTCAAAATGTTTCTGTTTTCTGATGTTAGTTGTTAATGTTCTAATACATATGTAAACAAATGTGTGTTTCATCTGAGATACAACTCAAAATAAAAAAAATTAAATGAACAAGATTGTCTAAAAGCGAGACCTATGCCAAGTGTAAAGGCATATTCTGACTAGATATTAGACAAATATACTTTTGAGATTTCGAGTTTTTGTAGGGTATGTACACAGCTTTAATTCTTGTTTGTATGCACCACGACACCTCGTCAAATTCCTAGTACGTGTCACCTGATCTTGATTCTGATAGAAATAGAATGGAATAAAATATGTGCAGTAAATCAAAAATTAAAAAAACATATCAACGCTCCGAACACCACACATATGCTTGACTGACATGCATTTATTGATGAGAAAACGTAATTGTTCATGTAGCTTTGCCACATTTTGACATGTTTCCCCCCCCGCTATGCTCCAAATGTTTGGCCACCTACACCCCATAACCACCACAGTGTAAACAACATGTCATTTTCATGCCTTTTGATCACTGAGCTATTCTGAGTGAACCTCCAGAGGTTTTGCGACAGGGGGAACGAGGTGCAGAGGCGATGCTCTGGTGTAGTGATAAGCTGAGCTTCCCCACCCCCCTTCGCTTCTGCTTTGTGTCTTTCACTTTTAAGGATTGAGGTTTTGAAAAAGAATAATAAAACAACTGTCAGCTAATTGGCAATAGAAGTACACCACGGAGGAATACAAAAAAAAACTACAAAGTGACTCCACAAGGGAAATGTAGAAAGCTACACAGCAAGCACATGCACACATTCGGGTTTTAAGGGCATCCTCCTGTTGCGGAACAATCCCTCGTCGTCTACTTTTATACTTTCATTGTTCAATTATTAATTTCTCTTTTTTCCGCACCACACAGAGAGACTTAACTCTACAGTAAGTCTCTGTCTGAAGAAGTTTACTTGGAGCGACGGCGACCCACAGCTGAGAGCTTCAACCCAGACCTGACTCCAGCAGCTTCAAATAGTCTTTATAGCCTTTTTGTTTTCGAAGAAGAAAGATATGAGACTTGAGGCTCGCAGCGGCACAGAGGTTACACAGGTACAATAAGGAAGACGTCACTCACAGAAAGGATGAAATAATGGCAAGGATGGAGGTTTTTAAACAGACTATGAGCTTATTATGTATCTACACATTACATGTTTAAACCAATTGTTTTCATAAGTGAATTGTTGCCTGTTGTATAAAGAGCATTAGAGTCTGAAAACGCAACATAATAAAGAAAATATGCTTTATTTCTCAAAACGAATAAAGAAATACAATTAGGTCTTAAATTAAACTAATATTTAGGTCTGTTTTGCAGATAAGGATTTTCACACATTTGAGTCGCTCCATTTGTTATTGTGGAAAATGCCTTCAGGGTATTTGTGTTGCAGTACCAACGCTGGCCACTGGGGGAAATTGGCTACCTTTATAATCATCTAATTGCCCTGCAGACTCCTGTGGTTCTACGCCGAAGAATATTTATGAAATGTGGATGTGAAAGGTGGCATTGGGCAATGTCTACAAGAAAAATCCAGTCAATAAAACAATTCGTCATCAGGTTGCAGCTTTGGCATTTTTGCAGTCTTGATTTGAAGTCTTTGAATAACCCTGACTGCCGGATTTGAAATTGGAAGATGCTGGAAATGCTAAATTGAACACATAATCTTTAGATAATTCATGACAAATACTTGTATTCATTCAAAATATACCTTTATTTATAGACTCATAAATATTGGTCTATATCTAGGTCTTATCGAAACAAACAAATCTTGAATCTCATTACCAGCACCACACAACACTTTTCTATCCAATTCAGTTTATCACATCTGCATTGACATACACACACACACACACACACACACACACACACACACACACACACACACACACACACACACACACTGTATTTGAATTTGCATCTGGGACCAAGCATCTGATCATCACGTGCACCTTTCTAAGAGGAATGAAAGACATCAGGTACACTCACCATTGCTTATGCATCCTCAAAATGTCTCCTGCATGCCTTTAAAATGGTTTTCCTTTTGAGGACCTGATATTGCTGTCCACAAAACATCGGATGTCCCCATGAGGTGAGTGTGTAAACAGATTGACGTCCCCAAATAGTGACAAATACCAACACACACACACACACACACACACACGCAGTATACAGGCTTACTCATTTATGAACATATGTACAAAGACACAAATCACTCACACATCAACAGCGCATAAAAAAAGCTTTTCAACATTGCTCCTTTCCTGGATCAGATGTCACGAGCCAGCCCATGGTTCAGGACACATTTGGCCTCTTCCGCCATGCTAATAATACGCTATCATCGGGCTGAACCACAAATGCACCGCTCATGGCCATAATCTTGTTGTCAGCTGTCTCGCACTGCGGATGACGTGCAGACACTCAAAGCCATTTGGCATGTAGGGATGAGATCCCACAGCCCCAGCTTAATTGGATTTTCAAATGTGGTGTGTGTATGTGTGTGTTCATCTGTCTGTGGGTGTATGCACACATGCATTGGTAGCCTGAGTGTTTTCATATGCGAATGAGTGCTTACATCTGACACATAAACCATATCGCTGTCAGGTGAAAACCTCATCAATTATATCCTTTCAAGTGGAGGAACACATCCTTGATCTTAAACTGCTTGTGTTTTGAGCTTATCTAATATTGATTTCGAAAGGGTTTCATCATCTTAGTCTGGTGGAAGATGCACTGAATACTGTACTGGAGTCAAATAAGCAATGGTGGAAAATCCTATGAGTAAACATCGTGTTTGCTAAATTTTCATTGAGTAATTGTGGTTTATTTTAACTTGTGTTTTAGATATATCAACAAGTCAGTTATGGTAATACGGTGTGAAACATGCAGACACATCAAGGATAGTCACTTATCTGTAGGAGAAAATGGAAGCAAACCATGAAATGAACCCTAAATATCACTAAGCAGTTCTCTTAATACATCCATACAGTTTGAATAACATGTTGGGGGAGCCGTTCGATGCTCACAGAGTTTTCACATGCAGTCAGGGGGTCCAGAAGGATTTCAGTTTGAGACCTGAAAACGATTTTAAGTCTTCCTAGGACCCAAACAAAAATAAATCAAATGCCATATAAATCCACATTTAGTTCACTGATAAAGAACAAAGCAAACCAGGACTTTAACATGTATTTGAATGTTTTTATTTCAGTATAAAAGTACATTACAACAATAATTGAATTTGCTCATATGTAATGTTAAGTCTGTCGACGCCTCATAACAAGAATGCCATCGAAATGGATACTGACAAATAAGGGTCGAGAAGCAAAAATGGCTTTTCTATTTTCATTAGGAACATTTATTCACTCATCAATGTTACGCATTTTACTCAACCATTGATGTTGATCTGATATTAGCAAATAAGATCCAACTTGAAAAAAATGAATGCCCTGTGAGCAATATCAGACCGAAATGCACTCAAATATAACACGTTGTCATTATGTAAAATGTTAGATGTGTATGTTGAAGGTTTCAGTCATTAGCAAGTACCTGGTGTGTCTCAATATACGTAATGAAAAATCCCGGTAACACTTTATATTAAGGTACACAAATTAATCATCAACTTAACATGCATATTAGCAGTATATTGGCTTTTTATTAGTCATTATAAAACATTTATTGATGCCTTATTCTACATGACCATATTCTACAACTAATAAGCCATTAGTTGAGAGTTTTTCCTCAATAACCCTCTAATTAGTGCTGATTTATTGCAAGTAAGGAAGTTGTTGTACATGAGTCTTAATATGCTCAATATGGGCCTACAGTAATAAGTCAGTGGTACCACAATAATAGTAATTATCCCATAATAACACTTAACAAATATGATCTATTCTTATGTAACAAGACATGAAACTATAAGTGTTAATTGTGTTGAAATAACTCAAAATTAAGTATTTATATTAACCTGCAAGGTAACAGTATACATTTTCTATAGTAAAAGCTACAAATTCATCTTTATAATGTAGCACAAGGATCAAAAAAGTGTTCATATATTCAAGTAAAGAAACAAAAGCTTAGTCTGTGGAAGAATCATCAACGAATGAAATGGTCTAAATTGAAAACGGTTTGTTTCCACACCAACAGCAATGTGTGTTTATACATTCCTGCTCCCGCGTGCATGTGTTCGCTCTTGCATGCATTCGAGTTCATAAACCCTAAAATGAAAGGTATGAGATAGCTGGATGGAAGTTTGCCAGCGTGTGAGATAGAAGTGGACGCTCCACTGCCTCTCGGAGAGACAAGGCAGCCGACGTCTCGTCTGAATTCTCCGACAAAAGTGTAACCCTCTCTGGATTTCACTTTCCATGTTGACTCCACACAGGAAAGTGTGCACCAATGGCAGGAGCTTCACCGCTGTTGTGAAGAGGCTGTTTCCCGGTCTATTTTTCATTGAAGATTGAACGGCTAGACAGGGGAAGTAATATATTCTACACTTTTTTTCCTACTTCCTACTTCCTCCCATAACAGAAAATATGAAACAGATCCACCGTACGTTTTCAATCTCTTCCTAAGTCTCATAAAAGTGTCTGTTTTAATAGAATATTCAACAGGTTGTGGAAAGTTTTAGCAGACGTGACAATTAATTTATGACACTCTGGTTTTCTTTAAGCTAAAGAAGAAACAGGGACGCGCGAAACCAGAACGTCCTAAAAAAACCCATAAAATGACCTAGAAAGATGTTTTCTTAGAACGGCAGAGACGGTGGAAAACATTTCAATATGTGATCGTTCACAGTGAAAAGAAAGGAATATTTAATATGATCTGCAAAACTAGGAACTAGGACTTTAGAAACATAAGAATAACAAGCGCAGATTCAGGTTGCGTTCAAAGAATAAAAGTTAAAGTTTATATCGACAGCGACTAGTAGAAGCAAAAGGTTGTTGGTAGTAAGGCAGAATATTGGTAAGAACAATACTTTGCAAACACCTAATTTCCCGAGAGGAGATTGTTCTTGAAGGAAAAATAGTATTAGCTCTCTTTCCAAATGTAAGAAATGTTTATATTTTCATGACAAAAGCCTCTTTTGGTTGTGTGAATAATAACTGTCCCTTTATTTAAAGCAACAGTAAGAGTAGTGCCAAAGTTTGTCAGAGTTTAAAATGATTAAATGTGCACTAAAGTATCGTTAAATTAGGATTGCTACGATCAGTGTATTTTTATTTGAGGGGGAGAAGTATGTCTGCTTCATATCTTTGCATTGAGTTTGTTGTTGGTGTCCTCTGCCACATGACTTTCTCCCACCAATCATCAACACACATTTTTGTAATGGGATCTGTGAAGGTTTAAAGAGCAGACGAGTCCAAACAGAAGAAGCTATTTAGCTGCATGCACTGTTTATCCTGCACTGCTCCGTAAAGGCCCGGACACACCAAGCTGACACCAACGAACTGACACAGACGGACCCCCGACTGTGTCAGCACTAAGCTCGAAACCACACACTCAACCTTTATTTAGATTTAAACTACATGCCTGTAAAGTATCATGGCTGCATTTTGCATGGTTGCAACCCTGCCGACATACACACAGGTGAATAACTCAAACCTGTCTCTGTTGTGCAGCTGAGGTTGTCTCACGGAGCATTTTAACCAGACCTTATGTATCAGTGGCAGATCAGACAGAGCTAAAAGGGGTCAGAAATCACTGTGTTTGTTTATGGTATGAGCGGAGTTTGAAAAGCAGCAGCCTCTTCCTGTTTGTTGCTATAAATCTAACAAGTTCCCTGCCAAAGGACCAGAAGTGGGAAGTAGTGGAGTTAAGTACATTTTTCTGGTATCAGTACTTTACTCCACTTCTTATTATTCTGAAGACTTTTTACTTTGACTTCTTACATGTTGAACCCAAATACCTGTACTTTCTACTTCTCTCATGTTGAACTCAAATAACTGTACTTTCTACTTCTTACATGTTGAACCCAAATACCTGTACTTTCTACTTCTTACATGTTGAACCCAAATACCTGTACTTTCTACTTCTTACATGTTGAATCCAAAAACCTGTACTTTCTACTTCTACATGTTGAACACAAATACCTGTACTTTCTACTTCTTACATGTTGAACCCAAATAACTGTACTTTCTACTTCTTACATGTTGAACTCAAATACCTGTACTTTCTACTTCTCACATGTTGAACTCAAATACCTGTACTTTCTACTTCTTACATGTTGAACTCAAATACCTGTACTTTCTACTTCTTACATGTTGAACTCAAATACCTGTACTTTCTACTTCTTACATGTTGAACCCAAATACCTGTACTTTCTACTTCTTACATGTTGAACCCAAATACCTGTACCTTCTACTTCTTACATGTTGAATCCAAATACCTGTACTTTCTACTTCTTACATGTTGAACACAAATACCTGTACTTTCTACTTCTTACATGTTGAACCCAAATACCTGTACTTTCTACTTCTTACATGTTGAATCCAAATACCTGTACTTTCTACTTCTTACATGTTGAACCCAAATACCTGTACTTTCTACTTCTCACATGTTGAACTCAAATAACTGTACTTTCTACTTATTACATGTTGAACCCAAATACCTGTACTTTCTTCTTCTTACATGTTGAACCCAAATACCTGTACTTTCTACTTCTTACATGTTGAATCCAAATACCTGTACTTTCTACTTCTTACATGTTGAACACAAATACCTGTACTTTCTACTTCTTACATGTTGAACCCAAATAACTGTACTTTCTACTTCTTACATGTTGAACTCAAATACCTGTACTTTTTACTTCTTACATGTTGAACCCAAATACCTGTACTTTCTACTTCTCTCATTCTCCAAACAGCTGGTTCCTTTAGTCTGAATGTGTGTTGGTGCGTGGTCATTATTCTTTAGAGTCATTGCGTGCCTATTGATTGGAACACGATCCGTGTATCCATCACTTCCTGGTCTTCTCTGAAGAAGAGGGACCAATGAAAACGTTGTCATGTTGCCGTTGTTCAACATGGAAACATTCATGAGCTAACAATGACATTATTGTTCTGTTAATATAAAGGGAGGTCAGGTACTCTTTAAAGCAGCTGCTAGCTATGGGTACTTTTTACTGAATTACATTTCAAAGCCTCTTTACTTTCACTTGAGTAAAGAAGTTTAGTCAGTACTTCTACTTGTACCAGAGTATTTTTAAACACGAGTATCTGTCCTTCTACTTGAGTAAAGGATGTGTGTACTTCTGCCATCTCTCCAAATGACCGTATGAGTGAATCCACTGAAGTTTAGAAGCTTTTCTTCTCAGTCTGCAGAGGAAGCACTGGAAGATAGAAAGCGTCAGAGATGGGAATATAGATAGATGGAGGGATAAGCAGGACAGACTTTTCCTGACTTTTCCGGAAGCCATCTGTCTTTGTTTGAAGTGTATGACTGCTGTCAGGCTGCTGTGATAGAGACGTAAACAAACAGGAGGATCACAGCTCCTTATCTCCTCCCTAACAAGACAAACACCAGCAATCCCGTCATGTTGACTTTGTGTGCATGTGTTGAGTCGGGGGCTCTGTTTGTGTTTTTGTTTGTGGTGCTTTGTGTTGTTCAGTAATGTTTGACCAGAAAGATGTGAATATTTTAAGAAGCATGATGCAAAGGCAGAGCAATGCAGCGATGAGCCCGGCAGGTGCAGAAAGAGCATGTAGGTTTCTCCTCATTCGTTATCCAGCTCATCAAAGATGGCAGAGATGGAATAGAGGTCAACTAAGCTTTTTTATCCTGGAGTTGGCATCCAAGCAGCCTCTCTCTCTTCTACTATTGCAACATGATTGTACTTGTAGCAGCTAATCAAAGAAATGAAATAGAAAACTTAACTTCAACTAAAACTGCCAATCGGGCACCAGAAAGCAAATGTCCAATGTCAAAGCAAAAATATGGTTGTTTGTTTAATTTATCGTATTCAAATAATACATCACAATGAACACGTTGTCACTGCTGGCCTCTCCCGCTGGGTTTCTCCTGCTTGGGCAGAGAACATCCAATTTAAGAAATCTACATGTGTCATTAGGCGCATTCACACCGCAGTACTTTTCCAACAAAGGTTCATGAGAACTTAGTTCATGAGAACTCTTTTGTCGCATTCACACCAAAAAGAGCCGGAACTAAAATGAGTTAATGAGAATCTTTTCACCCCCACGAAAGTCCCTGCTCTCTAGCAGGGACTTTCGTGGGAGAAAAAGGTTCCTATATCTGATTGGCTGGGCGGATTGCAAACCACGCCCCGTAAAACTCCCAAAAAGTGTTGTGAAGACGCCATTTTATTATCCTCACATTAGCATTAATAGCATTAGCATTAGCCTAGCGCAGAAACACAGAGAGACTAATTTATGGCAACACAAAAGAAACCATGGGAGCGGTGGAGATGAGGAGGTGCCAGTCCCCAACGCCGGGGACTTTCCGGCCGGGGACTTTGTGTGGCAGTATACGCCGTGAAGTGGTTTGCGGCCTGCCAGTAAACCCAAAGCAGAAGAAGAAGAAGTGACGTCAGCGGCTTCATTTGCCTAATCTACCCCCAGGGACTTATTCCGGTGTGAACGCGATCTGTACTTAGTTCATGAGAACTCTTTAGTTCTCATGAACCTTTGTGGGAAAAGTACTTGGTGTGAATGCACCTAATGTCCTCTCAGCATTTTTTTAACCACTGTGATGCTAAATTGAATGTTCTTCCAGCTTTGTGTAAATATACCCCTGTGTTGTCAAATGCTGTCAAAAGTGAATAATGAACGCTGTCACACCGTGTCAAGATCATTTAAATTAAAGCAGCTTTGCCTTCATGTTGGACAGGTTTAGGTTTACATACAGTACTAGGAATGTTTGGCTGTTGAAAATAATTCTCTTATTTGAACCTCCTTGAACATATATTAAAATGGCAATGCAGAGTAGACGGAGAAGTCAAAACATCTAATACATGTTGAACTCAAATACCTGTACTTTCTACTTCTTACATGTTGAACCCAAATACCTGTACTTTCTACTTCTTACATGTTGAACCCAAATACCTGTACTTTCTACTTCTTACATGTTGAACCCAAATACCTGTACTTTCTACTTCTTACATGTTGAACCCAAATACCTGTACTTTCTACTTCTCACATGTTGAACTCAAATAACTGTACTTTCTACTTCTTACATGTTGAACTCAAATACCTGTACTTTCTACTTCTCACATGTTGAACTCAAATACCTGTACTTTCTACTTCTTACATGTTGAACTCAAATACCTGTACTTTCTACTTCTTACATGTTGAACTCAAATACCTGTACTTTCTACTTCTTACATGTTGAACCCAAATACCTGTACTTTCTACTTCTTACATGTTGAACCCAAATACCTGTACTTTCTACTTCTCACATGTTGAACTCAAATAACTGTACTTTCTACTTCTTACATGTTGAACTCAAATACCTGTACTTTCTACTTCTCACATGTTGAACTCAAATACCTGTACTTTCTACTTCTTACATGTTTCGTGTCAAATGCTGTCAAAAGTGAATAATGAACGCTGTCACACCGTGTCAAGATAATTTAAATTAAAAGCAGCTTTGCCTTCATGTTGGACAGGTTTAGGTTTACATACAGTACTAGGAATGTTTGGCTGTTGAAAATAATTCTCTTATTTGAACCTCCTTGAACATATATTAAAATGGCAATGCAGAGTAGACGGAGAAGTCAAAACATCTAATAAGTGGGCTTTTAAAGAGGCACTACTTCTTTCTTTACTTCTAGGACATAATGACATCAATATGTTACACTAGCACTTCTATTGGCTAGCGCTCCAACACATTGTACGTGATGGGCTAAGGGGCGGGACATCTCTAAGCAGTTGACCAATCAAAACAGCAGGAGAGGACTCTTTAAAGTAGAGACACTACAGACTGATATACACCTGAACATCAGCAGGAGAGGACTCTTTAAAGTATATACACTACATAGTGATATACACCTGAACATCAGCAGCAGAGGACTCTTTAAAGTACAGACACTACATACTGATATACACCTGAACATCATCAGGAGAGGACTCTTTAAAGTAGAGACACTACAAACTGATATACACCTGAACATCAGCAGGAGAGGACTCTTTAAAGTAGAGACACTACATACTGATATACACCTGAACATCAGCAGGAGAGTACTCTTTAAAGTAGAGACACTACATACTGATATACACCTGAACATCATCAGGAGAGGACTCTTTAAAGTAGTGTCACTACATACTGATGTACACCTGAACATCAGCAGGAGAGGACTCTTTAAAGTAGATACACTACATACTGATATACACCTGAACATCAGCAGCAGAGGACTCTTTAAAGTAGAGACACTACATACTGATATACACCTGAACATCAGCAGCAGAGGACTCTTTAAAGTACAGACACTACATACTGATATACACCTGAACATCATCAGGAGAGGACTCTTTAAAGTAGAGACACTACATACTGATATACACCTGAACATCAGCAGGAGAGGACTCTTTAAAGTAGAGACACTACATACTGATATACACCTGAACATCAGCAGGAGAGTACTCTTTAAAGTAGAGACACTACATACTGATATACACCTGAACATCATCAGGAGAGGACTCTTTAAAGTAGTGTCACTACATACTGATGTACACCTGAACATCAGCAGGAGAGGACTCTTTAAAGTATATACACTACATAGTGATATACAACTGAACTTCAGCAGCAGAGGACTCTTTAAAGTACAGACACTACATACTGATATACACCTGAACATCAACAGCAGAGGACTCTTTAAAGTACAGACACTACATACTGATATACACCTGAACATCAGCAGGAGAGGACATTTAAAGTAGAGTCACTACATACTGATATACACCTGAACATCAGCAGGAGAGGACTCTTTAAAGTAGAGTCACTACAAACTGATATACACCTGAACATCAGCAGGAGAGGACTCTTTAAAGTAGAGACACTACATACTGATATACACCTGAACATCAGCAGCAGAGGACTCTTTAAAGTAGAGACACTACATACTGATATACACCTGAACATCAGCAGGAGAGGACCCTTTAAAGAAGAGACACTACATACTGATATACACCTGAACATCATCAGGAGAGGACTCTTTAAAGTAGAGTCACTACATACTGATATACACCTGAACATCAGCAGGAGAGGACTCTTTAAAGTAGAGACACTACATACTGATATACACCTGAACATCAGCAGGAGAGGACTCTTTAATGTAGAGACACTACATACTGATATACACCTGAACATCAGCAGGAGAGGACTCTTTAAAGTAGATACACTACAGTACATACTGATATACACCTGAACATCAGCAGCAGAGGACTCTTTAAAGTAGAGACACTACATACTGATATACACCTGAACATCAGCAGGAGAGAACTCTTTAAAGTAGAGACACTACATACTGATATACACCTGAACATCAGCAGGAGAGAACTCTTTAAAGTAGAGACACTACATACTGATATACACCTGAGCATCAGCAGGAGAGGACTCTTTAAAGTAGAGACACTACATACTGATATACACCTGAGCATCAGCAGGAGAGGACTCTTTAAAGTAGAGACACTACATACTGATATACACCTGAACATCTGCAGGAGAGGACTCTTTAAAGTAGAGACACTACATACTGATATACACCTGAACATCAGCAGGAGAGGACTCTTTAAAGTAGAGACACTACACACTGATATACACCTGAACATCTGCAGGAGAGGACTCTTTAAAGTTTAGATGAAGCATTCCTTTGTGGGTTACATTGTGCGTTTAATTCATACTTCAGCACTGAGGCGATGTGTACCAACGTGACAGCTGCGAGGCATTTTAGGGTTCGGGGGTTCATTGGCTGCGCTTGCTGTTACCATAGCAACACAAGCCCAGCTGAGGTCTGTTAACATTGCACTGATGACGTTATGATGGATTTTCTTTTAGAGGCGGTAATTGGCGGTCCGATGCATTTGTCAATAAAGTTTATCAATCCAAAAACAGATTTGTGATACTGCAACCCAATCAACGCTTGACACATGTCATATAATACGACTTGATCTAAACATTTCCATCCGTGTATGATCATGTCTTGCTACATTTTTCTCTCCCAACTATGAAAAGAAACCTGAAGGGCGACGAGGACTTGAATGAGGGCCGCCTTTCATATCTTCAAGGTAACTGTGAAGAAGTGAGGGCCTTTCCATGGAGCAACAGCTACACACAAACACTGATATTGCACATACGACTAATGGAAGAATTATTAATATTAATATTTGCATGTAAGCACCTAGGTCTGTGTGCATGTCTCTTTGTACAAAGTCAACTATAATGAGACCTCACTCAGCCTCAGGTCAGCCCACTCACTGTAAAAGCACACAGAGACGCTGTCATCTGCAATTCAAATTAGCCGTTCACTAATTAGTTAACGGAGCCAAAAGGTCTAAAATACAGTCGAGTAATGACTGAGATACAATTTCCGTTCAATCACTGTTTTGTATTTATAATGAGTAATATGGAACTCTGTCGCGAAGTAGAGGACAGATGGAACTTTGTGCCTTAAGAAAACACACATTCACATATTTCGCTGAGATAATTGGCGAGATATGGGGAGAACATTTATTTTGCTGCTGAGCCTAATTAGGGAAAGAACATTTTCATAGCTGCCAAACAACAGTAGACAAACCAAAGGTGCCCTATAAATAATCTGTGGCTTCATTATAATGTGAGAACGTGGAGTTCATCTGTTGCTGCGGGAGAAGAGCAGCTGTCACATCCCTAAGAGCCAGAGATGAGGACATGCTAATGTGTAAGTTCTTCTCCACATGAAAACGTGTGTATTTGTAAAAGCTCTATCACAGGAACCAGGCTACGGAGCGAGAGATCAATACGCTGATGGTCGCTTCGATCTGTGGAAGGTGGATCGGAGGAGTTTTGATGAAGCACCAGAGGTCAAAGGCCACTGTTGGCATTGATCTCTAACAGCTGGAGACGATCTGAGAGCCGGATCAATGAAAAATCCCCCCCGAAAAATGCAAGAAGGGCATTTGTCTTATATAAGAGACACCTCCCTCGTGGCATAATGACGGGATGTGGTGGGGGGAGGCAGTCAGATCAGAAAATTGCCCTGCAGTGTGGGTGGAATAAAATAGGTACGCCTCTATCCATATGAATTTATATTAGCAAATTGCACAAAAAAACATTATGGAAATGTCCAAAAGAATAGCTAGGGCAAGGCAGATACAGTCTAAAAAACATTTTAAGAGAATACAAATCCAAAGTGCTTCACAGAAAACATTAAAAGCATAAAGTATAGTCGAAACTTTGGACATGTGTGCATAGATCTGGGCAATATGTTGATAGCGTGAAATAGGACGATAGATACTTTATTGATCCCAAATTGGAAATCTATTGAACATAAACCAAGAAATTGTCTTATAATTTGGATATCTTAATATCCTAATATGACAAAAGTGTTCCTTGTTGTATAGCCTGCATTAAAGTAAAGTTATGTTTTCTTATGAATGCTTTAGATGTTCTTGTCCCAACTTTATATCCACATAACAGATGACGAGTTTATATAAATAAAATTAATCAATTAAATATTTTTGCTAAGCACCAACAGTCAATCCTACAATATCCTTTTGATATATGTTTGGAGGTCAAACATATGATATTTGATTTTCTTCACATCATGCAGACCTTTGTGTGCAAATCCAGTGTGTTTAAAAGTAAAGCTAGGGTTAGGGTTAGGGTTAGGGTTAGGGTTAGGGTTAGGGTTAGGGTTAGGGTTAGGAAAAAAAGTCCTTACCAAGCGACCATATGTGACAAGTTTGAAGTGGCCGTGTTGGTATATCATAAAGAAAAAAGGAACTGATTAATGGTGACGTGTTTATTTGCAATGAAAGCTTCATACAGGGATGTTCGTATGGATTTACTGTGAATATCAGCCACTCTCGGGAAAAAGTACTGTCACATAAACCTTCTGGTATTTATAAGAAGGAAATATGGAATTTATTTTGTAGAGTTAAATATCTCCTACTCAGAGTCACAAATTGTGGCAACACAGATGGCCAACAAGACAACAAGCAGCTGCCAGCAGTTTGAGGTGACACACAACTAAGAAACAAAAACAAGTTTAGCATTGAACCAAAGGTGATTAATACATTTAACAAGGCCGAGTTGGCACTGGTGTCTGTGAACAGGATTCTTCCGAGATTCTGGTGTTATAGAGACAAAGTGAAGACAATCTTTTTGTTTTTTACAGTTTGAGAGGTGCTGTGAGTCTGGTGATATGCCGTTAATTAAGATTTGTTCATTCCTCCATCTGTTTTCGGCTGACACTGTACAAAACACTGTTGTGCTGTTGGGACATTTTTCACAATAAATAATAGTTTCCCTCTGTGTCTTCAGTAAATGGAGAGGATTTGTAAATATTACCTCAAATGCACTGTGGAGGGTGGAGAGGAAAACTTAAAATCAACAAGGCAGAAGGAACCAATCACTAGTAAGTTGTTCTAACAAAACTACTGATCCATTGGTCCTGGTATGTTTGGGGCTAGAAGATTGGCAAGTGTAATGTTTCAATACTCACGATAAGACGAGAACAAAAACACACTTCTCCTCGTACAGAAGTCGACCTCGAACAAATATGTAATCTCCAGATTGCCTTACAGGAGCTGCTCTGTGCCAAGACTTAGACTTAGACATACTTTATTGTCATTTCAACAAGACACAGAGTGTACTATTCAAACGAAATTGCGTTGTACTGGCTTACAGTTTTGCACTGTAACTTTTATCCATGTATATTTCCTTAATGTTTATTTTATTAGCTTTTATTTTTTAATGCTTAATGACTTTCATTTCTGTAAAGCACTTTCAATTGCGTTGAAAAGTGCTATATCAATCAAACTTGCCTTGCCTTACAGGAACAGGACAATATAAAAACTTGCTAAAATTGTACATATAAATAAATACTTTAAAGTGATGTAAAATATGTTTATATACTTTAAAATATAAAGACTTACTATACATATAAATAAAATAGACATACTATATAGAAAATATGTGCGCTTTACACAGCGTAATGTAATCTCTATGTTACTGGTCTACTTGATATTCAGCAGTCTGGAGGACTCACCTGAGAGCCGACTGTAACCTGGCCATTCACAGGATATGTTTTCAGGACCAAGAAGTCTTGTGCCACACCAAACAAGCACAACAACTGGATAAAACATAAGCAAATGTGTGATTTCAATGATACGCCACTGAGGGACAAAGCTGAGGCAACGATGCAGGTACTTATTCTCAACTACAACAACAAGGTTTATGTGTACTGGCTTTAGAAATATATAAACTGCTGTAATAAATGTGTTTCTTTTAATAAATGACGCTGTGCAATGTGAAAGGGGTTTGTAGTTATGTTAAACCAACAAAGGGACGCATTTCATCAAACTCCTTCCTTCAGCTCTACTGAGCGTCTGTGCGTCTTTCAGCTCATTGTGTCTGTTTTGGATCAATCCTATAACTCTCATCAGAATTGTTTTCATTAATAACAGACAGCTGCTTTCAGTTGTTGGCCGTGGGAAGTCAAAGGGAAAAAGTGTCTCCTTCAGAAGTTACTTTTGCAGTGTCCTTGGCCAACCAAAGCCAAATAAATCTTAAGATACATAACGTTGCAAGATGGCAGCAAGACTTCAGAGCTCCTATTAGCAATCATTTATATTAGCAATACATCAGAGACGTTATATTATGTTGAAAAGGCTGCTAGCAGAGACAAACTCATAGATAATTTCCCTCAACTGACCCTGCAGCATCTTGGTTTATTGTTTTCAGTGATTCCATCTTCCTTGTTTCCGTCAAACAGCGGTGCGTTGACGACTCATTGTTCACTACCTGCTCGTCAACAGACAGCAGACGGATAGAGTTTGCCACTAGCAACCGGAGGTAAGGGGAAATTAACTGATCAGAGACAGATATTATTTCTCAACAGTTGGAGGAGACCAAAAAAGTGCTAAAAGAAGATTGAAAACACTTACATGACTCCAACAAATAAATGGGAATGTTGCTCTGTGTTGGCTCAGAGTGAAGATTCGCCAATGTTTGCTCATGTCTTTGCTGTACGATAAGAGACGATACGATAATACTTTAATGGTCAGATCCAAGTCTGAAATTCGACTTGCATCACAGCAGCTTTATGCAGTGGCGGACTGGCCGTTCGGGACGAATCCCAATGGGCCGGTACTGAAGTGGGCCGGTCGGACGATGTGGGCCGGTTGGATAAGTCACTAGCACCCCTGTCCGTCCATCTGTCGGCAATTTACTAGCGGTATGTACTACCGGTACCGAGATGGGCCGGTCGGATAAGTCACTAGCACCCCCCCTCCCCCCGTTGACAATTTACTAGCGATATTTACTAGCGGTACCGAGATGGGCCGGTCGGATAAGTCACTAGCACCCCCCCTCCCCCCGTTGATAATTTACTAGCGGTATTTACTAGCGGTATTTACTAGCGGTATTTACTAGCGGTATTTACTAGCGGTACCGAGATGGGCCGGTCGGATAAGTCACTAGCACGTTGACAATTTACTGGCGGTATTTACTGGCGGTATTTACTAGCGGTACCGAGATGGGCCGGTCGGATAAGTCACTAGCACCCCCCCTCCCCCCGTTGATAATTTACTAGCGGTATTTACTAGCGGTATTTACTAGCGGTATTTACTAGCGGTATTTACTAGCGGTATTTACTAGCGGTATTTACTAGCGGTACCGAGATGGGCCAGTCGGATAAGTCACTAGCACCTCTGTCCGTCCCCCCGTTGACAATTTACTAGCGGTATTTACTAGCGGTACCGGAGTGGGCCAGTCGAGAGTCCCGGGCTGATTCTTAGTCCCAGTCCGCCCCTGGCTTTATGTCTAACATCAATATAGACAAATATCAAGACACACTAGATGAAAAACAAACAACAAACATTGAACATCACGATCACTGAGAGATAACATGCTCAAAGAGCCTTTCGCGTGCATTTGATCTGGATTCAGCTCTGTGTTCGCTGTGAGGATGGACTGATGCACAACAGTGTGCTGTATCACCTGTGTAACATTAGTGTTGTGTTTACAGCTCTTAACCTTCCAGAAAACAGCTTTAATGTCATTATAGACAAATGTGTAGGTCTATTCAAAGTCAGTTCAGCTTCTACTGGGAACACTGGTTGGTTTGTAAGCATAACTTAAAGACATGGCAATTAATTCAGTTAAATTGAACATCAAATCAGGCCCAGAACAAGAGACAAGTTAAACGCTATACTTGGAATGAATCTAAATTTAGATTAATGCTTTTTTTAAACCGTTGTTTCTTAAATAATAACTGAGACATAGGGTATCTTTAACATCTTCTGGAGGCTGGATTATAATGCATCTATATCGATGAATTCAATCTGACACATGCATCCAGTCATTGTCTGTTTTGATCCAGATGCAGATGGTATGTTATGTTATGGATTAACTAAATAAAATAGATCCGTGGAAAGTGTGATTCTTCTATATCTCATGTTATGACCGGCTCGTAGGCCATAACGGAAAGATGACAAGACGTACACGATCTTCCAAAAGCCACGGTACATTTATTGCGATTGTTCAGTACAATGTCCAATCTGGATTGACGAGGGGAGAGGATCACCGTGTTACTCCTCCTGCGGCCGGCTTGGAGAGAGTCAGGGCCGCCGTGTGACTGTGGGCAGCTGGGCTTAATAGCACCTCGGCGCCGGCCAGGTGTGATTGGCCTCTTCAGTTCAGCCCCACCGTAAGACCTATAACACACCTTGCACACAGGCTCTGGGGCCGTCACACTCACATGTACAGTATTACATACATCAGGCTGTTCTTGGAAACAGCAGACACAAGACCCGTCACCAAATGTCATTATGAGGAAAGACCATTAAAGTAACAGAGCTTGAGGAGAGAAAACGGAGCGACTGTTGAGAATTTAGAACAAAGCTGCATGCATTATTCACCTTTCCTCAAGCCTGCACAGAACAAACATACAACCCTGGCTTCAGGTGCCGTAGCGAGCTCCTGAATGAATGATTTTTGTTATCCCAGCATACAGTATAACAGTGAGCAATGATAAAAGTGCATTAGTGAGACGGATCCGTCCTCGAAATGAAGATTAATTAAGCTGGAGATGAACGTGCTCGTGATGGAGTAGCTCTTGGCACTTTCTTCCCTCAGCCTGCTTAAAATTCAACGTCAAACGGCGCTGCTTTTGGCCTATAATTACAGCATCAGTCATTATTGATCATTGTCACATTAATAAACAGCTCTTAACGTTTTGAAGAATTTGCCTAAGACAAAAAACAAGGCAACGAAGGCGGCCCTCTCCGCATTGATCTTGGTTAAATCAAAGAGTTGTGGGATTTAGAGAGCCACAGAATCAACATTCAAAAGGTGTTTTTAGTAAAAAAGGGAGATTGTAATGTCGACTGAGCCTCAACATAGCGGTTCAAGGATTCACTGCTTTTGTTTTGTTGATGCGTGTGTGTGAAATAGCTGGGGGGACATGTCAGTGTCATTCTATTATGTATCAAGGCAAAACACAGAAGGATATGAATTCCAGCGGAAAAAAAGTGTGTGTGTGTGTGTGTGCACGTGTGTGTGTGTGTGTGTGTGTGTGTGTGTGTGTGTGTTTGTTCCTTGTTTTGGAATACACAGAACAGTATGTGTTTGCAGGGGAAAACGATTTGTCTTTGCTTCTGTTTTGCGTCCGTCAGTTATAAGGACAGAGAGGCAAACAGACAGACGAAAGCAAAGGAGAAGTGATGGTTTCTAAAGATCACTGCATGCATGTGTTGAGACTGAGAGATGTGTGTATTTACAACAACGGCGTACAGCTGCCCTAAAACTGATTGATTTAATGGTTACTTTTAAACTCTGATGGTTGTTAAGAAAGGACAACGAGCCCACAGTGGATGTTAGACGATATTGCTGAATGGTAGTGCCTAATGCTTATGTTTATACATTTTGATAGGACGTTTCAACCATCAGCTGCATTGGCCTAACATTGGGAACGTAGCTGTTTCTCAGTTTGTCATTTATTGTTTCTTCGTCTTTTTAAAACACAACATTAGTGATTCAGCAATCTCTGGATTATGCTTGACCTTCTTTTATGTTGTGACTTTGTGTACAATGTCTCAACATTTCAAAAGTGGTAATTAGGGTTAGGGTTAGGTACATCTAACATGTGTATTTCTTGACCTCACATAGAGTACATATTTGATCCTCATGTTGATGCTATATCCTGTCCTAATCATTTTGACGGTACAGTATATCTTCAACGTCAAGTGGGATAATGTTAGGGTTAGGGTTAGGAAACACGTTTGAGTTAAATCAGTTCTCTGTGGTTCTTCACCATAAATAGAGTAACGTTTTGATCCTCATGTTGATGCTATTTCATGTTCTACTGACAAATGCAAAAGGATACCCATATTTAAAAAAGCAGGCAACACAATACCCATTCCTGCCAATCGTTGATGCTTTTCCACTGATTGAAAGATGGCGCCGTATATTGGACCACGAAATCGAACAAAAGCAAGATGCCGGACGAAAAAACAATCTGCTAGCTAACAATGCAGGTTTTAATATTTTAAAATTAGGATTTTCCAACTGTGTTTACAAGATAATCCCCTTTAAAGTTAGAGAAATATCTTGGCTACGATAAAATCAAAATAGTAGCGTTAAAGCTGAAAGGAATGTCATTGTTTTAAGTATTTGGTCATAAACGTAAGTCAGTCAGGGGATAACAAAAGTCGTCTGGAAACCATGAATGTCTACCAAATGTCATCGAATTTTGATAGAATATCAGTCTCGATCAAGTCTCGAACGATCAGTATGTGATAAGCAACCCAGGACTTGATATCCTGTAGTAGCGTTGCATGTTGTCATTGAGCATCATTCATTGTAATAACCTGGTAAATGGGTTTTTGTAGTGCAAAAAGCATTATGCAGAAATGGTTGAATTATACAGACGACCGTTTAAAGCTACTATTGAGTCTTGTTTTCTTCTTACTGTCCATACAATCTCTGCTCCTGAAAAGGCACCGGAGGACCTGATAAGAAAAACAGACTTTGTTGTGAACTGAGAGAGGAGAGACATTGGCAATCCTCCTTATGGACGTAATTGGCAATAAGCCATCAATTAGATCAATAAATATATCCCGCAGCCTCGAGGCCATGCAGTTAAATAGAAGCACTAAGATAGCATTGGACGAAACAGATTGAGGGAGCCAGAAGGAGAGTCGACTCAAATCCTGATGTCTGGGGATGCATCTTTTTCCATTTATAGGAAAAGACGTAGGAAGGGCTGCTGGAGAGCAACTAACGACGATTTTAGAGAAACTTTTACAAAAACTGTGCCATTAGATGATGTGTTTGCACATGGTTCAACAGGACACTGTTCTGGCATGTAAGTGTTACTTAATGTCTAATTATATTTGATTGGTCTGGATTAAGATAGCAGATCACATTTCTTTATATAGAATATTTGTTCATTAAAAACATGGATGTGCTGCTGTGATATCATACAAAAGCAGTTGTAGTTGTGGTATCATATCCTATATGGTAGAGGTGGGGGAAATAATCGAGACAGCGTAGTATCGTGATACCTTGCGTGACCATTGTATCGATACACGGATGCCATCGATATCTTATTATATAAACTGTAGCATATCCCTCAGAAAGATGGTCGTATATAAAACAGGAACTTACAGTAAAGACATGTATACAATTGTAATGAAAGTAACAAAAACATTGCCATCTCCTTTTCAGGTTCAAAATACACAAATTGGGTTATTTACATAAACTATTCATATTGCAAATACATTTTTTAGCCAGGACGGGAATACGGACATGGATATGAGCCATCTGATCTGCAATATATCGTATCGCAATACTTAGCATATCGTCGAATCGCAATACTATCGTATCGTGGCTTAACCATCGCGATAGTATCGTATCGTGGGGAGCCTGGTGAGTAACTTGAGGGTTTGGTGTTGTATCTTTGTGTTTCATGGAACAATCGGCACTAATCCCTGAACAAAGAGCGTCCATCTTCTATGAGGGAACTACATTAACATGCATGGGTAGCCAGCCATCATCTCCGAGAATGATAAATCCTTCAGAGGCGCATTTAAAGAAAAGCGATATTTTCAAAAGTGCATACATCACTGACTGACCCGGGCCAGCCCACATACGTGTCAATAAATCTTCCCTTGTGGTCACACGCTGCCTGTTGAAGAATTCAATTGAATAATTTTGCAGTTGAGGGAGCAGCTTGTTTCTGTTGTTGGAGTCTTTATTATGGCCCAGCAAGCATTTACTGCCTCAATTGATATTCTGAAAATATGGGTTCAAGCTAACGGGGCACATCCTGAAACGGTCTCATGCAGGGTTTACTCCAATGGCAAGGAAATAATCCTGCCCTCAGGGCTTTTTAACACTTTGTATGCCACCCTGTGACTGATTTGACTCCCTGTACGGCAGGTGATACGAAACACTGCTTCTAACGCTGTATTGGAAAACTACTGGAGAGGAAAAAGACCAACATATTAGGTCATGAATGTCATGCTTAAAAGGAAAGTCGTGTGTGGATTTAATAGGAAGAAAGTCTGAGTGTCTGATGTAACAGGGTGCAGGAATCCTGAAGTCACATGTAAGACAGTTTAAGACCTTGTTTAAGACCCTTTCCATACATTTTAAGACCTCATCGCCACTTTGAGATTTAACCGGTTACCTTGGCGACACACTTCACCTCACATTGACTATATACAGTATCGATTGTCCTTCCTCCTTATCTTCCAACCATTTGGACGCAGACTTGCATTTCCCCATAACGATGTTGTTTAACAACCGGCGTAAACGGACCTTCACCCTATCAAGCAGTGAGCGTGCGATGTCCTGTTCAGACGACGTCAGACCCAACGGGAAGCCATCAATAAAGTACACAGAATCTCACTACACACCTACGCAGTGATTACATTCAGGCAGACGGTAGAATACAACCTCTCTGAACAATTCATATACTTATTGAAAACAAGCTACAAAATGTAACACCTTGGAAAATGTCGTTTAATACTTTTTAATATTTTTTAATAGCCTTCATTTTCGCCAAATTGATCAACTTGTAACACTTTTTAAGACCCCGCGGACGCCCTGTGTAAGCTTGGCCCTGTAATGTAAACACAGACCCTTTTGCAAAGTAATGCATTTTAAGTTTTTAAACGATATGAAAAGTAGAGGGTCACCCCACCTCACAAACACTGTCTTAATGAAGTTCTTGTTTAATTGAATCACTGCTTTGTACTTTATGTATATAACAATACTTGGTTCAATGCTTTTGCTTTTCACTTCCAAACATGTGAGATCTTGAGCCTTTAAGGCAGGGGTGTCAAACTCAAGGCCCGGGGGCCAAATCCGGCCCGCGACTTCATTTTATGTGGCCCCTCAAGAGCTTGCAAAGAATATAATAAGTTTATTATACGGTTAGATGCTACTTTACAGAAACACCTTGCCCAAAAACTACATGTCCCACAATGCATCTCAAATTTGACTTTTTTCTCTTAGACTTTGTCTCCGAATTAGATTTTCTTTTCAAAATGTCACTTCTTCAGAATTTGGCTTTTCTTCTTAAATCATTTTGTGACATTCTCACTGAAGAGACTTGCAATTATTTGCCCTAGACTTCTGCTTTCAGACGTAGTTAATTATGAAGTTATTACCCTATCCCATAACAATCCAATGCAGAGGCAATAATGTGATATAATGCATTATTTTATATATATTAATATTTATATATATTTGTATATAGTCTTAAAGTTACAACCGGCCCTTTGAGTGCAACCTTCCTGCTGATGTGGCCCGTGATGAAATTGAGTTTTGACACCCCTGCTTTAAGGAATACAAAGTACAATTCAATTATATATATTACAATGCGAGATAATGTGTTTTTCTACCACAATATTGGATATATTTGAATGCCTAAACATCTATAAAACTATGTTTTGCTTAAAAGGAAAGTCACGTGTGGATTTCATAGGAAGACAGTCTGAGCATCTGATGCATGCTTTGGTCTGTAATGTAAACACAGACCCTTTTGCAAAGTGATAATGCATTTTAAGTTTTTAAAAGATATTAAAAGTAGAGGGACACACCACCTCACAAACACTGTCTTAATGAAGTTTGTGTTTCATTGAATCACAGCTTTGTACTTTACGTATATAACAATAAACTACTTGCTTCAATGCTTTTGTTTTTCAGCTCCAAACTTGTGAAATCTTAAGAATTAAAGGAATAAAAAATGCCAATAAATTATATATATTATAATGTGAGATAATATGTTTTTCTACAACAATAGTCGATACTTTCATCTTTTTATGGCTGAACAATTTAATTACCTTTGCATCATTAAGCTGTTAGAGGGGTCATGGGCAACCATTTGCTACTGGGCACCTTAATCCAATTGTACTCCTTCATTTCACATTGGGTACAAATGACCTGAAACAAATCAGTACTACGACTGTATGCTGGAGTATTTTGGACCTAAATCGTAACTATAGACGTTTAAACAAAACATGTTGCTTTGTTAAATATATAAAACCAAAGATTAATGACTGACCAACAAACTGATGTTTCAGGTTTACACTCTTGGATGCTAAACTACTGGCATTGGGAACTTCAGCAAACGATCTCACAAAGACGGAGATATGGACAAAGTTTAATCGTCTATTCAGCCAGTGGTTCTCAAACTGTTTTCAATAATGTACCCCCTTTGAAAAAACCATTCAGCCATGTACCCCCTGATCAGCGCAAACACTATTTGTTAAGGGAAAAATGCTTATAAAGAGGTACAGCAAAACAACAACCTTGTAACTGAGAAACACTTAAATGCTACATTTAAAATGTTTACAATCCATCACCAAATTCATGGCAAACCAATTTTAACATCATGCAATAACACTGAGACGACATTAGCTGCATTGAACTGATCTTTTTAATAAGTTGTACTCAATGTAGTGAAACATGGGCTCGTGCTTCACTGAGGACCTTTGTCATTCTGACAGGGAGGCAAACTGCAGTTATTACACCTCGCGTTTTGAAATATATGAAACTCTGTTCATATAAAACCCACACTGCTCAAACTTCGTTACTTTTCCTAAATATTGGTATATGTATTTATTTTGGGGCGTGGGGAACGAAGAGAAAAAAAACATGAGCATTTTATGAGCATGGGATTTTGACCCCTCATATAAACATATGCTATACTTTGCGGCCACACGCCGTTGCCAAGCAACGCTTATTGTTTAGGTCCTTTGATAAGCAGGCAGTCATATCATTAACTAGAACTAGCTAGATCTGATAGATTTGGACATAAACGTGAGTCTAACCGGACGTGAGAGACAGATCAGAGATCAGATCAGCTGCTGACGGAGAACACACAACTCTGCATGATCACAGCTCCGCCGCGGACTGTTGACTGCATAGCCGCGGGAAGTCATTTTCCTCAGGGGGTGCTGCCAAAAGTGGGGAGGGAGTTAGGCCGGCTGTCAGCGATACAAGCCGCATACATTGTTTGTTAAAGGCGAGACACGGCAGGCAAAAACATCGTTTTTCATGCACTGGTCAATTTTGAGATGTTGTGCTATTTTGATTCCATAACATGTTTTCTTTCAGGCTTTTAGAGGGAAAACGTACAAAATAAACATTTAAGTGTTCATTTTACTACAGTATAGTTTGTCTATTTGCATCTGCATATTTCTCCTAAATTCACCAAAAGTTAGCATTCTAACGTAACATAAAGTACCGCGACCGCTGTTTGCACAATGTCATTGTTGGAAAAGCTCCGTCTCTCCTGCATATTCTCATCGGATCCAAATATGGTCATTTCCTTGTTATCAGCAACCAATCGTGAAAGCACAAAAGGGTCTGAAACCAAGTAACGAAATCTCATTGGCTGGTGTCAACTTCTGACAACGTAATTCGTTCAGATGCGTCACGTGGTGTGCTAAAACACTTCCTGGTTAGCTTTCCGCTAGAAATTTAAATCTCAAAATGTTAAAAGAACGGCGAAAAAAACGTTCACCGAGAAGACAACAACAATTGTCACTTGCACGAAGCAAGGTTATACAAAAAACAAATGTCCCCGAAAATGAAATACCTTCACGGAGTGCGTCGAGGCGCAAGCTGTCGTCCAGAGAACAGGAGGGTTCAGCTAGCGCCTCACTGCAATCTTTAAAGGTCGTTTTCTCAAAATGAGTTTTTTCTCCTACTCTGAGTCCGGAATGTCCACTTCAGTTGCATTTACATACTCTACACCAAACCTTCCAGTTATATTCCTATCAATATTATGAAGGCTTTTGGAGAAGGGTTTGTTCATATATCATTCATAGCCTGAATTATATAAGATTGTATACCTAGAAACATGGCAAAAATTGATATTTTAGGGCTGTTGACAGTATTTTCTGATTTATGGAATGATAAAAAGAGATATCCAAAATTCCTTTTGTAAAAGCCTTAGATGCTAATATGAATGAAACGAGAATTTTGAACCTGGCTTTATCCAAAGTTCAGATTTCGGTTCCTGAAATGTGTTAACATATGCGCAAATGTAATGAGATAATGGGTCATTTGCATATTCAATAAACTTGTAATACAAGAAACAATAACTTATTGTAGGTAATTAACTGGAGAAATTACCCTATTCACCTGGGGTGTCTCGCCTTAACTAGGCTTAATAAACCATTATAGACCTACATCACTTAGCAACAGCTGCACATGCCCACATGCTAACTATGGGTCTTACAAACCTACATAACATTACAAATAGTCAGAAAATATAATTTACAATATTAATAAAATTATGAATTCAATTGTAACTGATTGCCAAGGCAAAACACTGCACAGCGGCAGCAGCATTAAAGGAAAAATATCGTCTTACCTTGTGTTGGGGCTTCACAAAACTCCAAATGTAGCCTGGGGTGGCACTAATGAAGACCCTCGTTAGAGCAGATACATCCACATTGTCCAAAATGTTACTATGGACATGCATTAAAGTCAGATGTGTCAGTCTCTTCTGTGTCATATTACTCTAGCTGTAGAGGTGGTGGGCTGAGGACTATTTTTATTGGGTTGTTTGTTGGAGAAAAAAATCCAAAATCCTTTTTTGCGCCATTCTAGAAAGTTGTCACTCTGCAGTGTGTGTGTCGCGTCAATTATGTCACTCTCCCACGACCTACGACTTAGATGACTCGGATTTTATTTATTTGGAAAATAAATTCAAGCCACCTGATATATACAAATATATACTATGACTATTATATGCTACTGTATACAGCTAATTTAATTTTAAGTAAAATCATAACTATTTTATGTAGTTTAATCATTTTTATTTAGGTGGCTCAGTTTTTCAAATGTACACCACTCGCCAACAGGGGGTGCTGCAGCATCCCCAGCACCCCTATTTCCCGCGGCTATGGGTGACTGGAGCAAAAATAAATACACTAAGAGTTAGACCTAACACACTTAGCTAGTTTATCTACTCTGGAACTAGCTAAACTAGTTATACATATGTGTATTCTTTCTTTACTGTCGGGTCACTTATTACAGGTTCAGCGAGCTGCACGAGACTGACGGGCTGTCAGGAGAGGGAGAGGAAAAGAGAGCACCCCGTTTATTGTTCCCATTTTATTATCCAGAGTTTCTGTAAACCTTTGAATAACGTAGTTCCTCTACTATTAGTAGTTTGTTTGAATGCATTACTGATGTTGTTTTTTTCATTATCATAAAATAAATCTCACGTACCCCCTGCAGTACTCCAACGTGCCCCTAGGGGTCCGCGAACCACTGCATTAAACGATACTCGGTCTGAAAGTGCAAACCATGATTATATTGTGTGTTTTTAAGTGCATTCTTGTAGAAGCAAAACGAGGTGTCAGCTGCCAAGCAAACAGTACATATAAATATATTCTAACACAGCAGCCAATAATGGCATCATTATCTGGCACGACAAATATAGAAAATATCATCTGAGCTCCGGCTTGTTTGAATGATTTCCAAACAGCAAAGTGCTTTGAGGCCTGAGACGTGATCCCCCATCACCATCCCTGCTATTGAGTTTTCAGAAACGCACGCAGTCTCTTTGAATTTCTCCAAGGCTGCGACGTGTGTACAAACACACACTGTTGACAAAAGGTTTTCCTTTTAGAATAAGAAGGTGCTTGAGGTAAAAAGCCTCATAGGGAGTGTGTGTTTGCGTCGGCGACATCACAGAGGGGGGTGCATGCAAGACAGAGGCTCAGGCCGGCAGTATGCATCTATTGTTAAAGGCTGGCAAATGGCTGTTAAACACACAACTGTGAGCAAATACCTCGCTGGTCGCTGAGACTACAGGAGTGCAGGAGAGTAGAGCTCAAACTGGAAACAAGCACACCAATAAAATGATTTAAAAAAGGACGTGGCACAGGTAGCAAAGGAGACATGCACTGCTCATTTGTTATGTTCTGTCAGAATCTTTTTATATCCTGCAGCAGAAATGATCTCACTGGCCGAGTTCAACCTTAATGGGAGGAGCTTTTTGGCAAACTTCGCCAGATGATAAATTAAAAGCAAGGTGTCACAAACATTTCCCGCCCTATCCACATCCCTTAATCAACTTATGGATCCGCCCAAGGCTATTTAATCAGTCGGACATACTTGGAAAACTTCCAGAGGATGGCATCCACAAGACACCGATCCAACACCTCAAGACACCTTGAAGAACTTCCGTGAACACGGTGATTTGGCACGCCAAGCAACTTTCTTTGGAGGAGAAAGGACCCTTTTTGCATCCAGGCTTAGTTTGAATAACGAATCAATTCTTTGAGGAGTTTATTTAGACGGTCAACGGAGTAATACTTTCATATCTTTGTATAATATGACATATTATATTACGTTTTTTGCATGTGCCAAGTTTACATTGGTCTGATGCATGGGATTATTATGACCTGCAAGACAAGGACCTTTTCACGCTGAATCCCAGCTGATTAAAGATCAATAGTTTAAAGTATGGATTTTCAAAGTCAACTAAAATGTGATTAGCATTGAAACATCTTCAGTTAGCGCCACAAGCCCCAGGTTGCGAAAATTAAGGACTTGACATTTCTTTGTGTTTTATGAAAAGAACCAAATGGATTATATTCATCTGCCTCCAAGGCCTCGGTTATTTTCTCATGTTTTTGCTTCACTCAGTTAGTACAGAGAGGAGAAGGGCAGGAATAAGTGGAGACAAACTTCATCTTATGACAGTCATGTGAAAGCGTTGGCACTGCAACGTCTCTCAGCAAACACCTTGTGGCAACAGGTGAGTTTCACTGACATGTGACAGCAGAGTAAATCTCCAGAGGAACATCTGACTGTTCGTTTGAGTCTCGTGACATTTAGGATTCACGATAAGAAGTTGACAAGGAACTTAAAAACATATATGTTTTCCAAAACAAGCACTGAGTGAACTATATTGGCTTTTAGGAGACTAGATATTAATCCATTTTGCAGTCTCCAAATGTTTTCATATTCAAGACGCCATAGACGTAACTACACTTTTTGTGATAAGAAAATAATAAATACACAGTGGCTTTACGATGAGCCAGAGCACACTGAATATGACGTCCATGAATGGTCGAAGGGGAGCTTTTCTGTCTGAGCAATGATTGTTTTTGGCCAGACGCCAGTAAATAGAAGGGTTTTATAGAAACATTGGACTGGCAGTTGAATGACAAAATAAAAGATTAGTGCAATTAATTGGATTGGCACAACTTCAGAGGCGGAGCTGTGGAAAGTATGTAACAAATCCATTTTGAAGAGTTTTGTTCAGCACAAGTGCAGTGACCACTTACATCAAACGGAAAGTCAATGGGCAGTCAATGGGCAGAAGTAAAACTTTTCCTACTTTGTGTTGTATTATATCCGTTTTTGCTGAATTCTGCCAGTTTAACGTGCTGTAGCATGGTCTCACTTGTGAGCAGTTTCTGTTAATTGTCATGAAAAGTGAGAAAATAGAGAAAGGACGGATGAGTCGCTCAATTAAAGTTGTCGAATCTGCCAACGGTTTAAACCGCCATGAATATTTCTGGCCAGTTTGGGGCAGAGCAGCAAGCTTTAAAGAGATGTTGTGGTTAACCTGCTGGCAACGTTCTTTATTAACACATTTTACTGACATTAATACGATTCAATTGACGTTGTGTTGGTGCCCACCTGGCGAATGAAGTCTAATAGTCACTGGATTAGTGTCCATTAACCCACTGAGAGAAATACATGTCTTTTTAGCCACTGCTATCGATGTTCTACTATCATTTACCAGCTAATTGCCTGTTTGGTGTTGGGCAAGGTACAGACGAGTTGTTGGAAATAAGCTGCCTGCCTCATAGTTGGTAATTCAGAGGTAATGTGTAGGGCTGCAACCATCGCAGAGTGAAGAAAGACACTAAAAGGCACTCAGGGAAACGGTGATATGTCTCTGCTAGGGGAGGCTTTTACCATATTGCACATGGCAATGTAGCTTACATACATCCATACATACATCCATACATACATACATACATCCATACATACATACATACATACATACATACATACATACATACATACATACATACATACATACATAAATACAGCCTAAGAATGAACACATCAAGAAGCAAATAGTGAGGGAACAATAGGGTTAGGGTCATATTTCAACCCAATCACTGAAATATGTGTTCCCATCTTTAGATCTGGGGCCTCATTTAAAAACGGTGCGTACGATCAAAAGATGGCGTACGCCGGTTTTTAAGCAATGTTTGCGATTCATAAAAAACGTGCGGTCCTCCACGCAAACTCTAACCCATGCGTACGCACTACGCACACAAACGGGAGAGACGAGAAACTGCGACACCGTTGGCAGAAGGAAGAATGGAGAGAAATGTGTGGAAATAATACCATAAATAAAACGTTACCTCTCATTTATCATATATGATTTAACAAACGCCTGTGTGTGACTCCTCAGTGCACACAAGAACATAACTTGGAGAAATAAATAAATACGGATATGTTATTTAAAACCACCTCGAATATGTGTTAATGTTATGACATGTTTTCTCATAAATTATGCGGTAAACTGGAGGACAGAATTACGTCTAAACTGAGGCCGTTTTGTATTTCTATAGGTTGTAGATACGAGCATGGTTTTATATACTATCATGTTTAATCGTGTTTTATGCCGTTTGCTAAGACTTGATAAGTCGCTCATAAAACACAGGAGGTATGGAAACTAAGAACACCATTTGTTTGGTACATATTGAGTGAGGTTGAGACGCACAGGCTGCAGTGGAGACGCTGCGCACAGCTGATCAACAGCTGGAACACAAACCGACTAATAAAAAAACATGACTTGACTCCATTCCGCAGGGATCCCCCGATACTTTCTTACAGTTTCTCATCATGGGGGGGGTCTCCTGTCCCCACCACAAACACACTGCCTGAGGAAGGTTATGCGTATTTCGTCATTAAACTTTTTTCGGACCACTTATTTATTTATTTTGGTGATGATCCGACCTCCAAGCTGCTACTCTGGTTCAAACTGCATCCACCAAACAATGTGATTTGTCTCCACCTTCTCAAAAGAACCAAAATCTGACTGTGGCCGTTTCTCAATCGCGAGGATTTTGGCTTCCAAGCCAATATTTCAAGGATGCCACGTCATCGAGTGCCGCCGAAGGACTGTTCCAATCTCCAGCATGCTTGGAATTCCACCGAGGCCGCGTCCTTGGTTTGGGGGAAATTTCGAGGCTCCACATGGGTAGACTTTCGCATCCTTAAAATCCCCACAATGCTTTGCGCACGGACCAATTTCAAAAACCCTTGCGGAGAATGGCTGAAACGACGCAGCACACATTTAATACATGTAAGTATGTAATGGCGTAGCGTCGAACATGTGTTGGGTATATATGTTACTTTGTTACATTTGTTTGTTATCACGAAAAATATGTTCCGTGAAAGTAAAGCAAGTTCCTAATTAGATAGACATCGTGAGGTATTTATTTTTGGTACAGTTTATGTTGAAACCGTTAGAGAGAGTGGCACACTTGTTAGCCTGTTCGATTCTTCTTCGTTTTCCGTAGCTGTGGCTTGGAAGTATACTTGCTTCGTTTCTGAAGGAAGTGACTTGGAAGTACGCGACTACCAAGCCAGCATCCTCGTGATTGAGAAACGGCCACGGTGTGAATGTTTTTTTTAGCTGTTCCGTCGTCATGTCCTGCGATCTTCTTCATGCAGTCAATCAAAAAGGAATATTAATACGGGACGTTTCTTTGACTATTTATAGGCAAATATGGGCGTTACGTGAAGCCCGCAAAAGCTGCGCCGCATTTCTAGTTGATTGTGATTTATAAAGGGAAACCGACGTAGGACGTGCCGCACGCAAGTCCTGTGCCGGTACGCAGTGTTTTATGAATCGGAAAATGTCTGCGCGTATTTATTTGCTTTGTCCTACGTAAGCAACCTTCCCACGTGAATCCTACGCTAGGCTTTATAAATGAGGCCCCAGAGCTTGGACTAGACGTGAGAATTCTATAAACCCAATCTGTACACACAAAATAAAAGGAAACCTTAGCTGCTACTAGTAGTAGTCCACTCACTCCTTGACTGATTTATATATAAAATTAACAAAATGAAAACCATGCTCTCAATTGAAAGGTAACCTATTATGCAAAATCCACCTGTTCATGTCTCTTCCACATCAACATGTGTCCCCTCTTCTTCAGGTCTCTTCTACATCAACACGTGTCCCCTCTTCTTCATGTCTCTTCTACATCAACATGTGTCCCCTCTTCTTCATGTCTCTTCTACATCAACATGTGTCCCCTCTTCCTCATGTCTCTTCTTCATCAACATGTGTCCCCTCTTCTTCATGTCTCTTCTACATCAACATGTGTCCCCTCTTCTTCATGTCTCTTCTACATCAACATGTGTCCCCTCTTCTTCATGTCTCTTCTACATCAACATGTGTCCCCTCTTCTTCATGTCTCTTCTACATCAACATGTGTCCCCTCTTCCTCATGTCTCTTCTTCATCAACATGTGTCCCCTCTTCTTCATGTCTCTTCTACATCAACATGTGTCCCCTCTTCTTCATGTCTCTTCTACATCAACATGTGTCCCCTCTTCTTCATGTCTCTTCTACATCAACACGTGTCCCCTCTTCTTCATGTCTCTTCTACATCAACATGTGTCCCCTCTTCTTCATGTCTCTTCTACATCAACATGTGTCCCCTCTTCTTCATGTCTCTTCCACATCAACATGTGTCCCCTCTTCTCCATGTCTCTTCTACATCAACCCCTCTGTGGAAAGAGACTCTGAAAGTTTCAGGAACAAAGATTCTCTCTCTTTTTGATCCATTTCTATAGAAAACCTGTCTGAAAATGAGCTGATCAGATTTTGGCCACTTTATGATGTCATAACGATGTGTTGCTAACCATCAGCAGCCAAGGTAACCCCCCCTCCCCTTATCACCTGAATCTCCTCTAGAGCTCCATTGAGTTCTTAGTAACCACATGTCTCTCAGAGGGGCGTGGGGAGGGGCTCCTTATTTTCATCTAAAGTAACAGACAGAGAATCAGCACTTTGGAAACAGGGCTGAAACAGAGGGGATTATGGGTAATGCTGCAATGATCTATTTGGTGTTTCAAGCCAAACACTTCAGAGACATATAATATATTGATGAAAAACAGTGTAATAGGGGACCTTTAAATGCTAACTCCTGTCAACTCTCTACATTCCGCTTGCTTTGTCTTGGTCTCGCTCGGCTGACTCTCCACACCCCACTAGGTAAACTCTCCATTGCTTTCCTGGCAGATATTACCTCTGCAGTCTTGCATAACGCCCCGAACTAGGTCCTTTCCAGCTGTACTCCCTCACATCGCTGTGATTCATCGCCGGACCCCTCCTTGATCCCTATCGCAAATAGGCCCTTATCAGTCAAGAAGGCCCTCTTGAGAAATCCATCCTTTTTTCATATGCGCCATTCGCTCGTAAAGGAATTCCAATAAGGCGGCGTAAATCAAGGCTAACGCGCCTCTGTTCTCCGGCCTCAGGCAGAGTCAACATTGTTCTGGCGCTGGGCCTGAAAGCAGGACCGCGTTGGGAAGCGGCGCTTGTAAAAGGAGTTATTTGATTTGGCTGACTAGGCACAACCGGTATAGTTATGTTCAACATTCTTTAGCTAATGGTCCATGTTACAGCTAGTTTGCACTCGGGGGATTAGAAGGGAGTGGATAAAAAGATGGCAGCACTTTGAAACATTTTATTCTGCTGTTTCAACCTGTGTGTCGACCTGTGAAGAAATATAGTACAATGCCCACACAATAACTCTGAGTGAGGGGACGCAAGGTGAAGAGTATGTGATTGAACTAATGCAGCGCTTCATCATAGAAGCCTAATAATGTATAATGTGTTGGGGGGTTTTACCTTTTACCTGTGCGTGTAAATCAGGTGTGGGGAACCTTTTTCTTCTCAAGGGCCAGTTCAATTTTTACAACATCCTCAGAGGGCCGTACAAATGATTGAACTCAACGTCTGCTTAAAAAAACAAAAATCACAGCCCATTCATTTGGCCTTTCTTTCATGCTGTGCAAAGAAAAAGCAACCTCTTAATCCAGATATCTTGCCATGACTCGTCCATGCACGTGCACGGTGTGGCATGACTACCAAAACAGAAAGATATGGACACAAGATGTGTGCAAATGTATTTAGTTTCATATCCATGTGGACATGATTTCAGTGTGGGGGGGACCTAACCTCCTCTAGGGGGTGTCCGGGGGCATGCTCCCCCGGGAAGATTTATTTTTAAATGTTGAAGTTAAAAGCATAAATCTGGTGCACTTTGAGAGCAACATTAGATCTATGGATACATCTCTCAACGCCCATATGAAACAGAACTGTAAACAGATTTTCTTTTTCTTTATGGGTATTTTAGAAATGTTTGTATAACTATAATGATCATATAAAGATGTGCCTTAACCTCACTGGTTGTAGAGAAAGCTTCTTATATTCGTTAGCATAGCTAGCTAACCAGATGCTAATAACAACAAAGTTATTGACTGTATGGTCGATCGCCACTGGGCTTAAGTTACTTTGAGTTGGTACACTCAAATGAGAAAGTACTTTGTAATGGGAAGCTTCCTGATGTGTGTTACTGTGGGTTTGCAAACAGGGCGTTTCTTAAAAAAGTGGAAATCTCTCTGTGAAACCACCTGGAGTAAATAAAGGTTAAAAACAATATTTGACTTAAGTAAAGAGATTTTTTTTGATGATAATAAAAGTAAATACCGTTGGGTGGGTTTTGTCCTTAAAAAGATGATCTTCAAGAGGGCCACTACAACCTTGTTGTAAACCTGATGTTTACACATGGTGAAAACTCTGAAGCTTTGTTGGCCTCCAATACAATCATCCCTCAAGGTTTTTTTTGTTGTATTGCATGTCTGCCAACAGCAATCTGACTTGTGTCACTCTCCGACAGTCTATCACTGTTTCAGCACTTTTGCAGACAGATCTCCTGTGTTTCAAACTGACAGCCCAAATGCAAGTGATGGCGTCTGGCCAGCATCGCTCACTGAGAGTAAAGGTTTGTGGAACACACCCATGCTTCTGTCACGTGTAGTTTGCTTATCATTCATCATCAAGACAAGTCTTTCAACACTCGATGGTGCAGCAGCAGGGCAAACAGAAGTCAGCAAATGGGGCTTTACACTCAGTTGATATAATAACAGTATTTGGACAACAACTCCCAAATAAAATGTCATGTGCTCTTAGCAAGTGGCGGGTTAGGCTCCACTGTGTGTTTGATATGAACCAATGAGCATGCTAGTGGATGAAAGAGATCTAAATCAGCAAGCACGTCTAAAATTGGCTTTCCACAAATTGAAATATTGAAATAAATCATGAATTTGGAAAACAAATTTCCATCAATCAGGTTTCTTTCTGCTACCGTTTATCTCCAAGCAGGCTTACGGGAAATAATACTGACCCTGATTGTCATGAAACTTAGCGGAAGGACACACAAGAAGAACCCATTAAATGTTGCACTTAAATAAGATTTACGAGGCATTTTGTAATTGATGTGTCTGTTTCAATAACACGACTGTTTTGTCGTGTTGTGCTGCATTTGGTGGCGTCGGAATAAAAGACAAATGTCTCGTAGATGACTCACTCGGAACAACATCTGAGAGACAGCCATCAACGTGTTGTTTAAAAGCTCTGAGCAATACAAGACGTCTTTGGACTGTCCGTATTGTTTCCACAGTACAACTTCTAACTCCCCACACACACAAGTAAGGAGAAAGACTTTCCAACTCAAGAAATGGGAACACCTAAGAGACACATGAATGCACCATTGGTCTTGGGGAATGTCTGCACTTGTATGATGCCATTCAAATGTATTTATTACATATTTTCGAAGACTCCACCACTGAAGTTCTTCCAATCTAGTTGATCCCACACATGTTTATTTTGTTATTTAAAGGTCCTGGCTGTTTCTACTGATCATAATTCCATTGTTGAGGTCTCCTAAAATAGATTTATATTGTGCAATTTTCCAAAATCGCATTGGTTTCTTCTTCTTCTTTCGTGTAACGTCAGAGGTCCAACTCGGTGTCGTGTAGCCATGCCGGCATCTCTGGTCCTACGTCGAAGAGGCTGGCTTCCGAGGGTGGTCTATATAAAGGGCAGGTGGTTATTATATGTTAGTCTGTTCAGGGTCACCGCACTTGCATGCAGCACTGTCTGCCAGGCCCCACTTCTTCATTGATGTTTTGAAGCGACCAACCCCAGTTCATAGGCGGTTTAGTGTGGTCCATTGCCGGCGTGGTAGGTCATCTCCTCCTATGGCGCCATAGGAGGAGATGACCTACCACGCCGGCAATGGTTTCTCATACAGCATCTCTGTATAGTATGTGTATTCACTCTCTATCCTAAACGGCTTGTTGGAGCTCCTGCCCCCCCTCCCTATGAGCCCAGTGGCCGCCTGCGAGACAGTGAGACACAGCAAAACCCATCCCGAACACACACACCCGCAGCCTGGCTGGGAGTTTGTGTGTGCTCACACACCGACTCACAGCCTCACCGCGTCCCGCCGTCTCAGGGAGGAGCAATCGGCAGAGCTGCAGCTGAGAAAAGATTGCGTGTGTGTGTGTGAGGAAGTCCGCGGATTGGCCCATTTGGACCAATCCACGGACTTAACGTAATGGCTCCACGGATTGGTCCATGGGTCCATTTTGGTATGGGCACGTCACTGTACCCAGGAAGAAAAAGAGAAATCTCCAACAAGGCGTTCTGGGGCAGCATAGACAGGTATTTTCTGTCTTAGAGCTTTACTCTTTGAGGGTCTGCAGAGCGTTTACATGCAGAAAAACATTCATAACACAAGGGGACGGGTGATAACCGGAAAAGCATGACATGGGCCCTTTAACAGCCAGTCTCTTTTTTCTATAAGTGAATATAAATAAACACAGGAGTACTTCGGCCATCAAATCATAAAATGAGAGAATATCTGTTGCAATAATGCTCCAATCTTCTGAGAAAAACATGAAGCTTTCCTGGCCTTACTTACCTTTGATTTGTGTTATCCTTTGAGATGTGTATGTTATAAACCAATTTATTTATCTCCTTTTAGTAATATCCCTAAAGGCCTGTAGGAGAATGCCAGAGTTGAGCTGATTCATATATGTCAGTCTAAAGTTTCCTCTGAAACTCGATACTGCAACACAAACAAGACCTTTAAAAGGAAGGGTGTCATCATTAGTCAAAGATGATACATCACTGGTTTCAATGCCAAACCTTTTGCTGGCCACTTATAGAAACTACACTTGTGTATAGTCTGCCTTTAAATACAGACAGGGAGAGATTAGACTTTGTTTCATGATGGATTAAAAGTCCTATCATATTAAACCAGACCGATATTGAATGAGACGTTCAAAGTTTAACACATGTATTTGCAGAATCGATGTACAAGGGGAGAAAGAGAGCTTCAATGTCTTCAGGTGTATCGCTATCCACTTCACTTCCTGGAAATATTCAGCCATACTTGTCTTTACACTAGCACTTGTGTATCTTTGAGGAAGAAAACTTATTTCACAAACCCAAGGTTCATGAGACACAATAAGGCACAGTCACCTCATATATTTGCATTAAACATAGAAGCTTCTTTCAAACTTCGATGTGTCTTGCTCAAGTGTCCTTGAACACAACCCTGAATCACTCCTACTGCAAAGATAAAGGGACCGTTGCCAACATGTCTACCCTGCGCATCAATGGCGTATTACAAAGGATAGAAAAACAGCAATAGCAGAGGCGGACGTCCAAGCTTCACTTGACAACCTACATATATCAAAGGTCTTTGAAACACAACAGTAAATGCTCAAGAATCCTTTGTTGGGGTTGTTTATACCATAACAAATATAAAGCAAGGGAAAACAGTGAGTATATGTTACTGCATAGGTGCTTTAAACAATCTTAGATTTCTTAAAATGTTCAGCTTCCCAATGGAAACTAAAGTCGCAGCTCATTAGTTACAAACATTTTGAATGTATCTTTTAATTGGAGCAAGTTTCTAAGAGAACCCTGCAGTGGATTGTACAGACATCACAGCTGCTAATACAAGTATTTCCTCTGTAAAATATATATCTGTTGCTCTATTCCCGACTGGCTTTGGCAAGAGTTTTATTGAAAGATGGTTCATTCAATTACCTGCCAAGTATTTTTGGAAAGTGACTCAATGACAGCTTCTCATGGGTCTATGTAAACAAAACATCTGGCACGTCAAACTCAAACTAAACAGTTTTCACCAACTTTATAATCAGCTTAAGGGCAAAAATCTGAGAAAGAAAATCAGAGATCAATCTGAAATAAAAAAAGAAAACGCCTCTTGAGGGCAGCCGAAAAATGTCATCTACGCAACATTGACGACAATCACCTTTTATGTTAATATGGCAGACTTGCAGGAAAAGTTACAGAGGTTACACAATTACATTAACTTGTCATTTATTCGTGGTCCTCTTTCCAGCGAATGTAAGTCCGACATTGTCTAATGTAGCTCTTCTATCAGTTGTTAATTGCAAAGGCTATATCTATGAAGAACCATTGTGTGCTCGAGTTGGTCTCTGTTGTGATTGGTCAACCGCTTGGAGATGTCCCGCCCCTTAGCCTATCACATACAATGTGATGGAGTGCTAGCCAATAGAAACATTAGTGTTCCATAGTGATGTCACTATGTTCCGTAAATAAAGAAAGGAGGCTTTTCAGGCAGGGGGGGGGGCGAGAAACTCCTTCTGTAGGTAACACAGGGATTTTAGTCTTTGCCGCTCGTTTACATGCACTAAAACTATATAACAAACCACAGGAAAGGGGAAAGCCAAAACACATAACAGGGCCTCTTTAAAGGAGTAGGACTTAACTTTTTCAACTTTTGGAGACAACTATCCAAATATTGCGTAACGGAGTTGTCGGGGGGGTCAAGCCCGTTTCGAATGCATTTTCCCCGCGGGCGCTTTAGATGTTGCCGTTTGATTGATGGCCTTTTTGTACTATGTGAGGACCAGGAAATTGCATTACAAAGTGAGTGAATGGTGTCGTTGTGCTGACTGATGTCTTATCTCAGTGTGGGGGGGTTGGGGAATGTCTGCACTTGTATGATGCCATTCAAATGTATTTATTACATATTTTCGAAGACTCCACCACTGAAGTTCTTCCAATCTAGTTAATTCCACACATCTTTATTTCGTTATTTAAAGGTCCTGGCCATTTCTACTGATCATAATTCCATTGTTGAGGTCTCCTAAGATAGATTTATATTGTGCAATTTTCCAAAATCGCATTGGTTTCTTCTTCTTCTTTCGTGTAAGGTCAGGGGTCCAACTCGGTGTCGTGTAGCCATGCCGGCATCTCTGGTCCTACGTCGAAGAGGCTGGCTTCCGAGGGTGGTCTATATAAAGGGCAGGTGGTTATTATATGTTAGTCTGTTCAGGGTCACCGCACTTGCATGCAGCACTGTCTGCCAGGTCCCACTTCTTCATTGATGTTTTGAAGCGACCAACCCCAGTTCATAGGCGGTTTAGTGTGGTCCATTGCCGGCGTGGTAGGTCATCTCCTCCTACTGTATGGCGCCATAGGAGGAGAAAAGCCAAAACGCATAACAGGGCCTCTTTAAAGGAGTAGGACTTAACTTTTTCAACTTTTGGAGACAACTATCCAAATATTGCGTAACAGAGTTGTCGGGGGGGTCAAGCCCGTTTCGAATGCATTTTCCCTGCGGGCGCTTTGGATGTTGCCGTTTGATTGATGGCCTTTTTGTACTCTGTGAGGACCAGGAAATTGCATCACAAAGTGAGTGAATGGTGTCGTTGTGCTGACTGATGTCTTATCTCAGTGTGGGGGGGGTTGGGTGGATTTGCAAGAGCGCATCTCCACTCAGATTTGTGTCAGTATCTGTGTGTGATGCATGTGTAGGACTAGATACTGCTGTATGAATGCCCATGATTACATGTTCTGCATATAAGTCTGTGTTGGGTGGGGAGTTGGGGGGTAGAAATGGGTCAGGCCCAATCAAGGGGAAAGACATCTCTATCAATGTTTGCTTTCGACAGATGAGATCTTTAACAATGATCTCGTCTGACATCTTCTCATTCATTCATAATGCTGTTTGCTCTCTGACTGGCGCAGGGGACCGTGGGTCTGATCTGGAGATAAATCACACAGCAGATGAAAGCACGTGCTCCATAAAACCATCTGAGGGCATTTTTACATGTACATCGCATGGATTTAGCGGTTCTCTCATCAGCTGCAAGTGCCGTGTTAGAATAAACGGAGATTAGTTGAAATGTAAAGGACCAAATGGTCGTGTGAAATGGTAACAGCCACGCAGCAACTATAATACAGGGTACAGAGGCGTTCAGGTCGTTTTTAATGGCACGAGCAACATAACTGCAAACTGAGGAAAACAGAATTATGGGTAATCAAATTGCATTTTTTCTCAATGTTTAGTTTTGTGATTAGATTGAATTTATATTCCAATTGTGTAAGCAATGAATTGTTACGAACTCAGACACTTAGGAGGTAGGACCCAATTGCACGACCCGGGAGACAGAGGTAAAGTATTCGTAAGATACTTTATTTTTTCAAGAACAGCAAAAATGATCAACAAAAAACGGTCTCTACAAAAAAAGGAGAACAAAATGAAAACGCTCAGGATCAAAACTTTCACAAGAGCACTTAGAGAGCATAGACCTGACTGTGGCAAAAGACAAGAGCAAAGATCTGACCATGGCCATAGACGAAAACGAACTGACAAAGAACACAGGGGAATTTAAACACATGGCAATAAGACACAGGTGGGAACAATCAGGGGCGGGGCTGACGCTGCTGGAACTGCTACCCCCGCGACCCAACCACGGATAAGCGGGAGAAGATGGATGGATGGGGCTGAAGCTGATGAGCACAGGAGACACAGAAGGGGTGACAGGTGGAACCAATCAGGGACGGGGCTGGTGCTGATGAGTCCGGAATGACAGGTAACCGGTGAGTGACAAAACAAAAACAGGAAGTGGAAGACAATACAACCAAAAAACAACATAAATCTCAACATTTCTGTCGGTGCACAACATCAAGTGAATGTGTAGTTGGTAGGATTGCTGGTATAACATGCAGAGCAAAGCTGTATTTCAAATGGGGTTTTTCATAATCCCAGCAGCAAGAAACAAGCCATTTTGTTTGATTATGATTGACTGAATGATTGATTATGTTCCCGGTTTCCAAGCAGAAGCTATATTTATTCGGTCACATTTGGAAGAAGAAATATAAATGAAAGACCAATCAGGTTTAGGCATCAGTGTTGGACACATTTTCCTGTAAGGATTATTATTTTTGGAGTATTGGAGATTAGTTGTTCCCATGTTAACTTAAATTGTCGCTTGTTGGTCACATGACAACCAACTGACTTGAAAAACGTTGACTTTTTAGTTTCAAGCAGTGTCTAAAAGAAACTGTGTTGGTTTGACCCAACTACCTCAAATGCATACACGGAAACTATCTAACTAAGTGAAAAAAAACATATATTATTTTTCTTAAACATTGTCTTTCCCTATTTTTTCAATCACGTGAAAACCCAAACAAAGACCTTATGGTCATGTTGTGAAGTACTGTGTTAATGTGCACGGTAATCTAAACACGTTGCTTTGCCATAAATCCACGAATGTTTGTTGCAAGAATCAAAAACTTTTCCTCAGCCATCATTTGTACCCAAGAACGTTTTATCACAGGAACCCACATTATGTTATAAGTCAAATACATGCAGCAAGTGACAAATGAACGCCTTATTACAATGCCTCTAAAGTTAATCTATCAAGCGGACACTGAATGCCCCGTCTTTTATTGAGCAGATCAGCACTTTCCTCCCCAGTCCTGACTTTCTGAATGTCGTGTCAGCACTGCCAACTGTGTCAGGGATTACACTCTGCGTGTGGCTGCTACAAATTATTGACTGGCATTATCAGACCGCCGTAATATCGGGCCGTGAACCCCCTCCCTCCCCCAACTCATCTGACACCATCGTTCACTCCCACTCCACAACTCCCCAGGCAAGGCTGCTGCACTATTTTCAGCCTCTAGGCCCAATGCCTGACATATTAATTATATAACAGCGATGCAAACTCACTTTCTTGCTGCTCCATTTCTTTTCTGTGCCATAGTTTAGTGTTACACTCACTCTTTCTTCGTCAGCACGCTGCAGAGCTCCACGTGGGCTTCTGCTCCTCGTGGAAATGCACAGATTAAAACACTGTCATGCTCAGTGCAGGGGTGTAGCATGTGCATGGTTTCATATGTAGAAACATATGTCCTTCAGGTGCAAGAGTTGTATTAACATTTAGCAGCTGAATGAAGCATTTTGTCTAAAAAAGTGCACATTTCTCTACTTTTAAAGCGGCCCTATTATGCTCTTTTGGGTTTTCCCTTTCCTAATAGCGTGTTATTAAGGTTTTGGTGCATGTAAATGGTCTGCAAAGGCTATGAGAAAAATAAACCGCTTTTTGAACATGGAGACATGTCTCAGTAGAAGCACAACATAAACATGTGAACCAGAACATTTGCAGAATATGTCCTCTTCAAGTTGAAATCTTATATCATAAATCTTAAATCAAGGCTTAAACCTTATTTCTTAACTAAACTGCTTCAACTCAATTCAGTCTACGTTGGAATACAAAAACAAAGGTACAACGCTAGTCACAGCTGCTCTGCTCCTCGTGCTCTGAAACTCACCTGAGG
Source organism: Champsocephalus esox (assembly GCA_036324585.1). Lineage (NCBI taxonomy): Eukaryota > Metazoa > Chordata > Actinopteri > Perciformes > Channichthyidae > Champsocephalus > Champsocephalus esox. The sequence continues at coordinate 36,465,455 of CM070481.1, forward strand.
AACAGGTTACACGCCGTCAGCGCTGAGACGTGATCCACCTTTGCTGAGTTCCGAATGAGGGCCACGTTCAACCTCATCCACCACAGCGGACCCGAGTTCCACTAAAGGCACGTCGGGAAGGGTTTCAGGAGCCACTCCACACTGGGCGAATCACTTCTGGGATCCTACTTTTGCCCGCCGAGTGGATTAAGCACGAGAGGGAGCAACTCTTGTAGAGATAAAGAGTCAGAAGTGTGGTCCCGGCTCTCCTCTCGCCGCCCTTCTCGCCGCTCCTTATGCTTAGGAAAAGGGACCACATTACTCCTGTTCTGGCTGCCTTACACTGGCTCCCTATAGAACACAGGATAGAATTTAAAATTCTTCTTCTCGCCTACAAAGCCCTTAATGGGCAGGCGCCATCTTACCTTAAAGAACTCATTATACCCTACTGTCCTACTAGGGCATTGCGTTCCAAGAATGCAGGGTTGTTGGTTGTTCCTAGAGTCTCTAAAAGTACAATGGGAGCCAGAGCCTTTTCTTATCAAGCTCCACATTTGTGGAATCAGCTTCCAGTTTGTGTTCGGGCGGCAGACACCCTATCCGTTTTTAAGAGTGCGCTTAAGACCTTCCTTTTTGATAAAGCTTATAGTTAGGGCTGATTAGATTCAGCCCCTAGTTTTGCTGATATAGGCTTAGTTTGTCGGGGGACATCTTACTTCTTCCTTCTCTCTGTCTATACCTGTGTCCTCTCATGTTCCGATTAACCCAGCTTCCCCAAATGTCTTTCTTTTTGGGGTCTATATATGCCGGGATCCGGAGTCATGGATGATCCTGCGGTCTTGTGTCCTGGATCGCGAGCCCTGGATCTTGAGTCGTGGCTGTGGTCCTGGATCATAGGTCCTGGATGGATATCCTCGTGGATTCATCTTCCTATTATACACACATGCATGTCCAAACATTTGGACTACCTATGTTGCAAATGTATTATCTTTTCAATTTACACACGGCATCTATTGCACGTCTGTCCGTCCTGGGAGAGGGATCCCTCCTCTGTTGCTCTCCCTGAGGTTTCTCCCATTTTTCCCTTTAAACTGGGTTTTCTTTGGAAGTTTTTCCTTGTACGATGTGAGGGTCTAAGGACAGAGGGTGTCGTATTGTCATACTGATATTCTGTACACACTGTGAAGACCACTGAGACAAATGTAACATTTGTGATATTGGGCTATATAAATAAACATTGATTGATTGATTGATTGATATGCCGCTACTCTCGCCGCTCCTCACACCGCGTATATCGCCGCTCCTCTCCGCGTCTGTGCTACCGGCGGAGATGTAAAGTGGATAGCCGGTGTAACGCGGTGGGATTACCTTCTCTACTCTGCTGTGCTGCTATAGCTGAGGCCTGGTTTCACCTTGCTCCGGGAACAGCGTGGATACTGTTGTGCTGGACTGGGAGAATGGCGGGTGTCGTGTTTCTGCTGTGCCTTTTCTTGGCTGTGCTGGACAAGGAGAAGATCGCTAGTCGTCCTGAACAATCTACTGTATTCGGGTATGTTCTGCCGCCCGCAGTGGACATCTCCTGTACAGTTTCGGAGGTGTTGCACAAACAATTGCTGCTTGCACTGTCGCGGACTTTCATTTCGGAAAATGTTTGTCTTTCTCACATGCCTGCCACGATGGTCCTTCAGAATAGTTTTTTAAACTCTAATCTCACTTTCGCGAAGTTTGCTGGTGACTCTAGATCAGCTGACAATGTATGTGTGTTGATTAAGAGGAAAAGGTGCTTGGTATTTTTATTGTTGTTACTATCAGGAAATGTACAGCCAAATCCAGGTCCACCGAGCAGTATTAGTCAAATAGCTACTCCTGCTGATTTTATATCTAGATCTGGGCTAGGTTTAATTCATTTAAATGTGCGTAGTCTGTTACCTAAATTAGATTTTGTCCGTATTTGGGCGAGTTCTACTGATGCTGATGTCATTGTCTTATCAGAAACGTGGCTAGATAAATCCATTTTGGCCTCTGACATTTACATAAATGGTTACAGTGTATATCGTACTGACCGGCCTAAAAAAGGTGGTGGCGTTGCCATTTATGTGAAAAATAAGTTTTGTGTAACTAATATGGTTTCCAAATCTGTTAGTAAACAGCTAGAATTTTTATCCGTGAATATTGAGGTAACAAAGGGTCAACAGCTCATGGTGGTGGGCTGCTACAGGGCCCCTTCGGCTGTCCACATTACCCCCATTCTGGCCTCACTTCACTGGCTTCCAGTTCGGTTCCGAATAGACTTTAAACTCCTTTTATTTGTTTTTAAGGCCCTAAACGGGCTGGCTCCGGCTTATATAGCTGACTTAATCCAGCGATACACCCCAGCCAGAGCTCTAAGGTCTGCCGACCAAATGCTGCTGGTAGTGCCGAAAACCAGGCTAAAAACTAGAGGGCACCGAACCTACGCAGCAGCTGGTCCCAGGCTCTGGAACACTCTGCCCTTACCTGTGAGGTCGGCCCAGACACTAGGGGCTTTTAAATCCTCTCTAAAAACACACTTTTTCTCTCTGGCCTTTTAAAAGTGAGCAGAGCATGACATTTTTCATTTTGTATTTTAACTGTGTCTGCCTTTATATTTATTGTTTTTAACTTAAATGCTACAAATAGCAATATGTTCCGTATATTTTGTATTCATGTACAGCACTTTGGCGCGACCGAAAGTTGTTTTAAAATGTGCTTTATAAATAAACTTGATTTGATTTGATTTGTCAAGGACTCTTTATCGTCTTTGGCAAAACTGTTATCGCAACTTTCCTACAAGGAAATAGTGCTGCTTGGTGATTTTAATTGGGACTGGTTAACTTCTGTGTCATAGGATTTTAAAAACCTGTGTACCTCTTTGAATTTTACCCAGATTATAGACAGTCCTACTCGCCCAAATATTAAGTCCCCAAATAAATCCTCCTTAATCGATCTAATTTGAACAAATGTTCCACATAAATACTCATCTGTGGGAGTATTTGCTAATGATGTGAGTGACCACTGTGTTGTAGCCACAATTAGGGACACTAAGGTCCAAAAGGTTAAACCACGTGTCATCACAAAGAGAGATAAAACACACTTTGTGGAGCAGGGTTTTTTACATGATCTGTTTGATTTTGATTGGGGTAGAATCAATCTGTGTGCTGATGTAGAAACTGCATGGTCTTATTTTTATCTTGGTTTTATGAAAATTATAGATAGACATGCACCTCTGCGTAAATTTAGAGTGAAGGGACGAAACAATCCCTGGTTTTCTGCTGAGCTGTCCAGTCTCCTTCATGAGAGAAATAATGCTTGAGCTAAGGCTAGGAAATCAGGCTCAGAGGTAGAATGTCTACGTTTTAGGCAGCTAAGAAATAGCTTCACATCCCAAATAAAAAGTGCTAAATCAAAGTACTATTTGTCGGTTACCACAGAAAACCTGAATAATCCTAGGAAATTTTGGAAAGCCATAAAATCGATTTCCACTGGTGATATCCCAAATGAGCTACCTCCGTGCCTTACCACAGCATCTGGCTCTATCAGACAGGGCTACTATGCTAAATTGTTTTAATAAGCATTTTGTGTCTTGTGGCTCTCTGTTTGGCTGTGTGGCTCCTGTGAACGCTCCAATCCTTGACTCTGAACAATGTGGTCTGGAAAACCCTTTCAGTTTTACTCCTTTAACTGTTGGTATTGTTCATGAAGCATTATCCAAGTTAGATCCTAGGAAACCAGCTGGCCCGGACAACATAGAACCTTTCTTTTTAAAGATAGCTGCAGATTTTATTGCTCCACCTCTCACTTCTCTTTTTAACCTCTCCCTCAGCACTAACACCAAAAGTATGGAAGTCAGCTTATGTCCTGCCTTCACTGAAAGGAGGGGAGGCAACTATTTTAAATAACTATAGGCCAATCTCTAAATTGTCAGTTCTGGCTAAGGTGCTCGAACGCTTAGTGAGTGAACAAGTAAAGGAGTTTTTATGTATAAATGATATCCTGTCTGAGCATCAGTCAGGCTTCAGAAAGAAACACAGCACCATCACTGCCACAATGAAAGTGGTAAATGACATTACTACTATTTTAGATAATAAGCAGAGTTGTGCAGCTCTGTTTATTGACCTTTCCAAAGCGCTTGACACCATTGATCATTGCATTTTAAAGCAGAGGCTACTCAGTATAGGCATATCCAGCCATGCAGTGGGGTGGTTTGTGAACTGCCTCTCTGAAAGGTCCCAATGTGTTCATTTTGATGGGCTGTCTTCTGAATGGTTAAACATTGCTAATGGTGTTCCTCAAGGTTCTGTTTTAGGTCCACTTTTATTCTCCATATATATCAACAGTGTAGGTGAAAATGTGGATGAAGCTACTTTACATTTTTATGCGGATGATACTGTGATGTATTGTGCAGGTCCCTCCATTAAAGAGGCTGTTGTTAAATTACAAGCTGTTTTTAACACTATTCAGACTCAGCTCTCTGAACTAAAGCTTCTTTTAAATGTGGATAAAACCAAGGTCATGCTCTTTTCAAAAGCTAAAAAGACACCAGAGCCTGTTTTAGATATTGTAGTTGTTGCCTGTTACAAATACCTGGGTATCTGGCTTGATGATTGTCTCTCTTTTAAACTTCGTGTCAATAACCTGCTTAAAAAACTGAGGGTTAGGCTCGGTTTCTTTTTCAGAAACAAGTCCTGTTTCTCGCTTGAGGCCAGGAAAAGGCTAGTCACTGTGACCTTTTTACCTGTGCTGGACTATGGTGATTTGTTGTTTATGAATGCACCTGGCAATTACCTGAGCAAATTGGATGCTGCGTATCACAGTGGTCTGAGATTTGTCACAAATTGTAAAGCGCTTACACATCACTGTACACTGTATACCAAGGCAGGTTTACCATCACTCTCTGTACGGAGGCTCAGTCACTGGTACACTTTTATTTATAAAGCTATGTTGGGTAATCTCCCGTGTTATATCTTCTCGCTGATAACACAGAGAGTTGCAAGCTGCTATTGTCTGAGGTCACATGATGTAGTCTTGTTAGATGTGCCAAGAGCAAGGACTGTCTCAGGTAAGACAGCTTTTATGTGCGCAGCTCCACTTGCTTGGAACAATCTTCAGCAAGAATTGAAACTGAGCGATCTCATTCCTCTGCATGTTTTTAAAGCTAGGGTAAATGAAATGCTTGCTGATACAATGGGCACTTGTAAATGTCTATAACTATGTATCCTGTAAATATAATGTATAATGTCCTTTATTGTTGTATGTTTCATGTGGAACCTATATGCTGCAGGTCTCCCTTGAAAAAGAGATCTATGATCTCAATGGGACCAATCTGGTTAAATAAAGGTTTGAAATGAAATGAAATGAAAAGCCTTTAGACAAACAATGCAAAATACATTCAAATGAGGTATTTTTGTGTACAATATGCATGCCGCATTACCTCTGTATTTTTTGCAGATAAACACTGATGTAAAGTAAAGCCACAGGGCCGTGGATAGTTTTCAGTAACAGCCCTGATGTGCAAAGTAGAAAATTGGACCATTACTCTGAGAAAATGATGGGAGATTTGGTGGAAAATTGCAGCCCCTTTATCTCTTTGAGGCAAATGTGCATCCTGTGCATGGAAGCTAGCCAGAGTTCAGGCATGTGTGCATATTTCACAGCGGGTTATAACTATATGTGTGTGTTTTACAAAGCTGTGTGAGTCTGTAAGCGCTTCACATCCCGTAGGTTGATTTGCATGTGAGGATGTGAGAAAGTGTCTGTTCACAGAAATGTAATCACAAAGCAGAATATATGATTGGTGTGTTTCTCAGAATTCCCAATACATTTGTTTTTGTTTGTCGTATTTTTTTTAAACAGATAGTTCTTTCACAAAAATCACTTTGGAAACCATTCTCTATTTCTTCACAATTACTTACCTATCTCAAAATCATTATGCTTTGTCAAAGATGATGAATGGTGCTTTTCACACCTCACATTATTCGTCTGTGATCCTCGACTACTTGCACAGACCTGAAGAGCTGCGCCCTAATCCTCTGTCGTTTATTATAATTGTGGTGATCCTCAAGGCTACATTCTTGGCCCTCACAGGTTTGAATATAAATACATGCTACCTCTCAGATAATCAGACAAAAGACTGCAAACATCCCATTGGGTTATATGTTGTTTCACAGTTTTGTTTTAATCTAGTATCATGGCTTTTTCCTGCTATTAAAGGTATACATTGTTATTTTTCTAAAATTTAGTGAAATGCTGACCAGAAAATCCAGCAGGTCGATTCTCGGTCATATTTGGTGACTAATGGTGATCTAGTATTTGTCGTCAGAGCCCTCAGACTTCAAACACAACGCTTTCTGAGGTCGGACACACGAAGCCATCAGCCTTTTTCCTTTTCAAACGCCATTTTCTTTTGAATAAAATCGATTTTTGAATGTGTTGTTGCCATTTCTGCGTGTATCCTTTCAAAGCACTTAGTCATATTTTCAATGAAAGTGCTAAAAAAACATAATTATCAAAAATCTGTTTGAGCATATATGTGTGTGCATGTATATCATTATATAACTGCATTCCACAGTGTTTTTCTATTTCAGTGCAGTCCAGGTTTGCGTTGCTTGTCAGTTTTCATTTGAGCTCTATATACATCTAAATATACACATGTATGCACCTGCTTGAATGTGTTAACTGTATGTGCATGTGTGTGTGCATATGTGCAGAAAGCAAGCAAGGCAGCAGCTGACAAAAACATTATTCAAATCATGCTTATCCCCCTCTGACTGCTTAAACCTGACATTTATCTGCAACACGAGCTATTGCTGTAAGTCACACACACACGCACACACACACACACGCACACACACATACACACACACACATACACGCTACATGCTTGAACAGAGTATTTGGACCACTGTCTGTGCTCACATTCAGAAGCCCCTGTGGGATTTGATTCTGGACCCTTGCAAGGTGTTGTTATTGTTCCTCTTTTATTAATCAAGTGTTTAATTTGGGGCGATGCCAGATTATATGGATCGAGACAATGAAAAGAAGCAGATTTTTGTGTCAAGGAGTGTCCTCTGTCTTTCCTCTGTGTACTCTGCTGTTACTTCTGGGACTAGGCTCAAGGATTTTGGAGTGTTTGCTAAGCACCCTTCACCACCTCCTTATCCCACACCACTGTTTCTTTCACATTGCCACCAAGCTACAAGGACGAGTGAATCCAACATGTTTGAAAGATATTAAGCAGAGGCCACCAGCACGTCAACATGAGGCGGAGCTAGCTAAGTCTTGTCTCATTCGTGTTCTGAAATTACAAAACATATCAAATTCAATGCCCCCTAAATGCACTAATGCTATTTACTTCTGCTAACAGTAAACTGTGAGTCTAACAATGTATATTGCAATGCTTAATTGTTTCAGTAGTCTTTTCAAATAATAATGTTGCATGATTAATACTTGTTTAATCTTTTCAACCCAATAATCCTATTAAATCTCCCTTGAAGCTTTATTTTTTCTTCAAAGTCAGACATAGAACATTATGTATCGTCTTGTTCCAGTACTTTAGGCTATCACTCTTACACTGACCATCCTTTTCAAACTCAAGATACATATCAAATGGGACCTTGAGAATGACTTTAAACAGATTTCATTTTCAATCCAGACTGAAATGGAGGCATCTGTGGAAAAGATTGGATCACACCAGAAAAATAAAACATCTGGGACTTCTTAGTTGTATCTGCATGTTGAAATGTTCACACGGTATTTAAACCAGTTAATAATGATGCAAATTAAAGGGGCCCTATAATGCAAATGTTCAGGTTCATATTTGTATTTAGTGTCTCTATTGTGACTTGTCTTCATGTTTTCATGTTCAAAAAGCTCTTTATTTGTTCCATACTGCCTGTGCTGCAGCACCTCTTTTCACCCTCTGTCTGAAACCACAGTTGGGCAAGATTGCGGACCCAAAAGCAGTATAAACAAGGCAAGCTTTTATTAGCCTAAAAGCAAATACAAAATACAAAACCGGAAGTAACAGGTGAAGCAGAACAAAAGGAAAAGTAGAAAACAAAACAAGAATGAACCAGGAGGACGCAGGAGGGCAGAGAAGTGAAACAGGAACAGGAAATCCACGAACTAACCATATACGAAAACGACGAGGAACGTTCTTCTTATTCTACAGGATTTATTGGCGGTTGGCAACCAACGAATGGGTGCATTAACGCCACCTACTGGACTGGAGTGTGGAGCAGTAGATTGGAAAGAAAAAATAAATGAATGCAAATTGTGTTGATAACTGAATAGGGCAACAAATACAAAAATAAAGAAATTAAAATACATTATTTCTATAATTCCGGTTGCTTTTAAAACATTTGTCAGCAGTTTAAAGACTTCTTCGGATGTCCATAGCAGATTCCCCAAAGTAAGGCTGAGTTTTTCGTTCGCTAACTTAGTAGCTAGCACTCTCCTCTCCTCTTCGTACTTGTGGCAGTCTATTAAGACATGTTTGACATTTTCCAGTTTATTGCCATCTGTACATTGTCCAGTGGGGTGCATGCCAATTCTGTGGAGTGTCTGGTTTAGTCCTGTGGTTCCTATTCCCCAACATGAGCAGGAACCCAAAGGAAGGAGATTTCAAGTCCCCTACATTGTAACCCAACTAGCAAGTGCAAGATGTTGTAGACAATATCTACGACCACGAACCGACAAGGGACACAAGGGAAAGCAAGACTAAATACACAAGGGTAATCACAAGACAAAACACAGCTGGAGAGTTGAGGTGAAACACAGGGGAACACAATCAGACAGGAGGGAAAACAGACAAGAAGTAAATGCAGACATGAGACAGGGGGTGAACACCTTTCAAAGTAAAACAGGAAACTGACAGACTCTGACAATTCAAAAATATAATAAACAGATCATGACAATTTGCTCTGATTGGTTGGCTTGGTGGCTCTGTTGTGATTGGATGACTGCTTAGAGATGTCCCGCCCCTTAGCCTATCATGCACAATGTGTTGGAGCGCTAGCCAATAGAAAAGTGACTGCAGTGATGTCACTATATTTTGAACCTAAACTAAGGAGTCAAATGGGGGCGTTTCAGGCAGGGTGGGAGTGAAGCTTTGGGATTTTAGCCTTTACAGACCATTTACATGCTCTAAAGCCTATATAACACACTACAAGAAAGGGAAACCCTAAAAAGCATAATACGGTCTCTTTAAGAGCCATGTGCACTAATGATGAGAAGTAGCAATAACGGCTGTTTTTAAACAATGATTAAGTGGTTGTATTTTGCCCAGGGGTTTTTCCTTTAATGCGTCATGAATCAATGTGATGAATGGAAGATGAATGAGGTCAAATACTGAGGACGGTTGTTGATAGATGAAGCTTCCCGGAGGGAGGTTGAATCAGGGCGGGGTTATAATACAGAGGAATCTACCTGCCTACCTAAAGCATTAATGTTATTACAGTTGTTGAGCTCTTTCTACATTAAAGGGGACCTATCATGCAAAATGCACTTTTTGATGTCTTTTACACATCAATGTGTCCCCGGTGTGTCAGGAAACCCACAAAGTGTCAGAAAACAAAACCCTGTCTCTTTTCCTCCGCACCCAAATCTCTAAAAACGGGGAACAACGGAGCTGATCCAGATTTGCGTCCAATATGACGTAATATCTGAAATGTGGACATGTGGCCCTATAAGAAACGTTGCTATCAGAAACAATGCCCGACTGTTTTGGACGTAATATGGTCTTTGTTTACATTAGCATCGCTAACACTCAGAGCTAACCTGTACTGGAGAGAGTATATGTAAAAAAGCAGGAAATAAAAAAAGTTAATTTTAATTGAACATGATGGCGTTTCACCACAGAATAATTTAACTGTAGCTGCTGGGTACGGATGGGTATCGTTAGGATTTTATCGATACCGATACCGATACTGCTTATCGATACCGGTATTTTTCGATACTCTTATCGATACTTTTCAATAATTTGGTGCTCAAAATTATAGACATGATTACAAGATGTGAAGATTAAACAACAGTAATTTTACTGTAATTTATTTGTATTTATTATTTAATGTAACTTTTTCAATATCATACCAAGCAGGTACGAGTGTGTTTGACAGTGTGTCTCTGGAAGGGGGGCGGTAATTAGGGGCAGTTCATAAATCCATGTAAACATGACCATTATTCAGTTAAAACGAGACGCTGCGTGTGCACCTCCTAAACCGGAAGCTCCGGTCGGCTAACCATTATAATCCGTTTATTGCGTTTATTATTTATAATTGTAATGATGGATTATCAGTAATCATTTTAAAGTTACATAGAGACATTGGATTAACCGTTTTTATGATAAAATGAAGTAGAAAAGATCGCTTTTGCCAGTTATGTGCTAAAGTAGCCGTTAGCCCCGTTAGCCCCGTTAGCCCCGTTAGCCCTTGTGTTGATTTAGACTCTCGGTGTTGGTCTTCTAATCCGTGTCGTTAAAATGGTTAATATCGTCTGTTAGCTGAGTCTCTTGCCGTTAAGTGGGTATGCATCATTAATAGGTTGTTAAATGTTAAGAAGCCTTGAGACGCTGTTTCTAACAAGATGTTGCGTCTGCCCCTATGCCCCCGGGAGTCTCAAAATAATAAGAGCGCTGTTAGGAGAGATGACGAGTGGCATTCACAGTGGCCAATCAGAGTGGTACTCGAACCGGATACGTCACACGGGATGAGGGTTCCCAACCAACCAGAATTGTTTAAACTAAGGAAGTAGCGTAATTCATATACCGATAGCAGCACCGTTTGTCCAGCGGCTTAACGGTACATCAATACCGTCCAATCAGGTACCGGTACTGACTTAGTACCGGTTCTCGATACCCATCCCTACTGCCGGGTAATTCGGAGCAGGCATTAGCTCCCCCTCCTCTTTTTGTTTTCAAGTTCAGGACCCAGAATCAGAAGTTCTCTAACAGGCCTGGAATAGAGGGATATGAGGGATGTCTAAAATGCATGATCTGTTCGGTATGTTGAGCAAAACACATCATAGTCATGTTTTTTTATATATTTTGATATATCTGAGACCCATAATATATGCCTAAAAATACCGTGATAGGAGATCTTTGAGACTTACCTATTGTTTTTCAGATGTGTTCAACGTTGCAAGGGGCCATCAGTTATCTCTTTCGTACTTCATGCAGAAAAATATCCTCTGCTTTACAAATGATAGAGAAATCATGTTTGTGACGAGACCACACACGATCCGCTGATGCTGTGCCAACCACTGTTCAATACCCATGAAGAATGTTATCCATTCTTATCTATTCATAAGTGAAAAGCAACAGTGAGGCGCCTGGTCAAGGTTGAGAGGACTCCCCCCCCCCTGCATGCACACAGTGGAACAGGCCAAAACAAAAGATTGGGGCTGTAAACAGACTGGGAGCAGCTGACTGTGAGGAATCGCTTTCTGTTTGTGTGTGTGTGTCCTTTTCAATGAATGAAGGCCTGAAAGTGGAAATGGACCATGTGTGTTCCTGTGTGCTCAAGCGAGAGGGTAAATAATTGATTCTTATTACAGAAATGGAGACAGCTTGACACTGTGTATGTGCAAATAGATACAGTATTCGACGTACACCATAACCCTGAAAACTGTTCTTATTGTATTGGTTGAGAAGGAAAAAGTCCCCTGGGAAAGGGAAATAAATCAGATTTACTGTATATGTATTTGCTGAAACTGAGGTTGAGGTTTTTATTACATAACCAACATGTCCACTATGTTCACTTAATGCATTTAATTTATATAGAGCTTTTCAAAATACACAAAGCACCTAGTATTAATGTTTGATATTTAAACTCCAAATAAGTCATTTTGACACGGCTTTAATGTCTTTATGCGAAACATGCTTTAACGGAGACGCTCGGTTCCCTCTGTGCTACGAAAACAAGAAGACGTAACGTGAAAATTAAACAAAAGGAAAATATGCAACTTTTTAAATTGGCACTATTTAACTGTTTCATCATCTTTCAGATTTGTTGTTTGCGATGTTTCCAAAACCCCTGTCGGATTACACTTGTTTCGAACAATAGAAATATAGTAATAATCATAACAGTTTCTTCCTTTGAACTCAGCATCAGGGCATGTCATCGTGTGTGCGTCACTTTGCGTCCCACTGCACCGGATGGGTTCGATTCAGAGGTCAAAGGTCACCGTGTGTGCTGTGTATTAGTGACAATTAAAGAGGGTTTCGTCCATCCGATTCTCTCTATCTATTTGTAGTGTACCTGTTTCCGTTGTATTTTGAGATTCTTGCAGCATTTGTTGATGCGGCGCTTTAAGTAAACACTGCATGTTTCATCAAGTCGGTGAATGTTTTCTAAATTCTGTGCACGTGTTTTGGCACAATTCTGTTTTATATGATTAAAAGTGCTGCACATTTCTCCAAATGGAAGTGTTTTGCACCCGTCTGTACGACAGGCTTAACAACAACAACACTGAACCCGATGTCATCTTGAATAATTCCTTGTGCAGTTTTTCCAGTTCATCCAAATAACTCACAGTGTTCATAAATTAAAGCCGGATTTCCCCGTGCCTAAATACCCTGAACAGTAGACACATGAGAGCCTGGATAAGATAAATCAAGCGCCACTCTGTGTCCTAAAGAGCTTTCACTTCACTGATACCTCTCTTCCTCTGCTGGCACTATCTCTGATTCTGTCCATCTTCATCTTCCTCTTCTTCTCCCACTCTGTCATTGTCTTTATCTCCTCCCGTTCACACTCTCTGCTCACTCTCGCCGTCTGTATTTCCACTCTCTTTCAACCCACTCCTTTCTATTTATCTCCTTCTCACAACCAGTGTCCATTCATCTTGAATCACCGCCTAAGTGCAGCGTAAAGGGACGACAACACAATAAAAAATAAAAAAGTCAAGACAGCTTTTATCTGTGAAGGGAAGCATTACAAATCCTCCCTCCTTCACCCCCCCCCCTGAAACTGCTGCTTCTATTATAAGACTCTCACAATGAGCACGAGGTAATCACCTCTCATCTTTCCTGCTTGCTTTCTTCACCCCAGTGTATTTTAAGCTGCGACGCCTGCTGCTCACACCCTTTCTCATTTCCACTTTTCTATTACCTTGTTGAGGTGAGTGTTAAAGTGAGACTGTCAAACCACTCAGGAAGAATTACAATTTGATAAAAAACAAAAACAATAAGCAATACTGTTCAGAGTTTTCTGTTTTGGTTAATACATTCTGAGAAACTGTATGTGTTGCAAACTGCAGCAACAAGCTTGAATGGAATAGCTGTCACATGCTGCAAGAAGAAAACAAAGAAAGCAAAATGTCGTATACATAAAGTAGACTATTTTGATTTGCATCAGAATTATATTATTTTTTACAAATAAGGATACAAGAAGACAAGTGTACAATGCCTAAGAAGTTAAAGGTGAGGAATGAAAAGAGTTTTATATTTCCAAGATGGTTAAACATTTTGACAGAAAGCTTAAATTATTGATTCTATTTCTGTTTCGTCTTGAATAATGTTGTATTGTTTTACGTTGCATTTCTCGGAGGAGTTAGGACGTTAATTGCCAACACTAAACTACACAGTAGGTGCTGTAGGTGTGACAATAAGGCCTTCGAATCTTTGGGCCTTTGATTGGCACATTGTAGCTCCACCGTGGATTAAGGAAGGTTGACAAGTTCAGTAAGCGATAATGTGCAGCGAGGCGGTGGTGAAGGGGTCCTTTCTTCATTGAAGACCGCCCTGTATTCTCCTTATCACTCGCTGACATGCTAAATAAACCAACAACTTTAAATAAACCACAATATTGACAAAAATGTAGCGACAGCGACGTAACTTAAAATGAAGGCAGCACTGATCGAGGTTTTCTGTAACTGACCAAGTCTGTTCTAGGGCTGTCCCGAATACCATTTTTCGGGCTCCGGATATTCGGTAGTAATCAGCAGCGAATATTCGGCGTGCGCGGAAGGGTGCGTAGTAATCGGCAGTGAACCGCTTCAACACGTGTATTTCGGTTTATTCACGGCATTAATTTTGTTACTCTAGAGTATTGTTGTTTTATAGTTATTTTTTAATGTAACCCAATTTATGTTCTGCGAAATTGAAAAGGATATCGCATTGTGTTTGTTACTTTCGTTGCAGTTGTACATGTCTTAAGTGTAATTTGGCTTGGCTTCCTATTTTGTATGGACATGCTTTTATTTTGAAGGAGAGTTAGCGCTGTTGACAGGAAGTTGTTGTTGCTATGGAAACAACGTGACGGAGATTAACGGAGAAAGTAAACGATAACGTTTATGGTTAATTGTTAGCACCCCCCGAAGAACACAAGCTCTTACGTTGATATTGGAGTTTCCTACATATTAAAAAAAAACAAAAACAATATCCAAATAACCAAATTGAAACCCGAATAGTACTCCAACGAACGAATATTTGGATATTCGGGTACAGCCCTAGTCTGTTCACAATTTATTTTCTATTACCAGTATTTAAACACTGCCAGAGCCCATCCCGTGTTCCTGTTAGTGTTTAATTATTATTTTAAAAGTATTCCGGGGTGTTTTCTGACGAAGAAAACAAACGTTTGTTGTCCACAGCTGACGCTAAATCTACCAGATTTCTTTCTGCCCATTGATATGACTGCAAATAGTCCCTTGATCCTCCGTAGTCTCTTCTTCTTAGCAAAAATCAACAGACCTCTTGAATGTCTGAATTAACCAATCAGTAAATTATGGGGGTTCAAAAACACCCATCTCTCCAAAACATATACGAGCAGTCCATTATCAGACAGGCAAACAAAATGGTGTCTGATCCCACCCACATACTCCACCCAGGATTCCAGCACTACCTTCTGGTAGAAGATTCAGGGTTCCCAAGAGCAGGCTGAAGCACTCATTCATGCCTGCTTCTTAACATTCACATGAAATGAAATGTAGTCAAATGTAATGAACCCCTGAGGGTTGTGCAATAGGTCGCCATTGTCCTGATCTACTATGTTTGTATATGTACATGTACGCGGAACTGCAGGACGGAGTCCAGAACAAATGTCCTTACGGGGACAATACAGTATATCGTATTGTATCGTATTGTAGTATTGACTATTCAACAAAGCCATGTATGCAAATAAGCGTATAGTCACCACAAAAACAGATTCTCTCTTTCTAGATATGTTTCAAACCATCTGAATGTTTATGTTGCAATATAGAAACAAAAACAACTCAGTTTCCCTCTCTCTCTTTCCTCCCACACCTTGATGAAGCTGTTTCTCCCCGAGCCTTCGGAGGATGTTTCATGGATGATCTCACCGGCTCTCGGTTTAAAAGGAGCCTCTTTGGCACCGAAGAATAGATCAAATGTGGGGATGCACACAATGCAGTCAACGGTAAACTGGAGCCAATTATTATCTTTCTTTCTCTTTCTCTAACCCCAATGGGCGAGGGGTGGAAATTGCTATATATGGCAATAGTTTTGTTAAGGAGGGGGCGGTCCAGTCGCCATAAAAAACCATCATGGAGGGAGCTTTTTTTTTCGTACTTAAAGTTTTTATTTATGAACATGGTACAGCATACAGAAAGAGGAAGGTCAGGCTACAACATATGTTAGTTAAGTGTTCCTGGTTAAAAGAAAACAGAAAAATACATAGGTGTAAGTCAGGGGTGTCAAGCTCAAGGCCCGGGGGCCAAATCCGTCAGAATATAATATACAATACGATTGTTGTAATTGTTGAATATTTGCTTTCCATGATTTGAGCTAGACTTCTGCTTTCAGACGTAGTTATTTAGGAAGATATTACCAGAACTGATAATAATCCAATGCAGGGCCAACAATGTAATATAATACATTAGTTAATATATATTATATATTTACATGTGTATATTAATATATAATTACAAATTACAACCGGCCCTTTGAGTGCAACCTCAGTGCTGATGTGGCCCGGAATGAAATTGAGTTTGACACCCCTGGTGTAAGTAAAGAAAATATAATATATGTTAATAATTTAGTTTTGGGAGAAGGGGTGGGATTAAGTAAGTGTAAAGTTCTTCCCACCCCGTTTTGGATGTGTAATTAAGTCGATTATTTATTATTTATTATTCGAAATACATCTAATCAAATCAAAAATCAAAGGTGTAAGATTAGCAATCAGACACTACTAGAGCGATCATACAATTAAATAATAACAACAAATGATGCTTGATTAGAATAATTGTACAAAAGCAGCTTTTTTCTTTTTATTATAGATGGGTAGGTAGGTAGGTAGGTAGGTAGGTAGGTAGGTAGGTAGGTAGGTAGGTAATAAAATAGCATACAAAAGTTAAAGGTGGGGTAGGTAAGTTTGAGAAACCGGCTCGAGATCGCTAGAATTTGAAAATACACAACCGGAGAAAATCTGCCACTTCCTCACAGAGCCCCTCCTCCAACACACACGAACGCGCACATGACCAACGAGGGCACGAGATAAGTGTGTGCCCCGATGGAAGGCTGACAGGCAGGTAGGCCGTCCAATCCGATTGGTTGTACTTTTTACAGTATTACGGCTTCTACAGATGACATCTTTTTATGGATTTTTTTGTCAAAGCACTTCAGATATTCATTGCTATCGGGATGTTCAGAGCATTCCATGGAATATAACAAAAAGTGTATCTCGGGCCGGTTTCTGAAACTTACCTACCCCACCTTTAAAAGATAAAAAATATAATATGTGGAAAATATATACATGTGGAAATACGAGCAATATTTCCATTAGAGCAAGCTGGCTATTAACTATTAAGAGTCACCAATGCGCCACCGAGCAGACAGCAGACTGTTGCCATAGGAACCAGCAATAAAGAAGTCTGGGAGAATGAGTCCTCTGGGGTGCAATGAGGTGGCACTCAAGGTCATGTTTGTTTTGACCCCCGAGGCCTTGTTACAATATATATGACCCATTTATGTCTCCATCCACTGTTGCGGCTGACCTTGTGTTTACGAGGCCGCCGCTGCCGAAAAGGCCATCATACAATTGGCCTGATTCATGTGACACTTCGGCTAAACAACGGGCTTGTTACCCCCGGCAACCCCCGCCTTCGCTAGCTCGTAGCGGTTGCTATATATCTGCTCTCTAAGATATATCAGCGCTGAGCTCAAGGCGGTATTTTGACAGGTAGATTTAGTTACCTGTTAGGATCGATACCCGCTCCTCCGCCGGTTAACGGACGCGCTACTTTCATATATGTTGGTGACATTTTCCAAAATGACATTATAGATTTTGTAGAGCTCAAGCTCCATTATGAAAGTTTTCCATATAAAAGGCTATTAAATGAACGGACAATACTATAAATCATCACTCAGCCTTTTTCTGTTGATGCCTAAATCCATTTTCTCCCCATTTAGTGGCACCTCGGTGATAGCAGAGATGTTTTGTTTACCACTTCCTGTGACCTGCAGACAGCGGGTTGGGTATCGTGGAAGCAGCACATAAAAGGCCGGTTATGTTAAATGTTCAGAAACGGTAAACATCAGTGTTTTCTTCTGTTGTGGCAGATCGTCAGGGTTGGGTTTCTGCTTCCTCTGGAGGCTCCGTGGATACCTCAGCCTCGGGCAGGATGACAGCTCATCAGGATGACTGACAAGTGTGTGAAACGCTGGGACTAACGATACACTCCTCAAGCTGAGAAGTTGATTTTAATAGTAGTAAGATTGATGTCATACGGGCTGTGGAGGAGTGACTTGCTGCCAGTGTTATTTCTCTCTTAATTAAAAGAGTCTAATTTTGACCACAATAGCTATAATCAGTCTCTGCTTCAGTAAGCAAATATCCACCCTTTTACTCATTAAAATGTACTTCACGACAAGGTCTTATTTTTGTTCGTAACAACACAGTTGAAGTTGCAGCACATGCTGTTAAAGAAGAACATTGGAAAGTTACTTTTGACGGAATAAATTAGATTAAAGGAAGGGATTCCTGCAGCAGTAAAGGATTGCCATGAGGCTCTAGCTAAAAACATATCACACCATATTTAAAATTGGATTTTTCCTGTGAGTTAAAATAATTGATTTATCCTCTTTGATTTATTTTCATGTGGCTTAAAGTTCTGCCTATGTATTGGATTAAAATAACAACAAAAAGATTGTGTCTCATCATCTTCAAAGGACAACATTCTGATTAAGGGACTATGTATTATCGATACATTGACATGTGGGACCCATAGTGGGCTTGGTGATGACACTTGCAACTGTATATCACTGTAAAGCACTTTATATACGTTGTATGTTCTTGTATTTAATTGACCTATTCGAGGTATTATTGTGCAATGCGAATTTGAGGGTTAAGTAGGTACATTTAAATGCGAAAATTAGTGAAGCTTACACAGGCACGGGGGGGGGGCAGCTCGGGGGGTCCATCAGGTGAAGCGTGCGTGTTGAGGGGATCGCTGATTGGACGAAAAGAGTGTGTGCAGTCTGTGATGTAAAGGTCTTGTGCTCCTGTGTGTTGGAGAGCCGAAGTAAAGAGTGTTTTGTTTTTAACTTATGCACGCCTGGAAATCCATTTTGTGTCCATGTGTGCAACAGACATTTCAAACCGGAGAGACGTGATGTAAGAATTACATATTTATTGTTTACACGTCATATGAATGAAATGATTGCCATGATAATACAACAGGAGAATGTAATGGTGTTTGGCGATTAGGCCCCGGTTTGCAGGATAATCATTTAGGAGGGAAAGCACCGCTCCGATGAAATCCCCGGGGTCGAGACACTGGTGGTGGTGCTGAGTAGGTGAGACCGGTCTGAAGAGGGAAGGTTTAGCTTTGTCCTGGAGGAGACTGGAGGCGAGAGGGGTGGAGGCGGGTTGCGGTCATCTGCAAATGACAACTGACAGGGAGGAAGAGCAGGCATTTAAGGAATTTAGCATGTGCAGCTATTTGCTGCTGAAGGGTGACGCCCCGATGAAATCCCCAAAACCAGTGAAGTATGAAATACTGAGATGAACTGAGTTGCTTACCTTGTGGGGTGACTGGTGATCTGGGAAGGAAAGATAATAGATTAACACGTATATGAGCGACATAGTGCCGGAATCACTGCCGGAGCTTACGGGTCATGCTGAGACTCTGACTGCCGAAATCAGTGCCGGTCTTACCTGAAAACGACCTGCGGGTCGCATGCCTGGCCAGCAGGGCTTGACTACGCCGAGGAGCGAGCGGTTTCGTTTTGTAACGGTGGCCTTCCGCCACGACACCGAAGTGTACGGTGGCCTTCCGCCACTCCTGACTTCGCAGGCTATATACATCTTTTTCTTTGCTCTTTTCTCTTCTTTCGTAACTGACACCGAAGTGTACGGTGGCCTTCCGCCACGCCTGATTTCGCAGGCTATATATAAATATATATATCTCTTTTTCTTACTCTTTTCTCTTGCCTTTGTTTTGTAACTGACACGGGGGTGTACGGTGGCCCGAGTCCACGCCTGACTGCAGGAGATACATTTTACACTGATACGTTTGAGCAAGGCCTGGGAATGAAATACCTGTGCCGGAGATGAAGCCTGTTACATGTAGTTGCAGCTTGAGACGAGACATTATTCCCTGTGGGCGGGGCCCGCGGAATTAGGACAGGAATGCAGTTTGAATATCAGGTACCTTAGTGAGACATGTATACTTGTGAATGTGTTTATGAGCCACCACCAGTTATATGCATAGATACCATAGTTAGGGTCTGAGAGATCTTTGGGAAGCCGGTACGGCGCTGATGTCCGGGCGAATGTAGGTTGTGAAGGCGGAGGAGGTCCACCGTCCTAGTTGTTGTAGGAATGAGGTAGAGAGACCTTGATTATCAGCAGAGGTGGCTGCACCTATCCTGAAGGAATGTCCCGGGTATGATATAGGTGATAGGCCGGATTTAATGAGAACTTGCTTGAGGTAGAAATTGACGGGGGCCATGACCCTGCGAACCACTCTCCCTGGAAGAAACCCCCAAAATCCACGGATGGGGCGGCATCCGTGAAGAACCTCATTGAGTCAGAGGAACGCACGAGGTCATCGTAAAAGAAAGTAACTCCGTTCCAGTGGGCGAGCAGGAGGGACCAGAAACGTAGGTCTGAGCGGCAGCCTTCGTCTAAGAAAACGCAGTCATGGAGTTTGTCGACCGCTGATGCTGCGTCCAGGAGGCGGGAGATGAACAAGCGCCCCTGGGGGATGACGTGCATGGCGAAGTTGAGGTGTCCGAGAAGGGAGAGCAACTGTTGTTTTGTGATAACGTGTTGCTCGCAGTATGACTTGGTGATGTCCCGGATGCGCTGCAATTTGTCGGAGGGGAGAGACGCCTTCATGTCTATGGAGTCGAGGATGATGCCTAAGAACTCTAAGCGTGTGTCGGGACCTAACATTTTCTCTTTAGAGAGAGGGACACCTAACTCCTGAAGCAGTGTTTAAGCTTGGCCAGTGAGATCCCTGAGCTGTCCTGTGGCGGGTCTATGGGGAAGAGTCGTCCAGTAGGTGAAGGACGGAGGGGATTCTGACGATGTTCAGCGGGATTCAGCAGGATCCAGCAGAGCGCTTCCGAGAAGGAATTGAAGATGCAGGGGCTGCTTCTGCGAAAATAGAGTTTGAACTCCCACTTAATACCGGACGAATTCCACTGAGACGGATGAATGGGGATGATGTTGAAGGCATTGGTAATGTCCGCTTTGGAGAGCCGAGCTCCGTGCCCTGTGAACTTGATCATCTTTATTGCATTATCCACTGAGGCATGGTGAAGGGAGAACTGATCTAGAGGGATGATGCTATTGACGCTGCCGAATGCTGGAGCGGGGAGCGGACAGATCGAAAATCAGCCTTTTATTTACGTGTGGCTTATTCCGATGGGATTTGAACGGAACACTGAGAGGGGGAGGAGCTAAAAGGGCAGATTATATATATATCCTTTGAGAAGTTCTTTGTCGATGAGCTGGGAAACTATGTTGGGTTCTTTAGCGGCTGACTGTAAGTTTCTTGCTACGAAAGTCACTGTGGGAGATGGGAGGACCCCTACCCTGAAGCCTTGGGAGAGGCCTGACAGAGATAGTCAACGAACACAGAATCTGGGTGAGTAGATAGCGCAGCTGCTCGCTGAGGGATAATAATGGGAGTGGAGGGGTGATATTCCAATTATTATTTTCCTCCACGAGGTTTCTGGCGCAGAGCTACTGTGACGGCCCGTCCACACGGTGGCGCGCGTTAAAGCTTCCAACGCTTCTGCCCATTCACTTTGAATAGGGTGACATCACTTTTAGCAGGACTGTATTTTGGGAAGCGACGTGGAGCGTTGCTGGCGTTGCTCGCTTCAAAAGTTGAGCAATGTTCAATTTTGTTGGCGCCTCGGCAGAAGCGTCAGCCAATGAAATCCCGTTTATGCAAATCTGCCAGTACGAGCGCTAGCCAGTCGAACCGCGTGTATGCTGGGAGAGACTACGCAGGTCATTACCTCATATTCCGAAAAATGGAGGGAAAATTCATTACAGCGGTAGTGAATCACCCGGTGCTGAATGATCGGTCTCTGTTCATCTACCGGGATACAAACCGGAGGAGCGAGGCATGGAGGGAGGTGGCAGAGACAGTGGGTGAAACTGGTAGGTTTTCGCCTGTTGGAGTTCAGTTTACTTCGTTTTAACATTGCTATTGCTTTGTATCTCGGGGGCAAGAGATTCATGTGATTGGTTGTTGGTCACGTTGCTCGCAAAAAAAACAGTAGCGTAAGCAGAAATGTACTTTAGGGTGGGCCTGTAAAATATAGGGTGGGCCAGATTTTTGGCAGATTACTTCCAAGTTCCTTTCTTATTCTTCTTCTTCTTCTTCTTCTTCTTCTTCTTCTTCTTCTTCTTCTTCTTCTTCTTCTTCTTCTTCTTCTTCTTCTTCTTCTTCTTCTTCTTCTTCTTCTTCTTCTTCTTCTTTGGAATACTTTCTTCTTCATAACAGATGGGTATGTTTTGGTGAACGGGAGACACGTATTTTACTGTTTTATCAAGAGCACAACACAACATCTTAGTGTCATTCTGGACAGCTCTCATCTGCACCACGAAGTATAACATTCTTGTACAGTCTTAAAACCTTTCCTTGGAATATGTTATGCATTGTAAGGTGTCCTTGGGTGCTTTGAAAGGCGCCCCGAAATAGAATGAATTATCATTATTATTAATTATCTGAAACGATGTAATAACTTCTTTCAGTCACTTGCCCTATACATTCAGCAGGCCATTCACTTTGATTTGATCCCGTTATAAATGTCATCATTTCGACAATAAATAAATGCTACATAAACGTTATCTTCCACGTTTTATCTAACCATCTCCGTTTCTACCTTTCAATATATTTTGAAAGAGAACTCTCTCTCTCTCTCTCATCTGCGTGCGGGGGCGGGGCCTCACAGACACGCTGCATCTCTCGCTTACAGACACGCTGCGCCGCTGTGCAGTGTGCACACGGTTCTGCTGGTAATGAATATTACATTTTGTGAGGAAACTTCTCAACCAATAGTTCCAATAAGTATTCACTTCAGGTTTACGAAAGTAACTGACTCAGATTACTCGTTTTTCAAATGTAACGCCCGCTGAATATACATGATTTTTGTATTTCTGATTACGTAACGCCGTTACATCTATTCCGTTACAACCCGACCCTGTGTGGGTGAGTGCAAACATTTTCGTTAACACTAGTACCTGACCTGAGTGCCACGGAAGTCGAAGCTCCTGTGACGAGTCTTCCAGGGACTGGAGGCGAGCATCGATAGCTGTCATGGAGCTAGCCAGGGATTGCAGGGAGCCGGCCACGCTACTCTCCATGAGGGGTGTGTTAGTGACGCTCCCGGACTGGCGAGCCTGGGGAGCTGTGGATTTTGGAGGTGGACGGGATCCTGGCTGGAGGGCTCGACTTCCTGCCCTTTTTTTATTACCTCCGCGGCTGCGGCAGCGTCCTCGCCCTGCTCTCTGGGGAGCTGACTGGAGCTGCTGCCCCGGACTGGGGAGCTGTGCTGGAGACCTGATCCGAGAGCTCTCGGAGCTGCGAGAGAGTGAGGCCTGGGGCTGTGGGGATGCCCTGCTGCAGGAGCCGGGCGATGAGGAAGTCTGCCTCTGGTAATAGACCGCTGTGGGGAGCCGAATCGGGCTCGAATAATTCCATACCAGGTTCGTGATCTGAATTGTCCGAGTTGGACATCTTGAGCTAGTTTTTCTTGTGGTTTCTCACGAGGAGGAGTATAGTACTGCTACTGTTTGCAGTCATCTGCAAATGACAACTGACAGGGAGGAAGAGCAGGCATTTAAGGAATTTAGCATGTGCAGCTATTGGCTGCTGAAGGGTGACGCCCTCATATTTAATGAGGGGGGAAGGGAGCCATTGAGTGACGTGTAAGTGACTCGTGTTAGGTCTTCCTTATTGAACTTGCGCTAAGCTTCATTCGTCTCACACACAAGTAAAAACAAAATGATGAATTTCTTTGAGCTATGACTTCTTTATCCTCTTCGTAATGCAGACTGAGCTCTGTGTAATTATTAATTATGTTTAAGTGTATTCATGGTAATGCTCTGGGATTTGGAGTCCAGGGCTGCTGGGCCTTCTTAAAGGTTGTTTTGTGTTTTTCTGTATTTTCTTTTTGTGTTTGAATGTTTTGTATGTCTGTTTTACATTAACGGTTGAATCTAGCAATCTTTACAATCATGAATCGCATGTATGCGTAACAAGTGACAGGAACATTATTTGCTATTCATTCCAGACTGGATGAATTAAAGGGTATACAAATCATTCATTTGAATATCAGGAGCCTATTGCCCAAAATGTATTTACTTATGATATGAGTTGTTCTACATAAACCTAAAATCATCACACTCTCTGAAACTTGGCTTAGGAGTAACATTTCCGATAGTGAACTACAAATCACAAATTATTTGCTTTACAGATCCGATAGATGCTGCAGGGGTGGAGGTGTGGCTATGTATGTCCCCTCTGACCTTTTGACTGAGCTAATTGCTACTTCTGTAGAGCCTCTACATTTTGAATGCATTTTTATTAAAATTATTTTTCATGAAAATAAATGCTTAACTGTTGGTAGCATCTATCGGCCACCTTATTCACCTGCAGAGTCTTTTAACCACATCATTGACACTATCAACTCCATTGAAATGAAATAATCTTGCTTGGTGATTTCAACAAAAATTGGTTGGATAAATCATCTGATAGAGAGAAAATACTTTTCAGTAGTCTAAATGTTAAACAGCTAATTAATGAGCCAACTCGTATCACTCCTAGAACCCAATCTCTGCTTGACTGGATACTGGTGTCACACCCTGACAGAATCTTAAAAGCTGGTGTCATGTTGGATTGCTTCAGTGATCATTCAATTGTTTATTGCGTATGGAAAATCAAATTAATTAAACTACCTCCAAAACTAGTCAAAATCAGACAATATAAAAAATGGAATGTTGATTTATTTATTAATGATGTTGTTGCCCTTAATTGAGACAGATTTCAACAAATACCTTTTGTACAAGATGCTTGGGATTTTCTGCATATAGAGCTCACTGATGTCATGAACAAACATGCACCTGTGAGAAGGGTTAAGGTCAAAGGTCAACATATCCCTTGGATAAATTCTGAACTCATCAGTCTCTTTAGGGAAAGGGATAAAGCATGGTCGATATATCATCATTCAAGAACTATAGCCGATTTGGAAGTATACAGGCATCTCCGAAATCTGAGTAAAACTAAAACACGAAATGCTAAATCGAACTACTATAAAGAATCTCTCACATCGGACTTTAAGAATCCCAAGCAATTCTGGACTAAAATGAAATCTATTTTAAATAAATCAGGTAAACATTCTATTAATAAAATAAGAACTGCTGATACAATAATTCATGACCCATTATCCATTGCCCAAATATGTAATCAGCATTTCGCTAATGTATGTTCCACACTACTATCTGACTCCTATTTAACGACTGATATTTCTAATAGTAACTCATACTGCAACAGTTCTTTTTCTTTAAAGAAAATTCTACCACACGAAGTTCATAATGCTATCACAGAATTAAAAGTGGATGGCAGTGCAGGACTCGATGGTATAGAAAACAGGTTCATAAAATTGGCGTCCCATATTCTCATGTACCCACACATTATCTCAATACTTATAATATGTTATCTCCGGTTCAATCTGGTTTCAGGCCTAATCACTCCACAACAACTGCCCTACTTAAATTTACGAATGACTTGTACTCTGCTGCAGATGATGGTGAACTCACAGGTACCATTTTTATTGAATTGACAAAAGCCTTTGATTTTGTTGATCGATATCTGCTCTTCACGGCATTGGCCTTTCTAATAATACAGTGTTATGGTTTAACTCGTACCTTCACAGTAGAAAGCAATGTGTGGTGTTTAATGGAAAACAGTCTGACCTGTTGATCCAACAAAAGGGTGTACCCCAAGGATCAACTCTGGGCCCACTTCTGTTCTCTATTTCTTGTCTCATTAATTGTTGTACTCACCTTTATGCTGATGACACTGTCATATATACATCCAAATCAGATTTTTCACAAATTCAGATCTCTCTTCAATTGGATTTTAATATCTTACTATCACACAATAAACTACTGCTTAACAAAACAAGATATTATACCATGATCTTTGGTACCAGGCAGAAGCTCAAATCCAAACCTAATACAGTAATAACATGTAACGATGCCACTTCTCTGCATAAAGTTGATCGCTTTAAATATCTTGGTGTATGGCTAGACTCTGAACTTTCATTTAAACTACATATAAAGCATGTAATACAAAAAGTCAATTACGGAATCAGTGTTTTACACCACTCTCGCAATTGTTTTACGCTCAGTGTCCGAAAGAGAATTGCTTCTCAACTTATGCTTCCGATTATGGACTATTGTGATGTTGTCTACCAAAATGCACATAAATCAGATCTTTCTCCACTCAACATAGCCTACAACAGACTATGCAGATTTGTTCTTGGTTGTCCTTTTCATACACATCACTGCACAATGTATAACCAACTTAAATGGCCTTCTTTAAATTGCTCGACTGTCTCTCAAATTGTAATCATTGTGTGCATTGCTTGAATTGTACTTAACAGACTGTATGTGGTTTGTCTTGTGTGTCATGTTTTGCATTTTGTCTTTTTGTTTATGTATGTCTGTAAGTTGTTGCTGTTGTCGGGACCCCCTTGAAAACGAGATGGTGCATCTCAAGGGGTTTATCCCAATCAATAAACATTTCTATATATACTGAAGCCAGTCCCTAACTCCTGGGACTTCTGGCCGGGGACTTCGGGTGGCAGTATACGCTGCGAAGTTGTTTGCTGCCTGCCAGTAAA
The DNA here is from genome assembly GCA_036324585.1 of Champsocephalus esox. NCBI lineage: Eukaryota > Metazoa > Chordata > Actinopteri > Perciformes > Channichthyidae > Champsocephalus > Champsocephalus esox. Next base: position 36,491,778 of record CM070481.1, read on the forward strand.
CCCAAAGCAGAAGAAGAAGAAGTGACGTCAGCTTGGAAGCAAACAAGAGACAGAAGTATTTGAATTGTATTAGACACCAAATGTATAGCATTGAAAATAAATACTTTGAATATCATGTATCTGAATTTTTTTGCCCCGAATTTACCTATGTGAAATAAAAATGTAAAAATGCAGGTTAAAACAATGTGGATGTTCAAATTCAGATCCTAAAAATTCAAGTGAAGAAAAATTCAACTGCACAATTTCGGTGTTAAAAAATTAGACATAAAAAATGTAGGTGTAAAAAATGTGATGTCCAAAATTGCAATGCAACATCATCCGGGCTACTCACAGACAGGATAAGCAATCGAGCCTGAATACAATCAAACCGACTTCTGGCCTATCAGAGCACGGCTTTGTCAGTCATATGATCACAACAACCCGGGAGAAAAATTACGGAGAACTGTGGGGCTCCGGTAAGTAGTCAGTTTGTGCTCTTTATTTTACAAGCAGTGAGGGCTCGACAGCACTTGTATCTTACATTAGCTAGCTAAATGAGTGATGTAGCCTTGTGCCTTGCTGTTAGCAAGCTCCATAGTTATCATTAATTGAAGTGAATTACAACGTTACTCATTTTGAACAATGAGCTAACTAATGATTACTTTCATAATGGTTTAATGTGCTGACTATTTTCTACTTTAATAGATCAAGGTCTGGTTTGTTCAAACTCTCATAATAGTAGGACATGCTGTCATAATTACCCAGAGTCCGAAGTGAAACCTTTACAATGTTAAAGCTGTTAGATAAATGTAATGATGTAAAAACTAAAATATTCATGATAGTGTAGTGGAAAAGAGATAATGTTTTAAAAACATGTTACTAAAACAAAATATCTTGTTTTGGACTGACAGTAATGATTCAAGAAATAGTAGATAAATAAATACACACATCAATCTGTTGTGGATGGAACACAACAACTGGTGCTCTGACCTGTGATGCCTCCTCCAAACATTATAACCAGACTGTATCATTCAAACTATAAGTAACAGTTCTAGCTACTTTACTTTAGACAAACAATTCAAAAGACAAAATCAACACAATTTATTGAAAGACCAATCTTTATTTTACGGTGCCTCTCCTTTTGTTTGTATTATTAAACCCTGTCAATCTAAAAAACTGAGCAACTCAACAGTTAACTTTATATGTATTGTTGTCCAAAGCATCTATTACACTATTTGTTCCCCTCTCATATTCACAGGATGGATGATTAGAGACTTTGGGGCAAACCTCAGCTTTATGAACGTCCTGTACATGTATGTTGATTTGGCCAGAGAGGGCTGAGGGTCTTTCCCTGTGAGGAGGACCAGGCCTGAGGGAGGAGGTCCAGGCCTGAGGGAGGAGGACCAGGCCTGAGGTAACCTTTTGCTAAGAAAGTACACTCAACATCACTGATGTGTAGGTGATCTAGTATCTCATGTTTAATGGCATGTATATCAGTGTATTAGAGTAATTACTTTATGCATTCTTTGTAAAGTATGAAAAAGGTATATAATAATAATAATAATAATAATAATAATAATAATAATAATAATAATAATAATAATAATAATAATAATAATAATAATAATAATAATAATAATAATAATAATAATAATGGGTTTCATTTATAAAGCACTTCATATTTGACTTCAAATCCTGAAGTTCTACAAGCAGTGAGCATGAACAGTATAAAGACATTACACAACACGGTAAAATTAATAAAAAGCACTAAAAACAAACAACACAAATACAATAAATTAAAAGGGGGGTAATAAATAACTAAATAAGAGGTCTAGGGAAAGGCTCTATTGAACCGATGGGTTTTGAGGCCTTTTTTAAAGGCCTCCACGGTCTGTGGTGCTCTGATGTGGTCGGGGAGAGCGTTCCACAGACTGGGAGCAGCCGAGCAGAAGGCCCGGTCTCCCATAGTACGGAGCTTAGTCCTGGGGGGTTTGAGGAGGTTGGAGTTCCTGGAGTGGGTGGTCCGCAAGGAGGTATGGGGGGTGAGGAGTTCCTTGAGGTAGGGAGGGGCAGTTCCATGGATACACTGGTGGGTGAGGACGGAGACCTTGAATTCGATCCTCAGTTCCACGGGGAGCCAGTGTAGTGCTTTAACCTGTTAAGCCCGAAGGTCCCCGCCGGCGGGGACTCTGTTTTCTTTTTTCACAACACTGTGTCTCAGGGCATCTTAATATTTAAAAACCTATTAATGTGTTATACCAGATTAACGAGAAGAATCTCAGCTAACTGACAATACAAACCATTTTTACAGAAACAAACCCAAGTCTCACAAGAAGCGTTAGCATTAGCCCTTAGCTAAAACGGGCAGATGCTACTTCCAGTGCTAACTAACAAAAACGATCTTTAAAACTTAATATTTTCTGCACAAACTACATATCATCTGAAAGCTGATACTCCACAGATTATTTGGTTATAAGTATCATCACTGTAGGACACAAATGTACTGAACTAGCAGCCAGAACAGAGAAGAAGAAAAACAGCAGTTTTCAAAACCATAACAATAATTATGTCTTACCGTTGCTGTTTTGTGATCAAAGCTCGTGTTCAAGGGAATAAAAACGCTGTTTAAAGTTAAGCCAATGTCTCTTAGTCACTTTAGAATTGTTCCTGATAATCTATCATTACATTCATGGCAGCAGAGTAGGTTTAAAGTTTCGCAGTCCCGAGCTAACGCTGTCTCACGTGCTGTTTACGCAAACCTCTCTTTACTTGACGTAAGTGTTTAGCGGGACTTACTAACTGTCACTTGATTCTATTGGCACTAACGGTTCAGAAAAGGTGTCAATCACCCAAATCGACCAATGGGTTCCAAAGATATGATCCTGCGTAGTATAAACTAAGCCCGCTCCGGCTCCATTACGCATTACGCAGCCAGAAGGGAGAGCTTCACCACAGAGCAGGAGCAAGAGATGCTAGCTGACAATAGCTATAATCATACCAGATGACTCTTCGTCGGATGATGAAGATCTCCTCCAGCCAGACCTGGATCCGGAGAGTAGTGACTCGGATGTTGAACTTCCACCACGGGAAAGGTATGTAATCTCTCTGTTTTTATATATTAATGTGGTTGGTGGAACTGCATCACAGTGTTAGCTTAGCCAACAGGAATGATTAGCCAAAATGCTAAATAGTGTTACTTGTCTTTTTGGAGTAACATTTTCTAAATGAATGGCCAGTGAATAAATATGCATGTATACATGTGTAATATTATTCATTTATAGTCCAATATTATCCTATAAGTATAAGCCAGTGAATTAATCTAATCTCTTTGTTTTTCCACATTTGTTAGATGAGGTGTGACCCCAGCAGGACAAAGCCACACACCCAGAAGACTTTCAGGGAGCAGCTTGCTGCAGAATTGTTGGAGTTTGCTGAAGGCCCTGCACCTCCACCACCCCCTCCTCCCCCTCCTCCACCACCACCCACATGCATGCCCGAGTATTATGGGGAAGATGCCACCAAGGTCAGGAAGAACTGCAGGAGGTGCCTAGATGCTGGACTCAAAAGGGTGAAGACACCTGTGTACTGCAGGAAGTGCCAGGTCCCTCTGTGCTTCACTGTCAAAAGGAACTGTTTCAGGGAGTGGCACGACCTAAATACTGGAACATTCAGGTAGGTATAAAGTTCAGGTAGGTATAACATTTTGCGAGTGTTTCTTTCTTTTTTTTAAATACTTGTGTTTATTTACCAAGTGTGATTTTATTGTATAGTGTGTTGGTAAAATATTTGTTGTTTTTACAAACCTACAGTGTGTTGGTAAAATGTTTGAAATAAATCTGCCCCAGTTGGAGTCAAATGTTACATATGTTTCCGGGTTTTTTTATTGTATAAGTACACCTACACACAATGACCTACAGTGTAGTTTTATTGTATAGTGCGTTGGTACAGTTACATACACACACAGCTACACTTACACATACACACACACACACACACACACACATACACCTACACGTACCCACACAGCTTCACTTACACACCTACACACACACACACACACACACACCTACACGTACTCACACAGCTACACTTACATACCCACACAGCTACACGTACCCACACAGCTACACTTACACATACACACCTACACACACACACACACACACACACACACCTACACAAACACACACCTACACACACTCACAAAAAATATTTTGAACATTTTTTTATTTTGTTAAGAAATATTATTTTTTAAGACATTTTTTTGGGTGCAATGAATACCTATAGTGATTATTCAATGTAATACAATGATTTTTATAGTCTGGTACCTGAAAAAGGTCAAATGGCACTGATGGAACCAAATGTGCCCAAAGCTTATTCCGCCTGGACTTTATTTTCATAAACCTCTCTAAAAAGGTCAAATGTCACTTGTTTTGCCTCAATCTTGATACAGGGTACTTATTATATGTTATACTTTGGATTCCTAAAGCCTTTAGGCTACTAACCCATCATTCAAGGTTCGTCTTTTTTGCTATGTTCCATCTAAATTTACACAGAAACATCTATATTGATTCTGACACTTCTACATCCAACTCACAGATGTAACCTTGCTTTGACAACAACAATTATTCATATAAATCTTTTAGAAGTGAAGTTACAGTCATTTGTTCTGGGAATGTCATTTTCGAGCCTGAAACCTGAAAAACAGGCTCGGGGTTTAACAGGTTAAGGATGGGGGTGATGTGATCGTATTTGCGCACTCTCATCAGGATCCTAGCAGCGCTGTTCTGAATGTATTGTAGCTTGGATGCTTTTGTTAGGGATCCCGATGAGGATGCATTGCAGTAGTCCAGCCTGGAGGAGACAAAGGCGTGGACCAGCTTTTCGGCGTCAGACAGAGTGAGTGTGGGGCGGAGTTTGGCGATGTTCCTGAGGTGATAAAAGGAGTTCTTGCACAGCTGTTCAATGTGGGCCTCAAAGGTCAGATAGAATATGTACCTTGGAATCCGTGCTGAAGTCCTCTGCTGTTAGGAGTCCAGATCTGTCTCTCCTCCTCTGGTCCAGCCTGTCTGGATCCCCTTAAGGAGACTTTGAACAAACAGGTGTAAAGTTACATGTGTGGGTTACAGACTTCTTTACATGCAAACAACTGTTTATCTTCTTTTAAAAAAAGGTCATAATCTTATTGTTATACTTAAGAAATGGCTGGATATCACAGCCCTTATACTGTATCAGTTTGAGTATTATTGTGTAGGTCCTTTGGATGAGTTTTTCATGAGTCACTCAAATTAATATGTATCTCACACGTACGGGTAAGACACAAACCTATTGAACAAATGCAATGCAATGGATAAGCTTAATGTTCACTGAAGTCACAGATAACGTCATATCTAATATTTAAACAAATAATTTCCTTGTCACTAAAGCAGTGACTACGCTATTCATCGTCCTTAAATGCAGGCATTAAGTTACATGTTCCGTTGTACAGCCACAATAAGGCTGTTTCTCAAGTGTGAGGATGATACAATGAAAAGAGGCATTGGTAATAATATTAAAAATGACAATGTTTGGGTCGTTCGTCGGATAGGCAGTTAGCTGCAATAAATAACTCAAGTTCAACAAACCATATTACAATATCTAAGGGAGCGTTATTTCAGGACCATCTTGAAATGCGACGTTCATATTTTAAAGATACACACATTTTGTTGTGAAGTTGATTTAATATACACTTACCCTCTTCAACAATACGTTGACGTTAGCTAGTCTATTGTATGCTATAGTAGAGCATAGCGAATTTAAACGAACCTGAACAATGCATACAGTAACCTAACTAGCAAACTAACTATCTAACGTACAAGGATGACCTTATTTTACCAACCTCGCACAGAAGCCTTTTGGTATACAGTAGCATCCCACTTAATGTTTTACACTTCTCTATTACGTTTAACTTGGATGCTACACATAGCATCGTTAGCACAGATGGAGCTACGATTGCTCAAATGTTAACCCAACTCTAAACATTCATTAACGTTAGCTTAATAAAAACACCAGTAACATAACATAAAGTACGCAGGGTTGACTTACCGAAGAAACTGCATTGATCTTGATCATATAATCTTTTTGTGCTCAATATACAAAAGCATAAAAAGCAGATATAACAGCATATGTGCATTTCCTCAGGTTGTCTGTTAGAGATTTCCTTTAAAGGCTCTTTTATTTATTTTCAGGATATGTATAGAAAATGGTGTAACTGTGTCCACTTCAATCTTTGGTAGAAATTCTAAGAAGGCTTAATTGCATATTTACACTTTAAGCATTCAGGTCATTAAGACGCTACTAAAGGCTGAAAACGCATCTCTTTCGACTCCACTTCGAGCGATAGAACTATTAATAGAGCACTTATATACTAATAAAGGACTGGCTTATCTAAAGCCAGCTGAGTAGCACTTGAAATGTTTTTGCTCTATGAAGCCTGATGTACAGGGCCGGCCCTGACCATGTTGCCGCCCTAGGCAAGATTTTAGCTGGCGCACCCCCAAAATGCAGACACTCACTATGATTCGCAAGTGCACCGTTGTGGCATGACTACAGAAAGATAGATATTGACACAAGATGTGTGCAACTGAAGACTTTTTTTTTAATATTGAAGTTAAAAGTATCAATCTGGTGCACTTTGAGAGCAACATTAGGAGATCTATGGATACATCTCTCAACATCCATATGAAACAGAACTGTAAGCAGTATTTTACAAATCACTCCCCTTTCAAACTGTATTCTTGTTTATTAATAACATCTTTTTTGTACTGTCAGTATTTTATACCTGTTTTTCACCTGTTCTCTTATTTGTATAACTATAATGATCATATAAAGGTGTGCCTTTACCTCACTGAGCTGAGGTTATCAGAGCCTCTCAGTCTTTCAGGAGAGAGCTCTCTAAAGCTCTCCCCCCCACGCGGCCGCTTACACGGTAAATTCCAATGTTAATAAAAGCACACAGAAGCTGTGTAGGTTTTTTGGGAGTTTGCTTTATTTTAAATGAACACAAATACAAAATGAAAACCTATAATTGCACACTAAAACCATTATTTCAAAAAAGAACAATTTCACATAAACTATATATATGGGTGCTGTATGCAATATATGCGTAGTTCTGTTAGTATAAGATAATAAGTACTTTGTTGATCCAAAATCGGGAATTTTATTTTTTTTATTTCTAAGTTTTTGTTTTTTGGCGCCCCCTATGGGTTGATGCGCCCTTAGCATTCGCCTATACTGCCTATGCCGAGGGCCGGCCCTGCTGATGTACTTTATGATTCTGTTTTCTTCAAGTTTGTATTTTGTTGGTCGAACGCACTTATTGTACGTCGCATTAAATCTTTTGAAATAACGGAAATACAATACATAATTTCCTCTTGGTACAAAAGGGAAACGAGAGGAAAATATGTATCTATAAAAGTAAACAGTTAAAAGTATAATTTATATTATATACACCAATTTGAATGTTTAACACAGCAATATGTTTGAGGGATGGAAGTGTTACCAATCTAAAGACTGCCTCACAGCATGCACTTCAAACTAAACTACATCATATTTTCAACAAACACATAATATAAACCTCGTAAAAGAAGAATATAAATGGCGACGCTGTTTTTTAATTACAACACATTAGTTCCAGCTAGGTACCTAATTGGTCACTGAGAACAAATAAAACCCTTTAAAGTGTTATGTGTTTGATTAGAAATGTTCATATCCGTCACAGATCATAAGACATTAAAATGCTGCCAGGTCCATTTCCACTCTTCATATTTATATGACAGAAATTCGAGTTTATTTTCCGAGGTTCATATAAACAATTTGCATATCCTCATAAAACAGTTTTTTAGGAGCAGAAATATTCCATCTAATATGAGACTCCTCATATTGGAGGAATATTTCTGCCACCGATGTGCAAAGTGTGGTTTACTGAGCTGCGTTTGGTGATAAAAAATAAAATAACAAACATGCAAACGGTTCCCTGAACGTTGCAGGAAAGTATTTTTGATTTCCTGTTTTCTTGACAGGTTTTAGAAGCTCTTCCTCCGTAGCTTGACGGATACATTCTCTCTCCTTCCATCTTTATATGTCTTTGAACACACAAACACATCCTCCCACTTGCTTCCACACACTTTCCCGAACTCATTTTCTCCATTGACACTTCAATTTACTTCATTTCCAGCAGATTGTTTTATGAATAATGTGGGTTTTTTGTTTTGTTTTGACTAGACACTTCTCTTATTCAGATTTAACAGATTTCATCGATCACAACTGTGATTTTCCATCATTGCAATATTCCTCGACTCTGAAATGCATTTAATTTGAACCATCATTTTGCCCTGTCATGTTTCACCGTTTATTATACTTTACCCATTGAAAACCAATGTTTGAAATGACAAAATTAATATTTAGGGACCATGTGAGGTTGTTTCAGGTCGCATTCACACCTAATAGTCCGTTTTCTGGTGCGCACCAGACCACAGTTTGTTACATTGTTTCATTTCTCGGAAGGTTCTGTTTGCGTTCACACGGCAAAACTCAAACGGACTATAAACTTTAAACACAAGTCATGTGCACGGAAATGCTGTTCAACCATTGGTCAGACATTAAGGGGGTAAAGACGCAAATCCCGGCAATTTCTACCGGAGCCTCCGCCAGGAAGCATCGGCACTTTCGGCAGGTTATTCTCATGCTGCTGTTAATGCATCTAGCCACCATGGATAGATGTATATCTGTTAATTGTATTATTTAGAACTCTGTATACTTTCCTGAGTTAGCTGCAGGCCCCACTGAGGAGAAGTGTGAAGTTAGAAAGCTGATGAAGCCATTTCCTGCTTTAATTATTATATTCTGTTTTGCACAGAGAATAAATCCTGGTTGGCAAGAAAGAAGTCGTTCTCATTTACACAACACAACGCAGAGATCACATGTCGCGTCAAACCAGACCGGTTACACGTTCACAGCAGCACTGAACCGCTCCAGAGTTCACTAGCAAGTGGTCCGAGACCACCTCTTTTAGGCGGACCAGAGTCCGGTTGTTCAGAATTGAGTTAGGTCTTTAACCAGAGCCCATACCGTGTTCCCTTTAATGTTTGCTTCCTGTCCTACGCCGTGTAATAGAGAGGCAAAGTCCCTCCCACATTACATTGCATTTAGCTGAAGCTTTTATCCAAAGCGACTTACAATAAGTACATTCGACCAGGAAGACACAACCTTGAAGAAAACAGAATCATAAAAGTACATCAGGTTTCATAGAGCCAATCGTTTCAAGTGCTACTCAACTGGCTGTAGATAAGCCAGACCTTTATTAGTATATAAGTGCTCTGTTAGTAGTTCTTTGTTAGTTATTCTATCGCTCGAAGTGGAGTCGAAAGAGATGAGTTTTCAGTCTGCGCCGGAAGGTGTGTAAGCTTTCTGCGGTCCTGATTTCAATGGGGAGCTCATTCCACCATCTTGGAGCCAGGATAGCAAACCCACATGTTTTAGCTGATGCAGAGCGGAGTGCACGTGCTGGGGTGTACGGTTTAACCGTGTCCTGGATGTAGGAAGGGCCAGATCCATTCACAGCCTGGAACGCAAGTGCCAGTGTCTTGAAGTGAATTCTAGCCATTACCGGAAGCCAGTGAAGCGAGCGGAGGAGCGGCGTGGTGTGGGAAAATGTTGGAAGGTTGAAGACCAGACGAGCCGCTGCATTCTGAATGAGCTGCAGAGGTCGGATGGCACATGCAGGTAGACCAGCCAGGAGGGAGTTGCAGTAGTCTAGGCGTGAGGTGACGAGAGCCTGGACCAGAACCTGCGTCGATTGCTGGGTCAGCTGGGGGCGTATCCTCCTGATGTTGAAAAGCGTGTATCTGCAGCAGCGGGTTGTAGCAGCGATGTTTGCAGTAAACGACAGGTCGTTATCTAGGATCACACCCAGATTCCTTGCAGTCTGAGTCGGGGAAACAACAGAGGAGCCAATGTTGATAGTCAGGTCAAGAGTGGGACAATCTTTTCCCGGAAGGAAAAGCACTTCAGTTTTGTCAAGGTTGAGCTTGAGGTGATGAGGGGACATCCACTGAGAGATGTCAGCTAGACAAGCAGAGATGCGTGCGACGACCTGGGTCTCTGAGCGGGGGAAGGACAGAATTAATTGGGTGTCGTCAGCGTAGCAGTGGTATGAAAAACCATGCGGGCTAATGACAGATCCGAGCGAGTTTGTGTACAGGGAGAAGAGGAGAGGACCAAGAACAGAGCCCTGAGGGACCCCTGTAGTTAATTGACAAGGGTCGGACTCAGACCCTCTCCAAGTAACCCTGTAGGTACGGTCTTTGAGGTATGAGGTGAAGAGGGAAAGTGCAGAGCCTGATACTCCAAGTTCTTGGAGAGTGCGAAGGAGGTTCTGATGGTTCACCGTGTCGAATGCAGCAGACAGGTCCAATAGGATGATGACAGAGGAGAGGGAGGCTGCTTTAGCAGTGTGCAGTTCATCAGTGACAGCAAGGAGGGCAGTTTCTGTGGAGTGACCTGCCTTGAAACCAGACTGGTGCGGATCCAGAAGGTTGTTCTGATGGAGATATCAGGAGAGTTGTTTAAAGACAGCGCGTTCAAGTGATTTAGACAGGAACGGGAGGAGAGAGACAGGCCTGTAGTTTATAACATCAGACGGGTCGAGAGTGGGTTTCTTTAGGAGAGGGTTTACTCTTGCCTCCTTGAGACTATTTGGAAAGTGACCAGAAGTTAGAGAAGTGTTGATGAAATGGGTGAGAAACGGTAGAATATCAGGAGCGATAGTCTGAAGGAGGTTAGAAGGGATAGGGTCCAGAGGACAGGTGGTAGGGCGGGTAGAGGTAATGAGGGTAAGAACCTCACTTGGAGAGAGAGGGTCCCCCTTCCGGTGGGACCCATGGGACCTTATTTCGGAAAAAGTATGTATTGAAGTCAATGGAGAGAGAAAGATTATCCCTCTATCCCGTTTGAATTGTGCCACGAATTACACACATGATGTTTGTCAATCTTAAAAAATAATTTCCATGTCAAAAAAGTCACAGTTTGTCGTAAATCAGTTGAATACTCAACTAGAAAGACTACAAATCCCAGAGTCCCGGTCCCGCATGCTGGCTCTCACGGAACCGACTAACTCCCCTTGTGTGTATGCACAGCTCTCAACGTGCCCAGACTTGGAGTGATTTTCTCCTCTTTTAATACTTTCCGCCTCATTCTGAAAGAAAGAAGTGAAATGTTTCAACGTGACGGCCGTCTTGGTGTGTGGTGCGAGATGGGAGATGTAGTTCATTGAGCGGTTTCACACAAGAAAAAGTGTTACTTCACAGTTGTATTTGTTTGACTTTTAAATTCACAAACATCATATGTGTAATTTGTGGCACAATTAAAACGGGATCGAAAGATAATGTTTCTCTCTCCATCGACTTCAATGCATAACTTTTCAGAAATAAGGTCCCATCCCTCAACCGGAAAGGGAGGGACTTCGCCTCTCTATAAGAACATATATTATAAATACTTCTGTTTTGTGTCTAGTCCTTTATTTGCCATTACCCCAGGGTTGTAGCTTTTCATATATCTTCATTCTGTCTCATGATCGTGCTACAGTAACTGTTTGTGAATATTTTAATTGAATACTGTTAAAAAAGGAATAAACAAAACACATTTTCGAACATGCATCTTCTCCCCGTGTCTTGAGAGTTGATTCAACACAATTAATGCCCAGTTTTGCACCCCCCACCCCCTGACCCTGCACTTCACTTTCTCCCAGCATTCCCCCTGAGGTCGCATCAGCGCTGCATGGGTCCCAGCTGCATGGAGGAAGCAAGCCTGAGTGCATCCCGCCATTTCCATGGCAACCTCATAATCCACAGGCGTCTCTGGGGTGCCGAGCAGGAGGATATATGTTGTGTTTACACAGAGAAAGAGCAATGTGGTGATTAAAAAAAGAAAGCCGAGAACACACACACACACACACACCCACACAAAATGACAACACTTCATTTGGAAATTCAAAAAGCTGCATTCAGATTGGGGAGATGTCGAGCCCGGGTGTCATTTTGTATGAATAATTCCTTTTATTTGATTATGCACTTTCAAAAAGTTGGCTCTTTTGATCAGACCGGTGTCAGGCTGTTCACAGGTGCGTCATCGCAGCGCTGTATTTCATAGGAATCTGTATTTGATGGCTCCAAAATGCTTTAAATTCACTCTGGGGAAAACATTGCGTATAGAAGTTGTCATTCAGGGTTTCAGAAACACAAAATATGGTTCATGGAAGAAGTAAAATGGAGGTCATAAGGCTCCTGTTTGGTTTGATTGGTGACTTCATGATTGATCGTTAAGTCTGAATGAAAAGCAGGTTTAATTGGAAATGTGCTGGTCAAAACAAGAGAAGAATCAGAATCACTATAATGTATTTATCGAGGGGGAAAATGTGGTTTAGTTTCTCTATTTTAGAGGGAAATGAAATAAAAATATAGATAAAATATTCATAAATAGAGATAAAATGTGTATATGAACATAAGAAGGTAAAGGAAGAATGTGCAGCAAAATATCTAAATTTAAATATTTATACATTCGAAAAAAATGTAGTCAGAATATGCAATTAAAAAACAAAAGGTAAAATAAATATGCTTTAAAGGGGACCTATCATGCAAAATGCACTTTGTGATGTCTTTTATACATCAACATGTGTCCCCGGTGCGTCGGGGAACTCACGCAGCATCAGAAAATAAAACCCTCTCTTTTCCTCCGTACCCAAATCTTTTAAAAACGGGGGAACAACGAGCGGATACAGATCTGCTGCCGATATGACGTCAAATCAGCGGCGGACCCACAGAAAGTTGCTATCAGAAACATTGCCTGACGTGTTTTGGACGTAATCTCGTCTTTGTCTACATTAGCATCGCTAACACTCAGAGCTAACCTGTACTGGAGAGCACACGTGTTTAAAAAGCAGGAAATATAAAAGGAACTCACCTTGTGATAAACCCGCAAGAGAAAAAGCATTTGAGCTCCATACTGTTTCAGAAAGAATCCTTGATGGGGTTTAGAACAGGATGGCGTGTTATCACAGCAGAATTTAACTTTCTCTCCACTAGAATTCTGATCAGGCATTAGCTCCGCCTCCTCTTTATTTATTTTTTTTCAGCTAAGGACCCAAAATCCGCGTTTCTCTAACAGGGCTGCAGAAGAGGGGTTTGAGCAGTTTGAGGCATGGCTACAGCGGGGGATCAATTTGGTATTTTAAGCAAAACAACTTCACAGACATGTTTTGTATTGGTATGACCCTACAATATATGTTTCCATTATAGCATCATAGGTCCACTTTAAATAGTTATATATAAAAAGGAAAGACATTATCCCTGTGATCTGTCAATGTGCCCTTGTAAGATAAGATAAGATAAGAAGTACTTCATTGATCCCAATTTGGGAAATTGAGCCTTGAGCAAGACATGAGAGGAGCTGCCAAGAGTAGACAATCCAAGAGTAGAACATCCCAGATGTTATTGTCTGCAAATGGACCAAAAAACGCTTCTTTGTGCAACTTTCCTCCGTTAAACGTAACGTTCTACTCTTTCTCTACTTTATTTGATGTTACTGCCAAGCAATTATCCGAGGAGTTGTTGGAAATGCATCCCCCAGTCCCATCGCTGTATTCTCATCACCACAAAATAAAGGGAACACGCTGCAATTATCAGACGCTGAACATGTTGATGATAAGCTACTTAGCAATCAGGGCCTCTTAATAAGTATTTATTGGAAGCTAATAGGCTTTAGGCTCATGCAACCATTAGCAGGTAATTGCTAATTAATTAGCTTTGCTCACTCATACAATTAGAGAAATATGAGGCCATTAAGGAATAACCGATCGGTCGTTAGTGTCAAGTATGCAAATAAATGTTTACTCATTAGGGGGAAATCTAATTGTGGGGTTAGCGTTGGGTGTTTTTGTATAACTTGGCAGCGTGAATACAAAATTGGAATGCCTTGAAGCCAAACTTTATCTGTTTTGGAGATATTTTACGTAATCGGTGTGTATTTTATTTTGTATTTGTATGTTGAATTCATTGCTAAATGTTTTTGTTTTGCTCTGGCACATCTCATTTTGCAGGGCAGCTCAGTGGTGGGTTTCTGCAGCGCTGAACATTTAAGAAAACCTGAATAGGAACGTCTCTTTTCATTCAGCACAAGCGGAGACAACAATACTACAGAGCGCTGGCTGCTGGCGACGCAGAGAGAAAAAGTCAAAGCCAGAGCTCAGTTCAGTGGAAAGGTGACAAGGAGACGACAGAAGGAGAAGTTCTTCTTTCAGTCAAATACTTCCTTACAGTTCCTCGGCTCTGCAGCTGCAGATAATGCTGTATGCCAGTGTGCCTGCATTCATAACATGAAGGAACCTAAAATATAATGTTATTTATGTCGTATATTGAGACATTTCTTCGTGCAAATATCAATATTACACCATACGAATTCATCGAAGAGCAGTAGCATTTAGTTATATTATCAATAATAGATGGATAGATAGATAGATAGATGGATAGATAGATAGATAGATAGATAGATAGATAGATAGATAGATAGATAGATAGATAGATAGATAGATAGATAGAAAGATAGATAGATAGATAGATAGATAGATAGATAGATAGATAGATAGATAGATAGATAGATAGATAGATAGATAGATAGATAGATAGATGGATGGATGGATGGATACATCATACATGCCCCCATACATCTGCAGGCAGTCTGTAAGGGCAATCCGACAACCCACACAGCTCTAGTTACCCTGGTAACGACCTAAAGCACACCCCTCAAGTCCAGAGATGTAATCCGAAGACATGCAGCGATTTCTTCGGTCGTTAATTCAGAAAAAAAAACTAGTGCGCTCTGCCTGGCTACGTTAGCTAGCTGTTTATATTAGCACCTCCAGGATATTAGCACCTCCAGGAAAATGGCGTATTTATATATATATATATATGGCGCGCCTTGCATTGTGGGTAGCTCGTGACGTCCCTGTGTGAAAGAATACTTTTTCTCTTGTATCTCTTGTTCGACACGAACCTCTCACCCTTTCTACCATCAAAGTGGTTTGAACCAGGAAGTCATTCAATCTGCTGTTCCTTTCATTAAAAGAATGATGTTGTTCTGCTTGGTATTTGTATTCTGTGGATACGACAACACAATTGTACTTTCAATTGCTCTGAAAAGAACAACATCATGGTAAGATTTAAACCAGTAATGTAATTGTTGACTTCTAGGAATACTTTGTTTATGTTCTATATAAGTACCTGTTGGTATAGGTTGAGAAATGAACCTTGTTTGCAAAGAAATGAATGTAAATATTTAAAACCATCCATATCATATTGAGGACAAAGCTCCCTTTTATGGTAGGGATTTCTTTGTGAGTGTGGGACGTGGCCGATTTAAAAACAGTTTTCAGAAGCAGGCCTGAACCTCACAGCCAGTAAAGTGATTCAAGGAAGTTTTATCGAGCCAACTCCAGTTAAATTTGAGCTGTAAGAATGTTGCCTTCAAGTGAAGGTCGGTGAAACGGTGTGTAAAATAAATGACAATGGAAGTTTTGGCCTCAAGGCGAAGCTCCTCGTACAAACCGTTTTACAACCGCAGTTCATGTTTACACAGTTGAAAGGCAAAAGGTAAATGACAGACTCTTAAAAAGGTGTGTGTGTGTGTGTGTGTGTGTGTGTGTGTGTGTGTGTGTGTGTGTGTGTGTGTGTGTGTGTGTGTGTGTGTGTGTGTGTGTGTGTGTGGTCTAGCATTACTATACTTGTGGGGACCTAAATCTGTTTACATAGTCACGTGTGGGGACTGGCTTCCCTCATGGGGACACATTGGAGATCCCCATAAGGGGATTCATTAATTTTAGGGTGAAGACTTGGTTAGGGTTAGGCATGTGTTGGTTATGGTTAAGGTTAGGATAAGTCTCTAGGAAATGCATGTAAGTCAATGTAATGTCCCCTGAAGTGAGGTATACATGTGTGTGTGTGTGTGTGTGTGTGTGTGTGTGTGTGTGTGTGTGTGTGTGTGTGTGTGTGTGTGTGTGTGTGTGTGTGTGTGTGTGTGTGTGTGTGTGTGTGAGAGAGAGAGAGAGAGAGAGAGAGTGTTAGCTTCCCTAGAGCAAGTGGCACTGCTCTAGGGAAGGGGGTGTGAAAGGGTGAATGATGACATGCAGTATGTAAAGCGATTTTAAAGGTCACCTATTATGCAAAATCCTCTTGTCCCCTCTTCTTCATGTCTCTTCTACATCAACATGTGTCTCCCTCTTCTTCATGTCTCTTCTACATCAACATGTGTCCCCTCTTCTTCATGTCTCTTCTACATCAACATGTGTCCCCTCTTCTTCATGTCTCTTCTACATCAACATGTGTCCCCTCTTCTTCATGTTTCTTCTACATCAACATGTGTCCCCTCTTCTTCATGTTTCTTCTACATCAACATGTGTCCCCTCTTCTTCATGTTTCTTCTACATCAACATGTGTCCCCTCTTCTTCATGTCTCTTCTACATCAACATGTGTCCCCTCTTCTTCATGTCTCTTCTACATCAACATGTGTCCCCTCTTCTTCATGTCTCCTCTACATCAACATGTGTCTCCTCTTCTCCATGTCTCTTCTACATCAACATGTGTCCCCTCTTCTCCACGTCTCTTCTACATCAACATGTGTCCCCTCTTCTCCACGTCTCTTCTACATCAACATGTGTCCCCTCTTCTCCATGTCTCTTCTACATCAACATGTGTCCCCTCTTCTTCATGTCTCTTCTACATCAACATGTGTCCCCTCTTCTTCATGTCTCTTCTACATCAACATGTGTCCCCTCTTCTCCATGTCTCTTCTACATCAACATGTGTCCCCTCTTCTTCATGTTTCTTCTACATCAACATGTGTCCCCTCTTCTTCATGTCTCCTCTACATCAACATGTGTCTCCTCTTCTCCATGTCTCTTCTACATCAACATGTGTCCCCTCTTCTCCACGTCTCTTCTACATCAACATGTGTCCCCTCTTCTCCACGTCTCTTCTACATCAACATGTGTCCCCTCTTCTCCACGTCTCTTCTACATCAACATGTGTCCCCTCTTCTTCATGTCTCTTCTACATCAACATGTGTCCCCTCTTCTTCATGTCTCTTCTACATCAACATGTGTCCCCTCCCTCTTCTTCATGTCTCTTCTACATCAGCATGTGTCCCCTCTTCTTCATGTCTCTTCTACATCAACATGTGTCCCCTCTTCTTCATGTCTCCTCTACATCAACATGTGTCTCCTCTTCTCCATGTCTCTTCTACATCAACATGTGTCCCCTCTTCTCCATGTCTCTTTTACATCAACATGTGTCCCCTCTTCTTCATGTCTCTTCTACATCAACATGTGTCCCCTCTTCTTCATGTCTCTTCTACATCAACATGTGTCCCCTCTTCTCCATGTGTCTTCTACATCAACATGTGTCCCCTCTTCTTCATGTCTCTTCTACATCAGCATGTGTCCCCTCTTCTTCATGTCTCCTCTACATCAACATGTGTCTCCTCTTCTCCATGTCTCTTCTACATCAACATGTGTCTCCTCTTCTTCATGTCTCTTCTACATCAACATGTGTCCCCTCTTCTCCATGTCTCTTCTACATCAACATGTGTCCCCTCTTCTCCATGTCTCTTCTACATCAACATGTGTCCCCTCTTCTCCATGTCTCTTCTACATCAACATGTGTCCCCTCTTCTTCATGTCTCTTCTACATCAACATGTGTCCCCTCTTCTCCATGTCTCTTCTACATCAACATGTGTCCCCTCTTCTTCATGTCTCTTCTACATCAGCATGTGTCCCCTCTTCTTCATGTCTCCTCTACATCAACATGTGTCCCCTCTTCTCCATGTCTCTTCTACATCAACATGTGTCCCCTCTTCTTCATGTCTCTACATCAACATGTGTCCCCTCTTCTTCATGTCTCTTCTACATCAGCATGTGTCCCCTCTTCTTCATGTCTCCTCTACATCAACATGTGTCCCCTCTTCTCCATGTCTCTTCTACATCAACATGTGTCCCCTCTTCTTCATGTCTCTACATCAACATGTGTCCCCTCTTCTTCATGTATCTTCTACATCAACATGTGTCCCCTCTTCTCCATGTCTCTTCTACATCAACATGTGTCCCCTCTTCTCCATGTCTCTACATCAACATGTGTCCCCTCTTCTTCATGTCTCTTCTACATCAGCATGTGTCCCCTCTTCTTCATGTCTCTTCTACATCAACATGTGTCCCCTCTTCTCCATGTCTCTTCTACATCAACATGTGTCCCCTCTTCTTCATGTCTCTACATCAACATGTGTCCCCTCTTCTTCATGTGTCTTCTACATCAACATGTGTCCCCTCTTCTTCATGTCTCTTCTACATCAACATGTGTCCCCTCTTCTTCATGTCTCCTCTACATCAACATGTGTCCCCTCTTCTCCACGTCTCTTCTACATCAAAATGTGTCCCCTCTTCTCCATGTCTCTTCTACATCAACATGTGTCCCCTCTTCTCCATGTCTCTTCTACATCAACATCTGTCCCCTCTTCTTCATGTCTCTTCTACATCAACATGTGTCCCCTCTTCTTCATGTCTCTTCTACATCAACATGTGTCCCCTCTTCTCCATGTCTCTTCTACATCAACATCTGTCCCCTCTTCTTCATGTCTCTTCTACATCAACATGTGTCCCCTCTTCTTCATGTCTCTTCTACATCAACATGTGTCCCCTCTTCTTCATGTCTCTTCTACATCAACATGTGTCCCCTCTTCTCCATGTCTCTTCTACATCAACATGTGTCCCCTCTGTGGAAAGAGACTCTGAAAGCTTCAGGAACAAAGATTCTCTCTCTTTTTGATCCATTTCTATAAAAACCTGTCTGAAAATGAGCTGATCAGATGTTGGCCACTTTATGATGTCATAGCGATGTGTTGTCTTGTGTAACCATTAGCCAATCAGCAACTAAGGTACCCCCCCCTTATCACCTGAATCTCCTCTAGAGCTCCATTGAGTTCTTTGTAACCAAATCTCTCTCAGAGGGGCGTGGGGAGGGGCTCCTTGTCTTCATCTGAAGTAAACAAGCCCCCAGGAAGTGCGCCGGACTCAGATGAAAATATTTGTGGTGGCCAAACGGCGGTACTACACTTCCGTTTGGTTGCCAGGCCCGTAAACACTTTTTCCCATTGATTTACATGGGGAAAGAGTGGTCTGTAATCGTTGGATAATTTTTTTTAAACTAAATAAACAACCCAGTTTGAACACTTGTATAGCCCTTATTAAAAACATTCGTTCCTCAAGTTGTAATAATGTGCTAATAACGTTATTCTGAGAGTTATTTCCCTCTGCATTATGAACGCGCATCTAATCCAGGGGACCGCGCCGCCCGGCACGTTCATGTTACGTGTCCCGACCAATCAGAGCACACTGTGCTCACAGGGAGGGTGGGGGCTGGAGCTATTGGAGCTACAACGAGCCGTTAAAGGCAGAGAGTGAAATTCAGTGAATACACGTAGTTTACAGAGATGCCGTTTGAGAAACCAATGTGAGTTGCGTTTATCTTTACCCATGGATGCACAAGAAGAACGGACCCATATCATCTTTCTGCCACCCCACGGAGCTGTAATAATGGATATATTGCACATGTTTGCTGTAATTCATTATTATACTACATGGGCAGTATGATTAAATCTTATACCGTAAATGGTGTATTAAATAAAGTTAATATTACCGACATTATTAACGTCCCTGTAGCTTCGTATTGCACTGTGTATCAGAGGATCGGGGACGGGTACCCGCAGGACGGGTTGCGGGACTAATTGGCAATATGTGCGGGTAGCGGGACGGGTTCGGTATTGCACGTCGTGGGTGCGGGCGGGTCTTGAAATTCAGACCCGTGCAGGACTCTGCTGTGTATATATATATATATATTTATGGGGATTATGGGTAATGCTGCAATGATCTGTTTGGTGTTTCAGCCAATCAGAGACAGGTTCTGTATATATCTGAGACCTGTAATATAGTGATGAAAAACAGTAGAATAGGGGACCTTTAATGCAAATTCCTGTCAACTCAAATAATAAGAGCTTACTACTAAAGGCAGGTCCATCCCTCCACATGAAGACATTTACATTCAGGGGTCAGAGTTCATATGGTGAGGGATTCCATGAGCGATATGCGCCGGCCTGTGCCTTTACCTTGGACTTCGAATAGAACTGCTCGGGTCTTGATAGACTGAGTGGGGAAGTTCATGAGATCTTTCTAGAGAGTTATCAAGAATAACTTGTATCCAATGACCTTTCCCCTCTCTGTCTGTGTCTGTGTATTCTCTTGTTCCGATTAACCCAAATCTTTGTTCTTGTCTTGTATCGATATCTACGCCGGGATCCGGAGTCGAGGCTGATCCTCTTGCTGTAGTCCTGTGTCTTGGATCCTCTATCCTGAGTTCTGGATTAAGTCGTGGACTTCGGGTCGTGGCTGAACCCGTCTCTGCGGTCCTGCCTTGGGTCTCGTCATGCTGCTTCCCTGATGGCTTCCTCAGGACTGTAGCTGACATCCTCGTGGATTCATCTTCTCATTACAGACACATGCATTTCCTAACATTCGGTCTCTATGCTGTAACATGTATTATCTCTTGGATTTACACACGGCATCTATTGCACGTCCGTCCTGGGAGAGGGATCCCTCCTCTGCTGCTCTCCCTGAGGTTTCTCCCATTGTTCCTTTTAAACTGGGTTTTCTTTGGAAGTTTTTCCTTGTACGATGTGAGGGTCTAAGGACAGAGGGTCTAAGGATAGAGGGTCTAAGGACAGAGGGTCTAAGGACGGAGGGTCTGAGGACAGAGGGTGTCGTTTTTCTGATACCGATATTCTGAACAATCTGTGCTGTTGTATTTGCTGTAAAGTGTCTCGACTGTAGGCTATTTTTATTTTATGTACAGCACTTTGGCTCGACCAAAAATCGTTTATAAATGTGCTGTATAAATAAAACTTGATTTGATTTGATTCAGTCACTACAAATCTGACAAGATCATATTGAGAATGTGACAGAAATAGCGCTAAGGCTGACAGAGAACAACAAAGCGGCAGAATCAGCTGAGGTCGGCCTAAAATTGAAACTGAGCTGATATAGAAATAGAAGCAGCGGTTTGAACTGAGCAACAACACAACAATACACCTTCAGCTACGGGACGGGAGCCTCCACACACACACACACCAGCTTTAAACACACCTTTAAATTAACCCCTGCATTTCAATGTAACCTGAAAACAGTGTTTTAGGGGAGGGGGTGGAGGAGGAATAAAGATGGTCTTGTGACACTGATGCAAATAAAAAACCAAATAAATGCATTCTTTCATCAAAGCAATATGTAAATGACGGCACTCTCAGGATAGGGTTCCTTGAGGACTCTCTGCCGTAGCACATCTGAGTCGCTGAAGGTTTCACTGCTTATTTATTTCTCTTTTTTTCCCACTGTTGACTTCACAGGCTCAGCTGAGGCAAACGAAACAAA
Source organism: Champsocephalus esox (assembly GCA_036324585.1). Lineage (NCBI taxonomy): Eukaryota > Metazoa > Chordata > Actinopteri > Perciformes > Channichthyidae > Champsocephalus > Champsocephalus esox. The sequence continues at coordinate 36,513,312 of CM070481.1, forward strand.
CGCCCCGTAGTTCCGTCGTGGAAAAAAAAAGCGGGAGGAGAAATGTATGCCTTTAATTAAGAAAGTTGCGTGGCTTGGAGGGATTCTACTCCATTCGAGTCACTCCAGGCGCCAGGGAGTTGTAATACTTGTGTGTTGGTGGCAACGAGTGTATTCATTGTGGTCTTGGGTGTTTTTAGGAAGAAGGAAATGGAAGATGGGAAAACGACAACTGTTGTAAACTGCCTTGTAAATGTTGCTTTTCACGAGTTGTTGATTCCAATACAGATTAATAAAGTGGGAGAGGAGACCAAGCAGGCAGGGAAACAGATAAATAAGACATATACATAAAGACAACAAAGATAAAAACACCAATATGAGAAGAGGGATAAAAAATACAGGAATGAAAGTCACAGAAAAACAGATTAAAGAAATAAATGTGCAATAATTATAGAAACTCTAAAACATTAAGATGCTAAAACCTCAAATTAAAGTCATAATCTTGCAATGTGCTAGTTTCTCCCTATGTAGCAAGGCAATGAATCAGCTTTTAGCCATAACATTTTATTTTTCTAACAAAAGTACAATATGTTGGTTAAATTCCAGTGTTAATCTGCTTTTATATAATTTTTGACGATCTTAACCGCTTTAAGAATTTGGAAACACTCAACTCTGACATGTCAAGACACTGGCTAGCATGTTAGCGAACGATTTTTATACTTTTTACACATCCAGCAGACGAATAGCATTCATGCTGGCGTTTATTTAAAGTCATGTTAGTCTCGTGATGAATGAAAGTCTAATATTTATACTTCTCTTAGCTCCGGTTTGATCTGCACAGACAGTTTGATGCTTGCCAGGTACTGTTTTTTGCTAAAACAGCCATAAAACCAAACAGCTTGGCAATAATTCTTAATTTGTTTGTCACTTTTAAATGTTCAATGACTCCTTTCACAAACTAATTTGACAAATTCATGTTGTGTAAAATAAATATTGAATACTGCAGGTTTAGAAAGTGTAAAACATACTGGATGTACCTGTTCCTACAGCCTGACAATCTCATAAATACACAACTGAATAATTAGACTTAAATGTGCAGTTTCTGGGGAAAAATACATCGACAAACCAAGTCAATTATCAGCCGTTGGTCAATTTGGAGGGAGCGTCTCTTGGCTACGTTTTTGCGATGTCTTCCGCACCATCGGCACTTTTCAGTCCTGCCGAGAGTCTCAAAATTGGCGGTGAACAAAGACCACTATGATTGGCTGTTCAGCTTATGTGAATCAGTGCATCTTTGATTACATCTGAGCATTGAAATACACAGATATGTTCAGAACTACATTAGCCATGGCCATCTGGAATGAAGCTAAATTCTGAGTGAGAGTGGTTTTGAAATGTTCGGCTAACACTGCTTCGTTTGTACGTTCTTATTACAACAATGGCTTGTAAATGGTAAATGGACTGTACTTATATAGCGCTTTATCCAGTCTTTAAGACCCCTCAAAGCATTTTACATACTACATGACGTTTGCCCATTCCCATTCATAGAGAGCAGTGTACCTAACTCTAGGAACTAACATTCACACACATTCACACACCGTTGGCCATCGGGAGTAACTCAGGGTGAAGTATCGTGCCCAAGGATACATCGACATGTTGACTGCATGGGCTGGGATCGAACCCACAACCTTCTGGTTGAAAGACGACCGCACTCCCTCGCAGTCACAGTCGCCCAGCTTGTATATCTACATCTCTACCTTTACCATCCATTTTTATCCATGGATGGATGGATGGATGGATTATTTCCACTTTCTCTTTTTTAATGACGATTTTCCACTTATTCCACTTGCCTTTACGGAAAGTTATTTCCTTGCGTAGACATTTTTTTGGTTGTAGGCTGTAGTCTTTGCCGTGTGCTCAAATCCAAGCTTTTGGAGGAGACTCCATCAACGTGAGGCAACACAACAGTCGGCAACAAGTTCTTTGATGCTGGTTTGGTCTGTCAGAGACTTAAAAACATATTAATAAATAACTGCACAGAAATATAAGACTGTTCCTTTCATCAGTGATGTTGATGTACATTCGAAGGGCTCTTGTAAAGTATGAAACAATCTTAAACTTTAAAGATCTGTTTGAACTGAAGCGACACGATCTTGTCTTTTATGTGTGTTTTATTTAGATATTTAATCATGAATCTTTAATGGCACTAGTATAACTTTTGCTTTATCTTAACATTCTGTCTGTTGTACCAAAGATAAAGTGAAAGAAACAGACAAATAGGAACTTGAGATTATGGAAATGATGGTGGTAGTTTAGTTTGTTTAGTATTTATTAAATTGATGTATTTATTTGTTGCTAGTGACATCCTAACCAGTACGGTACCTTTGTTCTCAAATGTCTGCACGCTATGTGAAAAAGATGAAGATACAGTGCGCTACAGATGATGATCTCATCAGGGATGATCTCATCGCTGTGTATCCGTGGAGAGTGTGTGTGTGTGTGTGTGTGTGTGTGTGTGTGTGTGTGTGTGTGTGTGTGTGTGTGTGTGTGTGTGTCAGGGAGTTGGGGGAGGGGTGGATTTGAAGGAGATGGGGGGTTGCCCTCTCTCTTGTCTCTCCCTCTGCAGCTCAGCCCCCCCACACTTTTAGCTTTTGTGTTTGACTTTGATCCGGCACTGTTGCCAACATCAAAAAGTCCTCTGTCACTGGGAGCAACGTGGCGTACAGTCAAAGAAGAAAAGTGTGTGTGAGTTATACAGTATAGCACTGGGCCTCCCAGTGTGAAAGGTGGGGGGGGGGAAGTGTGGTTATTTCAAACTTTAGGGATTAATTATTCAATTTTTGTGAAAGCAAATGATTAGCGATGAATAAAATACAGTGACAGAAAAGGTATAAAATGTGTTCATTGTGATGCAGCGGACTGAGAGGGAAGAGATTATTGTTGCTTTTACACAATGCACCGACATGCTGGGAAAATCATTGGGAATAAATCGTATTTAAAGCTTTAAATATCTATGTAAATTGCAGTTCTACTGATAAACAACTCAGTCTCGTCCTAAAAGGACAGAACGCTTGCAGTTTCAATGGTTAACGTTGGGAGTTGAAACTAAAATATGTGGTCAGGATCGGGAAAAAGATGGTTTGAGTTACCGTACTTTTCGGACTATAAAGCACACCTGCATGTAAGCCGCAGCAGCTAAATTGTCCGTCTGTCTCGCTCTCGTTCCGTCTCTCGGTTCCACTTTCACTTTGGCACGCTACCTGTCTCACTCTTTTCCGGCCTCCAGCTTTTCCTGCTGGAGCCCGCCGCTTAAAGGAGGCGGGCGCGGACCGGTCATAGAGCCCATAGCGTTAAAGGTGGTTAATTTTACCTGTAAAATCCATAGATTTAGGAGGTTCCCCTCGTGGCCGTTAGCTGTGCAAAAAAAATGGGGGAAAAAGTCGCGGCTTATAGTCCGAAAAGTATGGTAAATGTGTCCATTTGTCAAACGTTAGTATGTTTAGTACGAGGCAAAAGATAAAACAAGTTAATGATTACTTTTTGTTTCCCAAAAGACCCATCCATCCCCCCCCAACTTGGTCCTTATATGGACTTTTCTTTTTTTATACTGCATTCCCTGAATTTCTCATTTGCTCCTGTCATAATTACGGTGGCCACTAGAGGTCGTCGCATAATATTAACATAAACATGGTTCGTACAAAGCTTTTTGAACTGACGATCTACAGCAGGGGGGTCAAACTCAAATACACAGTGGGCCAAAATAAATAAAATGGGTACTAGTCGAGGGCCGGACTGGTTCAATGTTTATTGCAGAACTTATTGAAATGAACTTATTGAACATATTAAACCTGGAACTAACAAAGCTTAAATTATTGCCTTCAAAAACAAAGTTAAACATTAAATAATCAGTTGCATTCATGTCTTATGGCTCTATCTGCAGCTTCTCCTCAGTCAGTTCTTATGAGTACATTTCCCCACAGGCCAACAACAGCTTAAAAAAAAACATTTCCCTCAAAGAACAAAACAAACATGCCCTGTTGTCGTGAGAGAAAGTGCAGAAGGAAACATCCATTGAACTCAGGTTGCTGCTCTGAGATGCTAGCTCAGATACTTGGCATCTCATCTCGGGTGCAAGGTCATCAATGTTTGGGGTCAGGCTCTGAGCGGAGGAGACCCTCAGGATGGAGTGAAGGTGTGCGTGCAATATACCGGCGGGCCAGATCTAATAGTAATTAGAAATGATCCTGCGGGCCGAAATGAAATCTACAATGGGCCGGATTTGGCCCCCGGGCCTTGAGTTTGACATAATGTGATCTACAGTATGAAGACAGGGGACAGTCTGGTAAAAACAGATAAAGCAAGGAAGTAAAAGCATAGGATGAAGGATAGTACCAGTGTTTTTAAAAATAGTTTGTTTCTGTCTTTTTGTCCAATTCTCATTATTTTATCGTTTTCTGCTGCAATCTAGTAACGATACTAGACTACAAAGACTTCTAAATGCAAATACAACATGTTTACATTCAAGTTTATCTGTAAAACCTGGAGTGGCTTTAGATATAACTTTACCATCAGGCTCAAAGGATAAAATAACGGACGTTGTCATAGTCTGCAGAGGAAGGAGATCGGAGTCTTTGTGTAGGTCGAAAAGTCTTGAACTTTTTACACATATTGGTTTCTTTCAACGATTTACCAATCGAGGCTGATTTCCAGGGCTCTGCTTTCTTTACTTTACACCGTTACTGACTTACAGAAAACATGGCAGATTTAGCAATACAGTGGATGAAAACAGCCTCCAGCCAACAGACACGCAACAACGCTAAGAATCATCCAATTTGGAGGATTATTACAAGGCTTTTTCTTCTTTTTCCAAGGTTGCAGGAAGGTGTTTCTTTTATTTTGTCCACCCCCTGCAGCTCTCCCAGTGCCTTCAATAACTGCACAGTCAGTGTAGAAAACGAGTTGATTGGTCTGTAGAGAAAGTAAACTTGGTGTAAGAGCAACTAGTTTGATATCTTCGTTTTATGATCTAAAGACGAAAATACTCAGTTACACACACCACAGGGAAAGGTGTGTGTTTCGATGCTGCTGACGAGGAAGGCAAACCTTTTCAAGTAGAAGCAGAAAGACATAATTGCATGATTTTATTGATTTTGCACAACATAATGATGAAAGTAAGATTGAACACTTCTGAAGACCCAGCAACCAAGAAACCCAACTTCTTGGTTGCTTTGCTGTTTCAAACCACAGACAAGTTTGATTTCAGTGCTTCAAAACAATGTTATGAGACTCCGAATCTTCACAATGTTGCTTTTGTGACGACGGCAAAGCCAGGAAGTATACACAGAAATCTAATTTCAGTTTTGTGAGCTTGCGTTTTCATGACTGAGGCTTCAATTAAACCAAAGTCTTTGTTTACAAGCCTTATGGTGAGAAGAGGTTTTTTCTCCTGTGCTTGTGTTGCAGAGAAAAATAATCAAGGACGTTTTCTCAAAACCTTCTTCTTCCATTCCTGTGAACAGTTGAAGCTTACTCACATCAACACATAAAGACTCTTCAAAGTTCAATCCGAAAGAAAACGAGTGAAATACAGAGAAAACAAAGCGTTGCATCAGCCTGCTTTGAATCAGATGCACTCATATGTGTGGGAAGGTGATCAGTGGACATGCAAAGTGTGGTTTCCATTTGTACAGTGGATCAAGGTCTTTCCACGGTCTTAACAAATATGTTATGCAACTGATTAAAAGGTAAACTGGGAACAGATGTGAAAAACCTTGAGAGATTAAAGAGAACATGTTATGGCTGACTTACCGCATTTAAGTCATTGCCAAAAGATGTACTGAACAAATGACTGAATAATGACAGGTACACACAGCTCTGTGTTCCTGTCTTTTATCAGGAATCTATAAATAAATGTCCCTTACAACAAAAACTGCATCGTCAATAACTTTTTAGAGGAAAACTTGTTTTTATTTTTGATTATCTTGGTGACGTATCACAAGTTAATTTGTAATGATAATGAAGTCCATGTAGGAAGGAGGGTGGATGGATAAAGAAACACAAGAAACAAAATACAAAAACAAGTTGTATTGTTGCATTTCCTTCAAAATGATATTGAATTGGATCGTAATTTTTTTTGGAACTTGTTGATTAATAAACTGCATGAATGTTTGAGGCATATTATTATTAAATCAAACCATCCATCCATCTTCCCCCGCTTATCCGTGGTCGCGGGGGTAGCAGTTCCAGCAGAAAGTCCCAAACGTTCCTTTCCCTGGCGACATCAACCAGCTCTGACTGGGGGGTCCCAAGGCGCTCCCAGGCCAGCGAAGAGATATAATCCCTCCACCTGGTCCTAGGTCTACCCCTCGGTCTCTTCCCAGCTGGACGTGCCTGGAACACCTCCCTAGGGAGGCGCCCAGGTGGCATCCTAACTAGGTGCCCGAACCACCTCAACTGGCTCCTTTCGACGCGGAGGAGGAGCGGCTCAACTCCAAGTCCCTCCCGGATGACTCACTCACCTTACCCCTAAGGGAGACGCCAGCCACCCTGCAGAGGAAACCCATCTCGGCCGCTTGTATCCGCGATCTCGTTCTTTCGGTCATGACCCATCCTTCATGACCGTAGGTGAGGGGAGGAAGGAACATGGCCCGGTAGACAGAGAGCTTTGCCTTCTGGCTCAGCTCCCTGTTTGTCACAACGGTGCGGTAAAGCGACTGCAGTACCGCTCCCGCTGCTCCGATCCTCCGATTCTCCGGCCTGTCTCACGCTCCATTGTTCCCTCACTCGAGAACAAGACCCCGAGATACTTGAACTCCTTCACTTGGGGTAAGGACTCATTCCCTACTAAATCAAACCATTACAGACTATTGAGTTACATTCAACCAATAGTCATAGTGCAAATAAATCAACGTTTTAGAACATTATTCAATTTAAAACCTTTACTGGCAGTGTGCTAACTTTAATGGTTTAAACCTTTTTCAATGTTTAATTTGAACTGTTTCCTAGTCCAACTTTAAACGTTATTATTTTGCGAAACAAGAGGCGCTGCCATGTGTCAGAATCTTCTTCTGCACGTGCTTTTCTCAAATTAAAAACTGCAGAAATCTTGTTTTTCCGAGCATTATGAAAACGGTGTTTCTATAATTACTTTGTTTTGGTTTTTACAGTAAAAAGGCGATTGGATATAACCATGTCATCATGTTAAAGGGTCCCTGTTTATCCTTCTCTTTGCACTGCACTATTTCAGTGGTCTTTGTGTTGCATGTCAACTGGGAGATGATGTCATGATGGAGAAATTAATTTCCCACGTTTCATTCAGGAGTGCTATAAAAGGAAAACAGAACCAAGTGCAAAACACACTCATAGATACAAAAAATGTACATCGAACATATTTGACAGCCCATAACATTGGGTAAAAATACAGCGGTGAAGCTGGTGTATATATTTTATATTATATATATTATATATTTTATGATTCCTTGATGCTTGTAGATGAAGAGTATGGCTCAGAGAGAGCAAATAGTTAGCAAAAGGCAGAAGAGAAACAGCCAGAAGGCAAGTCAAAGAGGGCAAGTTTATTTGTGCAACATCTTTCAACGAGGCAATTTAAAGTGCTTTGCATGAGCCATAAAAGCCATTAAGATTACATTGAAAGGAAACTTTAATACTTAAATACAAATTAAAAGATAGACAACATTTATAACGTCAAACAGTGCAAGTAGACTGTTACCCTGACTTCTACGAGTATGTGTTGTATTGAAACAGAAATACAAATAAGAGGACAGACAGAAGCTCAATTCGGAGGAGAAAAAGTCAGTTATTGAAGACAATGGGCAAGGCACGTTTATTCATCGAGCACCTTTCAACACAAGGCAATTCAAAGTGCTTTACAAACACATGAAAGACATTAGAAACCTATTATAAACATGGCATTTAAAAACACTCGTTAGGAACATGTCTTTTTTTAATTAATTCCTTTATAACCCCATTCATTTGGACCAAAATGCCTCTGAAAATCCGATTTAAAAGAGGCCAAACATTTAAAATGAACAGCTATTTTCCATTTTAAATGTTATTTTTACTTAACATTTCACATGCTATTCATTATTCAGGCGGTGTGATGCACCGTCTGATGGTAGATGCATGAGAGAAAAGGGGTCATCGAGGGTCCAGCCACGCATTGCAGGAGTGCATCATGGGAAATGTACAGATAGAGTATTATTAACATGTAACTGCTGTTCCTCCCGGTGTGCAACATCCTGTCACTTCTCCACCCAACACTTCAGTTTACACCCACATGGCGCCTCGGGCTGGAGAGTGTGTGTGTGTGTGTGTGAGTGTGTGTGTGTGTGTGTGTGTGTGTGTGTGTGTGTGTGTGTGTGTGTGTGTGTGTGTGTGGTGTGCGTGCGTGCGTACGTGTGTGCGTGCGTGCGTGTGTGTGTGTGTGTGTGTGTGTGTGTGTGTGTGTGTGTGTGTAGGCCTAGCATTACTATACTTGTGGGGACCTAAATCTGTTTACATAGTCACGTGTGGGGACTCGCCTCCCTTATGGGGACAAAATGGAGGTCCCCATAAGGGGGATCATTAATTTTAGGGTGAAGACTTGGTTAGGGTTAGGGTTAGGGTTAGGCATGTGTTGGTTATGGTTAAGGTTATGATAAGTCTCCAGGAAATGAATGAAAGTCAATGTAATGTCCCCTGAAGTGATGTACGTGCGTGTGCGTGCGTGTGCGTGCGTGTGCGTGCGTGTGCGTGCGTGCGCGTGTTTGTGATCAGAATAGTAAACGAGGTCAATAGCATTGCACACCTGAACTCCCTGCAGCTGCGCCGTGTGCACCATCACGGTTCCCCGTGTTGTTATATAATGTAGAATGAGTTACTGCAGTTATTAAACCAGTCCACCGGGGACATATTGGACCTTTTTCTAATGTTTCTCCTTGATGTATGTTCGTACCGAGGGCAATTTGACCAGGCAGTCATCAGAAACAGGGTATTGTTAAGGAGAGAAAATATTAAAGTACAGAAAAAACTAAAGCATATCCATGGAAAAAGCAAAGACCCCGCAGAGGAGAGGTGTTGAACAAGATGTAGTTTAAAGGGTCAACCTAAGCAACAACGGCCACAGCAAAGTATGTTTCCAATTGGTAGTATTATGTACAACAAGAAGTTAAGCAGTTCAATTGAGTTTTTTATTCTAATGTGGGTATTTTTTAAATATATTTGGTATTATAGTTGTTGTTTTTTAAGCTATAGGCGATTGCAATTAGTTGTCATCAATGTCATTATGAGTTATGATCCTCCTTCTGTAGCTTAGTGTGTGTGTAGAATGGTTATTATTTTAAAGCAATTGTACTTATGGTTATTAATGTCTTTGCATGTTCTGATCATCCTAAATGCAATCTGTTCCTAAAGTCTAGGCTGGTTTAAACAACAGCCTTTAATCGAGTATTAGAAACCAATCCATCTCGTATATTCTGATGTTTCAATAAGGAAATACTGCTAAATATATTGTTAATCACAGGGAAACTGACATCAGAATATTGTATACTTTTTCCCCCGAGAGTACCTTAAACGTTTACTACTGAACACCAGCAGTGATAGGTCAAAAACCCCAACATGTTTGTCACAAGTTAAATTCATTTAATCTTTAAATAGAACATAGAATATTCGCATATCTTCCGTCGTAAACTGAAAATGCATCTATTTCGATTGTAACCTTGGCAATTAAGTTATTGCTGGGGAAAAAAGAGTCACTTTTTGAGTTCATTCAGGCCGTGTAACTAATTCACCAGCACTCACTATGGTATGATAAAGGCGGCTGTGGCTAAGTGGATAGAGTGCTGGACTTCGAATCAGGGGGTAGCAAGTTCCCACTGCAGTCAGCGTGTCGTTGTGTCCCTGAGACACTTCACCCCAAATTGCTCCTGTGGGGATTGTCCACAGTACTACTGAACTCTTTAATTCTCATGAACTAAGTACAGATCGTGTTCACACCGGAATAAGTCCCTGGGGGAGGATTAGGCAAATGAAGCCGCTGACGTCTCTTCTTCTTCTTCTGCTTTGGGTTTACTGGCAGGCCGCAAACCACTTCACGGCGTATACTGCCGCCCAAAGTCCCCGGCCGGAAGTCCCCGGAGTTGGGGACTGGCTTCAGTAGAAGCTGCTGGGAGTCCCAGCAGCTTCTACTGAAGCCTTCCGAGTAAATCGCCAGAACGGCGGCGACACCCCCTCATCTCCACCGCTCCCATGTTTTATTTTGTGTTGCCATAAGTTAGTCTCTCTGTGTTTCTGCGCTGGACTAATGCTAATGCTAATAATGCTAATGCGAGGATAATAAAATGGCGGCTTCACAAAGGTTTTTGGGAGTTTTACGGGGCGTGGTTTGCAATCCGCCCAGCCAGTCAGACACAGTAACCTTTTTCTCCCACGAAAGTACCTGCTCTCTAGCGGTGACGGAAAAGGGGGTAAAAAGGTTCTCATGAACTCATTTTAGTTCCGGCTCTTTTTTGGTGTGAACGCGACATTTTGGAACTAAAGTGGGAAAAGTACTGTGGTGTGAACGCGGCTATTGTATGTTAGTCGCTTTGGATAAAAGCGTCTAACAAATGACATGTAATGTAATGATCTTGCTCGAAGTGAATATCTCTGCACTTTCCTTGTTGTTCGGAGTTTGAATCTTTATGGTTTTTGCACTTATTGTAAGTCGCTTCCGATAAAAGTGTCAGCTAATGATATGAGGGCCGTTTCTTCCTATAAGCAGACTATGCGGATGCATAGGGCCCCCGCGGCCGTTAGCCGTCTTTATTTGTAGACAGCCAAGCCCCCTTCTGTGTTCGGTGAAGCATTAAATTCTTAAAAATCAAATGTAGGATGTAAACACAACTGCAACGATAGCAAAGCTATGGCTTGGGTTTGTGGGGATCAATAAAGTCCAAATCATCGTTGGGCTGTCAGCCAATGAGTGATGTCTGAGGAAGATGAAAAATGTAAATTAAACATTGTTGAGAAAATGCTGCACCTCTTGCATGTATTGACGTAGAGGAGCCTTATTGTTTACCCTTTTAATATAATGTTTTGTAAGTTTCAATTGCTTGGTTTTCGTGTTTTTTTTTATGCATCTCCACAGATCATCTCAAAGGCTTCGGAATCCCCCCATTGTAGTTAACAAACTAGGCCCCAACCAGCATCTTGCATAGGGCCCCCAAAAAGCTAGAAACGGCCCTGTATGTAAAGACTCAAACCCTGCAGCAATTTCACCTGCTGTAAGTTATGTCCTGAACCGTCACGTGGCTTTTGTGGTAATATTGTAATATTCGTATGACGTTTGAATCCTTCGTCAAGCACTTTGTGACTTTGTCTGGGAAAAGCGTTTTATAAATAAATGTTACTTACTTTACTTACTTACTTAATGCTGCTCATTGGTTGTTTACATTTGATCTTACGACGGCGACATCGTGTTGTTGTTGTTGTTGTTGTTGCTCGTATCGGTACCTTGTTATACTATAATCATGACACTAATGCTGCTCACTGGTTGTTTGCATTTTCTGTATTTGCTGACTGATCTAAATCTGACACTAGATCAGATCACTGGAGATGTCCCATCCTTTCATCTGGAGCTCAGCGAAGAGGTGTTTCCCCCCTGCGGTCAAAAGCCAAATATATGTTGGACTGGAATTAAATAAAAGTGTAAAGAAACCCTAATTTGAAGGGGAACGTGTAGGGGGGAGGGCAGATGGACTTCAAGGCTTTCTCCACTTCCTCGTTCACTCCCGTTGGCAGCTAACAGGCTGGAGTAATTGGTGTGTGGATGAGACAGTGATCAAACGAAACCTTCACACCTCCATCACACTTAATGAACGCTCAACAAGCAAATACAGAAGAGCTTTGTAGTCCCTTCACCTGCAAGAGTATATGTGTTTGACTGTATGTTTGTATGTGTGTGTTGGTGTGTGTGTTGGTGTGTGTGTGTGTGTGTGTGTGTGTGTGTCTGCCGTGATTTCTTGTGTTATTTTTAAGGCAATTATTTTTGGTTTTAAGCCACGTCAATCACTCCGACATTATCCGCTCTGACACGAAGCGCATTCAGATAAGTCGTCTAATGGCACATATATAATAAGTCAACACTGGGACACATTTTTACATTCCTCCCAGTGTGAGTGTGTGCGTTCTTGTCCCAGGCAATGTAATAATACCTTTGGGGGATTGAATTCAATTATCTACAAAATTACAGAAGAAAACAATATTCACAATGTGTGGATTTCATGGAAAAGTAATTATTTCCGTCTCCTGGGAGTGTAGACAAAGAACAGATTCCTTAACATCGTTGCTTACACTGTTGCTGTCTCGGTGTGCCTGGAGAGATTGGAAATGGGGTTGAAAATGTTGTTGACAGTGAATTACCCAAGTGCCTGTCATTGTTTTTGTTACTTTTGAGTAGATTCTTATGTTAAGTTTTTTACCTGCAAGAGTCAGTTTCAGAAACTGTTTTACTCATATATTTTGTACAAGTATAGTCAACACCTACAACTAATTTTAAAGACTGGTTTTACGCCCTGTAAATGGAAATTAGCATTTGTTTTGGATCTTTTGAATTCACTTAGTCTCATGACAAGCATCCTGATGACAAAGTACATCCAACTTTATCAACCTTTTTTAGACTCTTTAAGATCATGTTTTGGTTTTATGGAATTTTACGATAAGTCGCAACACATTCCATTTTCAAAAATCGTCTGTCACTTTATCAAAACATTTTATATTCCATTTTCGACAGCTTTCTGTCACAACAAGGTCACATGAATCTACTTAATTGTGCATGACTAAAACCAGACAGAAGACAAATTGAGCGACTAGCAAACATCTAGCAGCTACAGAGCCAGATATTTTTCATAGGAGTCACCAGAGTATGCAAAAAAAAGCATGAATATTGGACCAATTGTATAAATGTTAGCTATAACAACTTTAAACGTAAATAATATATCAGTGGTTTGGCTTTCAGGTAGTTTTAAAGCTTCTTTGATTCACAGAAGTCCAAATCAACTGCATTATATTTGGTCCGGTCAACACTGACGGCCCGTCCACACAGCGGCGTGCGTTGACGCTTCACCATTCACTTTGAATGGGGTGACGTCACTTTTCGCCGAACTGCATTGTGGGAAGCGATGCGGAGCGTAGCTGGCATGGCTCGCTGCAAAAGTTGAGCAAGGTTCAACTTTTCAAGCCTCGGAAGAAGCAATCGAATCATATGCCAGTACAAGCTCTAGCCAATCAAACCGCTGCTTGTGTGTCAGGGGCGGGAGATTCATGTGATTGGTTGTTGGTCGAGTTTAAGACACGCCCACCGGGAAGCTTCAACGCACGCCGCTGTGTGGACGGGCCGTAAAGGAGATTTTGAACGTATGTCCCATACTGCAAACACATGTCTTAAACTAAAGTATGGCATATCTCCTCACTTGTTTTGTACAATTTCAAAAGATGTATGAGGTGTAGGCAGAGAAAGCAGAGTAAAAATACAGTAAATAAACCATATTAGGGAAATGTTTGCCTCTTATTTTATTCCTCTATTCCATTCTATTGCAATGTAAATACTGTTATATGTTACTACATATTTTTTCTATTTTTAAATATTTTTCTAGTTCTCAACCTATGTTTTTAACTCTTGTTTTTATGCACCACGAACCAAAGTCAAATTCCTCATTTCTGATTCTGATTCTGACATGTGTTCAGCAAGAAGAGGCTTCATTTTCACTGTTTTGAGATGTGGAGTTGCATTTTACAAACCCTAACCTTAACCCTAACCCTAACCCTAACCCTAACCTAACCCTAACCCTAACCTAACCCTAACCCTAACCCTAACCCTAACCTAACCCTAACCTAACCCTAACCCTAACCTAACCCTAACCCTAACCTAACCCTAACCCTAACCCTAAATGTGGATACACAATTGATGTAACTGTACATTGAAAATATCATGTTGACGCAAGAAAGAGGGTTTTTAAGGACGTTACATCTCGCTTGGAGTGTTTTCTAACAACCTGCACGGGTTTCTAAAAGTTTGACTTCCATTTAGATTTGATAAACAATGTCTCGTATCCTTGATTTGGAGATAATCACTACTTCTCGATGTTAGAGTCAAAAGGGCCAGATTATCATGCTTGTGAGTTTCCTGGATTGCATCTCTCGACTCATTTGACCTGCGTCTCTCGACACCACGGCTCCATCAGCGTTGCTCCACGGGGACTAAAGACGGTAATAACCAGTGTGACGTCGCAGCTGTCGCACTCTATCTGTTTGTGTCTTATAATATATCTAGGATTAAAAGACTAATGTCACAGCAGGATTTGGAAAAACGTGTCCATGCCTTTAAAAATGGCTCCAAAAACAATGAAAATAAGGTGTTTTCACTTGAAATAAGTAAATCTGCCAATAGAACAAATGAAAATTAGCTTGGTAAGATGTATTGAAATAAGAAGGGATATTCAGATAAATCAGATCTTGTAATTAGCTGGGAAAATGTATTTTGAACTATATTTGACAAGAATCAGGAAATGCTGTGTTACAATATAAGCCGCAAATGCTCAAAAGTGTTCTGATGTTGGTGATTTTCCAAGGAATATGTGAAAAAACATATTAAGATGATGCATTGTTTAAAAACAAGACCCGATATCTCACTGCAGTGTTACTTATGAAGTTATTATGTCTTATAGCAGGTGTCAAGACATATTCTGACTAGATATTAGACAAATATACTTGGCCAGATTTCGAGTTGTTGTGGTGTAATACTGTCTTTACAGGTCTCACTAAAAAGTATATTATAATTTCTGTCCCCAGAGTCAGTCTAAGGGTCTGTTCTCTCTTCTCCGTGTTTCCTGCAGAGAAGTTCATCCAGAAGGTTCTGCAGAGCGTGGGCCGGCACCATGTGGACGTGGACGGCCTGAGGCAGCAGGACCTGAGCCAGCTGTCTCGCTTGATCACTGAGGCTCTGCAGGTGGTGGACAAAGATCAGAACCAGAACCAGGACCAGAACCAGGACCAGGACCAGGCAGAGATGGCAAAAGTACTGTACACACATCCTTTACTCAAGTAGAAGTACAGATACTCGTGTTTAAAAATACTGGTAAAAGTAGAAGTACTGACTAAATGTCTTTACTCAAGTAAAAGTAAAGAGGCTTTGAAGTGTGCTTCAGTAAAAAGTACCCATAACTAGCAGCTGTTTTAAAGAGTACCTGACCTCCCTTTATATTAATAGAACAATAATGTCATTGTTAGCTAATGAATGTTTCCATGCTGAACAACGGCAACATGACAACGTTTCCATTGGTCCCTCTTCTTCAGAGAAGACCAGGAAGTGATAGGATACACGGATCGTGTTCAAATCAATAGGCACGCAATGACTCTAAAGAATAATGATCACGCACCAACACACATTCAGACTAAAGGAACCAGCTGTTTGGGAAATGAGAGAAGTAGAAAGTACAGGTATTTGAGTTCAACATGTAAGAAGTAGAAAGTACAGGTATTTGGGTTCAACATGAGAGAAGTAGAAAGTACAGGTATTTGAGTTCAACATGAGAGAAGTAGAAAGTACAGGTATTTGTGTTCAACATGTAAGAAGTAGAAAGTACAGGTATTTGTGTTCAACATGTAAGAAGTAGAAAGTACAGGTATTTGAGTTCAACATGTAAGAAGTAGAAAGTACAGGTATTTGTGTTCAACATGTAAGAAGTAGAAAGTACAGGTATTTGTGTTAGACATGTAAAAATTAAAAGTAAAAAGAAGTCAGAAAAATAAGTAGTGGAGTAAAGTACTGATACCATAAAAATGTACTTAAGTACAGTAACAAAGTATGTACCACTTTCCAGCTCCACAGGGACTACAGACGGTAATAACCGGTGTGATATCGCTGCTGTCGCTCTCTATCTGTGTGTGTGTTTGTGTGTTCTCATCCATTTGTACGTTGCTCGCATGCCTGATCTCACGTTTTGTGTCACACACAGTTCGGGCATTAAGTATTTTTCCTGCTGCACTGCACCGCCATCTGCCCCGACTCAGTCTCGACATGTGTTCAAGTGTCACAAAGTGTTGCTCCCGCAGTCACAACGTCTCCCGACTCCCCCGTCTGTGCAGGACGCAGCAGGGAAGATGTGACAATAAGCTCTGGTTATGAACTGGATGAGTTATTCTGAGATGTTTCTGTGAAGATATGATACTGGTTTGAGTCATTGGTTTCATCTCAGTTAAGTGGATTCTCTATTTTTAGAATCAAACCACATACATTATCATTTGTTTCAATGAGGCATGTTTTTTTTATTATTTAAACAAGAAATGAACTGTGATATTTTGGAGACAACTGGTTCGTTCAGTTTCAAACCAGTAGTCAAACAAATACTGAGTTTCCCATGTGTGCCGTTACTGGCTCCCTTTCCCTACGTGAAAAGGATAAACATAAGAACAGGGCTTGGCAATATATAGACCTTACCTCGATAATGATAGGGGCTAAATATGGTCTGACCTTTTAGATATAATAATATTGTTATTTTGACACTTTCCTGATTATTATTGACAATCTCATCATGTTAATACTTTTCACCCTCTGTCTGAAACCAGAGCCCAGTCTGCTCTGATTGGTTAGCTGGCCGGCTCTGTTGTGATTGGTCAACCGCTTAGAGATGTCCCGCCCCTTAGCCTATCACGTACAATGTGCGCTAGCCAATAGAAGCGCGATTGTTACAGCGTGATGTCACTTTGTTCTAGAAGTAATCAAAGGACTCCAAAGGAGGGGATTTTAGCCTCTGCAGACGATTTATATGCAACATCTTGCAAGAAACAGCGTCTGAGGGATTCTTAACATTTAATAAACTATGAATGTGTTATACTCACTTAACGGGAAGAAACTCAGCTTTCAGACGATATTAACCATGTTTAGCTCAACGAAACAAAAGGGTAATAACAAAGGCTCTGAAAAAAAAATGCCAACGCAATTAGCAAGGTAAAATACCCTTATTACTTATCGGATCTCCACAAACAAGATATCGATTAGCAAGCTGAGATTCCACAGATTCCAGACATATAAGTATCATCACTGAGCGATCCAAACTCGCGACAGGGGAAGCAAAACCAGACATCACACCACCTAGCATTATACGGAGGAAACACGGGAGAAGTGCTTACCTATGATATTGTTCTGATCGACAGTTGTGCTCAATGGCATTACAACGATCAACACGCTGCTGAAGGTTAATCCAATGGTTAATCCAATGGTTAATCCAACGGTTAATCCAATGTGTCTGTGTCCCTTTGAAATGATTACTGATAATCCATCTTCATATTTATGTCAATAACGGAGATTTCATATCAGCTGCTACCCAGAGTGTATGGCAGCTTCCGGTTTTGGGCATTCTGGCTGCGCATCACTCTCATTCACCAATGGGTAATGTTTAGATACATTTTAGGAACCACCCCTCGATTCTATTGGCTCTAACGATTAAAAAAAGGTGTCAATCATCAAAATCGACCGAGGGGGTTCCAGAGAAATGGAAAATGCACCCAAATGACCCCAGAAGTGGGTTTTCTTTCTAAACCTCTCTAAAAAGGTCAAAGGTCACTTGTTTTGCATCAATCTTGATACAGGGTACTTACGGTATTATATGTTGTACTTTGGGTTCCTAAAGCTTTTAGTCTCCGATCCCATCATTCAAGGGTGGCTTTCACTTGAAAGTCTTTTTTTGGACGGACACTATACTTTACATTTTTTAGAAGAGAAGATATGGTCATTTGTTCTGGGCACGTCATTTTCGAGCCTGAGACCTGAAAAACAGGCTCGGGGCTAACGGGTTAACCGTCAGCATGTAGTTTGGTCCAGATGTCCCGCAGGTGGTAAAAGTCTAAAGGTTAATTGGCGGACTTTTCCTCCAACAAGGAACCTGGGAAAACTAAAAGTTGTCACCATTACATTGCTTATAAGTTATGTATGAAGCTAAGACTTTAGTAAACACCAATAAACTTTAAATGGTGCCTTATTAAAAAAAGTGGCAAAATGTCAAAATCTCTCTAGTTGCAATTAACTACACGCAGGACTGATGCAGAATAAATGAAGGTGTGTGTGTGTGTGTGTGTGTGTGTGTGTGTGTGTATGTGTGTGTGTGTGTGTGCGCGTGCGCGTGTGTGTGTGTGCGCGTGCACGTATGTGTGCGCGTATGTGTGTGTGTGTGTGTGTGTGTGTGTGTGTGTGCGTGCGTGTGTGTGTGTGTGTGTGCGCGTCTCCTGGGAGTTTCCCTCCCCACTCAGCAGTAATGAGCTGTGCAGGCAACATTTTGCTTATAGGCCCGTAAACAACGTACTTATTAAGATGGAAGTCGCCGCGGGCAACCGGGCTAATTCGGATACATATGCGTGGAGCCAGGCTTTCGGAGGGGCGTTTGTTTGTGGAGGCGGGGGGGTACAAGTCAATCTGCCTGTACACAGAGGAGAAGGATGATAGACAGAAAAGGCTGGAGAGGATTTGCGCCCATATTTGGCGTGAACACTGAGTACAGAGAGAAAGAGAGAGACAGTTATTGAAAGGGTAGAAAGATGTTCAGAGAGGATAAGAGTCAAGAGAAAGAAAGAAATAAGCAGAGGAAAAAGGGAATTGGACATCGAGACAGAAAAAGAAAGAGTGGGAGAGCAGACGGAGATTAAAATAGAGAGTGAGTGAGTGAGTCAGACGTGGAAAGAGAGACAGAGGGAAAGTCTGAGTCACAAAGATAAAGACGGGAGAGGAAAAGTGAGGCATACGGAGAGGAAGAAAGTGGGAGAGAGAAATAAGAAAGTGACACAAAGACGGTGAGAGAGAGAGAGAGGAGAAGCTAGCAATCAGAGGAAAAGAGAGACCATCATCGTGAAAGGAGAAAATGAAAGAGATGGACGCTGAATGGAAATGACTGACTATGGACATACAGTAATCGGGGTTTCAACGTAAGAGAAAAAGGTCAGATTGAGTCTGATACAAGAGGAAGACGAACTGAGGAAGACGAGTACAAGGGAATCAAGTAAAAAGGAAGACATCAAAAGTGAAACTTGATAGACGGGCAATCAGAAAGAGAAACCAAGTGGAGAAGAAGACTTCTACTGTTAATATCAGCGTCTTTCCGCGTCAGAGATATAAAGAGAACTGGAGGCAGGACCCCGTTCACTACTATAAAAGTTGTTCTGAGGCGCATTGATGGGTCGGCAGGGGGTCCGCGGGGTCTTAACAAGTATTAACAGTTGATAAATCAATTTAGTGAAAATTAAGGCTATTAAAAAGTATTAAAGGGCATTCCCCAAGGTGCTTGTGTTTCAATAAGTATCTAAATGGTCCAGAGAGGTTGTGTTCTGCCGTCTGCCTGAATGTAGTCATGGCGACGGTGTGTCGTGTGGTTCTGTGTACTTTATTGATGGCATCCCGTTGGGTTTGACGTCATCGGAACAGGACATCGCACGCTCACTGCTTGATAGCGCGGAGGTCCGTTTACGCCGGTTGCTAAGCAACATCGTTATGGGGAAATGCAAGTTTGCATCTCTTGGGAACAATGCCTAAATCAAATACTACTTTCTAATGGTTTCTTTTTCTAATAAACCTTGCATTGGGTTGGTCACACAATTAATTCTCTTGTGCTTTGTTCCATCTGAATTATGATAAGGAGTTATCACAAGCTGTTGAGTTGTGCTATCTTACAATCCATACTGTGTAGTCAATGTGAGGTGAAGTGTGTCGCCAATGTAACCGGTTGGAATTCGAAGTGGCGATGAGGTCTTAAAATGTATGGAAAGGGTTTTAAAAAAGGTCTTAAAATTTATTAAATTTGACTTCAGGATTCCTGCATCTACCCTGTTCAGACACTTTGAAGGAACCATCTAAAAACAGGAAGTTAATAAACACTACAATCAATCAATCAATGTTTATTTTATAGCCCAATATCACAAATGTTACATTTGTCTCAGTGGACTTCACAGTGTGTACAGAATATCAGTATGACAATACGACACCCTCTGTCCTTAGACCAGGGGTGTCAAACTCAATTTCATCGTGGGCCACATTAGCATTAAGGTTGCACTCAAAGGGCTGGTTGTAACTATATAAATATAAATATACATAAAATAATGTATTATATTACATTATTGCCTATTGGATTATTATCGGATAGGGTAATAACTTTGTAATTGACTACGTCCAGGGCAAATAATTGCAAGTCTATTCAGTGTGCATGTCACAAAATGAGATGCATTGTGGGACATGTAGTTTATGGGCAACATGCTTCTGTAAAGTGGCATGTAACCGTATAATGAACGTATGAATGAAGTCGCGGGCCGGATTTGGCCCCCGGGCCTTGAGTTTGGCACCCCTGCCTTAGACCCTCACATCGTACAAGGAAAAACTTCCGGAGAAAACTCACAGTTTAAAGGGAACATGGGAGAAACCTCAGGGAGAGCAGCAGAGGAGGGATCCCTCTCCCAGGACGGACAGACGTGCAATAGATGCCGTGTGTAAATTGAAAAGATAATACATTTGCAACATAGGTAGTCCAAATGTTTGGAAATGCATTTGTGTATAATAGGAAGATGAATCCACGAGGATATCCATCCAGGACCGATGATCCAGGACCACAGCCACGACTCAAGATCCAGGACTCAGGACCGCAGGATCATCCATGACTCCGGATCCCGGCGTATATAGACCCCAAAAAGAAAGACATGTGGGGAAGCTGGGTTAATCGGAACATGAGAGTACACGGGTATAGACAGAGAGAAGGAAGAAGGAAGATGTCCCCCGACAAACTAAGCCTATATCAGCAACACTAGGGGCTGAATCTAATCAGCCCTAACTATAAGCTTCATCAGAAAGGAAGTCTGAATCGCTCCTGACCATCTGCAACACTCTGTGTCTCTCGTGAAACCAATATGTACAAATTGTTCAGTGCAAACATTTACAAAAAAAAGGTTTCATGGTATTTACATTTAAATGTTACTTAGATTAAAAGTATACTCGTGTCTAGTCTAGAAAATAGTAGACGTGTGCATTTACTTGTGAAGTGGAGTTTGAAGGAGAAGCCTATTCTTCCCAATGTCTCATACAGAAAGTGTCAGAACATGATAACCCTGAATGTTGCTGCCGGTTAGTGTTATACTTGTATCGCCGTACACAGATCGTCCTCGTCTCTCCACAGCTGTCCGACAGATTCAAAACGAAGTGTGAGAGGAGGAATCTTCCGATTGGGGTTCATGGTGAGAAATACAATACGCAACAGCAGCACAAATAGACAGTAAAAATACAAAGGGGACTGAGCTGTATTAAAAAAGCGGTTCTAGGGCCAACCATTTAGCTCTGTTGGTGAAGGGTCACTGAAATAAAGGCACTGAAGGCGGGCGCCGCAGTGGGTTGTGCGTTGGTGTTCGGATCAGGGGGTTCAAACCCCACTGTAGTCAGCATGTCGACACTTCACCCCAAAGTGCTCCTGTGGGGATTGCCCACAGTACTGAGTGTGAAAGTCGCTTTGGATAAAAGCGTCTAACATGTGACATGTCATGTAATGGATGCCCCAAAAACCTTTGACAACAAATCAAATGGTTCTCATAATCCTGATGCAAACATTTACAAAGTAAAGGTTTCATGGTATTTACATTTAAATGTTACTTTGATTAATATAAGTATACTCGTGTCTAGTCTAGAAAATAGTAGACGTGTGCATTTCATTGTGAAGGTTTGCATGTTTACACTAAGTAACGGTTGGAAAAATAAATAAGACATTTAGGAAGAAACTACAAAAAACACTTAAAGGCGGTGGTGGCGAAGTCGACAGGGACTTGGCTTGGCAACTGGAAGGCCAAGTGCTACCGAGGTGTCCCTGAGCAAGGCACTGCTCCCCGGGCAGTTTTATAACAAAAACGGTTTTGAGTTTTACTACAATTTGAATTTTTTGTCGAGGACATGCTGATTCTAAATCACGGTTAAGAACGTCCCGAGAGAGGGCAGTGCGTCCCAACGCTGGCCATACTGAATATGTATTAATGCCATAGATACCATCGTCTTTGAAGAAGGAGCCTCATTCAGCTGAGGATGAAAAGACGATGGTTACTCTGTCCTCATGTTTCCACGGCTGCTTCTCATTTCCTTCTTCAGACACTTTCAGAAACCCATCATCCTCCTCCGGGTCATTTCACTTCCTCGCAGCACCCCTTTCTCTACAGCTGTCTCACATTTAAGCTTTAGTTTAAATGTGTTTTACAACTTCCTGTCCTTTACATTTTTCCTTTCCTGTCCTCTACTTTTCATCTGATTCTTCTTTAAAGAGTTCAAGGAACCAGAGCAATTCATATCGAATGTTTTTTTATTATTCCTTCAAGACCTTGTCCTGGTTTTGACAAAATGACACGTTAATATATATTTGAGGAGCCGAGACATGTCTGCGGCACGACAAACAGGAAGATGTTATGTGATGTAAACAGGGAGATGGATGACCCGGTCATATCCAGAACATGATCAAAATAAGAAGTAGACTGAAAGCAGAGATGGAGACACACTGGAAACTATAGAGAGAGAGAACTGATCTCATGGGACAACAAGTCAGAGGATTAAACAGGAAGTAAGAAACAGAGAAAGAAAGAAAGTGAACACGAAACAAACGGAAAAATAAAAGAGAAATCCTTAATGAAGGAAGGAATTTGAGACGGACAATAGCGAACAGAAGGTGTGTGTGTGTGTGTGTGTGTGTGTGTGTGTGTGTGTGTGTGTGTGTGTGTGTGTGTTCGAGTCAATCTGGTGAAATTACATTTTTCTTGTTAACACTGAAATGTCACAGGAGGCTAATTTGTGTCTGTTGGATGAGATAGTGCAGGGGACTAGTTACTGACGTGGTGACGACACAAAAAAGACAGGTGTGTGTGTGTGTGTGCGTGTGAGTGTGTGCGTGTGAGTGTGCGTGTGTGTGTGTGTGTGTGTGTGTGTGTGTGTGTGTGTGTGTGTGTGTGAGAGAACAGAAGGAAGTCATCAGACGGACATCTTCGTTCATGCTCAAACTCTTCTTCTTGGCTTGTGTGCCCTTCACACCGCCTCTAAACACACCCTGCAAATAAATACATAATTTAACTTTTTCACAGATTCACTTTCACTGCCGAAACAGAGAAGCACTGCTGTGGACAGGATGTCTTCATATTGCTGAAACGTACTGACGTCAATACATTTACTAATGGAAACAGCTTATTAGGGCCAAAGTAGGTAAACAAACAAATAGGAAAGGAGAAGGGAAATGTTAAGAGAGTTAACTCGATAGGCGCTTTCACACCAAGTACTTTTCCCAGGAATAGTTCCCGGAACTTTTATTTCCCCGGAACTATCTAATCGCGTTCTCACCAGAATAAGCCCCTGAGGGAGGATTACGCAAAAGAAGCCGCTGACGTCACATCTTCTTCTTCTTCTTCTTCTTCTTCTTCTGCTTTGGGTTTACTGGCAGGCCGCAAACCATCCGAAGTCCCGGGTAAATCGCCAGAAGCGCCGACACCTCCGCATCACTCACCGATCCCACGTTTTATTTTGTGTTGCCATAAGTTAGTCTCTCTCCGTTGGTGCGCTGGGCTAATGCTAATAATGCTAATGCTATAATGCTAATGCGAGGAAATTAAATGGCGGCTTCACAAAAACTTTTCAGAGTTTTACGGGCCGTGGTTTGCAATCCGCCCAGCCAATTAGAAATTGGAACCTTTTTTCTCGCCAGGAAAGTCCCTGCTCTCTAGCAGGAACTAAAAAGAGGTGAAAATGTTCCCAAAAAATATATATGTTTTGGTGTGAACGCAACATCCCAGGAACAGAGATGGGGTCGTTACTAAAAATAAGTAATATATTACACTACTTCGTTACTCTCTACATAAAGTAACTCGTTACTTTACTCGTTACTTTACTCGTTACTTTAATCGTTACTTTACTCGTTACTTTAATCGTTACTTTACTCGTTACTTTACTCGTTACTTTAATCGTTACTTTACTCGTTACTTTACTCGTTACTTTACTCGTTACTTTAATCGTTACTTTACTCGTTACTTTACTCGTTACTTTACTCGTTACTTTACTCGTTACTCGTTACTTTACTCGTTACTTTACTCGTTACTCGTTACTTTACTCGTTACTTTACTCGTTACTCGTTACTTTACTCGTTACTTTACTCGTTACTTTACTCGTTACTTTACTCGTTACTTTACTCGTTACTTTACTCGTTACTTTACTCGTTACTTTACTCGTTACTCGTTACTTTACTCGTTACTTTACTCGTTACTCGTTACTTTACTCGTTACTTTACTCGTTACTTTACTCGTTACTCGTTACTTTACTCGTTACTTTACTCGTTACTCGTTACTTTACTCGTTACTTTACTCGTTACTCGTTACTTTACTCGTTACTTTACTCGTTACTTTACTCGTTACTCGTTACTTTACTCGTTACTTTACTCGTTACTTTACTCGTTACTTTACTCGTTACTTTACTCGTTACTTTACTCGTTACTTTACTCGTTACTTTACTCGTTACTTTACTCGTTACTCGTTACTTTACTCGTTACTTTACTCGTTACTTTACTCGTTACTTTACTCGTTACTTTACTCGTTACTTTACTCGTTACTCGTTACTTTACTCGTTACTTTACTCGTTACTCGTTACTTTACTCGTTACTTTACTCGTTACTTTACTCGTTACTTTACTCGTTACTCTACTCGTTACTTTACTCGTTACTTTACTCGTTACTTTACTCGTTACTCGTTACTTTACTCGTTACTTTACTCGTTACTCGTTACTTTACTCGTTACTTTACTCGTTACTTTACTCGTTACTTTACTCGTTACTCGTTACTTTACTCGTTACTTTACTCGTTACTTTACTCGTTACTCGTTACTTTACTCGTTACTTTACTCGTTACTTTACTCGTTACTCTACTCGTTACTTTACTCGTTACTTTACTCGTTACTTTACTCGTTACTCGTTACTTTACTCGTTACTTTACTCGTTACTTTACTCGTTACTCGTTACTTTACTCGTTACTTTACTCGTTACTTTACTCGTTACTCTACTCGTTACTTTACTCGTTACTTTACTCGTTACTTTACTCGTTACTTTACTCGCAGGGCCGGCCCGCCCCTCCCTGCAGGCAGATCACGCAGACTGCTAAAGTTTCAAATGTTCTCTTTAGTTCAGTTGGCGCTTGCGTGAGTGGCAATAACTCTCCTTACCAGCAGGCGGCGGTAGTGTGTATTCGTCATTCAAAACAGGCAACAACCGGAAAACAGAGAAGAAGAACAGACTACCTGATATAAACAAACAACAAATAGCTGCGTTAGCTTCACATTAGCATGTGTTCTTTGCAGGTGTTTGTTGAGGTTTGATGATGACTGATTTTAGAAAGTAACGAAGTCACGCGTGTCGGGGCAATGTTAGTAACTGTAGTGTGATTACTGAATTATAAAAGTAGCGCGTTACACTACTCCGTTACCGACAAAAGTAACTCGTTACACGCAACTCTGCCCAGGAACTATCGGAACTATTTCTGGGGAAAGTACTCCGGTGTGAAAGCGCCTTATGATTAAAGTCACACATTTACCAGAACTAAAGGAACGGCTTTATTTCACTTTGCAAGATTGGCGAAACCTCATCTCAAAACAGATGCTGCGTATCGTGTCTGCACTGGATGACCCAATCAATGATGGATGACTTTACAATCTAATGAGCCACTAAGGAATGTCTTTATCCCAGAATCAGCATATTAGTAAGTCTCAAAATGTCAAAGAGTCCCTGCTCTGGGAAGAAAACACGATAGTGATGTGGTTGAGGTGATAGCTTTAGAGCATCGGGAACTACAAAGCAGCGCTGAGGAATATCTGTCCTCATTAACACGTGTGTTTACCGTCTGGTGTGTGATGAGGTGGATCCAACCTCGCAAAGTGAAGCAAAATATGGTTCTTTGGCGGAAAAAACATAATAATTTCTGAGATTTTTTTCCAATAAATGTGAGACTTTGACTCTGATTTTCTTTCTTGTTAAAGTAACTCTTTAATCCGAGGGAATATACACATTTTACAACTTTTACCTAAAAAGAAATGTGTTTTATCTCAGGGAATAAAGGAGTGCTGTCCTCGTGAATTAATAAATGTAATCTGGAAAATGTACTTTATTTTTTCTTTTTTTATTTCCTCTGACAAGGATCTTGGAGAATGTCAGGGAATAAAAATACATGTACAGCTTTAATATTAACAAATGCCATAATTCCCTGGTCACATATCCAAACCAAACTTTACAATTGCACTCTTTGTTTCACTTTCTAGCCACACACACACACACACACACACACACACACACACACACACACACACACACACACATACATGTATACATCACTGCAGGGGAACATTACATTGACTTACATGCATTTCCTGGAGACTTATACTAACCTTAACCATAACCAACACATGCCTAACCCTAACCAAGTCTTCACCCTAAAATGAATGATCCCCCTTATGGGGACCTCCAATTTGTCCCCATAAGGGAGGCGGGTCCCCACACGTGACTGTGTAAACAGATTTAGGTCCCCACAAGTATAGTAATGCTAGCACACACACACACACACATTGATGCGTCAGCAAACAACCACATGTATGCATACTTATATAACCAAGTGTGGAAAGACAAACACAAACACACTCCTGCAGTTTGTACATTTGCTTACTCGCATAGACAGAACTTAATATGCAAATGATCGAGCAAGTTACCCATACAGCGTCACACACACACACACATATGAAGTGAACATGTGCAGCACATGCATGACAGCATGGACATGCACATGCAGCCATGTACAGAATGCAGTCCCACACACACACACACACACACACACACACACACGCACGCACACACACACACACACACACACACTTGGTGACACAGTCATGCACATGCCGCCGCCATATGCTATCTGGCTCTCACACACATGCACTCAGACATTCCTCCTTCACACACGTTCACATGTGTGCAGTCGCCGAGCTTGTTTCCATGGAAACGTGCGGGGCAAGGTGTTAATGAAAGACTTTGTGATTGTGAAAGAGCCTCCAAATGTTCACCTGTACCTGCAGCTGCACGGTCTGAAGACATGCTGTTCCAATCACATGCAAAACACACAGTTATATGTGGAGTAGATAACAAGTAGGATATCAGCATCTGTTTTATCAGTTCTGTGCACGTCAGTAGACAGTAAGAGATACAGTTACTCTCTTTAGGACAGCTGCTGATCTTAGGCCAGTTGATGTGACTGTTTCTAGGAGCAAACACTGTGATGTCGATGCAGAGAGAAATGATCCTCCACAGTCCGTTTTACTTGCAATAAGAGTTGTAAGAATAAGATCAGGTCAGGGCCAATGTCCATATAGCGAGAGCATCCTTTGTTGTGGCCCAGATGCACTTCTTTCTGAACCCTCCACTGTTTTGGTGCAACTTCTGCGAGCGCTTCGCTGCCAGAAAGAAGACACTCTGGGACACAGGGACAAACTGTTTTAAATCAATGATGACTCCCCACAGACGGCCTGAGACGGAACTTGTTTGACCTCTTATATTCCTGCATGGTTCAACTCTGCAGTAACCATGTCACTAAATACGAAAGTAACCTGATGTGTCTTGAGTGGAAGGACTAAAATGTTACGTCTTAGCTGCCAAAATGTCCCTGAACGTCTTTCCATTAAGGGCAATTCCTCAAAATAAAGAGGTATTTGAGATATTCTTCGATACATCTCACGTCTGCCGTTTCTCACACCCGACACGTCTGACTCTGAATTCCAGATGGAATGGAGTCTTGAAATGGACCGGGTGTGTTTCGGCTGTGAAGTGCTCTGCAGCCTCTTCAGCCTCTCTTTCTATTCTCTGCCTTTTTTTTCCAGGTGAGTGAGCGTCGGGGGAGATAAGCCTGTCACCGTCTCCCTGCAGACCGAAGCACGGGGAGCACATCTCAAACAGCGGGGAGACTGGCCAACAGCGATAGCCCGCCAACATCTCCATGAGACGGGTGAGGAGGGGGAGGGGGAGGGAAGAGGGGGAGGACGCATCAAAAACCTGGCATACTTTCACAGGAACTCAGGCTCCAGGCAGACCTATCTGTGACACAGCCCGAGTAATTGTTTTTCTTCCAAACGAGATTCACTGTGGTGTCAGAGCAGAGAGGGGGAAAGAGCTCATGATTGATGGAATGGAGACGGGGAATTTGAATGAGAGGCTTCAGCGCAGAATGGAGGCTGAACAGTGTCAGTGTTGTGTTGTGTTTCAAACACTGTATACAACCTGTATGTCTTCAGCAGACTCACACCGGCTGACACGTGATAAAGAAGAGACCGTATCCAGACACGTATTAAAGGTATTTTGTTCGTTATTACGGTGGCCCTGAAGCGCAAGTCAAAACAACATTTCAGAAAACACATCTGCTTTGCAACTCAGTTTAAAATTAGTGCAGAAACAGCTGAATAGTACCAAACAGGAAATACGTGACGCTGTCGAGTGCTGACCAATCACGAAGCGTCATTTCTTGACTGGCAGCGAAACAACCAATCACAGCAGTGCTTCTCCGGCTCGCTCTGTCCAATCACAAACAAGAAGTGTTCTCCCTAAGGCCGGCACCAGATGGACGCACGAAGATGGCCCCGAACTTGGTCAACAGCCGAGCAACAGCCGAAGCAAGTACGATGCCTACAGAAGGCCACACGATGGCACCCGAACCACACACTCCGTCATGATGTTTCCATAGCAACAACAACTTCCTGTCAACAGCGTACACTCGCCTTCAAAATAAAAGCATCTAAATAAAACAGGAAGTTAACCTAAATTACATTTAAGACATAAAACTGCAACGAAAGTAACAAAAACAATGTAATGTAATGTATCCTTTTCAGTTTCACAGAACACAGATTGTACTACAACACCATGGCTACACGACGGCATTGCGAGGGCTTCACGTAGTTGTGTTGCCTTCTTAAGAGAATCGGGCAGCTTCTTGTTTCCTTCGTTTTGTCTTCGTGAGGCGAAAAAAAGCCCGATGGCACCGATGATCACACGAAGTAAAGACGAAGGTGACACGATTTGACAAGATGCGCTCACGATGGCCTTACGAAGGGCAAAATGGACGCACGAATTCAACACGAAAATGAACCTTCGCAAGGTCTGTTTTTTGGCATGCCTGAGAAACTCCACCGGCGGTCAGACGATGGCTTAAGATGCCCTCACGAGTGGCCCCCGATGTTGCTACGATCACAGCCGAATTTGAACATTTCCTTTATCGTGTCCATCTGGTGTCAATTTCGGGACAGTGTGACGCGAGCTTTAAGGAATACCCTTTCAGTCATTTTTGAAATGCAGTAGTGTTTTGTGAAATGTTTCCCTGGAAGACAATTTAGATCAATGGGCAACATTTTATTATGTTCAATTACATTTATTCAAGACAGAGATTATGTTTGAATTTCAACATTTAATGGCTTTTTGTTTTACAAGTATTGAAAGAAATGTTGACATACCAACGAATATGCACAACCTTTGAAATAATCCTTATTTTACTGCTATTGAAATTGTGTACATTAATATACAGATCAAATTGAGCTGATCATAATTAGTTTTCTTGATTTACTCACTATTTCAAAAATATCCCAACTTTACAAAAGGTTTTATTTTGAAATAAAAGTCCCCACATTTCAAAACGAAGTCCTCCCTCCAAAATGTCCTCGCTACTTGAAGGTGTCCTTGCTTTAGGAGAATGTCGGCATTCAACCAAAAACGTTTTGGCCTTTCATAAACTATTCATCTTTTTCTTTAAATTCCAAACTAACAAATATGTTCTCACTTTCCAGGTCAAAAACTCTCACTTAATCCCTTTCACAATTTGACCAAAGAAGCCACTTATACCTCCGCTAACATCGGACTTTTGCCTAAGTAGAGGTAAGGGTAAAACTGGCATTTATTCCCGGAACAATTATGGAAACCAACATGACACTCGGGTGGGAATGCTAATATTCATCCCTTTCACACTGAGATGCTGTGACTCTTTATGATCTCACGGTTCAAGGTTTGGAAGAAAGACTGAATAGGCAACAGATCTAAAAAAACACAAAACGGAAAGACATAGTGGGAAAAGAGTCTATATCACATATCTTATGCAAGTATCTTTTTTTATCAGGACGCACGCTCATATAAGTGTGAAAGGGTTATAGGAAGACAGCACACACACGACCCTGCTTTTCTTGTACATTGAAGCACACCTGCACACTTCAAATGTCTCCCTACCCACGCATGCACACACTGGCCTTTCATTGTTATTCACACACACACACACACACACACACACACACACACACACACCATTCCCCACAGCCCTCCACACCATGTGCACAGCGCCGTCAGGGCTACTAAATGTTCTCCGGGTTAACTATGCGTGTGGCCCATTAGGTGGCCGCGCAGGTCAGAGCCGACATGTGTAATTTCCCCGACGTTTATGAACGGAGGCCAACAGCCCACTAGAGGCTCATGGGAAGCAGGTGGCTGCTGGACGCTGACCCTCCACAGGTGACAGGGGGCCTGTTCTCATTTTTGATCAGGAACTATACGACCAGGAGTTTAATCTCCAAATGACACTTTCTACACTGAACAAAAATATTAACGCAACACTTTTGTTTTTGCTCCCATTTTTCATGAGATGAACTCAAAGATCTAAAACATTTTCTATAAACACAAAATAACCATTTCTCTCTAATATTGTTCACAAATCTGAAAAGATCTGTGGTAGTGAGCACTTCTCCTTTGCCGAGATAATCCATCCCACCTCACAGGTGTGGCATATCACGATGCTGATTAGACAGCATGATTATTGCACAGGCGTGCCCTAGGCTGGCCATAATAAAAGGCCATTCTGAAACGTGCAGTTTTGCTTTATTGGGGGGGGTCCGGAAACCAGGCAGTATCTGGTGTGAGGGGTAGGGTTAGGGTTAGGGTTAAGGTTAGGGTTAGGGTTAGGGTAATGTTGTAAATCGAGTGGCCCATGGTGGTGGTGGGGTTATGGTGTGGGCAGGCGTATGTAATGGACGACGATTCACACATCTCTATTATGTCTTAGAACTGTTTGTGAATCAATGAACGCTGAAAAAGAGGGAAACATCGTCTTTTTGGACATCAAAGCAAGTGAAGTGTCCCAGAGTTTTTAAATCATTCGTATTTTCTGACTTTGTTCGGGATGAATTTGCAGTTTTCTCGTATTACAACCACAGCTGGTCCATGTACAAGCTCTGAGTGAACCACTTTGCATGGAAAGCACTTGTCATCCTTTCACCATTACTTTGTTCAGTGAAGTATGACAAGGGTCATTTTCTTGTTATTTAAAAAGTGGTGTGTGTGATCTGCTCCCATCAGAATCTATAAAGGGGAGAAAAATCAGCGATGTCAGAGCGCTAAATGCTAACGCTAATTGGAGTCAACTTGAAAACCAGCAGCATATTTTTTATTGAAGTATATGGGAAGTGTATTTACAAAATATTCTTTCGCAGTGACGCTGAGGGGCATTAGTCACCAGTGGTGGAACATATCCTTTACTTAAAGAGGAAATATGATGTTCATTTTCAGGTGTATATCAGTATGTAGTGTCTGCTCTGATTGGTTAGCTGGCCGGCTCTGTTGTGATTGGTCCACCGCTAAGAGATGTCCCCCCCCTTAGCTACCGTACAATGTGTGGAGCGCTAGCCAATAGCGGGAGAGAAACTCCCTCTGGAGGGAACTTTTGGATTTCAGCCTATACAGACCATGTATATGCACTAAAACCATATAACACAGCAGAATAGGGCCTCGTTAAGTAAAACAATATTGTCCCAACAATATCAAAATTCGCCTTTACAATTAAAAGTCCTGCATTTTTGTATTTTCTTTTTCATCAAATGTAATTCATATTGAAATCTTTACAGTTAGTGTTTATTGATATTGTGTCAACATCTCTTATCGTCTTAATCGTGGAAATTATGTTTTTGATGAACATATACTGTATGTACAGGCATAGCCATTGCCATTGTTATTGTTGTTATTGTTATTATTATCATCATGTGTCGCTTTCCACCTTCTTCTCCAGTAGGACTCAGATGAGGGTGTTGCACTTTTCTTTTCCTTATACATGTGATGTTTTGGTGTTGGTTTGTTTCTTTCCGTTAACCGTCAAGTGGGAAATAAGTATTTTTGTTTGTGTGTTTCTCTTAGTATCCTAAGATACTGTTATGTTTGGCAGTGAAAAAAAGTAAATAAATAAATTATTATCATGAAGGGCAGACCATCTATTTGTATTTATTTGTTTTTTTTAGAAAGGGGCAGGTCACATAAGATGTTATTCTTCTCCCTGCTCCTTTTCGCTCAATGGTGGAGTCATGTTTTATGGCAATTGGTGTAAAAATGAAATGAAATGAAATATTTGTTTTTGTAAAGTAAATGTTAAAACAGAAAAGCAAGGAACAAAAAAATCCAGTTGCCAGTCTGACTCTTATGGGGTTGCTATTCCTACAAGGGACTTTTCCCATGTTCAAAAAATGGCATTAAATCAACGGATGACAGCGGAAAAACGGACTTATTGTCAGTCGTGCTGGGTATTATCTTTGTCCCTGTACCGTACATGATGTATGCAGGTGCGACACAGTGTGAGCCATAAATCTCTCCACACTCAGTAACCTGTGTGTCACCTGTTGACTGAAGCAAGCTAATGAATCATCTATGAGCTCAGCGGCGACAGGACCACCTGCACACACACACACACACACACACACACACACACACACCATATTGAGAGAGATACTCCTCTTTAAGGTGCAAATGAAGCCTGTTTTTTTGTTTTGTGGCCCCGTTGGGTAAAGCCCACGAGGGTTTACTTGATCCCACAAACCCCCTCCTCTCCCTCCCTATCTTCATATGTTTGTATTTTAACAGCTCTCCCGACACCACTACATTATTGAACGCTTTCCCCGACATATTTTCTGATCACTTCCACAATCTGGGGACGCCTGCAATTACATCTTTCCACACGGGAGAGACCCAAAAAGAAGCGACGCTGCGTTTAAACATTGGGGGCCTTTTTGATGAGTGTCTCAAGAGTTTTGGGGAAAAGCAGTACAAAAAAACCTCAATTGTACTTTGTTTGTCGCCTCTCTACGAAGCGCTGGGGTTGTCTAGAGGTTGGAGGGAGGGGTAGAAAAAAAACGAGGTGTATTTAGATACCCAGATGGGACTTTTTCCACTCACGCTTCACCCATTTACCGCCTTTCGAATGAAACAGTGAGGACTAGAGTACAAAGTGAAGCAATCTGAGAGGTGTGTGTGTTGGAGGGGAAAGTGTGGGTTTTGACTCTGGAAGCCATTTTTTTTGTGTGGTTGTTGAACACCAGCACCACGCTGCTTGGTCTTCCAAAGAGGTGCACAGAGGCAGAATTATTGCACATTGCCTATGACAGCGATAACGACTCGCCGCATATTGGGATTATACAGCTGTGTGAAGTCTCGGCACCCAACCTATTAAATATGCATGAATGTTTGAAATGGATTTTGGAGGATTTCCCCCCCCAACCCACCCCCCATACACACTCTCGTGCCCCCTCCTCTTCATTGTCAAACTATATAATCATATTCCTGTCTATTAAAATTTGGATGAATAATTTAAACGTATGACAACAGCGAGGCTCTGAATGAGGAGGTTTGTGTTCAGCAGCTGGCACACAAGGTTGCTTTTGATGAGCGATGCATGCTAAATTGACACTGTTGAGGGAGGGGTCGGAAGAAAGTCGGAGCAAAACAATAAAAGAAAAAACAATCTGCGAGAAAAATAAAGTCACCCCTGTGAAACCCGTCGCCACGACTTCAAATGTGTGACACAGAAACGCATATTAAATATTCAGCAAGGTTACATCGAGGTGGAAACAAACAGCTTTCAAACTCAGGTTTGTTTCATACAGTTTAATTCCAGTCAATGACTTTATCGCCATGACATTTGTTCGGGAACAAATCCTGCCAAGTGCACAATGTAGGCTGCATTTTAACAAACAGGAAAACAATCCCCAGGTTCAAATCAAACACCCGCTGTGAACGTGTTTGACAGTGACAGGCGGGATAATGATGTTGCTCGAACATGAAATTGAAAGTGTCCTCAGTGTTCGTCTTGTCGGAAAACTTCACCGGCACCAGGAGAAAAAACATTTTGGAGATGTAAAGAATGATGGATACTTATTGGGATTTGATGGAAAGAGAAATGGGGGATTAAGAACCTTAACAAATGTCAAAACATAATAGATCTGTTTGATTAGTTGTCATCGTTTTTAGTTAACATATTGCTGCTTTCAACAGCGACAACCCAAATGGATTGGAAGTGGACGAAATAAATTCTCATGGATTACGTTTACTGGCTGTTTTTTAACACCACAAAGTACTAGATTGTTTTCACGAAGCTGGCCAGTGCTTCTCAAAGTGTGGTCCGCGGACTACTGGTGGTCCGTGAGCGCCCCCTAGTGGTCTGTGAGTATATTGGTACAATTTCACATTTTAAATAAATTAATAAATTAAAGTTGTACGCACTCTCGCGGGAATATCTCTCCGCAATGGAGCGAGCTTAAGTTTCGATTGTATGGTAAAGCCCAGCGCAACACCTTCGTCACACATGTTGCCACTTGCTTGAACCATTTTCAGGCGATTTGTAATCTGTTGTAGAAAAACGATGTGATTTTGGATATGTGTGGAGTTAGGTGGTCCGCGAGTGTGAAAACGTTTGAGAAACACTGGGCTAGATTACCTAAAACCAACAGTTTACATATATTTTGTCACTTATAGGGCTTTTTTTTATTCGAGTTGGTCTGGCGTCAACCAAATATAGTGGACATAGGTGACACACTTGGTTGCCGTGGTCAAAATGCAAAAAAGGATTCAACAGCAAAGCCTTCTTTGACCTGGTTATTCAAGACAATTCACTGTGTTGTGAGAAAAGGCAGAAATCTCCAATTCCAAGCAAATCCCACCTGGCGTGGCTTCCTTCCTGGTGTATCCATCAAGCCACTAGACAGACCTTTATATTATATATATATATATATATATATATATTTGTAACAACTTAAAGGGTAGTTTAACGGTTAAAAACTGTTCCTCGACGGCACTTTAGAGGAGGCGCCGTGGGAATTGTAGTCTTTTATAGTGTGTTGACTACAGACGTCACAATTAGCTGGCCATTCTTATAAAATCTAAATACTGGCTCTAACAACACCAAAACAATCTAGATCGATAAATAGTACAGGTACGAGGGGAATACGGTATTTTAGATTTTAGTGTGACCGAAACTAGGGATGATACATGTTTGGTTATTTAAAGGCAACACAAACATTTGTATTAAAGGGGACCTAGCGTGTGTCGGGAACTCACGTCGGAAAATAAAACCCTCTCTCTTTTCCCCCGTACCCACATCTCTAAAAACGGGGCTACAACGGAGCTGATCCAGATTTGCGTCCGATATGACGCAATATCAGAAATGTAGGCTGGCTTTACGCCCACGACCCAATCAGAAACGTTGCTATCAGAAACAATGCCCGACTGTTTTTGACGTAATATGGTCAGTGCATGTTTAATGCGAGAGAGAGAGAGAGAGAGAGAGAGAGAGAGAGAACGGATATATCTGCGCTAACGGATATAAGTTCAATGAAAACAGAGGAGCGACATTTCGCCACAACTGCGCCGAGCACTTGACTTGATGCAGGAAGCAGACAGCGGGACATTGGACGAGAAGTCAGCACACTCAGCACGGATAGTGCGCAACATGATTGCAGCGTCCAGGCAGCTCCCGTTCGAGCATATGCCTTGAGCTGCACATAGCTCCAACGATCCATCACACACACACACACACACACACACACACACACACACACCATTTGTATTGTATTATTGAATGAGAGAGGTTCCAGGTTGAATTGAGGCGAATATTTGTAATGTTCAAATGATAATAAACATTTGCATAAAGCATATTTGTCCACTCATATGTTGATAAGAGTATTACAAACTTGAAAAATATCCCTCTAAGGTACATTTAGAACGGATCAAAAATGTGCGATTAATTTGTGATTAATCGCGATTAACTATTTTAATCGACTGCCAGCCCTAATTGTTATCAGAGACCGATGCTGTTGGCTGAAGATAGCCTGACAGGTGACCTTTCAGTTTCAATATTGAGCTGCTGTTTTGAAATACTAACCAAAGTGTCAATCTTCTCCTCTCTTTCCAGGTAGCGTAAACCATAAAACAAGATGTCAATCGTGCCCCTTGTTCCAAAGAGCGGACGTTGGAAAGCAAACGAACAAAATGCAACTTTCAGTGACGTTTGAGGAGCGACATGTTTGAGTTCAATACAGGAAGTGTTCCGAGGCTAAAAACACGACCTTCACTATCCTTGATGTTGGCACTGCGAGCAACTCATTTGACGTCATGCATAGCACTTGCATGATGTGCGTAAAACTATACTCATTAATACAGTCTGACGTATTCAGCGACCAGAGCGAGATAAATGAAACGGTGGAATGCATTAGAAATATGGCTGACAGCAGATTCAGAAAAAAAGATGTACACACTCCTGCAGGAACAGTCTGAATGTTCTACACACAGATATGGAGAATGAGACTGCACACACACACACACACACACACACACACACACACAGACACACACACAGACACACACACACATTTAGAGACTGTGTGTGTGTGTGTGTGTGTGTGTGTGTGTGTGTGTGTGTGTGTGTGTGTGTGTGTGTGTGTGTGTGTGTGTGTGTGTGTGTGTGTGTGTGTGTGTGTGTGTGTGTGTGTGTGTGTGTGTGTGTGTGTGTGTGTAGCTGTGGGTGGAGGGCAAACTAACTTTGAACATTCTTTGCAGTGAAGTTATGATCCGTCCTCCGTGGAGGCCACCGCCGAGGCTGCTGGGAAGGCTCTCAAACAGGAGAAACTCCCACACACTGAACTCACGGAGCACAATACGAGCCTTCACTGATTCCCCAGACCTCGGAGGACACGTCCTCTCGATGGAGAGACGGCTGGACAGAGACACGGAGATGTGCGTGGGATTTTAAATCTACGAAGCCCAATTCATCACAAAGTCTGTTATTTTTATATTTAAAGTATGTTCTGGTTTAGTTGTGGGTTGTCTTTGTTGCCCTGGCTCTTCATGTTATCACATATGATAACATTGTCCACTCAAAAATATTTTCTGACGTCCCAAAAAAATGTTTAAATAGGAGCTTAAAGGGGGCTACGATGCCCATTTTTAGGTTTCATAACTTTATGCTCCGTAAGTACTTCAGGGTTTTATATTGGCTTTCCACAAACAGGACAGGTCATAGTTATATTACATTCTATTATTATTATTATATTATTATTATTATTATTATTATTATTATTATTATTATTATTATTATTATTATTATTATTATTATTATTACATTGACTGAGCCACATAAGAGCTGTTTTATTGTATCATCTATTGTCGCGCTTTTATTGTATTATTTAAAAGAGTGAAACAAGCTGCAGTATGACTTGAATGCTATATTTTCTTTCAAGTACATTCTTCACATGGCTATTTCTTATCATTCAACATTACTTTTTTAGTTACTCTGAATCAATCCCATTCACAGTTTGATGATGGTCTTTCCGCAGCTCAACACAGAGCCGCGTGTGGAGCTCAGATCGAGGCATGGTGTACGTCTCGATGTTGTTTATCATGTTATTGTCACCTTCCCAGAGAGCAGAACAACAGCATCAGAGCCTGAGGCTGCGTGTCAGCAGAGAACCGGGGCCAACGTCCGTCCAGACGATCCGTCCGGATCAGTGTCAAACACCCGTCCACGCTCCGGATGCAACGGGGAGACACAGGTGATCGTCTGTCTGCAAACTTAAAGGTCACCTGTTGTGCAAAATCCTCTTCTCCATGTCTCTTCTACATCAACTTGTGTCCCCTCTTCTCCATGTCTCTTCTACATCAACATGTGTCCCCTCTTCTTCACGTCTCTTCTACATCAACTTGTGTCCCCTCTTCTTCAGTCTCTTCTACATCAACATGTGTCCCCTCTTCTTCATGTCTCTTCTACATCAACATGTGTCCCCTCTTCCATGTCTCTTCTACATCAACATGTGTCCCCTCTTCTTCATGTCTCTTCTACATCAACATGTGTCCCCTCTCTTCATGTCTCTTCTACATCAACATGTGTCCCCTCTGTGGAAAGACACTCTGAAAGTTTCAGGAACAAAGATTCTCTCTCTTTTTGATCCATTTCTATAAAAACCTGTCTGAAAATGAGCTGATCAGATTTTGGCTACTTTATGATGTCATAACGATGTGTTGTCTTGAGTAACCATTAGCCAATCAGCAACCAAGGTAACCCCTTATCACCTGAATCTCCTCTAGAGCTCCATTGAGTTCTTTGTAACCAAACCTCTCTCAGAGGGGCGTGGGGAGGGGCTCCTTGTCTTCATCTAAAGTAACAGACAGAGAATCAGCACTTTGGAAACAGGGCTGAAACAGAGGGCATTATGGGTAATGCTGCAATGATCTGTTTGGTGTTTCAACCAATCAGAGACAGGCTCTGGATATATATGAGAGTTATAATATTTTGATGGAAAACAGTATAATAGGGGATCTTTAATGAGCAGCAAGCTTGTTTATTTTACTCGGAAACTGTTATCTCTGTGCTAATCTAATCATTTCTCAGCAAGGACAGATTTGAGTTTCAGACCTGGAGAGTGAGCACGTTTTTGCCTGGTTTTTACTTTGAGAGTTCAGAAATCAGGGAAACGTCCTGTGCGACAGCAAAGGCGAAAGTGGAGTAAGATATTAGATAAAGAGGCAAAGACACAGTTTTATATTTATATCACGTGTTTTGGTCACCATTGGTATTTACTGTAACTGCTATGGATGAGTTGACTATAGCTGGTTGGCTCCATAAGCTCCATAAGGGAGAAGCAGAAGGACAAAATGCTATCCATTGAAGAATAAATCAACTTATTTGTAAAGTATTGGACATCAGAAAAAGGCAGAAGTATTAACGTGTTTGTGTTTCTCGTTTTATTCTGTACTTGTTTACTTGGTGCATTGTTCTGCTTTTGTCTCTAAGTAAAGCGAGACGAGAAGACAGCATTTCTTTCTCTGTTTCTGTCGGACTGTCTGCACCGTCCATGCACTCTAATTATGTGTGTGCACCCTGCGTATCAACACATCCAGAGTCAGCGCCCGTTCCTCCGGAGTCTCCACTCAATAAGTTGGCAACACATGCAAAAACCTGCGAGATCAAAGAGAATATCACCCGGCTAATTCGACTTCAGATCAGAGAGAGATCTTCAAATTAAGTGCGAGGTTTTGAAGTAAACGCTGTTTTGCCACCACGTTTCATTTCTGTTCAGCTCCAGCGCCCTAATTGGCCCCAGAGGTGAGGAGGGAAGTGGAGGGGTGGGGGCCGTAGACCAACTATCCATCTGAAATGTGCGCTAATGAAACGGTCTGGGGAAGAATTGACATTTCTGTGCAAAAAGCGCGAAGCCGTGTCAGATGGGCTAGTGGCCGAGCAAAGAGCCCTGAGGGACGCCCTCTCTACTCATATAGGTAATAATGAGACTCTGGATAACAGATGCTGCACCTTCAATCTCAACGTATGTCCAGAATCCTGATACATCCTGTCTCAATCACCTGCATGAGCTGGGATGAGCACACGTCTTAAAGAGTGCTCTCCTGCTGATGTTCAGGTGTATATCAGTATGTAGTGTCTCTACTTTAAAGAGTCCTCTCCTGCTGATGTTCAGGTGTATATCAGTATGTAGTGTCTCTACTT
Source organism: Champsocephalus esox (assembly GCA_036324585.1). Lineage (NCBI taxonomy): Eukaryota > Metazoa > Chordata > Actinopteri > Perciformes > Channichthyidae > Champsocephalus > Champsocephalus esox. The sequence goes on from CM070481.1 coordinate 36,553,166, forward strand.
TAAAGAGTCCTCTCCTGCTGATGTTCAGGTGTATATCAGTATGTAGTGTCTCTACTTTAAAGAGTCCTCTCCTGCTGATGTTCAGGTGTATATCAGTATGTAGTGTCTCTACTTTAAAGAGTCCTCTTCTGCTGATGTTCAGGTGTATATCAGTATGTAGTGTCTCTACTTTAAAGAGTCCTCTCCTGCTGGTGTTCAGGTGTATATCAGTATGTAGTGTCTCTACTTTAAAGAGTGCTCTCCTGCTGATGTTCAGGTGTATATCAGTATGTAGTGTCTCTACTTTAAAGAGTCCTCTCCTGCTGATGTTCAGGTGTATATCAGTATGTGGTGTCTCTACTTTAAAGAGTCCTCTCCTGCTGATGTTCAGGTGTATATCAGTATGTAGTGTCTCTACTTTAAAGAGTCCTCTCCTGCTGATGTTCAGGTGTATATCAGTATGTAGTGTCTCTACTTTAAAGAGTCCTCTCCTACTGATGTTCAGGTGTATATCAGTATGTAGTGTCTCTAATTTAAAGAGTCCTCTCCTGCTGATGTTCAGGTGTATATCAGTATGTAGCGTCTCTACTTTAAAGAGTCCTCTCCTGCTGATGTGCAGGTGTATATCAGTATGTAGTGTCTCTACTTTAAAGAGTCCTATCCTGCTGATGTTCAGGTGTATATCATTATAGTGTCTCTACTTTAAAGAGTCCATAATAATACATAATCATCAGTCGTGTGGACATGATGACTCAGCAGTTAAAAGACAACAATAGAATAGCTAAAACAGTCAATTCTGGAAATGTTGTCACAAAACCAGGACAAGACACTTATCTGATATTACAACATCAAAAATAACACAAAATCTATTCTCATGTCATAATTTCTCTATAATACGTATATATTGCAGAGCTTTAGTTGCTGTTTCCTGCCTCAATGTAATATATATTTGTACAAAAGCAGCTACGGCACACACGTCTTAAATCAAATTGGTTCACACTTTAATACATTTTGTCACACGGTCTGGAACGATTCATTCCAAAACCACATCTCCCAAATCAATCCAATTTCAGGGAGACACAATCGTTGCTAGATATTCTTTAACATCTCAAAATTACAGTGTGTTTGTCCCTTCAGTGAAATACAACATTTCATATGCAAAGGTTTCGTGTTATTTTTGCTGAATTGATGGAGAACGCTCTGAGATTACCGCCCATGATAATTCATGTGATCAAACGCCCAACCTTTATGTGCCCTTTGTGTCTGGGGACTGATAAAGACACGGGGACGGTGTGCTGTGATAAACTTTAGCACCGGGCTGACCAGAGCAAGACAAAATGCCACCGCCGTGCAAGATGGTGGTCACATTCGTTTACTCGTAATGTCAAGCAAAGATAGAAATGTAATTATTTCCACGATAACACACTGATATTTACTTTATCAGCGAGCTGTGTTTTACCCACGCTTAAGTTGCTTCACTTTGGGCAATTTGTCTATTGGTCGGTTATTTATGTCGATATCTTCATTTCAGACAACATACCTGTACAAATAACTACATTTCCCATCAGGCTTAACTTTACAAGTGGCTATGTGGATCTAGATGTAGTTGTAAGCCTAGTACAGGAGTAGCTGGCAAAAGTAGCTTTTTCTATGTGTTTTGGCCTTTCATCCACACCCTAATGGCATTTAACTTAAACTGGTAATCATATACATATTTTGGAAGCCTAAAGTAATGCTATTATCTACATAACACCCAAATTACACATTAATACAACCCATTTTACACCATTATTACACCTGTACTACACTGTTAATACACCCACACACACCCACTTCATACATACACCCCTATTACACCCATGTTCTACCATTATAAGACCTGTATAACACTACCCACGCCTGTCAAATGACTGGATACAGAAATAATGTAAGGGTTAATTAAAGTAACTGGAACTGAGATTTGGTATAAATGTGTCCAGTGGTGAAAAAAAAAGTTGAAGAAAGGAAACCCTGAGCGTGCGCTGTTTTCTCCTTTGTGAAAAATCAGGTGACGTCTAGTGCAACATTCTGCATATAAACATCCGTGAGTAGCAGACAAATAAATACACATGCATGTAATCTAAGAGATGCAATGATGCAGATTCAGCTTTTAGACTATTACAGTTCCCCTAAAAATAGACTTAACTCACTTGCAATACTGTGCAGCTGCAGGTGAGTATATCCTTGAGTATCATATATTGGACAGAACTCCATTATAATAATAATAATAATAATAATAATAATAATAATAATAATAATAATAATAACAATAATAATAATAATAATAATAATAATAACAATAATAATAATAATAATAATAATAATAATAATAATAATAATAATAATAATAATAATAATAATAATAATGATAATAATAATAATAATAATAATAATAATAATAATAATAATAATAATACTACATTTTATTTTAAGGACACCGTACAATTAAAAAAAAATTAAAAATTAAAAATAAATAAAATAAAAGCTAATAGGCAACAGAACATGATACAAAAAAACACAAACAGGAAATCATGGGGGAGACCGTCAAGTGGACACAAATGGGACATATAATGGGGGCACTAAAGTGAGTAAGCAGATTTGAACAGGTGGGTTTTTAATTGGGATTTGAATATGGTGGTTGTGTCTGACCGTCGGATGTGCGGGGGCAGGGAGTTCCAGAGTCTGGGAGCAGTGCAGCTAAAAGCCCGAGCACCCATGGTGACGAGGCGTGGGGTGGGGACGGTCAGCAGACCAGCAGAGGAGGAGCGGAGGGAGCGAGAGGGGGTGTACTCCTGAAGAAGGTCAGCCAGATAGTTGATACGGGATTGAACAGGGAGCCCCAGTGGAGTTGGATGAGGATGGGGGTGATGTGTTCGGAGGCCTTGGTGCCGGTGATGATCCGGGCTGCGGAGTTCTGTATGATTTGTAGTTTATTGATGAGCTTGGTGGGTATGCCTGAGAGGATGGCGTTACAGTCGTCGATGCGGGACGTGACAAATGCATTGACCAGGACTTCAGTATTTGATTGAGAAAGGGATGGGCGGAGTCTGGAGATGTTGCGTATGTGGAAGAAGGCAGTCCGGGTGATATTATTTATGTGAGGTGAAAATGAGAGGGAGCTGTCCAGGATGACACCAAGGCTCTTAACTTGGCCAGAGAAGGGGATGGAGTAGCCATCAATGATGAGGTTGGAGGCAGGGGAGGATGAGGTTTTGGAGAGGGTGGTTTTGGTGCCAACCAGCAGGGCTTCGGTTTTGCTGCCGTTGAGTTTTAGGAAGTTCCTGCTCATCCAGCTCCTGATATCCTGGAGGCAGTTGGTGAGAGAGGTTGGGGGGAGGGCAGTGTTGGGTTTGCTGGAAATGTAGACCTGGGTATCGTCGGTGTAACAGTGGAAATGGACATTATGATGACGGAGGATAGTGCCAAGGGGGAGGAGGTAGATAATAAACAGGAGTGGACCCAATACTGACCCCTGAGGAACACCATGTGAGACAGTGGAGCAGCTTGACCGGTGGGTGCTGAGACGGACATATTGTTTTCTGTCTGTGAGGTAGGTTGAAAACCATGAGAGTGCAGTACCAGTGATCCCAATGTCTGCCAAACGTTTGACAAGCAGTGCGTGTGAGATGGTGTCAAAGGCAGCTGTGAGGTCAAGGAGCATTAGGATGGTGAGCGGTCCAGAGTCAGCTGCACGGAGGAGGTCGTTGGTGATTTTTACCAGCGCTGTTTCGGTGCTGTGCTTTGAGCGGAAACCCGATTGGAAGGGTTCATGGAAGTTGTTTTTGTCCAGGTGTTGTTGAAGTCGGTCAGAAACCACTCTTTCAAGGGTTTTTGAGATGAAGGAGAGGTTAGAGATGGGCCTGTAGTTATTCAGGTCATCTCGGTCAGCTCCAGGTTTTTTGAGTGTTGGTGTTATTGCAGCAGTTTTGTACTATGTACAGCCAAGCCTTAAACCCAGACATCCATAACAGGTGAATGTGCTGCCAGCGCTGGATAACAGAGCTGCGAGAGACAGAAGTGAGAAGCCAGGCTTTTGTTTTCCATCTGACACTGATGGATAGCTTAAGCCTGGATGAAGCAGCGTCTGGACAGTACAGACCTGAGCATTACCCGGAGGAAGGAGCACATCAACACCAAGTAACTCACATCCCTGACAACAGAGTAACTCACTTCCCCTCGTATTAAAGTGTTTCGGACATTATTTCTGCATTACACAGTTGAGGATGTGCTGTTTGTGTGTCATGTTACCTTGTTTACAGCTTGACCGCCATTTGTACTGCTTTGTTCAAATAAGGGCTTTCGGAGCGACCTCCATCGAGGCTTATGTGATCCTTCAGTTGCCCTTAAAGTCACCATGAAATGACTTTTCCAAGTTGTTTTGCTAATTGTTCACATGGCAGTATAATCCTATGACAATAACAGTAAAATGGTTGTATCCATAAAACAGGACATTTGTAGGTTACTGTAAAACAGCAGGAAGTGTGTGCTTTACAGAACGTGTCGAAATAAAACTCTTCGAACTCTCGTAAAAGCTTTTGATTGATCCTTTAATCCTTGCATTACGTCCTGATGCATCTTCATTAATTTAACGAGGCGAGATGCACGCTGCCGAAGTGCTCTTTCACCTCCCGTAGATAAATAATTTGATTATTTATTTGAACTTGTGTAAAACCTCTGGACTCTCTTCAGCTGTGACAAAACAGTTTTGCAATTAATTTGATGTGAAATGAATATATGTGCACATAATATTTTATTGTTGTGTTTGATTTTAATGGCATAGTTTTTTCTTATTTTCCTTTATTCAAGTGTATTCATTATTAAATGGGTCGACTTTCACACAAAACGATTTCCCCCTGGGACTTTAAAAGTATTTCTGATTCAAATACAATAATATAACAAATAGTTGTCAATTTTGCCTAAAAAATAATCCTTGAACAACTTAAATTCCACTGAAATATTATCACATCATCGCCACGTTTTGCTCTGCTTGTAAAGAGGATTTAAAGGTGAATATTTCACAGCCTGCTTCTCTGCTTTGTGTCTTCAAGGTCTCTGCAGATAATGAACATACAGACTGCAGCTCACATGTTGGAGGACGCTGGCTCTGAAAAAAGCCCTCATTCCTCCTCACCAAGGTTTCCTATTCATGCTGCTGGAAAATCTCCCACATGCTGTCAGGGGAAACATAAGGGATGACCGTGGGTGCCTCAATAGATATTTAGAAATAGACAATCAAATAAATAACTGAACAGAAAAGGCAGTCTGCTGATGAAGTCGATACAAGACGAGTGGTTTCTGCAGGGAAGAAGGAGGAGGAGGAAGTCTATTCTACTTTTTAAGTATTTGTATTTTAATGTTGAACTCACTGGTCCTGTAACAAAAACACGTCCCCATCTATCTATCTATCTATCTATATATCCATCTACCTACCCATCTACCTACCTATCTATCTATCTATCTACCTACCTACCTATATATATATATATATATATATCTGTCTATCTATCCATCCATCTATCTATCTAACTCATCGGTGCAGATCTCTATGGCAGAGACTCCAACATACATACATTATAGATTTAGATTATATCTGATGATTTTCTCCTTTATGCAGTATAGTACTGGGAGAGTTACGTGCATTTAGTATTCAACCAGAAGTGCAAGAAAAGTGTTTCAGTGCAGTGTATAGATAGGGGAAATATATGCAGTATATTAAAGACACTGTAGACACTTTAATAATAAAACAATACAAATACAATAAACAAACGTATAGTACGAATCAATATGAGTACACCACAGAAGATACAACTAGTATGGACTGTTGTATTAATAAATATGCATAACCTTTTAAACATATTTTATTGTTGTTGTGGATTTATTGAGCGATATGCTTGCTATAGTAACTCAAACTGGAAGAATGAAAGGCTGACACATTGTGCATCCCTGCTTCTCCGGTGGGTTCACCTCCCACCTGCTCCTGGCTTCACAGGACCCAGACTGATGGATATGATGGAGAAGACTCGCTCTCACATGACAATACTGGTCTGGAAATGCAGAATGCAAAAGACGAGCCACCTTACAAAACGTTTATACACAGTAAACAAGCACCTAATTGAATTGATGTTACATATGTCACAAAGATGATACCAGCTAAAGAAAGATGCCTAAGCGAACAGACAGCACATAACTCTCAGCATACCAAACCAAACATAATAACGATGAAAGGCACCAACAATGGATGATCATAGAAAAAAACGTACTTTGAAAAGTAGATTCTTTCTTCAGTTTTCAAGGTCTACCCTTCAAAAGATGCAATGTAATGGCAAATATAAAAGTTGCTTAGCAACACTGAACAGTCCTCGTAGTAATTATGTATTTGAATGTGATGGAAAATATGAGTTAGAAATAAATGTGGTTGACCAATGCACAGTGTAGATGATTTAGTTGCACTTTAACATGTGTATTTCCCACTTTTCTCGTATTTTGGGATCTGAGTGTGGAATAAATAGGGAAAAGCATCCCCAACAAAGTTACTCTCCAACATACTAATGTGATTTATTGGCCAAATATGATCTTTTAGCGCTATCTGCTGGATAAGAAACATAATTACAATTTAGGAAAAATAACGGAAGATCAAATCCTTGGATACTTTTTAAATTAATAACGTTACGTTTGAAGTTGGACGAAGTTAAAGTGTTATACTGGGTTTTAATACGTAAACAAATATTGCTGCCCTTCAAAAACTCCACACACCGGTCATGGATGGTTTGTGATATTTCGTTGAGCCAATCAAATCTACTTTTCATTCGTCTCGACCAATCAGAAGCAAGCATGTTTGTAGGTGGAATGATCCGCGTCCGGTTGTCGAAAAATGTTTAGAGTTACATGACATACGGATGGGTGTAACTGCCATGGTAACTGCGCACACATACGCTGTTAGATCTACGATCTGCGCGGCTGTGGCGTCCATGTTTTACGTGTGCAACTAACCAATGTGTTAACTGTCCAACACACAGCATGACCTGAGATGCGAAACGAAATCATGTGGAATTATTGACAATATTTAATTACAAACGTGTTATTTTAATAGCCGAATAGACTTGGAGACTAATCATTTCGCCACTGACAAAGCCATGTTTCGGCAAACGAAGGGAGTGCTCCAGAAACTTAGATATCTGAGGTAAGTTAGCAAGTTAGCTTACACACACATGGGTTATTTTTAATAAAAGAAATGCTCATTGTGTATGTTGTTGACTTGGTAGTGCAACATTAACTGACTGTCTGTGACAACGTGACTGGATATTATGTGCTATTTAAGATACAACGGGGCTCTGACTTTGTAGAAATTGGACATGGGTTAGCATTTAAACTGATGAAACAGCCGATGCAACCAAACCTATCACTTTATCTAACTAACCTTACTGTTTATAAATATGTTTTAAACATTCAGAAGACACGTTTTTAGTTACTGTAGTTTGAAATAAATATTGCGAACAGTTTCACCTGAGCCTTTATTGGTGTTGCACGCCTGTTTGTTTATATGACCTTCCTTTTTTATCACATGTAGTGTTTAATAATGAATTGTATATTATCATATGGTCTGAAATGGACACTCTGTGAATGCACTTTCTGCAATAAGAGATGAAATAATACCCTCACAGTTCTTGTGCATTCCCCACGTATGTATCTCGTATCTTTAGGACTTTAAACCTCAAGGTCCACATGGACGTGTGCAATATTTAGGAACCTCCCAATTAAGCTTAACCATCATTATAAAGAGTTCTCCTGCTGTGGGAATGTGTCACTTAATAATAAACCAGATATTCAACACACTAATGTCTTTTTGCATATGCTCTGAAATTAAAGCACAATCTGGAAATGCATTGTTTGCAATGTAAGATGAAACATATCCTTCTGTGTGGGAATGTCATGCAATACACACGATATTCAATGCTATACAATATCGAGATATCTGCATAAGTTCGCACAAAGATTGGTGAATTATTCATTGCACAATTACCTTTTTTTCTTTGCAGTTTCAATGGACAGCAGCACACATGGAGGCTGAAGAGCACCAACGCACAAGAGAGGGCCGGTCAGTACCAAGCAGGACAGAACATCCACGGCTTCACAGTCAGAGAAGTACGCTTATTTCATTAATTTCTTATTATAAAAGTTACTTGTATCATCTCCACTTATGCTTCACTAAAGGTTGTATCATTTAGGGCAGGGGTTCTCAAAGTGCGGCCCGCGGGCCAATGGCGGCCCTCGGAAATGTTTCTGGCGGCCCGCGGTAGTTAACGTGACACGCTGAAATGCATGCGTTATATTTTAATCCTCCATGGTTGTATCGAGTAAGAATTAGAATGGAATTTTAAGAATGGTAAAACTGCGCCCCCTGGGTTGTCATTCCTAAATTATGAATGACAGCTTGTGGAAAGTTTGCTAGACTACTGGTTGCATGGCAACTAGGCATCTCGCGAGTTGCGGTAATTGGTTAGTACAATAAAGAAAGTTGGCCCTCACTCATCAATCATTGAGAACCCCTGATTTAGGGGTTATAAAGTCAAGTTGTATGAACACTGTGGATGGCTAAATGCATCTAACTGTTGGCCCTGAGGGTTGTGCAATAGGTCGCCATTGTCAGTATGTGCGTCTGTGTATTGTGTTTTTTCAAACGGTGTATGGCTGATGATGTGTATTTTAATGTTTACTATTAAACAAATGTCCTTACAGGGACAATAAAGTATATCGTATCTGGGGAATAAGAAGTTATCAGACACTTGGCCCGACACGAAGGATGTGCTGTGAATTGATTGACCTTCTAGTAACACCACTTAGTAAAAAGCTTGATTCGTAAAAGTGTCGTCTGCTTTAAAACAAAATATCCTTTCACTTTCTAACCCCGTTCTCCCAGGTTGTGGTGGTCCCGGACTTGTTTCTCACAGCAGTGAAGTTGACTCATGATAGAACCGGGGCTCAGTACCTGCACGCGGCCAGAGATGACGCCAACAACCTCTTCAGGTTTGTTTGAATGCGTTTCATCGGCTCCAAATACTTCCATCTGACAACAGACCTTCAACATGACCACAGCATGACTTTGAAATACGTTATTGTACTACAGCTGCATCTTAAACTGTGTACAACTTCAAACTGTATTTGTATCGCCCAATATCACAAAACAGGTGGGCTTTGTGTAACATTGTATTTGATGGAGCTACGAACTAAGACTCGTAGAAACTGGCTGAAGATCATGTGACCCTCTGAAACAGTGATTTCAATGAGAAATACTATAATGACGCACAGCCAAAACTATGATTCTGAGGTCAGGGAGGATGAGCAGCACACCAGGTGCATCATGGGAAATGTAGTTTCTAGATTCAGGGTTGTTTAAATGTGTTCCAAAACACTCCCACTACAGTCACAGCATGACTTAGAACTATTATATTACAGCTGTGTCTTAAACCAGGGGTTCCCAAACGTTGCCATGCCAAGGACCCCATATGACATTATCGTCGTTGTCGTCCCCCCGGTTGCACTTTTTTTTTAAGGAGGAGTACATTATGATGGAGAATATGACAAATTAATTATAATACATTTTCTTAATATATATTTGTATTAATTAATAATTATCAGTTATTCTTCTAAAAATGTTTTGTATTTATCTTTTGTTTGTCATTCATTACATTCATTGTGTCTTCTGTTGTAAACATTCTTAACACAATATTACACGGTAATATCAACAGTAAACATATTTTTAAAGTGATTTCTGTCTTTATAATATTATATAATTTTGAACAGTAAGATGAACAATTACCATATATGTTTAGCATTTTTGAAAGCTACTTATGCCTTATAGTATTATATATTACATTACATGGCATTTAGCTGACGCTTGTATCCAAAGCGACTCACAATAAGTGCATTCGACCAGGAAGACACAACCTTGAAGAAAACAGAATCATATAAGAACATCAGGTTTCAAAGAACCAATCGTGTCAAGTGCTACTCAACTGGCTTTAGATAAGCCAGTCCTTTATATATAATATTCAACAGTAATATTAACAATAAACATGTTTATATTCATATATATAAACATCAATATGTGCTCTCATCCAGCTGCAGAGCGAAATATTCACTCGCTCTCACTTGCTCCAAAAGCTGAGCAGATACTCAGTTTCACTCTCAGTAGCGGCAGCTCGATTCTGATTGGCTTGAAGGGCGGTCATGTGATTTAAAAGAAGAAAAAAAAATATATGAATAAGTAAAAAATATTAAAAGATTGGCATCAAAGGAGAGACTGATAGATATGCAGTTATTAATAAAAAAAAATGTAACTTTAAAAATGTCCCCTTTCCCTCAAACTTTGCATGACCCCCCTGGTGCCCCCTGGCGGCCCCCCGGGGGGTCGGGGCCCCCACTTTGAGAAACACTGTCTTAAACCGTGTACAAAGATATATATTTTACTTAAACCGATATATTCCTGCACTTGAACTGTATCTGCATATTGAAGTGTGAACGCTTGTTGTTTGTATGTTGTCTCCTCCCGAGTGTTGTACGTCTCTTGTTCGTTTACGTTTCAGTAGCTCCACTCATCTCGCTGCATAATGACAATAACGTTTTCTATTCTATCAATGTGATGCTTCTTGTTTTGTTCTTCAGTGTCCAGCTCAGAACGACCCCCATGGACAGCACCGGGGTCCCGCACATCCTGGAGCACACGGTGCTGTGTGGGTCTGAGAAGTATCCGTGCAGAGACCCTTTCTTCAAGATGCTCACACGCTCCCTGTCCACCTTCATGAACGCCTTCACAGGTACGGAGAAATCCAATCAAGTTTTATTTATACAGCACATTTATAAACGACGTTTGGTGGAGCCAAAGTGCTGTACATAAAATAAAAAATAGCCTACAGGAGAGACACTTTACAGCAAATACAACAACTCAGATTGTTCAGAATATCAGTGTGAGAAAAACGACACCCTCTGTCCTCAGACCCTCTGTCCTTAGACCCTCTATCCTTAGACCCTCTGTCCTCAGACCCTCTGTCCTCAGACCCTCTGTCCTCAGACCCTCTGTCCTCAGACCCTCTTCCTTAGACCCTCTTCCTTAGCCCCTCTGTCCTTAGACCCTCTGTCCTTAGCCCCTCTGTCCTTAGACCCTCTATCCTTAGACCCTCGATCCTTAGATCCTCTGTCCTTAGACCCTCTATCCTTAGACCCTCTATCCTTAGACCCTCTGTCCTTAGCCCCTCTGTCCTTAGACCCTCTGTCCTTAGCCCCTCTGTCCTTAGACCCTCTGTCCTTAGCCCCTCTGTCCTTAGACCCTCTATCCTTAGACCCTCTGTCCTTAGACCCTCTATCCTTAGACCCTCTATCCTTAGCCCCTCTGTCCTTAGACCCTCTATCCTTAGACCCTCTATCCTTAGACCCTCTATCCTTAGACCCTCTATCCTTAGCCCCTCTGTCCTTAGACCCTCTGTCCTTAGACCCTCTGTCCTTAGCCCCTCTGTCCTTAGACCCTCTGTCCTTAGACCCTCTATCCTTAGACCCTCTATCCTTAGACCCTCTGTCCTTAGACCCTCTATCCTTAGACCCTCTATCCTTAGACCCTCTATCCTTAGACCCTCTGTCCTTAGACCCTCTGTCCTTAGACCCTCTATCCTTTGACCCTCTATCCTTAGACCCTCTATCCTTAGACCCTCTATCCTTAGCCCCTCTGTCCTTAGACCCTCTATCCTTAGCCCCTCTGTCCTTAGACCCTCTATCCTTAGCCCCTCTATACTTAGCCCCTCTGTCCTTAGACCCTCTGTCCTTAGACCCTCTATCCTTAGACCCTCTGTCCTTAGACCCTCTGTCCTTAGACCCTCACATCGTAAAAGGAAACACTTCCGGAGAAACCCCACAGTTTAAAGGGAACATGGGAAATACACTCTGACCTCTGAGTCTGTGAGCAAAGGAGGTGGCGAAGCTCACGTATCCGAAGTGTTGAGTTCACCAGAGGTTTATTCGTCCCATGTATCGGGTTTGGACTTCCTTACGTGTTATTATAGTGATTACAAATGAGAGTGGTTGCATGTAAACATGTCTGTTGTTTACACATATGCTACACTTAATAATAATAATAATAATAGATTTAATTTGTTAGCGCTTTTACAGGTGCTCAAAGATGCTTTAGAAAATAAAATAAAATAAAGGGACAACAAATAAATATATAGTTAAAGTTAAAGTCAAATAATACAAAAACAATCATCATTAAAAGCCAGGTGAGTGCTTTGAAGGTGGCGAGGTCGGTGCAGTCTCTGATGGGTGGGGGGAGTGAGTTCCAGAGGGAGGGGGCAGCGACGGAGAAGGCTCTGCCCCCCCAGGTCCTAACCCACTTGTTGCTATGGTTTACATGACGTCACTTTGTCTCCTGTTGCTCGTGCATTCTTGGAGAATGTCTGTATAGTTTTGGTTATTTAAATGAAGAGGTACCTCTTATTGTTTACTTCAAATATGAGAAGAAACAAAATGGCTGTTTGTTGTCTTGCAGCCAGCGACTACACCATGTATCCGTTCTCAACACAAAATGGGAAAGACTTCCAGAATCTTCTTTCGGTGTATCTGGATGCAGTTTTCTTCCCTTGTTTACGAGAGCAGGATTTCTGGTGAGTTTTGACTATGGTCGCAAAGTCGCAATGCTCAAGCTGATGTGTTTTTCGATACAACAGCTGGGCAAAGTCACCTTAAAGGTCACCTGTCCTGCTGTGTTTAGGCAATAGCAGAGCTCTCGGATATACGGAGATCTATAAAAAACATGTCTATGAAGTGTTTTGCTCAAAACATCACCCGTTCTAGCCATGCCTCATGTCCCTCTATTTCACTTCCTGTTTCTAAAGTGCTGATTTGGGGTATAAAGCTCACGCGGGACCCGGCAGCTACCGTCTAAACTAAATACTGCCGTGATGAAACTCCATATCATGGATTATCAAGCAGGGCTGCTCGATTATGGCAAAAATCATAATCTCGATTATTTCGGGCAATAATTGATATCACGATTATTAAAAACGATTATCCGTTTACTTTAAAAACATCCATTTATTGACAAAGAAAATTGAACAGTATGTTTTTAACAGTTGATTACCCTGAACTTTAAGTATAATTCAACTGAAAAACCAATACAAAAATCAAATTAAAATAAATATTCGTTATATTTCAATAATTTAAGTTTTCATAATCGGTGCAAGCCAAATCGTAATTGTGATTAAAATCTGATTAATTGAGCAGCCCTATTATCAAGGATCTGAAACAGTCTGGAGCTCAAAGGCTTTCTCTCTTGCCGGTTACACCACGAGGTCAGTTCCTTTCTACTTCCTGCTTCTTCACACACATGCTCTCCAGCACAGGTTAGCTCTGAGTGTTAGCGATGCTAATGTAAACACCGACCATATTACGTCCGAAACAGTCGGGCATTGTTTCTGATAGCAACGTTTCTGATGGGTCCACATTTCAGATATTACGTCATATCGGACGCAAATCTGGATCAGCTCCGTTGTAGCCCGTTTTTAGAGACCGGGGACATCACAACGTGCATTTTGCATGATAGGTCCCCTTTAAGTTGACTTACTTGTGATTGTAATAAACAGCCAGGTCACTTGCAGCTAGCACATATCACTTTGCAGGTCTGTAACCGTCACACTGATCTGATTATTTGGCAGGCAGGAGGGCTGGAGGCTGGAGCACGAAGACCCCAAAGACCGCAGCACCCCTCTGGTCTTTAAAGGAGTCGTGTTCAATGAGATGAAGGGCGCTTTTGTAAGTCAGCAATCACAATCACATTTTATCTGCATAGCAATGATCCCTTCTCTAGAATGATCTCATTGTTTCTACACACAGAGGTAAGTTAGGTGCTTTAACTTAAACATGTCCTACTTTAAGTTAAAGCATCACTCTCTACCCTCTCTATTGAAAACAATAATATTGTGCTCTCCTGGAACAAAATGACCTCAAAGAAGCAAGGCTGCACAAGGGAAGCAGAACAGACGCTTGTTTGTAGACGATCTTAAACTGAAACGAGTGGAAGGACGGAGGATAGAATTAACCCTTCAGAAACGAGCGTGTGTACACTTGAGCTACTATCTCCGTGTTTACGCCATCTCTCTCGGAGCTGGTAACGCCTGGCCTGTGTGAGAACATGAAATGGTGTATTTGTTGTGTGTTGTCCAGTCGGAAAACGAGCGTGTGTACGCGCAGCACCTCCAGAACAAGCTGTTCCCGGACCACACGTACTCTGTGGTGTCGGGAGGAGAGCCGCTCGACATCCCCGACCTCACCTGGGAGCAACTCAAACAGTTCCACGCCACACACTACCACCCCAGCAACGCCAGGTACACACACACACACACACACACACACACACACACACACACACACACACACACACACACACACACACACACACACACACACACAGGATAGCTGAAATGTACTTTGATTACAGCATAATCCCATGTTATGGTGTCAGAAACATTTGAAACAGTGCCATTCCTCTAACCATCCATCTTATAAAGGAAAACTGATATGTATTATCTTCCTCATAAATAAACTCATGTGTTGTCATTACAGGACAGTATCCATGCTGCTTTCAAAATGTTACATGCATGTTATAACACAATTCTTTCAACTATAATTAATAATAATACAATAAAACAAACGCATGCATCAGATTAGATTAGGACTACTGTTTATGTGTTTTCGTCTTTGTACTGTTTTCTGATTCTATGTAAAGCATCTTTGAGCACGAGGGAAAAGCGCGATACAATTAAATGTATTATTATTAATGCAATCAACCATGAAGATGCAAACTCTTCCAGCAAAACTCCTGCATGTCCATTAGCTTAAGGTGCTGTTTACACGGGAACGGAACGGTTGTATCCGCTGCTTTTCTCTTGCGTATAGCCCGTGCGTTCACACGAGGCCGTATCGGAACCGCGGAAACGAACCCTGCAAACGATAACCGGTCCCAAGGTGGATAGATCTAATAATAATAATAAATTATATTTCTATAGCGCTTTTCTTGAACCCAAAGACATCAGTAGTTACTGACCATGCTACAGATGTTAGTGCAAAATCTACAGCTCCTCTACCTCAACCATCAGCAACAAGTGGACATGGAGAACTACATGTTGTTAAATCCACCGCGGGGCATAAACAGAAGGGCAACCATGGCAACCATGCTCGCTGCTTTTAGTGTATTTTGTGTATACAAGTACAGCGCCACTTACAGGCCCGGCATATGTACTACAGCGTCTCCAGCGGGTCGAGCGGTCTCGTGTGAAGGGACACGTTTCTTGAGCCGTATCCGTGTGAACGGAAGACTTTTTTGATATCGAATTCGGTTCGTTGGCGTTCCCGTGTAAATGGGCCTAAATCAAGCTAAACCATTAAGCGACGCATACAGAAATGAGAACACACACTGAGAGAGTCTTACATCCGTCTTTCAGGTTCTTCTCATACGGAGATCTGCCTCTGGAGCAGCATCTGAAGCAGATCGAAGAGGAAGCTCTGTCCAGGTTTGAGCGCATCAACCCGAACACGGAGGTCCCGTCACAGCCACACTGGAGCAGCCCCGTAAGCTCACAACGCACATTACAGTGTTAAGATACTGAGAATGTAATCATTTAAACCAGGGGTCTCCAAACCTTTTCACCCAGGGCCACATACAGAAACATATATGAAGGGCTGGGCCGCTCACTATAGGTAGGCGAGGTATATCGCCTCATAAGTTCAGTTATAAGTTAGCACAATTAATCAAATGTAAGTAAACTCTGCTTGTGAGTGTTGGCAATAAGGGGAAATATGAAGGGTGTATTTCAAGCTTGTTGTAAATAAGTCATTGGGCTTTTAAGATATGTTAGAAATTGTATCCAACTTTAATTGACTGAATTTATTAGAAAAGTGGTCAACATGAATACTACTGTGTCATATATTTTTATATTTAAGAAGTGCAATATAAGACGAGCACAAGTTTAATTTGTGGGCCATTCTCCATTATACTTTTAGAATTTTGGCCGA
Organism: Champsocephalus esox; assembly: GCA_036324585.1. Classification (NCBI taxonomy): domain Eukaryota; kingdom Metazoa; phylum Chordata; class Actinopteri; order Perciformes; family Channichthyidae; genus Champsocephalus; species Champsocephalus esox. The sequence continues at coordinate 36,569,237 of CM070481.1, forward strand.
GTCAAAAAGGGCCGCGGGCCGTAGTTTAGAGTACTAGATACTAGTATTAGATTATATTAGAGTGTAAAGATACTAAGAATTGAATCATTTAAACCAGTGCTTCGCAAAGTGTGGACCGTTAGCGCCCACTAGTGGTCCGTGAGTATTTTGTTAACATTTGAAATTAATTCATTAAAGTTTTCCGCACTCTCGCGTGAATATCTCCGCAATGGAGCGAGCTTAAGTTTCAGCCCAGGGCAAGACCTTCGTCACACATGTCGCCACCTGTTTGTCCCATTTTCAGACGATTTATAATCTGTTCTAGAAAAACTGTGATTTTGAATATTTGTGGAGTTAGGTGGTCCGTGAGTGTTTTCTTATTGGTTAAGTGTCCTTGGTATGAAAACGTTTGAGAGACACTGATTTAAACCCATCATGTATTGCATTCTCACTTGCATGCATAGTTCTATTGTTTTTATAATTTATAAGTGGAAATACGTTCAATAATCGGTGTGGTTTTCCCCCCAGAGAGAAGACCATGTGACCTGCGGCCCTGATGCCATGGCTCCAGACCCAAAGAGGCAGGAAACGCTGTGTGTGAGCTTCCTGCTGGGAGAGTAAGGACACTTTGTCTCGTTAGATTTCCTCCTGTCTTTCACAGAGACATTAGTCGGACGGCATTTATGATATTCCACAGATACTGCATCCTCTGTTTCTCCTGATCCGTTTGTTTGAGACTTGTTATCAGTGGTTTGTATAGGCCTGGAGACGTTTTTACTGTAACAGGATTAGTCTTGTATATTAGTTAACTATAGTCTCCCCCTGCTGTCTTTACATCATGCAATCAGGCTGTGTTATATGACATGTGTGTGTTGAGCAGAACATTGGGATCACAGGTGAAGATGGTTGGATGAGGAGGAAGAAGTAAAAGATGGATTGCATATAATGTCCGGCAGTGGCTCAGTCGGTAGGGGCTTGGACTGGGAGCCGTAGGGTCGCCGGTTCAAGTCCCCGACCAGACCTAAAATATGGAGCGTGGACTGCTACTTGGAGAGGTCCCAGTTCACCTCCTGCCCTGCCGTGGTGCCCTTGAGCAAGGCACCAGACACCCCCCACTGCTCCTGGTACTAGGATGGGTTTCACTGTGTGCTCTGCATGTTTCATCCCTCCCAATTCTAATTCTATTGCAGCTTTTAAAAACTTGTCCTGCTGTGGTACCCATCTTTCTTTGATAGGATGGCATTGATTAGAATCTGAAGCCACTGCATCCTCGGTTTCTCCTCATGTCCTTGTTTACAGTGGCTAAAATAGTGCTGGAGCCATTTGTACTTTAACCAGATTATAATTGTTTGATCCTTTCTCTGATGTTTTAGATTATATTTGCCAAATATGAACCTGTCCTTAGATATGCTCGGAGACTGGTTATGCAAGATGTGACGATGATATCCATATAGAGCAGGAGAATGGAGACGCAGGGGTTACTGAAGGTTAGATGAGTCTTTTGACCGTGAGCTCTTTTTAATACTCGCCTTATCATTATTATATTATTATTATGTCAGTTTGTTTGATGCCTGCATGGATAGCAAATATATATTTATCAATGCAAAAAAAAATAGATCCCCGGATTTGTTAAGAAAGGATTTGAAGCGAGTCAGAAACCGCAAAACCAACGAAGAGCAGTGGCTTTTTTATTTTGAAATTGACTAAAACGCCAGACGGCTTTTCGAGGGGTTTCTTCCTCAATACAAATACCTTTTTATATGCCACTTCTCCCCTTAAAAAAGTGATTCTTTGAGTGTGCTTTTTGACGTCCTGGTTCCTCTGCAGCATCACGGACACGTTTGAAGGGTTCACGCTCAGCCTGCTGTCCTCGCTCATGATGTCTGGACCAAACTCTCCGTTCTACAAAGCTCTCATCGAACCCAACATCGGGACCGACTTCTCCTCCGTCGCAGGGTGAGCACAACTCGCACTACTATTTAGACAGACGTATGGCTATTTTAATCATATAGTGTAAATATGCACATTGAATTGTATCTCGTTGCACTGTCATCGCTACTACCTCTGCTTTTACCACTTATTTATTATGTCTATTTGTTACGGCAGTGAGAGTTGCCAAAGACATGGCGCTGTACTTTGTATGATGACAAAGATATATTCTATTTTACTCAAAGGTGTAACTTTGGTTTGAGAAGTGGGGGACACAAAACAGGGGGTCCTCCGCAATGAAACATTTTCTCAATTTAATTCCATTTCCTGCCTTTCTACAAATATATATAACAAATCCAATAAAAATGTGTAGTGTATATAATGAGTGTGCACACTTATCTAGTATCCTATCCATGTGAACCTGTTTTATTTGTGATGACCTCACATCCTCTAGTCTAGGGGGGTCCGGGGGCATGCACCCGGGAAGATTTTTTTTCTTTAAATTGAAGTTGAATGCATCAATCTGGTGCACTTTGAGGGCAACATTAAGAGATTTATGGATTCAGCTCTGAACACTCAAATGAAACGGAACTGTATATATTTCAATAATCAAAAATCCATTAGAATATGCTCACAACCAATAACACATCAGTGATAAACTCCTCTCTCCTATCTTTATCTTTCCTAGTCTGCATTCTTTCTTTTTATTTATGCATATTTTACTAATCACTCTCCTTTCAAACTGTACAAACTTTCTCTTTTTTGTACTGACCTATAGTAGCTACACATTGGAAGGATTTCTTAACTTATTTTATATACAACTAATATTACATAGATGGAAATATTTGTTTACATAGATGACCAAACAGTTTGAGACCCAGTGAGATAACTTAGACTAAAGTTTACAATCTAATCACTCGGAGTCCTTTACCTCCCTGAGCTGACGTTATCTCTCTCAGTCCCACAGGAGAGGACTCTCCCTCTCCTTATTGATGAAACAGCTTCTAATTTCCGTTAGCTCCTCAAGCTAGCACCGAGCTAGCACCAAATGCTAACGACAACCCCCGTAACTCTCTCTCTCTCTCTCTCTCTCTCTCTCTCTCTCTCTCTCCTCTCTCTCTCTCTCTCTCTCTCAGTCCCTCAAAGTCCGACAGGAAAGAGCTCTCCCTCTCCTTATTGATGAAACAGCTTCTAATTTCCGTTAGCTCCTCAAGCTAGCACCGAGCTAGCACCAAATGCTAACGACAACCCCCGTAACTCTCTCTCTCGCACTCTCTCTCTCTCTCTCTCTCTCTCTCTCTCTCTCTCTCTCTCTCTCTCTCTCTCAGTCCCTCAAAGTCCGACAGGAAAGAGCTCTCCCTCTCCTTATTGATGAAACAGTTTATAATCTCCGTTAGCTCCGAGCTAGCACCAAATGCTAACAACATCCCCTGTAACTCTGTCTTTTTCCAACATTTCAACATTTCGGTTCGGTACGTACCTCGGTTTTTAGGTCACGGTTTGGTACGTTTTCGGTACAGCAGACAAAATTATCACAAAACATAAAATATATATATATTTTTTATTATTATTAAACTGTGAATAATGTATTCACTCAAATACAAAATAAAATAAACATTAAGGTGCAGCATTTCGATTAACTGAAATAATCTGTATTTGAACTGTACTGTAGTAGGCTAGTACCTAAGCAGCCAGTTTGACATTAGGTCAATTTATATATTAAAAGTGTTAGCTTGTATTGTCAAAATGATACTTATACTGTCTGCTATGTGTGATTGCTCCATCGGGAATGCTTGGAATTTCGCTGCACTCTGTGTAGTGAGAATAAAAGGAATCTAATCTTTACTTTATTCATCCCAATTTGGGAAATCCTTTCTGCCTCTACACTCGTTTGAAGTGTGTTATGATGTGTGCAGATATGATGGCAGCACCAAAGAGGCGTCGTTCAGCATCGGTCTGCAGGGGATGGCTGAGGAAGACACGGAGAGGGTGAAGCAGATCATCAGTGAAACCATCGATGACATTATAGAGTGAGTAGCAGTCACATCGGGGCTATGGTTTTATTTCATGGCTTTACATTCAACGTGTAAGGCAAGGCAACACTAGTTATTTTAAGTGTTTCATGCTAAACGAACCCCCCTTTGGACAATTCTAATCTGCAACCCAATATTCAGAACATTCTACGGATCCTGGCCATATTTGTGTAGCATATAAGATTAATTTGCTCCCAGACATGCATGTGGCTTGCTAGTTTTGGACACCATCTGTATTCAAAAAGTCACCACTTAAGGTCCGTTCAGTATTTCTACTAATCACTTAAGCATACAATAGTGACTTTTGACTTTCTGTTTGATACTGTGTCCTGCTTTGTTTGACGGGTGATATTAACAAGTATGTTGCTGGCAGCTCTGTGTCTGAGATTTGCAAATTAAATAGTTAGAAGTAGTCTTGAGCAGTTATTAAAGGTAGGCTGAAAGGCTTAGTCCTTTTAATAAATGTATTTAATAGAACAACTTGACCCTCTCCCCATGTATAACCCATCACAGGAAAGGCTTCGAGGAGGAAAGGATCGAGGCTCTGCTCCATAAGATCGAGATCCAGATGAAACACCAGTCCACAAACTTCGGCCTCTCTCTGGCCTCGGTGAGTTCACTTTCTCTGTGACCTCCATTTTGTTTTCATAACCGAAAGGACACTTCGGCCCAATCCCAAACCACGCCCTAAACCCTACGCCTACCCACTCCCCCTCCGTGACGGAGTGAACTCCGCGGAGTGACACTCGGCTTAAAAACATGAGGTTATCATGAGGTTGTTAACATCGCAGTTTATCAGTGGATGTTTGAACTACTTGTAAACAGCGTGTTTCCTGACGGACACACAGCGTGACTCCGGTCAGGTAGAGACCGGACTCCAGTCAGCACCGATGCAGACTCGCTGGTTGAGGGCTTGATAGCCCCCTCCCCATCCACACTCGTTGGTTTGCACTTAATGTGGCGGACCCTCCGCGCGAACGGAGGGGTAGTGAGTAGTGAGTAGTGAGTAGTGAGTAGTAGTGAGTAGTGAGTAGTGAGTAGTGAGTAGTGAGTAGTGAGTAGTGAGTAGTGGGTGGGCCTTCATGAATGAAAGAACCTCCATGTGGGCAATATGTTGGCAACAATAAAGATGTTGCTTTGTTTTGTGTGCATTAAATCTAGCCTTTCGATATTGTTTCTGCATATCAAGAATGTATACTTGTTAATAGTTATTGTCCTGGGAGAATATCTTACGCCGAATCCAGTTAATTATCGGATGTCTTACTTTTAGATCGGTACATTTTAAATTCAGAGACCTTCATCAGTGCAATGTTTAAATATGAAGGGAGATTACATTCCACGTCACATGACTGCTGTGGGACTCGGACCCGTCTCAACATTGTGGGGGAAACTTCTGTAGCAATGGAGGAGTTAGGACTCAAAGGAGACACGAGGAGAGCTGGAGCTTTGATGGCAAACACTGACGGTTTATTTGGAGTATCGGCCGGAGAATTCACAAAACATGTCACGGGCCAGAGGTCTGACTACACGGGAGATGCCACAACAAATTCTGAAGAACTCTTCTGTAGCTCGAGGTTTTAAATAGTTCCCAGTGTAATAATCAACATTCTTCATCAGCGAGACTAAACAATTATGGACCCTGAATCTAACTAGAGCTCTCGTCCACAGAAAATAATGTGCGCCGTTAGTAATTCTTGAACCCTGAAGGCAGGACAGACTGAAAAAAGTCCAGGGAAGCTTATAAAAGTTAACAGCATTTAATCACACAAAAGTTGCAGTGATGTACAAATCAAATTTGCGAGAGGAGGAGCTCTCCCCATGCGTCCGGTCAGCCGAGGTCAGGGAGAAAAAGAGGTCGATTCTTGGCTTGCTCTTCCTCTTGTCATCTGAGGTCTTCTCCTATTGGCCGGGCGTCGTCAGGGGGCGGGTCCAATGCAATTCCTGCCTTTTGCTGTTGCTAAATTACATCATTCTGGTGTCTGTGGTTATTTAAACATTCCCTAATAAACGTGATTTCAGCGTCAATAAATGAGTGCTAAACCCAGTGTGTTTAGGGTACAACATCACGTCATTTCACCTTCAATTCACGGTTTGAAAACGTAGCATTTCGCCACATGCTAATGCTAACCGGAAATGACGAAATTCACTAGCGGAAAACCGGAAGTAGTGTAAAAATTCAGTTTTTAGAATAAAACAGATTTAAAATTACGCCATATCAACATTGATTTTAATTTCTAACAGCGCCAGGGAGCCTTCGTCCCTGAACAGTAAACTACCTCATGGCGGCTTGTGCTCTGTCATAGACTGGCAACAACAATGCGCCCAAGCTGCTGCTCCTTAAGAGAGATAGCAGCGATACCCCAGGCCGTAGACCTATGCCATTGGAAAGGAGACAGTGAGAGGAGAACATGATGAAAAGGCTGAATACCTAAGCAAATTATTCCCTAACAAATGTGAATATGTCTCAATATTGTTTGTATGAACAGATCGACAATCTGTTTATTCATGTGTAATTCGACATGTAAAACACATTCTAAACTACATTTAACTATAAACCATGCCATAATTGCAAGTCTCTTCAGTGAGAATGTCACAAAAGGATTTGAAAAGAAAAGCCACATTCTGAAAGAAAATCAAAAGAAATAAGTGACATTTTGAAAAAGAAATTCTAAGAATAAATGAATGTTTTGAAGTAAAAAAAAAGTCAAATTCTGAGAAAAAGGTCAAATTTGAGATGCATTGTGGGACATGTAGTTTATGGGCAACGTGCTTCTGTAAATCGGCATGTAACATAAACATACTATATATCAAGGGGGGCGTTGGGGAACTCCAGTTCGAAACTCGCCACTGCGTCAGGCCGTTGTGTCCTTGGGCAAGACACTTCACCTGAATCTGCTTCTGTGGGTAGTGTCCACAGTCCATGACCGTTACATGCGTGTAATGTGTGTTTGTAAAGCGCTTTGAGCATCTGGAAAAGCGCTATCATAAATGTAAGAAGTTATTACTATATTCTTTGCAAGCTCTTGTGGGGCCACATAACATGAAGTCACGGGCTCGAGTTTGCCCCCCCCTGATATCGACACTTGCATTGCGACTTTGCACTTCTGGTCAGAAGCCGAACTCCGTTTCGTTATGACAATAAAATCTTAATTGATTTTCCAATCCATTTTTTCCCAGTGCTGTTGTTACATGTTTGTTCCTCCCTCTTGACATTATACCCGTGTGTTTCTAGTACATCGCGTCGTCGTGGAACCATGACGGTAACCCGGTGGAGCTGCTGCAGATCAGCGACAGCGTCACACAGTTCAGAAAGGCTCTAAAGGAAAACCCTCGCTTCCTGCAGGACAAAGTCAAGCACTACTTCAAGGTGAATACATCGTGTTTGAATGAATGCGTATAGTTGCAAGATGATAACTGGGCATGCCGCAGCAGTCTCATATCTTTATGTGTGAGGCCGTGAAGGATAATGAGGACTTTCAGATATTAGATGGTCTTGTATTTTACAACACAATCATAGCAAGAAACAGCAATGCAATGCAAGGACAAGGCTAGGATCTCATATGTACTTGAGATCATGTATCTGCAATATCCTGCATTATATTTTGTTGCTGGACATTTGTATTTCCACATGTATATTTCTTTACATCTATCCATCTATCCATCTATCTATCTATCTATCTATCTATCCATCTATCTATCCATCTATCCATCTATCCATCTATCTATCCATCTACCCATCCATCTATCTACCCATCCATCTATCCATCTATCTATCTATCCATCTATCCATCTATCTATCCATCTATCCATCCATCCATCTATCCATCTGCTATTACAGGGCTTTCGTTGTTGGTCAACAAAGATGAATATGTTCCGGCTGTTACTGTGATGAAATCTTTATCTCCAGATGATTTTAGGATTTAAAGCCAATGCACGTTTGTTGTCTTTAAATGCAGGAGAACACGCACAGACTGACCCTCTCGATGAGTCCAGATGAAACGTACGTGGAGAAACAGGCGAAGGCAGAAGAGGAGAAACTGCAGAAGAAGATCCAGGCTCTGTCTGACAGCGACAAGAAGGAGATCTATGAGAAAGGTAACCGACCATTTCCCTGCTCGATGTGTGTTGGGAGTCTCTCTTAACTGACCTGGTCAATGAACAACATTACTTTATCACTAATACGAGATCACTAACCTTTACCCTTTTTTAAATTACAGATGTAGAGGAAATAAGAACTGTATTGGTGACTTGGTCAAGTTATCTCCGTACATTTACAAGTTTTAGTAATTAAACTTTTCCCCTTTCGCCTGAACCATGATTTTATGAGGTTTTGATTACCGTACTTCTCGGACTATAAAGCGCACCTGCATATGAGCCGCAGCAGCTGAAACTGTCCGTCTGTCTCGCTCTCGTTCTGTCTCTCGGTTCCACTTTTACTTTGGCGCGCTACCTGTCTCACTCTTTTCCGGCCTCCAGCTTTTCCCGCTTAAAGGTGGCGGGCGCGGACCGGTCCTAGAGCCCGTAGAGTTAAAGGTGGATAATTTTACCTGTAAATCCATAGATGTAGGAGGGTCCCCTAGTGGCCGCTAGCTGTACAAAAAAAAATGGGGGGAAAAGTTGCGGCTTATAGTCCGAAAAGTACGGTAGTTTACCACTCATTGATCTTTAAAAAGGCCGAGACACAGATCAAATAATTTACAGAGACTGCTATCATGTCAATTGACTTTAGAAAGCAGTCAGTATTTATTTAGCACTGTTTGACAATAATGCACTTCAAATTACTTTACGAAAAACATTTAAAGTATCAACAAATGGTAAAGAAAGTGTAAAAAGGACATTGAAATACATCTAAAAACAGTGATTAAGGCAATTGGATCAGTCAGGTTCAGTCGGGTTGGGGAAGAAAGTTATATTAAATATTTTAGACATTTCTTTAGAGAATTAGAAAGCTCAATGTTTCTGTGAGTGTGAATGTTTTCTTGTCTGTAAGATTGAGTTTCTTGGTGTGATAAATATATATATGGTCAGCCTCTGGGGTATAACCCGTATTACCGCTGAAATATATCTCATCCCCTGAAAGTGTGACTAAACCAGAATCGAATGTAAGGCTCTTATCCTTTGAGAGATATCACAGTGTTTTTATTCCTCAGGTCTGGAGCTGCTGGCCGCTCAGAGTAAAACTCAGGATGCTTCCTGCCTGCCGGCGCTCAAAGTGTCGGACATCGAGCCGACCATCCCCGTCACGCCCGTTCAGATCAGCACCGCAGGTACGCTGTCCCCTGCATCACAGACTCTATCAATATTACTCATTTCTGATTTTTCTTGCAGTGTTTTGGCTTCATTTTTACTAAATATTATTTCAATTTAAAATATTTTGCTTTTATATTGGCTTCAATTTAATTTAACATTATTTTCGTTTACATTTCTTAGTAATAATGTTATTTGAGGACACTGGGACTTCAGATGGTCATTGCCATTTCTACACTGTAGCCATTGTGCATTTTGATAATACAACCTTTTGACCTCGTTATCACCCGTAAGGAGTGTTTAATAATATCTCCATGCCCCCCCCCCTTCAGGAGGCGTCCCTCTGCAGCTCTGTGAGCAGCCGACCAACGGCCTGGTGTACTTCAGAGCCATGTGCAGCCTCAACACGCTGCCAGAGGAACTCAGGCTCTACGTGCCGCTGTTCTGCAGCGTCGTCACAAAGTGAGTCCATCTGTCTCTGCGTTACACCATGGTAACACCATGGTAACACCGCAGATGGTGTAAAAGCATAAGAATTTAGATAAGATTGATAGACTGTTGTTGTTTGTGTCTTTTGCACTTTTAATACTGGATGTGTGTGTGTGTGTGTGTGTGTGTGTGTGTGTGTGTGTGTAGGATGGGCTGTGGAGGTCTGGACTACAGGCAGCAGTCTCAGCAGAAGGAGCTGAGGACGGGGGGGATGTCCGTCTCTCCTCACGTCTCCTCTGACTCCACCCAGCTGGACATGTACGAGCAGGTCAGGGTTCACCTTATCTGTTACTTAAACAAACAGTAAAGCCAATTAGGGACAATGTGTTTTGCTCAAAAAGAAAACGCATGCACATTTGAAAATAAGTATATATCGATGAAGTGCGACTCCCAGCTCTCAGCCTAAGGAGGAATGACGGACCGTCCACACTACAGCTCCAAAAATAGCTTGGAGCTGGGCGTGTCTGTAGCTTGGGGATTTTATTCAAGCAACACGGCCAACAACCAATCACGTGAATCTCCCGCCCCCGACATACAAAGCAAAAACCCCCGGGGATTTTATGCGAGCAATAAATATATAAACTCCCCAAACAGGCGAAAACCTACCAGACCACCCACTGTCTCTGCCACCTCCCTCCATGCCTGGTTCCTCCGGTTTGTGTCCCGGTAGATGAAGAGGGTCTGGTCATACAAAACCGGGTGATTTGCTACGGCTATAGTTAGTTTCTCCTCCGACTTTTTTTGAAATATAGAAATGAACGGCGGGATATCTCTCCCAGCTTAGACGCGGTTTGATTGGCTACGGCTTCAGCTGTCAGATTTTGGGAAACGGGATTTGATTGGCTGGCGCTGGCTACTCCGGCGTCCAGGCGACCAGAAGTTGAACAATGTTCAACTTCTGGTCGCCTGAGACGCCTGAGGCGCCTCGCTCTGCTACCCACAATTCAGTTCGGCGAAAAAGCACGGCTACGTGACGTCACCCCATTGAAAGTGAATGGGCAGATTGGAGCTTTCGACGCTTTCGACGCTGTCGACGCTGTAGTGTAGACGGGCCGTGAGTCCTAAACCCGGAACTGAGTCATAATCAAGCACCTTCTCGATGTTTTTCTGAATGTGTTTTTAGCTGTGAGCCTGACATAAAACAAGCTGAAGACATCTTAACGTTTTGTCCACGACTTAACATCAGTAACATCAGTGAATACCCCACTGGTGAATTCAAAAACAGCGGTTGCTAACGGAGACGACTAAACGTCATCAAGCCCAACATTAGCCGCCTTTAGCTTAGCGAAGAAAGTCCCTGATTGTCTCTGTTTCAGGGAGTCCTCCTGTCCTCCTCCTGCCTGGAGAGGAACCTCCCTCACATGTTCCAGCTGTGGAGCGACACGTTCAACAGGTACGTCCTCCAACTCCTCATATCACCGGCATCTAAATATGCGATAGAGCAGTGCTTCTCAAAGTCATGTTCCCCCTTTGAAACATGTTATCAGCCAAGCACCCCCTGACCGACCCCGAACATATTTGATGGAAAAAGCCTATACAAATAATTCCAATATAGTGATGTTCCCTCAGTGTGTGATGTTTTAACTCCGTCATGCATGCATTACAACAAACTTAGGATATTTTCATTTTATGCATGAAAAAAATAACATAACGACATTTTTTTTAAACAGATTTTTCCAAGGAGTTTTTCAACTGAAGTAATATCTGTTTAACAAAACTATAAAATACAATACACACATTTGACATGTTTATATGAGGACCCCCTTGCTGGTTCTAGGAATATTTTATAAAAAATCTCAAGTACCCCCTGCAGTACCCCAACGTACCCCTAGGGGTCCGCGTTTGAGAATCACTGCTATAGAGAGGCGAAGTCCCGCCCTTCTACTTCCGACCCATGGGACCTTATTTCGGGAAAAAGTATGTATTGAAGTCAACGGAGAGAGAAGACGTATCTTTCGATCCCGTTTGAATTGTGCCACGAGTTACACACATGATGTTTGTCGATCTTAAAAAATAATTTCCGTGTCAAAAAAGTCACAGTTTGTCGTAAAACTGTTGAAATATAAGACTATGACAAATACGCAACTAGAAAGACTACACATCCCAGAGTCCCGGTCCCGCATGCTGGCTCTCAGGAACCGACTCACTCCCCTTGTGTGTTAGCTCTCAACGCGCCCAGACTTGGAGTGATTTTCTCCTCTTTTAATACTTCCGCCTCGTTCTGAGGGAAAGGAGTGAGATGTTCCAACGTGACGGCCGTCTTGGTGTGTGGTGCGAGACGGGAGATGTAATTCATTCAGCGGTTTCACACAAGAAAAAGTTTTACGACACATTTAAAAAAAATTGACTTCGTGGCACAATTCAATTCAAACGGGATCGAAAGATAACTTTTCTCTCACCATTGACTTCAATGCATACTTTTTCCGATATAAGGTCCCATGGAGCTCCCCTGGAAAGGGAGGGACTATAATATCCTGCTTTATATTTTGTTTAAGCAAAATAAAATACAGTAAAACATGGAAATGATGCCAGTGAGAATTGAAAGTTAACCCAAATTAAAAGCCATATTAAAAAATATAGGTTTTTAATTTGCTCTTAACATTTCAAGGGAGTTTGCTGTTCCAAGACCCTCGTACAAGTGCGTCTCATCTTATTCAAAAGTCAATATTTCCCTTCCAGCCCCCACTTTGACGACGAGGAGCGCCTGAGAGTGCTGGTGATGATGTCAGCGCAGGAGTTGGCCAATGGGATCGCTTACTCCGGTCACATGTACGCCATGACTCGAGCGTGCAGACACCTGACTCCATCTGGAGATCTGCAGGAGACGTTCGGAGGGATGGAGCAGGTATATAAAGATATGTCTCACGTCTGTCTCTCGCTCTGAGACAGCTTTGACCGACAGCTAATGGAGCTGCAGGATTATTTTATTGTATATTGTTTTGTTAGTCACTTTATGGCTGTTGCTGCTCGGACACCTGAAGGTTAATAAAGGTTAACCCGTCCCCTAAATGTCATGTAATGATTGGTCCTTTTGACCTGAGATGGTATTTACCTCGTTAAGGAACTGGGCTTTTCAGTGCCAGTTTGTGAAACAGCTGTTCTGTGTTTTGATCGTCAGGTGAAGTTTATGAAGAAGATCGCTGAGATGTCAGACCTCAGTCCGGTCATCCGGATTCTACCGAGGATCAAAAAACATCTTCTGAACCCCGACAACATGAGGTGTGTGTGTGTGATAGATGTGTGTGTGTGTGTGTGTGTGTGTGTGTGTGTGTGTGTGTGTGTGTGTGTGTGTGTGTGTGTGTGTGTGTGTGTGTGTGTGTGTGTGTGTGTGTGTGTGTGTGTGTGTGTGTGGTGTGTGTGTGTGTGTGTGTGTGTGTGTGTGTGTGTGTGTGTGTGTGTGTGTGTGTGTGTGTGTGTGTGTGTGTGTGTGTGTGTGTGTGTGTGTGTGTGTGTGTGTGTGTGTGTGTGTGTGGGTGTGGGTGTGTGTGGGTGTGGGGGTGTGTGTTACTTGAATACAAATGTGTGTCCCGTATTCTCCTCAGGTGTGCGATCAACACGACTCCACAGAAGATGTCCGACTCAGCGACTCAGCTGGAGCGTTTTCTGAAGGACGTCTCTGGAAACAGAAAGACACGCAAACCTGTCAGAAGTAACATTATCGAGGTGAGGCTTTGAGAGCAAAGCTGGACACACGAAGTCGAGTATTTGGTGTGTTGTTGATCAGGCATTATTGTTTTGCTTACTAAAATGTGTTTGCATTCCTCCCCAAGAGGCCTCTGGGGCCGCAGGCTGGACCCGGGCCGAGCAGGAAACTCATCGCTGTGAGTTTAATTCATTATAAACCAGCTTTCAGCATTTACGTTTCGTCTCTATACGAATGCCTTTGTGTTTCACTGTAGTGACTACACACACGAGGTTCTGATGGTTTAAGGAACATTGAAACAGTTTGGATAAAGACGGTCGGAGACAGTTTCATCCCACTGGCCATAAGACTATTAACCACCTGACAACTACACTATTTATTATGTGTATCCCATGACAACACATCTGAAAGGTTTCTACTGATCATAGTTCCATTGTTGAGTTCTCTGTGAGCCCACTGTGCTCTGATGAGTCCACCACCGTTACAGCGGAACATCAGTGTGTATGTGTTACCATGGCGATTGTTAGCAACCAGGAAATGACGCCAGTAACCACAAACAGATGGGAATGCTACGTGGGGTCTGGGTGCCGTGTTGGCGGGACGTTGCGGGGCTCGCTGCTCCGCCCTTTGAGGCTCGAGGAGCGGACGGTGTGAGCTGGGTTACTGCTGTCGTTCCCTGGTTGCTGCGTGGGGTCTGCGAGACACCGCCAATTGGTCCATTTGGACTTCGTTACGTCAAAAGGACCCGGACGAAAACAATGGGAAAAGAGAAGTCTCCACCGAGGCGTTGTGGGGCAGCAGACAGGTCTTCTCGGTGTTAGAGCTCTACTCGCTGCAGGGTGCACTTTGAGGGTTTGTGACTGCAGCCCGTTCACATGCAGAACAACCTTCATAGCAACAAGGGGACGGGCGATAACCGGAACAGCATGACCTTTAAAGCTTAAAACATCTTAAAATAAATCTTAATGTCAAATCTAAAACATTGAAAAAATTCGTTTTTTGCTTAAGGAAGCAACGAGATTTATTGAAACCATGATTTTGATTTGTATTCTTGCTCTTATTTTGGACAGCACTATAGCCATATGATGAAATAGTATAGCTTGTTTTGAATGATGCACAAAGACCCGTTTACATGCTTGATAAATACATCGGGATGAATCGGTGTGTCTGAACTCTTCTCTCTCCAGGAGGCGAACTTCCTGCCGTGTCAGATGAAGACGTTCTTCCAGATGCCGTTCCCCATCAACTTCATCAGCGAGAGCATCCGCACGGTGCCGTTCGCCCACGAGGACTACGCCAGGTAAACACAACGTATCCAGAGGAAGAAGATTAGGGTTGAATGGTTATTTCTACAGTTAGTATGACAACCTTTCTCCACCCACTTAAGAATCTAACTTTATTTATTTTCTATTCTAACCTTTTATGCTATATTACCATATTTGATTCAATATGCTCCTTGGATAACTATTTATTATATTAGTTTTATTATGTTGTCCCTATAGCTTTGTGAAGCACCTTGAGATGACGTCGTTTTTAAAGTGTGCTATATTAGTGAAATGTATTATTATTATAATAAATCGCGGCCCACATTCAACCATAAACAATACGGAGGTTTAGTTGAATACTCGATTCTGATTGGTCAATTCAAAACATGTGACACATTGTTAATCCAGTAGAACAGACCGTTGTCAAGGACTCCAATGACCGTTGCTAAGGAGGATCGAGAAAGAGAAAGGAAAAATAAATATCTTAATAATGAAATGTTTCCACACATCCTAATGTTTTGCATTTGGGATCCGCTGGTATAACTTATTCCGTTCTCTCTCTGTCTTCTTCCTCTAGTCTGTGCATCTTGGCGAGGATGATGACGTCGAAGTTTCTCCACGGAGAGATCCGGGAGAAGGGCGGGGCTTATGGGGGCGGAGCCAGGATGGGAGGCGGACTCTTCTCCTTTTACTCATACAGGTGGGAGCAGATCAATGCTCTACCGGTAGACGGTGTTATCGTTGTTTTGATTGATTGAACATTTAGGTTTTGGCCATTTTAGACTGAAGCAACTTTATGATTAGTGACGGATAACGGTATATAAAATGTCCAAAGCTCGCTAAGTAAGGGATGATGTGCAGCGAGGCGGCCACTAGTGGGGGAAAGAACACCGACGGGCTGATCAGGAGCCCGACGCGAAGCCCGTCGGTGATCTTTTCCCCTAGTGACCAAGTCGCTGCACATCATCACGGCCACATTCTCAACAAAGTAACGATATGACTCCCAATATTAATTGAAATGCTTTTATAGATTTAGAAAATAGTTTATTTAAATTGACATGCATCCGCTAAGAAAAATAGTCCGTTGTTACCGTTTGAACTACGTAGCAACGGCAGGAACTGCTTCGATAGCGTTTTTGAGCGCTTCTTGATTACAGATTTGAAAACATCGCTGCTTGCTTTAAAAGTAGCACAACTCATGATGTCAAACCTTGGGAAGTGTCTAGACATCCCTGCCCTGATGCCAAAGCAACTGGCAACTGAATATGTGTCGCCGTTTGATGTCTGTGGGACGCTGCGTAAAAAGGAGGGTTTCTGCCCCGTTACTTCTCCGTTGTTTCCTTGTCCCAGTTCGGCCAAACTGTATACTGTTAAATCGACCGGACTTCTTTCCGCAGATGTGAGCGTCCTTAACAACGGTCAATAAGTCCTTGACAGCGGTCTGTCTGTTCTGGATTAACAACGTGTCACGTGTTCTGAATTGACCAATCAGAATCGAGTATTCAACTAAGCCAAGTTCTATACTGTAACCAGTTGATATAATGGCATAACCTCAGTTATGAAGGGGTGAGGTAGAAGAGGACGGTTTTACAGCTGGGACAAGTACTCCGATCTTATACTTGGAATTGAGAATGTGTAGAATATAAAGTCAATGTCCTACTTATTTCCCCAAAACAAGTCATACTGTATTAAAACAAATATGAAAAGCCAAAGCATTATATGTTGTAACTTAAAACACCCAAGATCTATGATCACTAAACCACAACACGGAGACTCAGATTTATTTGATTAACATTGTGATTTAACGAAGTGTTGACCTCACGTTAAATCTCCTCTCCCCTCAGGGACCCCAACTCCCTGCAGACCCTCTCAGCGTTTCGCAGAGGCGTCGATTGGGCCAAGTCGGGGGATTTCTCCCAGCAGGACATCGACGAGGCCAAGCTGTCCGTCTTCTCCGCCGTGGACTCACCTGTGGCCCCCGCCAGCAAAGGTCAGACCCCCACTGTGTGGAAAGAACTAGATAACGTGACGGACCAGATACCTTTTCAATATCACATCTTATGATCATCTGCAGCAGTGATTAGATTAATAATAGAGAGCTGTATTATGACTCGTCTTAACATGTGATTCAAACCATTACTTTCATACACATGTGTGTTATTAAGCGTACAGTGCTGTGATGTTTCGTCACAGCAACTGTCCGTCAAACCGTGCCAAGGAGAAACTATTCAACAGTAAACTAAAAACAGTTTTACTTTGGTTAGGCAACGTGGCATCTATTTATTATGTCTCTTTAAAACGATTATTTTAGCGTTGTTGGTAACAAGATGCACACATGGTCTGTGTGTGAGACCCCCACTGGGTTCAAACAACTGGGCATCATATTTTTAAAGGGTTTTATCCTGATATCAATTATAGAGAGCTGTAATACAATCTTTAGACCTCTTAGAATCAGATTTTAACCCAGGTGTAGTCTCTTCCAGTGTCGGGGGTTTTCTGACTCCCAAGAGAAAATGACTTGTTTTGGTTGCCAGAGGCGTATTTACAGTTTCTACCTAGTTATTCTAGTGTATGTCATTCTACAATGAATATTATTGGGTTTTTGGTTCGACATTGTTAAACAGTTATAAAGAAACTACTTACCGTACTTTTCGGAATATAAGCCGCGACTTTTTTCCCCATTTTCTTTGTACCGCTAACGGCTAGGGGACCTCCTACATCTATGGATTTTACAGGTGAAATTAACCACCTTTAACTCTACGGGCTCTAGGACCGGTCCGCGCCCGCCACCTTTAAGCGGCGGGCTCCAGCAGGAAAAGCTGGAGGCCGGAAAAGAGTGAGACAGGTAGCGCGCCAAAGTGAAAGTGGAACCGAGAGACGGAACGAGAGCAAGACAGACGGACCATTTAGCTGCTGCGGCTTACATGCAGGTGCGCTGTATAGTCCGAGAAGTACGGTAGTTTGTGTTGAAAAATGCCCGTCACAATGACTTGATCAGGAACATATTGATATAAGTTCAACAATAACTGAATACAAGTTCATTACAGCCTTCATTTCAGGGCATTGGAAGTGTTTTTTTTATTGTGTGGCTTTGTTTAACTGTGTGTGTGTGTGTGTGTGTGTGTGTGTGTGTGTGTGTGTGTGTGTGTGTGTGTGTGTGTGTGTGTGTGTGTGTGTGTGTGTGTGTGTGTGTGTGTGTGTGTGTTGTGTGTGTGTGTGTGTGTGTGTGTGTGTGTGTGTGTGTGTGTGTGTGTGTGTGTGTGTGTGTGTGTGTGTGTGTGTGTGTGTGTGTGTGTGTGTGTGTGTGTGTGTGTGTGGCAGGAATGGGTCGTTTCCTGAGTGGAGTCACAGACGAGATGCTGCAGGGTCACAGAGAGAGGCTCTTCGCGGTCTCTCACAGAAGTCTGGTGGAGGTCGCAGAGAGGTAAACACGTTTATGCACATTGTGTTCAGAAACCCAGATAGAAGGTACATTTAAAAACACTTCTGCGTCGATATGTGAGTTCAAGTGTCGTTGGTGCTTCCCCCCACAGATATCTGGGTGTCGGTCAGAGGACGTGTGGTGTCGCCATCCTGGGCCCAGAGAACGAGACGATTAAAAAAGATCCCTCATGGATTGTAAAATAATGTATTATTAAAACCTGTTTGGATTATTTTTTAAATGGTGAATCTGAAGCGCACAAAACCGAGAGGAGTGTTTTAGTAAATCTGACTGTTCCTTCTTTGATATAGTCTGTTATGTACATAATTATGAAAATATGATTATTAAATAACAGTATAATATTAGAAAAATCAAATCTGAGTCTCCTTGTTGTTGTTTTGTGATCATACAATATTTTACATGGGTGTCACGAGTGCAAGCACTCCAACAATGGTGAGTCACAATTAGATTTACTTAAACAGAGGTTTCTATTACTGTAATACTATGACTTTGAATATCATACATTATGACTTGTTTTTGGGACATAAGTAGGACTTTGACTTTATATTATACACATTTTCGACGCACTATACTATGCCTTTTGTTTTATTTTTCGACATACGATACTTAACATTTTTCATGATACTTTCAACGTATGTCTCTCAATGTCGAGGACGCTTCCTTGGTAGGACATGTCCCTCCGAGTCAGGTCCTTCTGAAGCGATGCAAGAATCCTTCTGAGCCTCGTAAAACGAAGAATGGTGGCGCAGGTGTGCGTCGTATGCGAGGCCCCGCCTTAAATGGAGCGCGATTTCCGCCAAAATTGGTCCGTGCGCAAAGCATTGTGGGGATTATAAGACCGCGGAGGATACAGCCTAGAAATGTCCCTCTACGAAGGACGTCGGCCTCGGTAGAATTCCAAGGATCCTGGACATTGGAACAGTCCTTCGGCGGGACTCGATTACTATAGCATCCTTGAAATAGTGGCTCCGGAGCAGCCTTCCTCGACATTGAGAAACACCCTATGACTTTCTTTTTCGTATTTTCAAAATACTATGACTTTTTCTCTCAGTTTTCAACATGGTATTATAACCTTTTTTTATATATATTTTTGACGTACTATAAGAATACTTTTGTCCTCCAATTTTTACCATACAATGACTTTCATATTCTTCTGCAATAATATAAGAAACTTATTTTATGTAAAACTCGATTTAAATCAAACGGGGATAATAATATGCTTTAAAGGGGACCTAGGCTATCATGCGAAATGAACTTGTTGTCTTCTCTCCATCAACATGTGTCCCCGGTGCGTCAGGGAACTCACGCAGCGTCAGAAAATAAAACCCTCTCTCTTTTCCTCCGTACCCAAATCTCTAAAAACGGGGAACTACGGAGCTGATCCAGATTTGCGTCCGATATGACGTAATATCTGAAATGTGGGCCAATCAGAAAGCTGCTATCAGAAACAACGCCCGACTGTTTCGAGGTAATATGGTCGGTGTTTACATTAGCATGCTAGCACTCAGAGCTAACCTGTGCTGGAGAGCATGTGTGTGAAGAAGCAGGAAGTAGAAAGGAACTCCACCTTGTGGTGTAACCGGCAAGAGCGAAAGCCTTTGAGCTCCAGACTGTTTCAGATCCTTGATAATCCATGATATGGAGTTTCATCACGGCAGCATTTAGTTTAGACGGTAGCTGCCGGGTCCCGCATGAGCTCAGACCCCTCCTCTTTAAAGCTTTATCCCCAAATCAGCACTTTAGAAACAGGAAGTGAAATAGAGATATGAGGCGAGGCTAGAATGATCCGTTTGGTATTTTGAGCAAAACACTTCATAGACATGTTTTTTAAATATCTGACCCCATAACCAACACAGTTACAGATAGATCTCACTGAAACACTTTCCACACAAAACATGTTTTATTATTTGGTGACATGACACACAGATAAAATGTTGCATACAAGTTTCAGACATTCTCCAAACTACATCGACAGCAGGCTTCACACGACAGGAGAAACGTACAAAGCCCAGAGTGGAACAATGGCTGGAGTAACACCACACACACACACACACACACTTAGCAGGTGAGAGGACACACACACACACTTAACAGGTGAGAGGACACACACACTGTCAGCTAGGCGCACTAAACTTCAGAGGGTCATGATGGTAGACACAGCAGGCGTTGTGTTGACAGCATGTGATCCTCGTGGCATATCTTATATCTTTAAAAGCAGCTTCAGGACATTAAATTAAATGAGGCTTAAAGTGCTGAAGAAAATAATAAAAGTGACAAAATCTGGACTTGACCTCAGCGTTCTCGCCACACGATTTACGCTCAGCTGTCAGTCAGTTTCACGACTAAAACTCTTACAGTACGTAACAGGGAGTGGTTATATATATATATATTAAAGTCTATAATAATTTGTGGAGTACAACGTTAGCTCTAGCTACGAAAAGAGCTCCTTTCCAAATACTGTTTCATCAGCTACATTTCGCTCATCTCAAAAATACAAGCTCCCTTCTGAAAAGTGCCCGGACTTTTTAAAATCAGCAACTAGCGGTCGCTCAGTCATGGGCAGGAGCTCCAGTGAAGCTGCTCTCTGATTGGACGTCTCCTCCGGCAGCTGGTCTTCAGATGTTCTCGGAGGGTTTGCTCTCCTTGGGTCGGACGCGGGTCACGGGCTCCAGCTGAGCCGAGTCCGACACGTCGTAGCTCGTCTTGTATTTAGCCAAGATCTTCATCAGGGGGCGGAGCTTCAGCCACCACTGCTCCTTAGGGATCCTGTGGCTGAGGAGACGAGAGGGTTTTAATATTATAATATATATATGATACCCCCTGTAGACTCACTGTACCTGTGATGATACATATTGTGATATCTGTTTTCACAACTAAACTTTGACTATGATTTGTTTTGATATTTTGGACAGACTCAACTGAACGGTTTGAAATTATTCGACATACTTTAACTATACTACGCATTTGTATAATATGTTCAACATACTATTTTATTAACATGTGTAACAGACAATACACAGACTTTCATGATATTTTCGACATAATCTTTTAAAAAAAAATAGAAATACTGCACTTTTACAAGTCACTTTGTTGTACAATTAATTACAGGAGCTGTACTGCGACAAAGTGAAAGTGTCTCTTACACAAAGTCAGTCTCGTCTTTGAGCTGAGAGACGGGCTGGAACACCATGGCTCTGCGGCGCATCCCCAGCAGACAGGCCGTGTCCTCCGAGTTAGTAAACACCCGCCCTGAGGGAGAGAGAGCCGGAGGTTAAAGGTCCTCTGTTACACTGTCTCAGATATATCCAGAGCCTGTCTCTGATTGGCTGAAACACCAAACAGATCATTGCAGCATTACCCACAATCCCCTCTGTTTCAGCCCTGTTTCCAAAGTGCTGATTCTCTGTCTGTTACTTTAGATGAAAATAAGGAGCCCCTCCCCACGCCCCTCTGAGACATTTGGTTACTAAGAACTCAATGGAGCTCTAGGAGGAGATTCAGGTGATAAGTACCTTGGTACTGATTGGCTGATGGTTACTCAAGACAACACATCGTTATGACATCATAAAGTGGCCAAAATCTGATCAGCTCATTTTCAGACAGGTTTTTACAGAAATGGATCAAAAAGAGAGAGAATCTTTGTTCCTGAAACTTTCAGAGTCTCTTTCCACAGAGGGGACACATGTTGATGTAGAAGAGACATGAAGAAGAGGGGACACATGTTGATGTAGAAGAGACATGAGGAAGAGGGGACACATGTTGATGTAGAAGAGACATGGAGAAGAGGGGACACATGTTGATGTAGAAGAGACATGGAGAAGAGGGGACACATGTTGATGTAGAAGAGACATGAGGAAGAGGGGACACATGTTGATGTAGAAGAGACATGGAGAAGAGGGGACACATGTTGATGTAGAAGAGACATGAAGAAGAGGGGACACATGTTGATGAAGAAGAGACATGAAGAAGAGGGGACACATGTTGATGTAGAAGAGACATGGAGAAGAGGGGACACATGTTGATGTAGAAGAGACATGGAGAAGAGGGGACACATGTTGATGTAGAAGAGACATGAAGAAGAGGGGACACATGTTGATGTAGAAGAGACATGAAGAAGAGGGGACACATGTTGATGTAGAAGAGACATGAAGAAGAGGGGACACATGTTGATGTAGAAGAGACATGAAGAAGAGGGGACACATGTTGATGTAGAAGAGACATGAAGAAGAGGGGACACATGTTGATGTAGAAGAGACATGAAGAAGAGGGGACACATGTTGATGTAGAAGAGACATGAAGAAGAGGGGACACATGTTGATGTAGAAGAGACATGAAGAAAAGAGGACACATGTTGATGTAGAAGAGACATGAAGAAGAGGGGACACATGTTGATGTAGAAGAGACATGAAGAAGAGAGGACACATGTTGATGTAGAAGAGACATGAAGAAGAGGGGACACATGTTGATGTAGAGGAGACATGAAGAAGAGGGGGCACATGTTGATGTAGAAGAGGGGACACATGTTGATGTAGAAGAGACATGGAGAAGAGGGGACACATGTTGATGTAGAAGAGACATGAAGAAGAGGGGACACATGTTGATGAAGAAGAGACATGGAGAAGAGGGGACACATGTTGATGTAGAAGAGACATGGAGAAGAGGGGACACATGCTGATGTGGAAGAGACATGAAGAAGAGGGGACACATGTTGATGTAGAAGAGACATGAAGAAGAGGGGACACATGTTGATGTAGAAGAGACATGAAGAAGAGGGGACACATGTTGATGTAGAAGAGACATGAAGAAGAGGGGACACATGTTGATGTAGAAGAGACATGGAGAAGAGGGGACACATGTTGATGTAGAAGAGACATGGAGAAGAGGGGACACATGTTGATGTAGAAGAGACATGGAGAAGAGGGGACACATGTTGATGTAGAAGAGACATGAAGAAGAGGGGACACATGTTGATGTAGAGGAGACATGAAGAAGAGGGGACACATGTTGATGTAGAAGAGACATGGAGAAGAGGGGATACATGTTGATGTAGAAGAGACATGAAGAAGAGGGGACACATGTTGATGTAGAAGAGACATGATGAAGAGGGGACACATGTTAATGTAGAAGAGACATGAAGATGAGGGGACACATGTTGATGTA
This sequence comes from Champsocephalus esox, assembly GCA_036324585.1. Classification (NCBI taxonomy): domain Eukaryota; kingdom Metazoa; phylum Chordata; class Actinopteri; order Perciformes; family Channichthyidae; genus Champsocephalus; species Champsocephalus esox. The sequence continues at coordinate 36,592,424 of CM070481.1, forward strand.
GAAGAGACGTCAAGAAGAGGGGACACGTGTTGATGTAGAAGAGACATGAAGAAGAGGGGACACATGTTGATGAAGAAGAGGGGACACATGTTGATGTAGAAGAGACATGAGGAAGGGGGGACACATGTTGATGTAGAGGAGACATGAAGAAGAGGGGACACATGTTGATGTAGAGGAGACATGAAGAAGAGGGGACACATGTTGATGGAGCAGAGACATGGAGAAGAGGGGACACATGTTGATGTAGAGGAGACATGAAGAAGAGGGGACACATGTTGATGTAGAGGAGACATGAAGAAGAGGGGACACATGTTGATGTAGAAGAGACATGAAGAAGAGGGGACACATGTTGATGTAGAAGAGACATGAAGAAGAGGGGACACATGTTGATGTATAAGAGACATGAAGAAGAGGGAACACATGTTGATGTAGAAGAGACATGAGGAAGAGGGAACACATGTTGATGTAGAAGAGACATGAAGAAGAGGGGACACATGTTGATGCAGAAGAGACATGGAGAAGAGGGAACACATGTTGATGTAGAAGAGACATGAAGAAGAGGGAACACATGTTGATGTAGAAGAGACATGATGAAGAGGGGACACATGTTGATGTAGAAGAGACATGAAGAAGAGGGGACACATGTTGATGTAGAAGAGACATGAAGAAGAGGGGACACATGTTGATGTATAAGAGACATGAAGAAGAGGGGACACATGTTGATGTAGAAGAGACATGAAGAAGAGGGGACACATGTTGATGTAGAAGAGACATGAGGAAGAGGGAACACATGTTGATGTAGAAGAGACATGAAGAAGAGGGGACACATGTTGATGTAGAAGAGACATGAAGAAGAGGGGACACATGTTTAGCATAATAAGTGACCTTTAAGTTAGGACACACAGACCAGAAATAAATAAATGTCTCATCATGTTTCATCTTACCTCCTTTGTAAGAGTCCTTGAGCGTCCTTGAGATCCACTGAACGGCTTTAGCGGCTACTTTAGTGCCAAAGTTCCTGTCAAAGGGAGACGGAGCTCCTCCCTGGCAAAAGGACGGACAATTTAAAACCACCCGTTCAAAAATAAGGATATTTGTGTAATGTACGATGATGTCGACTAAAGCAGCGTCAATGTGCCTCAGGAGAGACTTGGAAGCACGCTGCCGCTGGCCGACGGGACAGAGCTGGGAACACATGCAGTGCCATTTAAATAAATTACACAAATTAGTATTATTTAAAAAAAAGCTTAATATGTTTTTGTATACGTTATTCATGTATAGATATTTAAATGCTTAGTCCTGAGCAAGGCTATGTCAGATTGTTTTCACAGATTATTTGTATTTTATCATTGTGCTGTGTGTGCTATTTGTAAAGAAGTACAATATGTGTTGAACATAATGCAAAGTGAGAGTGCGTACGTGTCTGTCTGTGTGTGTGAGTGTGTGTGCATGCGTGTGTGTGCGTGTGCGTCTCACCTGCTGCATGTGCCCCAGGATGTTCTTCCTGCAGTCGAACACCCCCTTCCCCTCCTCCGTGTACAGCTGGTAGATGAAGTCAGTCGTGTAGTTCTCATTGGAGTTCTCGTTCCTAAAGAGCACACACATTACAAAGGCACTGAAATGAAGAGAAAGAAACCACCGTACACTTCTTCGGAACTACTTTCTACCAAAAAACGAATTCCCTGAGAAGTGAACTATCCATCGTAAAAGGAACCCTCCCTCTCAGCAGTCGAAAAAGGTGCACACGTGAGCCGGGGCATCCTCTGTCCTGCTCCGTTGCTATAGGACACGTGCTTTGCAGGTTGCACCCTCAGCACAGAGATGCAATGTCACCGACACACCGTCCGAAATATATCATCCGTCCTATTTCCTCGCAGCTCCGTCCTGCTGGGAGCGTTCTCCACGGCCTGATGGTGCAGAGGACCGAAATAGACCCGAAAGATGACGGGAAGTAAAGTGTGTGAGGTCGATTCGCTGTCAAACACATCAGCTGTGTGTAACGACATTAAACCGATGTTTATCCACAGACATGCATCACGGGATAAAGATTATTTACCTTTAAAAACAGTCAGACATATTATTTTAGAGCCTTTTCTCTCCCTCAGTTTTCCACACACACTCTCTCTCGTGCAACATCCAAAAGGCTGAAGAGTGTGTGTGAGGTGATGATAAGAAGGAAGCCTCACCTGAGCACCAGTCCTCTCTGGATGGACGTCTTCATCTTCTGCGTCAGATGCTCCACGTTGGCCTGAAAACACCGAAAAAAGTCCTGCGTTAAACCGGAGCGCTGCAACGGGCGCGAGCAGCAAACAAAGTGACAACTCACAAGCATGAGATCCTTAAACCCCCCCCCCTCAGATCCTTATTCCCTTCAGAGGGGAGAGGCTGCAGGAGGACATTTACACCACCAGGGGGCAGCAGGTCGGCAAAGTTAATTAGGAGTAAAATCCTTTGACCTTCAACGAATATACGAATGCTTGTGTGGAAGAGTGAGGTGATGCCGCATGGACATTTCTGATGCCCTGGATATCAACGAAAAACAGCCGTAAATCAAACCCTAGATCAAAGTGAACGAACCCCGGTGTGGATGTGTGTGTGTTCAGGCCCTGACACACCAGGCCGAAAGTGGCCGTTTTCGTCAGTCGGACGACGAAGCGTGCCCTGTCGCCCAAACCCAATTTGGTGTGTCCCGCACCGTCGGCCGTAACACGCCTTATTTGGCCTTTCATGGCCGACGCACGGCCGATTGAACATATTGAATCGGCCGTGCGTCGGCCACAGGCAGTCGGACAAAGAAATCACTCTGATTGGCAGTTCGGCGAGCGAATCAGTGCATTAGAAGTTGCTTGAGAACGTCTTCCACAACCAACACTCCAATGGCCGATAGCTCCAGTGCCGCACGAAACATGTTTTCGATGGACGAGAGTGAAAATGGAACGCTCACGCTATTTGTTGTTTGTTTCGATCGCGTAGTCTGTTCTTCTTCTCTGTCTTCCGGTTGTTGCCTCCTTTGAATGACGAATACACACTACCGCCGCCTGCTGGTAAGGAGAGCTATTGCCACTCACGCATGCGCAGTTCGTACGTGCTCAGCGGAAGTCTTTGCGGTGTGTTCCAGTGCGACACATGGCCAAGACGCAGGAGAACACGGCGACGCAACAGTTGGCGAGTCCTCTGGAGACGGCTTGGTGTGTCCGCGCCTTTAGGTGAAGAGCTGCTGTATGCCATTTAAAGAGTTGTGATTAAGGACAGCGTTCAGGTTTGACACAGTTACCGTCCTGAAGCCTCCGATCACATGATCTGATCCGTCTGTGATGAGCGATGCAATGCAGAGTTATTCATACCTTTCCTCAAACGACGCAAAGCCGTCATCTGGGTCACATGCGGGACGAGGCAGAGTACCGGAGTCAGGAGGAGAGTCTCAAAAGAGATCAAATGCTTCACGCCAGCAGCTTAAATGGAGGCTCTGAAAAAGCACCTATAGAAGCATCTGTTGATGTTATGAAGAACAAAGAGAGACATGGTGGTCCCTACGTTGTTTTAAAGGTCCCATATTACAGGTCTCAGATATATACAGAGCCTGTCTCTGATTGGCTGAAACACCAAACAGATCGTTGCAGCATTACCCATAATCCCCTCTGTTTCAGCCCTGTTTCCAAAGTGCTGATTCTCTGTCTGTTACTTTAGATGAGAACAAGGAGCCCCTCCCCACGCCCCTCTGAGAGACATTTGGTTACAAAGAACTCAATGGAGCTCTAGAGGAGATTCAGGTGAAAACGTTACCTTGTTGCTGATTGGCTAATGGCTACACAAGACAACACATCGTTATGACATGGCCAAAATCTGATCAGCTCGTTTTCAGACAGGTTTTTATAGAAATGGATCAAAAAGAGAGAGAATCTTTGTTCCTGAAACTTTCAGAGTGTCTTTCCACAGAGGGGACACATGTTGATGTAGAAGAGACATGAAGAAGAGGGGACACATGTTGATGTAGAAGAGACATGAAGAAGAGGGGACACATGTTGATGGAGAAGAGACATGAAGAAGAGGGGACACATGTTGATGTAGAAGAGACATGAAGAAGAGGGGACACATGTTGATGTAGAAGAGACATGAAGAAGAGGGGACACATGTTGATGTAGAAGAGACATGAAGAAGAGGGGACACATGTTGATGTAGAAGAGACATGAAGAAGAGGGGACACATGTTGATGTAGAAGAGACATGAAGAAGAGGGGACAAAGTGGACTTAGCACGATAGGTCCCCTTTAATAACTCTCTCTGACCTGCAGGTCCCGGATGTCGAACGGTTCCTCGTAGATGTAGACGGTGTCGGCTCCGGAAGCCAGCCCCCCCACGGTGGCCAGGTACCCGCAGTACCCCCCCATCGTTTCGATGATGAAGACCCTGCGCTTGGTGCCGCTGGCCGACTGCTTGATGCGATCACACGTCTGAATCACACGCAGATTAAAGAGTCAACAACAACAACAACAACAACAACAACAGCATGGAGGATCTGTCACTAAAGGAGAGCTGAGATGATTCATAACAAAGTCTTTATATCGTTTCATATGAAGTCAAAATGTTGAGGGTTCAAATTAAAAATACTTTTTCTGGTTTTGGCCAGTCGAAGTAAATCAGAATTTTGGGCTGAAGAAAAACGATAGGGATTTAGATGTTTGTCTTTAAACTACACAATTAATAATCTGAACAATACTAGTTGGTACTGATCAGCTGCAGCTCTACTTTAGTAAAGTAAACTGAGTACACATGCAGCTTTAGTAACCTTTAGCCTTCATGCCGGTACAGAGTCAGATCAATCATTCCCAGTGATGCACAGGTTAACTCCTTGGTGATGATTACAGACCATAACACGAGGCCATCAGTGGGAGCATTTACTAACTATGACACTTCATTTAGCCTCTACTATTATGCAGGGTTCATACTCAACGACCTTTACCTAATTTTCCATGACCAAAACAAATGACTCTTTCTCAGCGGTTCCACTGAAAATGGTTTATTTTAACATGGAACAGGAAAATAAGGTCTGCAACATGTCGTGCCGATCTAAAACAAATCAAGTAGTTAGCTTACTTGCTTCTACGCGCCAAAGCAACTCAAATCTCACCTCGTCCGTTAAATGCCATTTTACGTTTCATTACGATACAGTATTTATTATCATTATAGGATTACTATTTTGGCGATTAGATAAAAATATAAATTATATTTGATGCAACTTTAGTTACATTTCCATCACTTTTCCAAAGCCTGGAATTAGCATTTTGAATTTCCAAGACTTCTCCAGGTTTGTAATGACCGTAAGAACCCTGATGACTCTTTGGGCTACATTTGAATTCAAATTGAGTAGATTTTACTCAATGAAAGGAAAGCTACTAAAGATGTTAGAAAACTTAAAGTGTCATAGGGTTCAACAATTGAAAAACTTGAGGCAGCTTTATGTTTCCTTTTCAACTGTACAGGTATGCTCTCTTCAAAATGATTGACTTTGCTCACCATCAAATAGTTTCAAAATAAAGAATTGTCATTTTGTTGTGGGTCTAAAATAATTGAATGTTCGGTATCTCACGGCCTTAGAAAGATGCAGACAAATGGCCGGTCAGAATCCCATATTTTAAACAATCTGAAATGCTGATGGTTTGTGAATGCGCCAGAGTTACCCTGTGCATACTGGGCCTGTTTTATAATATAGTTATATTTATCAGGACAATAAACTCCTTAACTGACTTTAAACATCTGGTATCAACAGAACAGAAGGCAAACATTTTTACAATCCAGAAATAAAAACATGTCCCGGTGAAAACACAGCTTCACTCACACACAGGTCAACATCATCAATACAACAGTCTCTGACATGCAGGTGCATTCTGGGAATTAGAGTTCTCTTGTCTGGTTCATCAGGAATGTTTGTACTCACAGACTGTAGATGTCCTTCCTGCTATCAAGGCTTCTCCATAGGTTCAAATAGTATTTCATTGTAAATAATAAGAGCGGTAACTGTGATTTGTTTCCGTTCTCCTTTCTGGCCCTTACCTCCACGATGGCGTTGAGCGCCGTGTCGGCTCCGAGACTGAGGTCGGTGCCCGGCACGTTGTTACTAATCGTCGCAGGCAGCATGCACATCGGGATGCAAAACTCCTCGTGGTGGAGCCGGGCCTCGAACAGCTTCAGGAGGGACTCAAAGGCCTGGAGGCCGCGATACAGGGTTAGACCACCAGGGGGCACACTACCATAAAGACTGAAGCATCCTTCAGTCCTCACAGCAGACACAGAGCTGGGATCCAGATCTAATGCCCGCTGAAGGCTCTTTGAGCAGGTTTTCTCTTATGTTAAATGTGTGTTGTTCATGTAGTGTGTCTGTCGATGCTACACATGGAGCTGCTGTGAAGCAAGTCACATGGCAGACTTGATCCGACCAATAAAGTATCATCGTATGGTATATCTCAAGGTGTCTTTGTGGTGGAGGCCGAGGTGCTTCATGGTGCTCAGTGGCTGCCTTTACTTGTTTCCTTCAGTACTGATATTGTAAATTAAGGTGTGTCCCAATTCCTCCTTCATTAGGGAATGTTTTAGATACTAATGTTCACATTAATTATACTATGTGTGCAGTTGCTAAGCATGAAATAAACTAACTTTTCCATTATTGGAAAAAGAAAACTAATTGTTATGAGCTGTCCAAACCCTGAACAGATCATTACATATTTGTAGTTTTAGTTTTAAAGATGTTATCAGATCAGTGCGTGAACTTATTCCTCAAGTCCACCAGGGTTTAAGGACACAAGTAAAGGGAGTACTTCTTTAAAACTGAGACCATGAAGATGCAGCTCTGTAAAGTGTGTGTGCGTGTGCATGTGTGCGTGTGTGTATGCTGCTGGCTCTCTCCATTGGACCATTGGACGGGGGCTTTGGCTTCCCATTGGCTTAGAGGAGATGGGATGGGGCAGTGTGTGTGTGTGTGTGGGGGGATGGGGGGGGGGATATTTTCACCCTGGCCTACATCAAGACGTGTTGACGCGACAACACGATAGCGATAGGGGCGGCTCTCCGGAGGATACGGGTGATCTTTCCTTTTATGAACAAGAACTAACAGAGGGCCGGGCTCCAAAGAACGTCCAGACTGAAGAGAACACAGCGACCTTGGGACCCCTCAAAGGCGCTATATACATTGAAGTTAGTATTATTATTATTATTATTATTACAGAGCGTGTCTTAAGAGCGTGCACACACACTCTCTAAAGGCTCTGGGTCAGTGTGACGCCCCCTCAGCGTCCCTGCTGCACTGAAGCAGATCACCCGTCTTCGTCTGCTGTTTCCACAACAACCACGCAAGGGCAACACGTGACGACATGCACTTACCTGAGGTCAGCTCACATCCTGCTACGATCAGCAATAAGACGTGTTGATGGTCTCTGTATGATGGTACTGACTGAGGGACCTCTTTCTGTTTCTTCAGTTTCCTTATTAGTGTTTCTAATTATCCATTTGACCGTTTCCTTCTCAGAGAAGCGTAATAACTAACTCAACTGTGCTGTAATTGAGTTTCTTTTCTGGACACCTTTCTTCAGAGGTTGTGTCACCAGGATGAATTGTGTTTGAGTTCGTGTTAGAAATGCAAGGTGTAGGGCCTAGATCGATAGCCACGGCCTAGTTGTTGGTAATGGAAAGTCCCAGGCCCTGTCAACATACTGTTTATTTAAAGGTCCCATGTCACGGCCATTTCTACTGATCATAGCTCCATCGTTGAGGTCGACAAGAATAGATTCACTTTGTTCAATGTTCCAAACTCTCATTGGTTTCTCACAGCATCTCTGTAAAGTCTGTGTATTCACTCTCTGTCCTAAACGGCTTGTTGGAGCTCCTGCCCCCCCCCCTCCCTGTGAGCCCACTGTGCTCTGATTGGTCAGCTCGCCCACTCTGTTCTGATGAGTCCACCACCGTTACAGCGGAACATCAGTGTTTATGTGTTACCATGGCGATTGTTAGCAACCAGGAAAATGACGCCAGTAAGGACAAACAGATGAGAATGCTGCGTGGGGTCTGGGTGCCGTGTTGGCGGGACGTTGCGGGGCTCGCTGCTCCGCCCTTTGAGGCTCGAGGAGCGGACAGTGTGAGCTGGATTACTGGTGTCGTTTCCTGGTTGCTGCGTGGGGTCTACGAGACACCGCGGAACTCAGCCTGAACACACACACTCACAGCCTGGGCTCCGAGTGTGTGTGTGTACGGAGCTCCGCGGATTGGTCCATTTGGACTTCGTTACGTCAATAGGACCCGGAAGGAAACAATGGAAAAAGAGAAATCCCCAACGAGGCGTTCTGGGGCAGCAGACAGGTCCTCTCTGTGTTAGAGCTCTACTCGCTACAGGGTGCACTTTGAGGGTTTGTGACTGCAGACCGTTTACATGCATTAAAACCTTCGTAACAACAAGGGGACGGGTGATAACCGGAACGGCATGACATGGGCCCTTTAACACATACGAAATAAATAAGTCTGGCAGTGGCTCAGTCAGTAGGGGCTTATGAGCCGTGGGGTCGCCGGTTCAAGTCCCCGACCAGACCTGAGTGTGGACTGCTACTTGGAGAGGTCCCAGTTCACCTCCTGGGCTGCCCTGGTGCCCTTGAGCAAGGCACCGGACAACCCCCTTCCCCCCTCACTCCCCGGGCGCTGCCCACTGCTCCTAGTGCTAGACTCCTGGTACTAGGATGGGTTAAAAGCAGAGCACACATGTCACTGTGTGCTCTCCCTGGTGACCATTAACGAGGGGTTCGTCCCTCCCAGTTCTTGAGGGTTTCAATTCTTGAGAAAGTTAAAGGGTGTAATCGACACTTTGTTATTATGATTATGAGGGTCTTGTTGATGTGAAAGCAAAGGTTTGAGGCTGCTTGTGTTTACAGAAAATAATGCACTGACCTTTTACCCACGTCATGTCGCCCCTTCACTGAAGTGTCCTGACTGTCCTAACTTATCAACAACCTTCCGATTGTTTTCGGAGGATATGAGCTGACGATCAGCGAGGCCCCAACTCTCACAGGCTGGATGGTGTGTGTTTAAAATCTAATTACACACACACACACACACTGCACTTACATCAGTAATTGCGTTCAGAGCGGTGTCTGAGCCGATGCTGAGGTCGGACCCGGGGATATTGTTGGAGACGGTGGCGGGGACCATGACCATGGGGATACACAGATCGCTATATTCGCTGCGTGCCTCAGAAAGTTCCAGTAATCCCACGTAGGCCTGGACAGCAAGAGCTTAGTGTTTATGATGTGCACACAGAGGGGTGAGGAGGGGGAGGAGAGGGAAGAGGACTAATGCCAGGGTGCAATGGATGTGACGACGTACTGTAGGAGAGTTTTTAACAAAGTCATGGTGGTAGGAGCCTTGAATTTGTAGCATTTACAAATATATAATGCTATTTTACGCCTTGGTGGGAATGCATCCATTTTGTATTGAAAGTCAAAAAATATGCTAAGAGTGCACCAATGTTTATCAATCTGGTAAGCCTTGTGCTATTGCCACATATCAAGAGAAAGAATGTTTTTTGAGACATTCAATTCTAGCTTTAACATCTTCAGATTGTCCCTGGAGCTATTTTTAAATTTGTTTTACATTTTATTAGAAGTTTTACAGAATTTACCAATTTGTCTTAAATTCAAATAATTGGCAATAAGTGCACCAATATTTATCAATTTGGTAAATGTTGGATTATTGGCAATTCAATATCAAAACAAATCAAGATGTTAGTCTCGAGCATAGTTCAGTAACAGGTGGACCTATAACCAATACATTAATAGGGGATTTCAAATTTGACGGGGCGATTCTATTTAAACCGCTGCCGACAGGGGGCGAAAGAGAGCAGTCAGCGATACAGGGAGAGAAACACAGAAGAAGAGACGAGAGCGCGGCAGAGAGAAGCGGAGAGGAAAGTGAGTGAAGACAATAATTAGCGATACAGGGAGATAAGCGGAGAGGAGAGTGAACAGGCGTTAGCGGCAGACAGGGAGAGACAAATAATTACACATGGCGCTCTCCTAGAAGAGGAAAGTGGACAGTGAGAACAGAGTGCCAAAACGCCACTATGAGACAAAGTACAACGTTTTTGACCAAACATTCCCTCTCAAGTCAGAACTGAGGTGAGATAAGCAGTCTCAGAGCCCGATATGATCAGTCCACCAGGATCAAAATTAAAGATCAATATTGTTCTAGGGCAAGCTAACCGAGGCTAACCAATGAGCTAACCGAGGCTAACCAATGAGCTAACCGAGGCTAACCAATGAGCTAACCGAGGCTAACTGAGGCTAACCAATGAGCTAACCGAGGCTAACCAATGAGCACCTGCATGTGCATGAGAATGGCCCAGATTTAACTCCTGGCAGGACAAGCTCCAGCTCAATTCTCGCACTGAATTAAAAAAGTGAGAGAGGGACTACAACATAAGAGGGAAAGAAAGAGAAACTTTAAAACTGCTCAACTGTTATGATGTGTAAAGACTGATATTGTCCTACAATCGTCTGAAACTGTTGAGTCATGATGTGAAACGGTTAACAAAGAAAAAGGGAAACTCAAGCTGCTGAACACTTTATTGTATTTATCTAAAATTAAGCACTTTTAAGATGCACACATTTTCAAAAGCTATTTTATTTATTTTCTCTATTTTATTTTGAAATGCAGCCCGAGAGGAACATTACACATAGCCACAGTATATCTGTGTAGTTCAATGCTAATAGACAATACATATTGTTGTTTATGAATTGTACTTTCTTTATTTGATTGGCAGTCAGTTGTTGATCACATGCAGACGTTGATAAAACTACAACTACTTCAATATATATCACACTACTTCATAAAGTTAGACATTTTGAAGTTCCGGACCTTTGCATGGGGACATTTTCTCTAACGGACCTCGTTGCATTTTAGTTGAATACCCCTGGTAGAGAGAATAAATTGCAATTTTATAGTTTTCTTAATTTTCATCAAGTTGTTTCTGTATTTGTTTTACATTGAAGTAGCAATTAGTAGCTCCTTCACTTCCTATGTCGTGCAAAGCATTGTAGAATAACACTCTTGATCATAGGGCTTACTCATTTGGATTCTTTTTGACTGAAGTTGCAGAATGGGTTGAATTGTATTAAATGGATCCGTAACAATCAAAGGTTTATCATTACGTCGGTAGAGAACTGTTTGTAGGCCAGGACTTATCTGCAGCTCTGCAATACACCATCCAGATATGTTCACTAGTGCAATGTGGATAGTGCACTAGTCCATGTAGGGATTTTGATGTCATTTTGAATAATTGTGCAGCTCTAGTTTATCAAGAACCAACACAACTCAAACTAACTGAACATAATCACATCGAGGAGTACACAAAAAGACCCAAATCCTCTGAGAACTCTGCAGAAGTAACTGTATGGCGATAAAAAGGTGAATATTATTGGTGTGTGTTGACATGTAGGAAGAAGCAGACTTGTGATGGGCGGGGCTTATAGAGCAGGGGATTTTAGGGGGTGGGGCTTGTTGGTGGGGGATAGATATTAGGCTTGTTTGAGATGAGCGAGACCGACGCAGACCGGCGCAATTGCGACTGCCGTCTTGCTAGTGCGTTGCATGACGGGGTGTTTCTCAATGTCGAGTAAGGCTGCTCCAGAGCCACTATTTCAAGCATACTACGTCATCGAGTGCCGCCGAAGGACTGTTCCAATGTCCAGCATACTTGGAATTCTACCGAGCCCGGCGTCGTTCGTTTGGAGACATTTCGAGGCTGCACATGTCTAGACGGCGCGGTCTTAAAATCCCCACAATGCTTTGCGCACGGACCAATTTTGGGGCCTCTCATATGACGCACACCTGCACACTTGCTCGCCTGTCCCACTCTTCGTTTTCCGAATGCCAGGAAGTATTCTTGCCTTGCTTCTGAAGCAAGACGCTCGGAAGACATGTGCAACCAAGCAAGCGTCCTCGACATTGAGGGTGTTTCTCAATGTCGAGGACGCTTGCTTGGTAGCACATGTCTACATCCGGGCTCGGTAGAATTCCAAGTATGCTGGACATTGGAACAGTCCTTCGGCGGCACTCGATGACGTAGTATGCTTGAAATAGTGGCTCTGGAGCAGCCTTCCTCGATATTGAGAAACACCCGGTTAGTCATTTTGTCCGACTTGCTGGAGGCTCGCCCGCATGAGACGTTGACATCTCGCGGGACAAAGACGCCGGCAGCCTTGACGAGCTGCGGAGCAAATGCTTGATGGGAAACGACTCGCTGGTATCTCGAGCTGAGCGCTCATTGGTGGTTTTTACCCCGTGCTGTTGACGTCTCCACTTTGCTCTCACATTGTTGTTGTTGTTTTGTGTCAGTTTTACGTCGCCAATGCCATTCACATTTTTCATCATTGTTCCACAATCTTCGTCGCCGATGAAGTCGATAGAAATCCCACAATTATTATATCACTACAAATGAATGACTCAAGTGTCTGTTCATCTTTTAAAACAAATCAATACGAGGGCGGTTGAATCCTACATGTGAAAGACAGAACCACTTATTACTTTTCAAAACTACTTCCGTCAGGGGTCTTGACCAGTTTGCATTTAGAAACGCCAACGCAATTTCCCGCCGTTGCAAACCAAGCCGACTCCGAGCTGTCCGACTTCAGGCGAGCTTTTTGAGACCTCGCCCGACTGCAATCGGCTATTCTCGTCTACTTTCGAGGCGAGACGCAGCTCGTCTCAAACAAGCCTAGTGAGAGTGATGCATTAGAAAAATCAGAGACAGCGATGGTGGGTGGGACAGATACAAGTTCTGAGGGACGGTGGTGGGAGGAGCCAAGCGGAGAGAGCCAGGCCAATCACAATGAGACACAAACAGGAAGTGGACGTGCTGTAGCAACACATACACGGAAAAGGATAAGTGTTCATTCAATGGCCAAGCTGCCTTTTTTTTGCAATGTTTACACAGTTTTAAACCTAATTTATTTACATTTCATACAGAATTTTAAAACGCTTGTCAACGTTACATTTTACCAGCCGAAAATGGAACTTGCACCGCTAAAATTAGGGTTCAAACTAGCGCTGTTAGACGTGGAAACGTATCAACTATCCCTATATTTTGGATTTAAAACTTAGATATTGATATTTGATATAGAAATCATCCCAAAGCGTTGGCTGTGCAGCTTGGCCATGAAGTGATAAGCATGTGGACAGACGAGGAGAGAGCCTACACCATGTAGATGTGTTTTAAATGTCTTTGGAGGATATGGTTCTACAGGAAGCCAAAGACATGTGTTGAAACTTGAGATGTCTCAGAGGGTAAATCAGTGACATTAAACAATACGATGCATAGTGAATACTGAAAACAACCGAATGATGCAATATAGCAGATACAATAAGAATGACCAAAGACAATTATTAAAATGTTCTTTTAAACAATTACTAGTAGCTTTTTTGACTATACACAGTTAGATGAACACGTGTTAACTTAAATATAAAGGAAATATGAGAGATAACTATCGTGATACTAAGATAAAACATTATGCTGAAGGATCGGGTAAAGGCACGTACCTCAAATCCTCCGATGACCAGCAGGGCGTTGATGTTGTGGATCTTAATCTGCTCAGCGATCTTATCCAGATACTTTCCAGGGAGAGTTCTGGGATGTAGAAAAGAAAGAGTCACGATGTTGTTTTCGGCTGTGGCGCAGTGGGGTAATATACGCTGAGGGAACCCCGGTTCAATCCCACCTTGACCCCCACTGCAGCCAGCATGCTGTTGTGTCTTTGTGCAACACGATCTCATTTTCTGTACTCCACAGTGAACGCCTTAGTCTCGACAACACAACAACATGTACACACACACACCACACACCATGTATACATCACTTCAGGGGACATTACATTGACTTACATGCATTTCCTGGAGACTTATCCTAACCGTAACCAACACATGCCTAACCCGAACCCTAACCAAGTCTTCACCCTAAAATTAATGATCCCCCTCATGGGGACCTCCAATGTGTCCCCATAAGGGAGGCGAGTCCCCACACGTGACTATGTAAACAGATGTAGGTCCCCACAAGTATAGTAATGCTAGTCCACACACACACACACACTGTGAATATGAAATTCAGAATCACGCATCCACACTCACCGTTTTGTCCCCAGCAGCGAGCCTCCTTGGCCGGTCCAACCTCCGACATCCCCCCACTTGATCTCCTTTATCTGATCAAACCGAGAGAGAATGAATCACACATTCATTTACGCTTCGACTACTTTATTCTGAACTACATTATAATAATAATAATAATAATGCATTACATTTTTTATTAGAGTGCTTTTACAGGTGCTCAAAGCGCTTTACACATTACACATATTAAGAGTAAGAGTCATTATTGCGGACATTACCCACAGGAGCAAATGCGTGTATTGCTCAAGGACACAACGGCCTGGCGCAGTGGCGGGTTTCGAACTGGAGTTCCCCAGCATATTCTGATGCCCAACGCTCTAACCACTGCGCCAAAACCGCCCCACATTGTGTTCAATGCTAAAGTGATATGGATGCCTGGACGAACAGGGTGGTGTCTGATAGAGATGGAGCTGCTACATGTATGTAATGCATGGAGGATCCCCAGAATGATTTAAACACCTTCACCAGGCGGTAATGAACATGTTAGTGCCCGTCTTCTTTATATTACATCAGTGTTGCTCAAAGTGGGGGGCGCAGAGGCAGGGGAGGCACGAGAGATAATATGATGCAGTATAAGTACGTCTGGGTCTCTGTGTTTCATTCAAGCTCGGCTCTGTTAGTGTGATTTTTTTGAAAGGAATGCTCACGTTCATATGTATTTTAATAAATGCTAACTTTGGCCCGTTACGTGACTATGTGTGGTGGGGGGGCCTGACAGAAACAGTTTGAGGACCACTGCATTAAATGGAGATATTGTTCTGTTAATGTGTCGGAGTATCTTCCTCTGAAACACAAGCAGCGTCTCGCTTTAGCCGAGGATCACGGCTTTACTTTGCAATCAAGTGTAATCCTCCAGACAGTCTCAGCCCCTCTCTATGTGGGGTGTGTGTGAGAGTGAGAGTGTGTGAGAGTGAGTGTGTGTGTGTGTGTGTGTGTGGCCCAGCATTACTATACTTGTGGGGACCTAAATCTGTTTACATAGTCACGTGTGGGGACTCGCCTCCCTTACGGGGACAAATTGGAGGTCCCCATAAGGGGGATCATTCATTTTAGGGTGAAGACTTGGTTAGGGTTAGGGTTAGGCATGTGTTGGTTATGGTTAAGGTTAGGATAAGTCTCCAGGAAATGCATGTAAGTCAATGTAATGTCCCCTGAAGTGATGTATGTGTGTGTGTGTGTGTGTGTGTGTGTGTGTGTGTGTGGTGTGTGTGTGTGTGTGTGTGTGTGTGTGTGATGTGCTGTGTGTAATTGGCTTACCATTAGTAGCCCTGTTTATCTGGGCACATTTAAATCTCATCACAGCGACTGCGACGCCACGTTTCTCCTGCCATGCTCAGAGTAAAGTCGCTATGACTGTTTCTAGAATCCCGCTTACCCCGTATTGTTTACTCTTAATAAACGTATTTGTACCGTATACTATAGTTGCATTCATAGGCTGAGTGTCGTGGATTACAGCTGCATGACTTTGGGAGGGTTTGATCAATTTACATCGTCTCATTTTGCTTGAAACACATATTACGATTGAAAATGGTGTAGTTTTAAGAAATCTGGACCAAACAAATACGATGTTTAAAGTCTGTGAAATACACTTTGTATATCTCTGCCGCTGTTAAACACTTCCAAACACTGACAAATGTATTTTAACACATATTTCTCCTTTCCCAAACAACGCACTTCCTGTGATTTCAGTATTGGACTTCCTGATTACACGTTTGACTAATTGTGCGACCCTTAAGTGGCTCACTCATCTATTGATTGTATATATAAGATATACATATTTGTATATATATATAAATATTTGTATATGTGTATTCGGGATTGTGGGAAACGGTATTTCGATCTCTCCGTCTGGACACACACACTGAAAGATTGACAATAAGTGGACTTTGAAGGAGCCGAAGGCATCAGATGTGAACCCATTAGCTTAGAGGTGCGGGGTGAAGCAGCCTCAGAGAGAAGGAGGAGAGGCCGGACTGATCTAGTTTCGAGGTGTCGAGTTCAGGCGTTTATTGTTCTGCAGATACTCGAGTAGCGTGGCAACACACAGCGAACTCAGCGTGATGGGAGCATGTATCTGGGCTGAAGAAACATCTAGATCCTGAGTCCTGAAAACACGATCAGATTAGCAGACGTTGTTTTCTGAAAGGTCCCAGGTCATGGCCATTTCTACTGATCATGTTTCCATCGATGAGGTCTAGAATAGATTCACATTGTTCAATGTTCCAAACTCACATTGGTTTCTCACAGCATCTCTGTGCAGTCACTCTCTGTCCTACACGGCTTGTCGGAGCTCCCCCCCCCTCCCTGTGAGCCCACTGTGCTCTGATTGGTCAGCTCGCCCACTCTGTTCTGATGAGTCCACCCCCGCGGGAAGGGGGGGGGGTGAGGGGGCTGCAGCACCCCCATCTGCGAGGCTCCACTAGCCCCCGCATAAGACTTTTTATTTCTGTTCAGAACCTTCCTCATGTTGCCTAGTTATTCAGAGGCACATCTTTAGTGATTGTTGAAACGGGAGATAACAAAATAAATACACCGTATATATTATTAAGAGTCACATGTGTTTGGGACGAAATGTAGGGCGTGAACTATAACCTGATGGTTAATAATGTGACACATCTGATTAATTTGCTGTTTAATAATTTGTGAAGCAAAGACAATGGTGTCTTTTGCAGCTTTTTAAATTTGGTTTAATTGTGATATTTGTCTCTGTTTTACACAATGTGACGTCTTTGGACCGTTTGGTCAAACATGTCATTTCAAGACGCCACCTTCGTGTTTTGAGAAGACTGCATTTTTGACTATTTTCCTCGCCGTACTGTAATGAACGCCACGTGCACGTAGTTGTCTCGGTGTCACTCGTACCTGTCCCTTGTAGAATCCCTCGAAGCCGTCGTTGATGGCGAACATTTTGTGTCCTTCGGTGATTCCCACTCTGACGGCAGCGCGCACGGCGGCGTTCATCCCTGCAGCCGGAGCGCCGACGTTCAGCACCGCCACGTTAAAGGAGCTCTGCGAAAACACACACAAAACATAAAACACACTTCGGAGGACGCAGTCACACACACACACACACACACTACACACACTCAGAAATACACAAAACACAAAGGAAAACGCAAAAACGCTTATTTCTTTTCGGCATGGCGATATATTAAAGGTCTCCTATCAGGCTATTTGTCAGATATATCAAAAACATGATGTGTTTTGCTCAAAATATCATCATGCATTTTAGACATCCCTCAAATCCCTGTTAGAAAACGGCAGGTGTCCTTCGCTTGTGCCTGCTCAGAACTCATTTAATTCTCATTAAGTGCATTTTGCTTGATAGGAGACCTTTAAAACAGTCACGTGTTGCCCCATCTTCCTTCCTCTGATGTGAGCTCTTCAGTCATTGTACATCCAGCACGGTGTGTTGGTAGTGCTGTGGGAGATGGTGTACCAGCAGCTGTTAGAGGCATGATACAGTATGTCATGTCCAGGCATTGAAGACAAGCATTGAGGTCTGCAGACGTATGGAGACACATTTGACAATTTCTTCTTTTTACTTTCTTCACCACAGGATTCTGCGGAGGACAGAGGGACGCAGTCAAACACACACACACACACACACACACACCACACTGGTGCAAGGCTTTCATCCATTGTACACCAGCATGTACACTAAGATGGTATATGAGCACCAGGCTCTCCACGATACGATACTATCGCGATACTTAAGCCACGTTACGATAGTATTGCAATTCTACGATCTGCTACGTTTTGCGATACGACATATTGCGCATATATAATGATGGCATGATACATCGGGTTCCAGTGTCTTTAACACGTGACAAAAGCCTTTGTTTCCCTCGGCGCTGAATGGACGCAGGTCTTTGCACAGGAAGTAGGTGACTGATTGAACTGGCTCAGATTTTGAAGGAAGCTTTGCCAAGATCATTTGGATTTGCAATATGAATATTTTATATAATAAAATATCGATGATTGGCGTCCGTGTATCGATACAATATCGCCACGCAAAGTATTGCGATACTACGCTGCATCGATTATTTCCCCCACCCCTACACGATGTCATTTTCAGGCTTTGAAAACCAGCATTGAGGTCTGCAGACATATGAAGGCGACTTATGCATTTAACACATGACTGTTCTCCGTCTCCACTGCCTCATAGTCCATGTCTCTGATTTGCTGAGGAGCCAATCAGACTTTGCCTCAGAGCAGCAGGCACAGATCAGCGCTCATGCAGGAAGCCACATGCTGCTGAAGACGCAGAGAAGCAGCTGCTGAAGACTAAAAATACATATCAACGGCCACATGCTGCATTTTACTCACTCTCCACACCTTTTAGGACATCATTCAAAATGGCTGCACATCAACTTTCAACCCCTATACAAAAAAGGACTACAGCAACCACAATGCACCTGACCAGGAAGTACCTTAAGCTATCGTTCAACTCTCAGAGGCGCTGGTGGAAAGACACATTGGAATAAATAAAAGTGGGGTAATCTTGTGGTTTAAATAAACACATGTTGTTGTTATTTGGTGGTGAGCGTGCTTACAACTGGAAGTTCAGCATCGGGTGTCCGGTAGGAGAGGAGTCGGTAGGTGGACAGGTTGTTCTCAAAGCTCCTGCAGGACACAGGTGGGAAAGAAAGTAAGTTAGCAGAATGTGCAGATGTACACATGTGAGCTCTGTTACTGATGATGTCAAGGCCTTTGGAGACAATTAGAATCAAGGCTGCTCAAAGTGAGTAACTAGCGCTCCGTTAGCTCTACCCAAGCCTTATGTGTGTCTCGTCTAACTTTGTGACTTGTGTAGGCAAAGGAATCTCATATGAAACCCACCGTCCACGCAGTCTCACAGCCTCTTCAAACTTCTTCTCGTCCATGGCCTTCTGCACCTCCTGGGTCTGAAAACACATCACACGTCTCAATCTGCTTTATCTGCAACATCTGCCGTTTCTGTTGAGACAAGTCTCTGGATCTGTTTCACACATGTTCGTTGGGTTTTCTCACACTGGAGCACCTTTCATTACGACCACTATCTTACCCCATGCCTTGGATCAGACTGCTGTGTTGTTCACTCACACACACAGCTGTCACCCAAAATAAGTTAAAGAACGATATTCTAATTCATTGAAGTGATTAATACTCTGATGTCTGGCACTAAGACTGACTTCACAATCAGCAGCCAAACCCTTTTAAACTGTGCAATTCAGTGTTCACGTCTTAATACAACTAGTACTGTATATACTGTATACATGTTGTGTATTTTAAACAATGTGTACGTTTCACACACACACACACACACACACACCCACACACACTCTCTTACCATCAGCACACACTCCATCAGTGGCAGTCTGACGGCCTGGTTCCCCACCAGAGACACCACGCAGGCGGGGGTGGTGGCCGAGGCCTCCAGCAGCGCCAGCACCGCCTCCACCCCCATCCGACTGGCCTGCAGGGCAAGGCACGGTTATTCTTATCGCACCTTTCAACACGAGGCAAAGTGCTTTACAACACATGGCAGACTTTAAGAAAATGGCATTTAAACATTAAAAAGCAAAGATAATAAAATAAACATTAAAAGAAACAGTACATGGATGAAAGTTACAGTGCAGTCTAAGATGTGGATAGTTCAATTAAAAGCAGCGGCAAAAAGAAAAGTCTTCAGCCTGGATTTAAAAGTATCAGAGCTGCAGGTTTCTGGGAGTTTGTTCCGGATATGTGGAGCATACCAACTGCTTCTCCAGGGGGATAGCCACGTACGGGTTGAGGCTGAAACTTGGACTAAAAGAATGTTATCTCACATTGGGGGGGACAGCTGCCCACTCCCTCTGGAACTCTCTCTCAAAACACATCCGTGACAAACGCAACTGATCTCACGATGTTGAAATCACAAATGCTTTTAAACTGTAATTAATGTTAATTATATTTTAGGTCAGTTGTTTTAATGTATACATGTTTACTCTGTACAGTTGAGTTTCTAGAAAAGCGCTCTATAAATAAAATGCATTATTATGATTACGTTTTTTGCAAGAGATATTTGACGACTCACCAGGATCCTGTCGAAGGCCGAGGGGGTCCCGCCTCTCTGCACGTGGCCCAGGATGGTGACCCTGGTGTCAAATCCCAGGCAGCGGACCACCAGCTGGAGAGAGAGGGAGCGAGGCATGGTCGCATCTCATTTCAGACTAAACATAAGAGCTGTTGCCGGGATCAACAGGGCATCTCAACATGACGGACACACAAATGGTGTTCTTGCAAGAAAAGGTGACGTTGTCCTCTTGATATAAGGAGGCAAAGCGACTTTGGATGCTATTTCAAATATAAAAGGGACACATATTGTATTCAAAACATACATTTACACAGGCAGTCTAAAGTAAAACTAGTGTTTCCATTCAGAAAATAACCATGACTCACCTCTTTGATATAATCTGGAGTGATGGCCTTGTTGCGGCTGTCGATGGCTCCCTCGGCTACGATGATGATGTTCAGCCTTTTCTTATCGGCGCGGTTCTGGAGGAAAAGGAAGAAACACGAGAGTTATATCAATCTGACAGAGAACGTCTTGTATTTGCGGAAAGCTAGATCATGCTATATATGAGAGTAACACCTACGTCACTTCCGGGCGAAAATTACGGAACGGCCCACTTTTGGGGGGAAAAAACGCTGTCCTTTGAATGGCGGTCAATACAAATTGTTAGGGATGCTCCGATCGATCGAGATCGGCCGATACTCACTCTCTACCGATCGATCGGTGCTCTCTAAACATGCCGATCGCGAGACGTAAAATACATGACACTTTTCTCTGTGTGCGGCAAAACAAGCTCGCCAACATGGCTTCACGGGTCTGGCATTATTTGAAGGTGTCCGAAAAAGACAGTAAAATAGCGGAATGCAACGTGAAGCAGAAATCCTGCAGCTCCGCCCGCTGAGACGGACCGGTGAGACGGACCGTGAGACGGACCGCTGAGACGGACCACTGAGACGGACCGCTGAGACGGACGGCTGAGACGGACCGGTGAGCGGAGCGAAACACACACGCGTTAGACCTACTTAGCTATTTGTCTACCTCTGGAACAAGCTAAACTAGTTATTATAAATATGTTTATTCTTCACTGTCGGGTCACTCATTACTGACAGGCTGTCAGGAGAGGGAGAGGGGGGAGGGGGAGAGGAAAAGAGAGAGCTTCCGCTCAGTTCTCCCGTGTTATTCTCCAAAGTGAATGTAAACTTGAATAATGTTCATCATTTGAATGTAATAATTAAGTTGATTGTTGTTTAAACATCACTTTAAAGAGAAGATTTAAAGTGATGTTTAAATCTTCCATTTAGGCCCCGCCCACTTGATCGGATCGGCGATCGGTATAGGCCGATACTGATTCCGGCGATCGGCTATCGCCCCCGAAATTGGCGATCGGAGCATCCCTACAAATTCTGAAGTTGTTGCCAATCCGATCAGACATTTTTGAAAACCGTGGATTTTTGGATCTTCAAAGAGCCCGACTACGATGGCCAGTCAGGCAAACAATTACATGACATCATTTGAAATCGACAATCGGTCTCGATTAAATTAAAATCAGTAGGCGTGGCTGTAAATTTCGCCGGCTGTTACTCATGAGCGAGGCGGAAAATAATAGTTTTATCACGGCAACAAGCTGCCGTGTCGTTTATTGCACCTCAAACATTAAAACTAATCCAGAGTTCAGTGTTTCTGAACTTCCTCTAAGACGAAAGGACGGTAACAGAAGAGCTCTGTGGCTTCAGGCTTGATCGCCGTTCAAATGACAGCATTGGTTTCCCCCAAAAGTGGGCGGGGCCGTAAAGTGACGTAGATGTTACTCTCATCTATGGACATCGATCGCCGACTGCTATATTTAACCACATATCGAGCCGGATCGTCGATTTCTAATGATTTCATGTAATTGTTGCTCTGAACGCTTTAAACCTCCACTGTTTAACTTGAAGGATTAAGTGTTTGCTAGCAAGCAATCTTCTTCTTCTTTTCCTTTTTAAAACAAAGTCAAAGATGCCTAATAAACACATTACTGCCCCCAGTGTCAGTCAGTGGAACTGCACCAATTTCAGTGTATTTAAAGAATGTGTGAATGTGCATTGGACTTCTAGTCAGACATAGGAGATGTTATTCAAAGGTTGTGGGTTCGAGTCCCACCGGACTGAGTCGTGTTTTATAGTTTGAGTCATATTTTTAAAAAAAGTACTCTGCATGAATCCTTATGTTACACATCGTCATGACATCACAAAGTGGCCAAAATCTGATCAGCTCATTTTCAGACAGGTTTTTATAGAAATGGATCAAAAAGAGAGAAAATCTTTGTTCCTGAAACTTTCAGAGTCTCTCTCCACAGAGGGGACACATGTTGATGTAGAAGAGACATGAAGAAGAGGGGACACATGTTGATGTAGAAGAGACATGAAGAAGAGGGGACACATGTTGATGTAGAAGAGACATGAAGAAGAGGGGACACATGTTGATGAAGAAGAGACATGGAGAAGAGGGGACACATGTTGATGTAGAAGAGACATGAAGAAGAGGGGACACATGTTGATGTAGAAGAGACATGTAGCAGAGGGGACACATGTTGATGTAGAAGAGACATGAAGAAGAGGGGACACATGTTGATGTAGAAGAGACATGGCGAAGAGGGGACACATGTTGATGTAGAAGAGACGTGAAGAAGAGGGGACACATGTTGATGTAGAAGAGACGTGAAGAAGAGGGGACACATGTTGATGTAGAAGAGACGTGAAGAAGAGGGGACACATGTTGATGTAGAAGAGACGCGAAGAAGAGGGGACACATGTTGATGTAGAAGAGACATGAAGAAGAGGGGACACATGTTGATGTGGAAGAGACATGGAGAAAAGGGGACACATGTTGATGTGGAAGAAACATGGAGAAGAGGGGACACATGTTGATGTGGAAGAGACATGAGGAAGTGGATTTAGCATAATAGATGATTTTTAAGAGACGGTGAAATATGGAGTGTGTGTTACCTCGGACAGTTTCTGACACATGTTGTCCTCCCAGTCGTCCTCAGGGGGCATCTCAGGGATAAAGACCCAGTCTGCTCCACAGGCCAGAGCACTGACCAGAGCCAGGTACCTACACACACACACACACACACACACACACACACACACACACACACACACACACACACACACAGACACACACACACACACACACACACAATATATTTACTTCCCTGTAACATATATTTAATTGTGAATATATTTAATCTGCACAGCCTGAAGAAACACATTTACCCAAACCGTGATTGTTTGGTAAGACTTACTGTAAGTGTGTGCAGCAGCATATTTAACTTCAACATATTACACATTGTTATGAACATATAGAGTTAGTTCTTATATGTCTGGTGCATGTATCTCGCTGTCATATCATCTAATTTAAGATGAGGAGTTTACCCGCAGTGCCTGCCCATGACCTCCAGCACGAATGTCCTCTGGTGGCTGAAAAACAAGAGGAAAAACAAGTTGCACTAAAGTTGATGTTAAACAGTCTTCTTACGTCTTGTCTGGCTACATCTCACCACATGTTATACTTATACTGTCTGTTATGTGTGATTGCACCGTCGGGAATGCTTGGAATTTCGCTGAAACTCTGTGGAGTGACAATAAAAGGAATCTAATCTAATCTCATCACAAGTTATTGTCTCTTCTCTTCCTGTCTCCCTCTCTCTTCACCTCTGAGCGGTGGTCATGATGGCGTCGATCACCTCGATGATGCGGTGCAGAGCCGAGTCGGTGCCGATGGTCATGTCCGTGCCGCAGAAGTCGTTATCGATGGAGCCGACCATCCCCACGATGTGCAGTACAGAGTTAGCGAGCGCCGCCTCGTTATCGATCAGACCTGAGAGGGAAGAAGATCAAATATCATCTGGGTTTTTTACTGGATGTAGATTTATCTTTGACTGAAAAAAAGCTATTTCAAATCAAACAAATCCATTCAATAGACTCGAGCATAACACAAACAAATAGATACATATTATGCGAGGCTGTTTTAACAAATATAATTTCCCTCAAGTTTTGTTAAGAAACCATAAGAATGTCTGTCCAGCTCCTACATGTTGATGTAGAAGAGACATGGGGAAGAGGGGACACATGTTGATGTAGAAGAGACATGGAGAAGAGGGGACACATGTTGATGTAGAAGAGACATGAAGAAGAGGGGACACATGTTGATGTAGAAGAGACATGGAGAAGAGGGGACACATGTTGATGTAGAAGAGACATGAAGAAGAGGGGACACATGTTGATGTAGAAGAGACATGAAGAAGAGGGGACACATGTTGATGTAGAAGAGACATGAAGAAGAGGGGACACATGTTGATGTAGAAGAGACATGAAGAAGAGGGGACACATGTTGATGTAGAAGAGACATGAAGAAGAGGGGACACATGTTGATGTAGAAGAGACATGGAGAAGAGGGGACACATGTTGATGTAGAAGAGACATGAAGAAGAGGGGACACATGTTGATGTAGAAGAGACATGAAGAAGAGGGGACACCTGTTGATGTAGAAGAGACCTGACAAAGTGGATTTTGTTTCATAGGTGACCTTTAAGTCAAGTAGTGGTGTGTTTAAGGGCGTCTACAGCCCCTCCCCTCACCCTGCGTCTGCAGCTCCTCCAGCAGCCCGCTCCACTCCTCTCTGAACAGGTTGGCCCCCGTGAGGCTGCCGTCCCCCCCGATCACACACAGGTTGGTGATGCCGCGCTGCACCAGGTTCTGAGCCGCCTTCAGGCGCCCCTCGTGGGTCCGGAAGTCTTTACAGCGAGCGCTGCCAATCACCGTGCCCCCCTGAGGGACAACAGATTACAACATGAAATCAGGGAAAACACAGATAACTACATGAAATCAGGGAAAACACAGATTACGACATGAAATCAGGGAAAACACAGATTACTACATGAAATCAGGGAAAACACAGATTACAACATGAAATCAGGGAAAACACAGATAACTACATGAAATCAGGGAAAACACAGATTACTACATGAAATCAGGGAAAACACAGATTACTACATGAAATCAGGGAAAACACAGATTACTACATGAAATCAGGGAAAACACAGATTACTACATGGAATCAGGGAAAACACAGATAACTACATGAAATCAGGGAAAACACAGATTACAACATGAAATCAGGGAAAACACAGATTACAACATGAAATCAGGGAAAACACAGATTACTACGTGAAATCAGGGAAAACACAGATTACGACATGAAATCAGGGAAAACACAGATTACTACATGAAATCAGGGAAAACACAGATTACTACATGAAATCAGGGAAAACACAGATAATTACATGAAATCAGGGAAAACACAGATTACAACATGAAATCAGGGAAAACACAGATTACTACATGAAATCAGGGAAAACACAGATTACTACATGAAATCAGGGAAAACACAGATTACTACATGAAATCAGGGAAAACACAGATTACTACTGAAATCAGGGAAAACACAGATTACTACTGAAATCAGGGAAAACACAGATAACTACATGAAATCAGGGAAAACACAGATTACAACAGGAAATCAGGGAAAACACAGATTACTACATGAAATCAGGGAAAACACAGATTACAACATGAAATCAGGGAAAACACAGATTACTACGTGAAATCAGGGAAAACACAGATTACGACATGAAATCAGGGAAAACACAGATAACTACATGACATCAGGGAAAACACAGATAACTACATGAAATCAGGGAAAACACAGATTACAACATGAAATCAGGGAAAACACAGATTACAACATGAAATCAGGGAAAACACAGATTACTACGTGAAATCAGGAAAAACACAGATAACTACATGAAATCAGGGAAAACACAGATTACAACATGAAATCAGGGAAAACACAGATAACTACATGAAATCATGGAAAACACAGATTACTACATGAAATCAGGGAAAACACAGATTACTACATGAAATCAGGGAAAACACAGATTACTACATGAAATCAGGGAAAACACAGATAACTACATGAAATCAGGGAAAACACAGATTACAACATGAAATCAGGGAAAACACAGATTACAACATGAAATCAGGGAAAACACAGATTACAACATGAAATCAGGGAAAACACAGATTACTACGTGAAATCAGGGAAAACACAGATTACGACATGAAATCAGGGAAAACACAGATAACTACATGAAATCAGGGAAAACACAGATAACTACATGAAATCAGGGAAAACACAGATTACAACATGAAATCAGGGAAAACACAGATTACTACATGAAATCAGGGAAAACACAGATTACTACATGAAATCAGGGAAAACACAGATTACAACATGAAATCAGGGAAAACACAGATTACTACGTGAAATCAGGGAAAACACAGATTACTACATGAAATCAGGGAAAACACAGATTACTACGTGAAATCAGGGAAAACACAGATTACTACATGAAATCAGGGAAAACACAGATTACAACATGAAATCAGGGAAAACACAGATAACTACATGAAATCAGGGAAAACACAGATAACAACATGAAATCAGGGAAAACACAGATTACAACATGAAATCAGGGAAAACACAGATTACTACATGAAATCATGGAAAACACAGATTACAACATGAAATCAGGGAAAACACAGATTACTACATGAAATCAGGGAAAACAATAAAATAATAATAATAATGATAATACAAATAAATAATAATAATAATAAAATAAAACACAATGGTTAAAAAAGGCCCACATATTTTTTAGAAAATCAATACAAAAATACAAGTCGACATGCTCATAAACTGCCTCGTTATTAGATTGTTTTCAATTAGTTGCCTGTTAGATCTTCAGCTAGATAAAATAAGATAAGAAATCCGAAAGCAACTAATGAAGGGCCTGCATATATTCTCGATAAATGCTCTTTTACTGGCTCTGCTTTGTAGTTGTCTACCTACCTTTAGATCTTATTTCTAATATTGCTAATCTACACAATCTTTTTCCACCGTTGCATTACACAGAATCCACTTCACACGATAAAAGGCTGACTGACAGACGGGGAGAAGATCTAATTTAATCTCAATATACAGATAATAGGATAATAATTACAATGTTTACACAGGGTCTTTAATGATAGCTGCATTACTACTTTGATTATTCAATTGTTTGATTATGCGTAACATATTGAATATTGGTTATGGAATGGAATAGGTTGTTAATGAATGTCAATTAAACTAAAGTTAAACGAAACAGCTGATTGACGCTGTGATTGCCTCAGCTGGTACAAAGAGTCAAGCTGATGATACTCAGCGTTCATTTTGGTTGTGAAGCCATACGGTTTTTGGACCGCAGAGAAGTTATGAGTTTAAGTCGTTTATTTTATGTGACGTAACCGTCTCCACATCGTCTGGTAAGAGAACAGTGATGAAAAGAAAAGGATAACGTGGAAATAAATGTACCGAAACAAACAAACAATATCTCTCCGTGTGGCGTGTGAGCGCGTCGGCCGGGCGCAAAACCAAAGGACCGAAAGGAGCAAAAACGAAGTGGGAAAGATTGCTCTATTAGGATATGATATCAGGAGTGTGTCTCACCACTTGCAGCATGCTGGAGACGCTCTCCCACGTCGCTTCTTTGATGTTCTGTCCTCCGTCCACCATGCCCTGGTAGCCCTGAGAGGAAAAACAACCAATCATACATGTTCACTGACATCCATGGGAACACACATTAGATGTTCAATTATTGAATTAAATATATAGCCTATAAAATGTCGATAAATCAAAAAGAAATCCCACATAATCACAATTTACCAGAGACAAATATGATATACTTAAACTACTTGTTTTGTCTAACCATAATCCAAAGGAGTGAACTATTGGACAAGACCATGCAAAGCAGCAAACCCTTAGATTGAAGGCAATCATCTCAAATACTATTATATATACTGTGGAGTCTATTTGTATTTTACATTACAAGACTGATTCATATTATTACATGATATGCGTATTGTGCTCATGAGATTGCTATAACGATACAATAAATAGACACAATCACTAATCCCAGGTTCTGATGGGTTAGATGCCAGCGAGGGGAAAAGTCAGAAGAACGTTTTCAGCTTGAAAGTAGCAGAAGCCGGATGCAGGCACTGTAGGAACAATGAGTTATTGAGGCTCTGGCTGGGTTAGCTCCGCGCCCACGCATAGCTGGGAATCAGGATAACCAAGATTCCCCTTTTCTGTAGAAGCTTCATCAAAACATACGATGGTGCCAGAGTAGGGAGGGACTTCCACAGGCCAGCCGAATGCTGATTGGAGGATCGTGTTGACAAGAGACTTTTTTCTAAGTCACCAACCAAAGAGAACCAAGTCTAAACCGCGGTATCTCTTCAGCTATTCTTGACCAATCATAAATGTACGGGAACGCCCTGTGTAATAAACATGTACGCACGCACGAGGTTCCAGGCTCTTGTCCGGAAATAGACAGATTACAGCTTTGCTGCCTGTGATTTCTATGACGTGACGGAGTCCTTGGCCAAGTGACTATATGTCCTTTGCTCTCTCGTAATAAATAGTTCTACTTAGAAGTCGTCTGTCTTTCCTGGAATTTTGAACACAACAATACTAACTAATATTATAACCGGTTATTGAGCCTATGACCCACAGATTAAAGCATTTGCACTTGCAGAGTTAACCACTGGTTGCCCTTGGTGACTTGCAGGGGAGTCACAAACGGTTTGCATTGAGTGTTGCGTTCTCCAAACTGTGGACAGCAGGGAAATGGCTTTTTGTTTGAGTTTTCAATCATGCATGAACACCTGCATGCATCACTTATCGCCCTCGCTGCCGACATCGGAACTTGGCTTTATTTAAAAGTCACTGTTGATGTTGTGAACGCTGATCTGAATGAACAGAATAAAGCCATCATGTCTCTCAGCTGCAATTACTCTGATTACTGTGGTTATTCGAGGCTGATGAAGACGAGTGCAGCCAGTGGAGGATGAATGCTGCCCCTGGTAATCCAATTAGAACCACACCACTACACTGAGTGGCATCTCGATCTGCCATCTGAAGCATTACGCCCATTACTGCTCATAATATCAGACAATCGATATCAAACAACTCCAAAGACTGAAACAGGGATTTATTTAGCTTTTATTTTCTGATATTCAATGATGTGCAATGCCTCGTCTTTTATGCTGCTGCAATGCAAAGGTTTCCCAAATTGGGAACAATAAAGTACTTCTTATCTTAATATGTCAAGCAGTGTTTATCTTATACTACATATTTTTATTCAAAGTGTCCAGTGCGCACAAACACACACACACACACACACACACACACTATTTGAAGTACCACCAGTTTGTTTATTTATACTATAGGTTTGGTTTATTTTAAAGTGTCCTAAATGGCTAAAGTGGGATACTAAAGGGGAGAAGTCCCTTAAAGCTGCGTGTGTATTGCATTCAGAGTAGGTGGAAACTTTAGATGTGACTTATCCATGGAGTGTAAAATGAGTAAGATTATGTAAAAGCAGTAAAAGCAACAATAGCGACAAAAACCAAACCTCTCTTCAGCTAGTGGTAACCTATTTCAGGCGTCTCACCAAAAACCCTCTTATTTTGGATTTAGGACTCATTCCTGCACCTCTCTACATCAGCTGTTTGAGTCCTGGTGGCTCTATCGAAGTCAGTCACTGCCTGACGTTGAAAAACTGCTGGGTATTAATTTAGCTCCCGGTGAAGAACACATGTCTGAAACCTGATCCTCACCTCGTGGATGAAGTAGACCTTCGCTCCAACATAGATGCCCATCCTGACCACGGCCCGCACGGCTGCATTCATCCCTGATAACAGACAGAGGGTGAGAGGTCAGCATGGAGAAACATTCCTCAATATGTATTCTCGTGATGTTTGATATGGTCAGAGATGGCAAAAGTACTCGCACCCTTTACTCAGTAGAAGTACAGATACTCATGTTTAAAAATACTTTGGTAAAAGTAGAAGTACTGACTAAACTTCTTTACTCAAGTAAAAGTAAAGAGGCTTTGAAAGTGTACTTCAGTAAAAAGTACCCATAGCTAGCAGCTGCTTTAAAGAGTACCTGACCTCCCTTTATGTTAATAGAACAATAATGTCATTGTTAGCTAATGAATGTTTCCATGGTGACCAACGGCAACATGACAACGTTTCCATTGGTCCCTCTTCTTTAGAGAAGACCAGGAAGTGATGGATACACGGATCGTGTTCCAATCAATAGGCACGCAATGACTCTGAATAATAATGATCACGCCACCAACACACATTCAGACTAAAGGAACCAGCTGTTTGGGAAATGAGAGAAGTAGAAAGTACAGGTATTTGAGTTCAACATGTAAGAAGTAGAAAGTACAGGTATTTGAGTTCAACATGTGAGAAGTAGAAAGTACAGGTATTTGAGTTCAACATGTGAGAAGTAGAAAGTACAGGTATTTGAGTTCAACATGTAAGAAGTAGAAAGTACAGGTATTTGGGTTCAACATGTAAGAAGTAGAAAGTACAGGTATTTGAGTTCAACATGTAAGAAGTAGAAAGTACAGGTATTTGAGTTCAACATGTAAGAAGTAGAAAGTACAGGTATTTTAGTTCAACATGTAAGAAGTAGAAAGTACAGGTATTTTAGTTCAACATGTAAGAAGTAGAAAGTACAGGTATTTGAGTTCCACATGTAAGAAGTAGAAAGTACAGGTATTTGGGTTCAACATGTAAGAAGTAGAAAGTACAGGTATTTGGGTTCAACATGTAAGAAGTAGAAAGTACAGGTATTTGAGTTCAACATGTGAGAATTAGAAAGTACAGGTATTTGTGTTCAAAATATAAGAAGTAAAAGTAAAAAGTCGTCAGAAAAATAAGTAGTGGAGTGAAGTACTGATATCAGAAAGATGTACTTAAAGTACAGTCACGAAGTATTTGTACTCCACTACTTCCCAGCTCTGAATACGATGAAGACACATGGAGACATGTTGATGAAGAATTTGGAGGAGCACAAACAAGTGGAAAACTTCAGAATGCAATGCATGTGTCACGTTGATGCATTTACTGCCTGACTTAAACTCAATGCATATTAGTTGTCCTACAAATTAGCCCAAAAACAATTTAAAAGGGCATCTCTACAAGGTCACAAATAACTGAGATGTTTCCACGATCGATTGGCGAGTGAACTGTGAAGGAAACTCTGGTTTTAAAGCTTCAACAAAGTGTAAACCTTATGAAATGCAACCTTGATCGTGTTTTGATCTGCGGAGACTTCAATGTCCATGTGCGTTGTGAGTCCAAACCTCTGGTTAGGGACTTTGTAAATCTCCTTGATTCTTTCGGTCTTGTTCAGTCCGTGGCCGGCCCAACACACGAAAAAGGACACACTTGAGATTTAGTAATATCGTTTGGACTGTCTGTCGAAATCTGTTCAGCAACGCGTATCTCAGACCATTTACCGGTTCTGTTTACAACTTCGATCCCATCCGCAGGAGTCGAATCACGTGCCCCCGGGCGTGGTCTGTGATCGATTAACCCCTTGACTGCCTCACAGTTCTCCGATGTTTTTAATGCTTCCCCGATCAGTAAATTAGAGGTGAACTGTGCTTTTAGTGCTGATGACGCAACTGCAGGCGTGCAGAGAGAAAATGGAAAAAGGATAAACTCCATGTCTCCCTAGAAATCCTTCGTGCTTGCCTTTCCTACCAGACGGCAGTCAAAGCAGCCAAAACGGAGCACATTTCTCTGTTAATCTCCAAAAACAGCCATAAAACCTCAGGTTATTTTTAATGGCCTCAACTTGATCATTAAAACCTGTGATGCTTCTCCAATTGTGCCATCGACTACTCTCTGTGATAAGTTTCTTACATTTTTTATTGAAAAAGTATCTGCTCTTAGGCTAGCCCACACCCCAGATTCTGCTCCCTTTCTGTTCCCTGCTGTCCTCGACCACTTTGAGCCTGTATCCCTCTCTTCTCTCTCGGATGTAGTCATGCACCTGTGGCTGACAAACTGCACCTCAGACAGCATTCCCTCTCGCCTTCACAGAGATGTTTTCTAATCAGTTGGAGCAAGTATTTTAGTACTAATAAACACCTCTCTTGGCTCAGGATGTGTCCCAGCTGCCTTCAAACATGCCATGCAGTCGTTCTTAACCATGTATGGCATCCATGAAAAGTTTCAGTCTGGCTTCAAACCCATGCACAGCACTGAAACAGCCCTTTTAAGAGTTTTTAATGATCTGCTCCTAGCCGCCGACAGGTAGCCCAGCTGTCCTAGTGCTGTTAGACCTGACAGCTGCCTTCGACACTGTGGACCATAGCATCCTGTTGTCACGGCTGGAACAGTCCGCAGGCATCACAGGCTCTGCATGGTTCAGGTCCTACCTGACAGACCGTAGCTTCTCAGTGGAGCTAGGTACCTTCTCCTCTGCTAAAGCCCATCTTACCTGTGGGGTTCCCCAAGGCTCTATCCTGGGCCCCATCCTCTTTTCACTGTACATACTGCCCCTAGGTTCAATTTTCACTAAACACAATATTCCCTTCCACTGCTACACTGATGATGTACAGATCTATCTGCCTCTCAAAGAAAATGTCAAACACTCACTACAGCAGTTGATGGACTGCTTGATAGAGATAAAATCCTGGCTGAGCCAACATTTCCTCAACCTCAACGAGAGCAAGACGGAGGTCATCTTTTTTGGACCCCAACCTCCAGCTTCTCCGGTTGATATTCTGGGCTCTCTCAATGAACACATCCTCCCCTCTGTCATGAACCTTGAAGTGACCCTCACTAGCACTTTTAAATGTGATAAGCAGGTCAGCACCGTAGTCAAATCCTGCTTTTTTTTAAATAAGACTATTGGCCAAGACCAAGTCGTTTTTATCTTTTAAAGATCTAGAAAGGGTTATTAACGCCTTTGTTACCTCGAGACTGGACTATTGCAACGCTCTGTATGTGGGTATGGACCAGGCCTCAATTAGACGCGTGACCACATCACCCCAATTCTGGCCTCACTACACTGGCTTCCAAATCGGTTCCGAATTGATTTTAAAATCCTTTTATTTGTTTTCAAAGCCCTAAATGGGCTGGCTCCGGCCTATATAGCCGAACTCCATCACTACACCCCAGCCAGCTTTTAGGTCTGCTGACCAGCAGTTGCTGATAGTGCCCAAAACCAGGCTCAAAACCCGAGGTCACCGAGCCTTCGCAGCAGCTGGCCCCAGGCTCTGGAACACTCTGCCCCTCCATGTGAGGTCGGCCGGGACACCAGGGTTTTTTAAATCCTCACTAAAGACACACTTCTTCTCTCTGGCCTTCGAGTCAGAGCGGAGCATGACACCTGACTATTCCCTGTGTTTCTGTTTTTTTTAATATATATATTTCTGTTGTAAATTATTGTCTTTTATTGTGATTGTAGTAATGTGTTTTTATTACATGTTACATTACACTTTGGCTCGACCAAAAATCGATTTGTTGTAAATCTTTGAGGCAACAGGTGCTCTATTGATCGGGAAGAATGTATGATCCTACAGAAATAGACGGAGAGGAGAAACCAATGGGTCTATTTGTGACTTCTCCTGGTGAAAAGCACTTGTATGGAGGGGTTCTTCTGTATTGCTTTATATAGGGCGCTGGCCAACATGTGTGTGCAGTTATTTTAGTGTTGTCTTGATGTAACACTTTCCTTTGAATGTCATGGGGTTCAAACCCACAGCGTCTCACTTACAATGTCTTTATTTACTATGTATTACATCTGTATTCATCTATATATGTCTATGCCTTATATTTGTTCTGTTATGTAAAGTATTTCATGCTCTTTGCACTTTCTGGTTGGATGCAAACTGTACTTTGTGACAATAAAGTTGAATGTAATCTATTACAAAAAAATTGTGTTTAACGGACTTCTGGGTGCTCACTCACAAGCTTTAAAGACCTTTGTAGACAACAACAACAACAACAACAACAACAACAATTATTTATAATGTACAACTAATCTATTCATCTCAGTTAATTAAAGTCCAAGATTGTACATTAAATGACATGTTTGGTCAAGGCTAAAACCCAAAGAAATTCACTTTAACTTGATGTAAAACAGAAAATCCCCAAATGTTAGAAGCTGAAAAATAAAATGTCTGCCGTTCGTGCATACAAATTAATCTGTAACAATTAAATAACCATCAAAATGATTATGTTCATATATATATATATATATATATATATATATATATATATAAGGCAATTCCAAAGCGTTTAATATATACCGAATTGGAAGAAGGTTGTTATTGTCTTAGCACAACCAAAGCTTCCTTCTTCCACTCAACTTTCTCCATGTCGTTTCTGAGAGCCGAAGAGAGGGTGAGTCAGCAGACATCAGGAGAGGTAAAGAGGTTTAAAATACACACAGACGGCTAAGTGTTCTTCAGGATATTGGGCTACAGTTCAAAGTGTCTGTCGGAGCACTTAGTGAATTTAGAAACAAGACCGGCTGTACATCTCAGAGAGACGGAGATCAACACATCGATTGGTTTTAGCTTCCGTCAGCACACAGAGGCTGAAAGCCCGCTTGATTACATAGTAAGTAGACGTTCTTGTTGTCGCTTGGGATCAGTGTTGATCCTCATACGGACAGAGAGCTGTGACTAAACTTATTGAGGGAATTGGAAATGGAAGTGCTATTTTATGGGTCTCAGATATATAAAAATATATAAAAGCATGTCTATGATGTGCTTTGCTCAAAATACTAAACAGATCATGATTTTAGAAATCCCTCATATCCCTCTATTTCAGCCCTGTTAGAGAAACGCGGATCCTGAGCTTGAAAAAAAAAGAGGAGGCGGAGCTAATGCGTGATCAGAATTCTACCGGAGATAAAGTTAAAGCAAAGAGGAAATCTGTAAAGAGAAATGTTTCTTCTGCCGTAAAGTGTCCAAACCGGGCTCGTCTGGATAAGCGCATGTTTAAAACATAGTCGTTGTCCATGCCGGCTTCAGGTGGATTATTTGTCACAGTCGCTCCGATCAGATCGGTATCCTCCATTTTGATTATTTACGACTTTTGAATCCACACAGACACATCGGCAAAATCCGGCTTACTTTGAGCATGTGTTTTAAACAGTTTAATCCCGTTGTGAATTGTTTCCACTTCCGCCGTCCTTTCATTTCTTCATACAGCGGGAATCCAAATGAATGAATCCTGAGTCCAATAACCATCAAAGTCGCTCCAATAGTTTCATCCTCCTTAAACAACACACTTCACATTCATCCAGTTTGTGGAAGCAGTTGTAGCATTTTGAGACTTTGAAACTTTAATTACCGCTGTTGTGCTCCCGGGTGTGTGTGGGGGGGGCGCAACTTCCAACAGGAGTAATTTTGGGGGGCTCTCGGGAAAAAGGTTGGGAACCCCAGCTCTAAAGCACTGCAGTCTCTTCTCCTGAGTCCTTTTGAATTCTCCTATCCACTATCCCTTAACCCCGTGATGTTTCACTCAGAGGTCAAGGGATAGACGATAGGAGCTGATTTTTTGACTATTCGACTGCACCCCAGAACCCATTCTGATTATTAGACAGTCTTCTCCGATATGAAATGCAGATTCGTATAGAGTTATGGTTCATTTTGCTTCATTCTTTCTGGCAGCATGAGTGAAGCCAACCCACAGCGTCTCAATCTGCCACCAGAACTGATTCTGCCAAATGTCCTCCTCCCACCACAGGCTGTAAACATTGCCGATTCACCGTCTGCAGAACGAGCACGGGGTGGGACTACTTCCTGGATGACAATGTGATAACTTAGGCTCTGTTTAGGCAGAACATAAGACTGCATAGCCCCTTGATTTCACTGAGAAGAGCACATGGTGTCAGGATCTGTCTCTGTTGTGTTTTGTCTTTTTCTGTCTTTGGTTCATATTTTATTTTGAAAAGTCTTCACTTCCTGTCTTGCCTGTTGCTGTCTGTCTGTGTTCCCTCCTACCTGATTACCCGATTGTGTTCACCTGGTGCCCCTGTGTTTTCTCCTCCCTCCTCACCCGTGTCGCGTTTGTGTGATTAGTCTTGTGTGTATTTAAGTTCTGGTTTTTCTGTCTGTCTTTGTCGGTTCATTGTTTGTCTTTGACCGTGTCTCGCGCTAATATTCTGTTTGTGTTTGTCTCGACCTTGAAATAAAGGTATTTTTTCAGTTTATTCTGCGTTTAGGTCCTGCCTGCTTCACTCACCCGTAGCACAGGGTTAGGGAAAGAGCTCTGCAATATGAAACTAAGGATTATCCGACAAAACAGTTATATTTTATGTGTGAAAATAAATGTCTGAACTGAACTGAAGCTGCTATTTACAATTATTTGTGATGTTTAATTGAATAATATGCTCATTATTTCCAGCCATGAACAAGAATATATTCATGTTACGGTCACATAATATTAAAAACATGCAGTAAGTCCTCCCAGCTTTGGTATTTTTGTGAGAGAAAATTACTTATCAATACAATTAATGAGTTTCTGTCAAACTACTCATTGTTTTAGGTCCAAACTTGACTTCCTTCCTTCGATCCAAAGAAGCTGGATTCTTATTTAAAAGTTGAAAAATGCTATCAAGGGGATTTATGAGATTTATTTGTAAAAATGTCTCAAATGTTCTGTCAGAAGTAAAAAAAAAGTAAGACATATTTTGGTGTTTCCTTTAAATAAGATGGCGTCATATCTTCTTACACATCATCTGTATATCTTTCTTTGTGTCGGTATGTTCTTATAACCTTTAACCTGCTGTGTGTTAACTCATACGTGATTCATGAAATGAGGTCACGTGCAGGGTTGGTGCACAAAGGGAGGTTTCCTTCGCTGAAGAAACACAAAGTGTGAGAGCTGTGTAGAGTGAGCGTTGCTAAGAGACCACGGAGAGCTCTGATTGGTCGAAAGGGTTCTGAGCTAACGTGTGAAATGGGTTTTAATTGGACAATGACTTGTGTGTGTGTGTGTGTGTGTGTGTGTGTGTGTGTGTGTGTGTGTGTGTGTGTGTGTGTGTGTGTGTGTGTGTGTGTGTGTGTGTGTGTGTGTGTGTTGAACATGGAGAATACATCTCTTGGTTGGTAAACGTATGTTAGTTATAAGAGAGCACTTTTTAAATGTTTAGCTTTTAAACTGATACAGAAATCCAGGTAAAAGTGTGAACATCATAAAGGCTGAGAATGAGCACTCATTTATTACAGTAATTAAAATAATGTATTAAAAATATTACTAGCTGCTACTGTACATTACTACTAACATGGATATGGATACTTGTACATGTTCACGAAGCGAAGCGACGGAACCACAATGCAGTTCGGCAACGCGTGACGTCACCCCATTCAAAGTCAATGGGCAGAAGCGCTGAAGCTTCAACGCGAGCCGCCGTGTGGACGGGCCGTAAGCGCGCCACAGTTTCGCCACTGAGAGTGTGTGTGTGTGTGAGGAGCTCCACGGATTGGTCCATTTGGGTCGTCGTTACGTCACTTAGTACCAGGAAGAAAAAGAGACATGTCCAACGAGGCGTTCTGGGGCAGCAGACAGGTCCTCTCTGTTAGCTCTACTCGCGACAGGGTGCACTTTGAGGGGTTGGGACTGCAGACCGTTCACATGCAGGACCTTCAGAACACAAGGGGATGGGTGGTAACCGGAACAGCATGACGTGGGACCTTTAACATCTCGAGGAAGTACTATGTATGTATATTCCTTGTTTGCTTGTTTCACCACATTCAGTCGAAGGATAAGATAATAAGATAAGATAAGGTACTTTATTGATCCCAAATTGGGAAATGTTTGCGTAAGTATAAGTAGAAATTGAAGAGTAGGAATAAACAATACTAGAACTTAATCATCTCAAAATAGAATTAAAGAAAATATACAGCAGGCCGTGAAGATAGCACATCTATAAACTCTCACAATAAAACACTATAGGCAATAATTAGGAACTAAAGCAGCTGTGTTCAGACCATGGCTCAGACGCCCTCTGACCCCAAGAGGACAGCGAGCACTCAGTAGTTATGAATGGAAGAACATGAGCACATCATAACGCATGCCTGCCTCTCTCCGTCCTCAGGTGCAGACGGACCCACATAAAAGCAGCTGCATGAGGAAATAATCTGTAATCTGCTGGTGATATTCTGCAGTGACACACACACACACACACACACACACACACGTACGACTGCACTGAGGACACACACCGTTACATAACTGCCTGAAAGCTAACAATAGCTGTGGGTAACATACAGCACTGTATATCAAGATTATCCTTATAAGGACATATGACTGGTTTTAAGTAAATACATGTTTTGGTGATGTTTCAGGAACATGATGAGACGGTAATACGGATATGAAGCGTTATTTCTACGGTTGATATTTAATTTAATTTGCTTTTATTCGATGTTTATCCTTTCTCTACTACATTGCAGAACACTGTGTACTAGCTGTTTCTCACGTAGGCGACACAATGCATAACCGTCAACCAGACCGGAAGTCGACATCAACTGCCTTTAAATTAAAAGCACTGCAGCATAATTTGTATGTGGGCTTTTATTTTGAAAGGACGTGAAGGCAGTACGTGTTGTTTCCGTCTAACCTGACACTGGTCCTCTCACGACTCATCCTCAGTGATGCAAGACGAGTGTTGCTACACATTTACTATGATGTATGAGCTCTTACTCTGAAGGGGGTGTCCACTATTACTACTTAAACTAACTTTGAACAACTTTACTTTTTACTTTAGGATGTTATATTATAGGGATTCTTAATGCAGCGGGATTTATAACTCCCAGGCAGTTCATCATAATTATAAATCAAATGCACTGATAAAGCCATTGTTTAGTGAACTCATGGGAACTGGATGTAAATGATTGATTTGGGCTATTGATTTAATGATATGTCCTGTGCGCACGGACACACACATGCGCCTGTAATGCAGGCAACACACCCCTCAGAAGGAATGGTGCAGGATGCATGATGAGGGTGGAGACGGTGTGTACACGAAGGGACATGTCTTTACATTATTTCATTCCCACCATCACCTGTTGCTTGTGCCGCTTATCGAATAATTCAAAACACCTATAAACAACCTGGACTAATGTTAGCAGTCCTGGATTATCACAATATAAGATAATATAACAATGAACAGTTATTATTGTGATTAATATTATAGCATCATGGTAATAAACAAGTGACACAGCCGTGAAAGGGAGATCAGCTGTTGCAGAACCACCGTTTGGATTCAATTAACTCTTAATAAATACTAAGGTAAAAACCTGAGTGGCAGCACATTAAAATACTATAAATGCTTCCTTTTAAAATAAAAGCATTGTTTTTCTTTTTGATGTACTAAGACTCTTTTAAACCGCACCTTCATTGACCTCATAGGACAGTATAACTGATGTAACGCTTCCTTTATCGGACAAGCTTGAGGCTATCCACCCATTATCGGACACGTCGTTTGACATTTCTCGCTCATTGAATATAGACGACTATTAAAGGAAAAGCTGAGTCAATAAACCGCGTGAACATAGGAAGTTAAACACCTGACAGCCACAGGAAGTAGTGTGGTGCGGTGTATTAGTGATGAATTGAGTACATCTGTCCGATAATGGAACCTACCCTGGGCATCTCCTCCGCTGGTCAGCACCGCGATGCATTTCCCAGCTCCGGATAAATTCTCGAAGAATTTCCGGGTGTCCTGCCGCTTCGGAGGCGCTCCAGACATCCTGTCCCCGGGTAGCTTTCCTCCAGGAATAAATACAAAAGGGAACAATTCAACACCCTCACCTGTCCTGCTGCGGAAAGTAGAAACACAAACGGTGTGTGTTGGTGTGGGTGTGTGTGTGTGTGTGTAGCGAGATGCTGAATGACTGCAGTGGTTACCGCCCTCTAACTGCACATACACACCCCCTAACAAAGATTGTATAATTCAAAAAAAATGATTCACTACATGCTTTAATAATTATAATAATACAAATGAATAAATACAATAAAATAGCGAGCTTGGCATTTGTGTTATTACAATGTGAATGACCTAAACAGAATAAGTACATACTGAATATAATGTTTTAAAACTAGGCCACGTGAGACGTCTTCACATATTTTAGCCCTCTTTGTTCTTCACGAACCGGGATTCTGAGCCAAACCCAGAGAGCCAATGAGAGATGAGCATTTGTGACTGACAGGTGAATTAACCAATGGGCGTCCATATCACGCACTGCGGAAACTAACTCGAACCACTTGCAGCCCAGACAGTGCATATTTCCGCAGTCAGGAAATGATACGCTTCCAGTAACAGTTTCTCTGTTAGTAAAACACACAAACAAGTCATTTAACAGCATTAAAGTTGACATGTTGCAACACAAAGATACATTAGTAGGATAATGATCTAATGGTAGCAACAAAGACTTTGAATGTAAACATATAATCTATTAAACTGTTTATTTGAGCACTTTGTAAAATATACTATCGAAACAATATTATAATGTTGTGATATCTGTATGTAATCAGAGTTACAAATGATTTGTTTTACCATTGATAAGTAAACATACTTCCTGACCTTCAAGAAGTTATTGACCTTCAGCAATCTTGGCTTTAATTCAATGTGACGGCGCGGATTGTGTTATATTTCATAGTTGTATATTACTGACAAAAGGTTATTTGAGAGTAAGTCCTGCTGCCGTGTGATTGGGTCGGAGGAACCAGAGGACATCCGGTGCTGGAACCGTTTCAAGTTCCTCTCCACAAAGAAGAGGGAACGTAAGCTAGTGCCTACTTGTTGTTTTGGCTCGTCGTGTATGTAGATGGTAGGTTCCCCCGAGTGCACCACAGCTCTCCAAATGCATTAGTGTAAAGTAACTAAG
Organism: Champsocephalus esox; assembly: GCA_036324585.1. NCBI lineage: Eukaryota > Metazoa > Chordata > Actinopteri > Perciformes > Channichthyidae > Champsocephalus > Champsocephalus esox. The sequence goes on from CM070481.1 coordinate 36,633,513, forward strand.
CAGGACATGTTTCTTAGTAGCTATGCTATGTGTACTTCTACTCCACTACAATTCAGAGGTAATATGACTTTGTCTCATGTTTGAATACCCTTTAGTTCCTTCACAGACGTGGATGAATGATGGTAAATCTAATCAAGTGTTAATCAGACTTTAGTTCCACCTGGAGTGAATCCACCAGCTACCCTGCAGTCTACAAAGTACTTCAAACTAGCTGCACCTTCATCAGCTACCCTGCAGCCTACAAAGTACTTCAGACTAGCTGCACCTTCACCAGCTACCCTGCAGCCTACAAAGTACTTCAGACTAGCTGCACCTTCACCAGCTACCCTGCAGTCTACAAAGTACTTCAGACTAGCTGCTCCTCCACCAGCTACCCTGCAGTCTACAAAGTACTTCAGACTAGCTGCACCTTCACCAGCTTTGAGAACACTTTCATGATCAGTCATTATAAAACATATCATATATATTATTCTGAAACGGACCAATCTGCACAACGACTGCTTTCACTTGTGGTACTTCAATGAAGCTCAGCGCAAGTTATTTCAGGAAGACTGGTTCCCACGCTCTCGTTCACAATTCTCTTTCACTCACTCGCCCTTTCTCTCAATAAACAAGGGCCAACATACTAACAGCTAAACCAATCGGTTGCCTCTCATCCCCACAGCCAATCACAGCACACCCGGTAAACGTTAAAATCTGCTCTTTGCCAGCATCGTTCAGGGCAATTGATGCAACCCTCCTCCACCTCCAGTTTCATCAGATCCAAGGCAGGCTAGCCCAGAAGAACCCTCATCACTCCGGATGTGTATTTCCCTTTGGTTCTTCACCTCCACCAGGGTCCAGACCCGGGGTTCTCTTATAGTCCGCTTCTCCTCCCCCTTAATTTGTATGACGGGGTCTAATCCCCAAAACATGTTGTTGTGCATACGGAAATAAATATGTCATCAACTACGAACTAAGCCTCTCCTGATTGAACTATATTTTGATTGTAAAAACTGTGGCTTATTAGATGTTATTATTATCTCCAATATGCACCTGTATATGTAGGCCTATACAAGCAAGTATAACAAGTATGTGTGTGGCGTAATATGGTATTTTATCTTCTACTTTGAAGCCAAAGTTAACATCGAGGGGACATGTTAAAGGCTTCACTCCAGCAGATGTTTTGTTAAACAGGGAGATTGGCTAGAAGTTGCAAAAGCCAAGAAAAACAAGCATTATAGTTTCCTTGTGTATGAATTCAAGCAAACACACGTGCGTATACAGTAGATGCTGCAACACACACTTTAGAGCATATTAATGCACAGGCCTAAAAAGAAAATATGAATTCAGATTATTATACATTGTTCAAAACATTTACAAATCCATCTCATTTGACGAAGAGATAGGTTGCTGTGCTCCCTCTCTCTGTTTCATATCTATATCTATAGAACTGCTCGGGTCTCGATAGACTGAGTGGGGAAGTTCATGAGATCTTTCTAGAGGGTTATCAAGAATAACTTTTACCCAGTGACCTTTCCCCTCTCTGTCTGTGTCTGTGTATTCTCTTGTTCCCATTAACCCAAATCTTTGTTCTTGTCTTGTATCTATATCTACGCCGGGATCCGGAGTCGAGGCTGATCCTCTTGCTGTAGTCCTGTGTCCTGGATCCTCTATCCTGAGTTCTGGATTAAGTCGTGGACTTCGGGTCGTGGCTGAACCCGTCTCTGCGGTCCTGCCTTGGGTCTCGTCTTGCTGCTTCCCTGATGGCTTCCTCAGGACTGTAGCTGACATCCTCGTGGATTCTTCTCATTACAGACACATGCATTTCCTAACATTCGGTCTCTATGCTGTCAGATGTATTATCTCTTGATTTCCACACGGCATCTATTGCACGTCTGTCCGTCCTGGGAGAGGGATCCCTCCTCTGCTGCTCTCCCTGAGGTTTCTCCCATGTTCCCTTTAAACTGTGGGTTTTCTCCGGAAGTTTTTCCTTGTACGATGTGAGGGTCTAAGGACAGAGGGTCTAAGGACAGAGGGTGTTCATACTGATATTCTGAACAATCTGTGTTGTTGTATTAGCGGTAAAGTGTCTCTATAGGCTACTTTGGCTCGAGCAAAAATCATTTATAAATGTCCTATATAAATAAAACTTGATGTGATTTAAGGATGAATAATGTAACATGACATATCTGAAGAACACTCAGGAGGGAACAGATGGAAAAAGTCATGCAACAATAGGGTGATATCCCAAATGCTTGAAGGATGTCGCCCCCTGCTGCTTCAAAGAGAGCATCGCACAGGGAGAGGGCAGAGTACTCAGAACTGGTACTTGAGTAAAAGTGGAAGTACTCAGATCTTGTACTTGAGTAAAAGTAGAAGTACTCAGATATTGTACTTGAGTAAAAGTAGAAGTACTCAGATCTGGTCCTTGAGTAAAAGTAGAAGTACTCAGATCTGGTCCTTGAGTAAAAGTAGAAGTACTCAGATCTTGTACTTGAGTAAAAGTAGGACTCGGATCTTGTACTTGAGTAAAAGTAGAAGTACTCAGATCTTGTACTTGAGTAAAAGTAGAAGTACTCAGATCTTGTACTTGAGTAAAAGTAGAAGTACTCAGATCTGGTCCTTGAGTAAAAGTAGAAGTACTCAGATCTTGTACTTGAGTAAAAGTAGGACTCAGATCTTGTACTTGAGTAAAAGTAGAAGTACTCAGATCTTGTACTTGAGTAAAAGTAGGACTCAGATCTTGGACTTGAGTAAAAGTAGAAGTACTCAGATCTTGTACTTGAGTAAAAGTAGAAGTACTCAGATCTTGTACTTGAGTAAAAGTAGAAGTACTCAGATCTTGTACTTGAGTAAAAGTAGGACTCAGATCTTGTACTTGAGTAAAAGTAGAAGTACTCAGATCTTGTACTTGAGTAAAAGTAGGACTCAGATCTTGGACTTGAGTAAAAGTAGAAGTACTCAGATCTTGTACTTGAGTAAAAGTAGAAGTACTCAGATCTTGTACTTGAGTAAAAGTAGAAGTACTCAGATCTTGTACTTGAGTAAAAGTAGAAGTACTCAGATCTTGTACTTAGTAAAAGTAGAAGTACCAGAGTGTAGGAATACTCTGTTACAGTAAAAGTCCTGCATTCAAAATGTTCCTCAAGTGAAAGTAGAAAGTATTATCATCTAAATATAGTGAAAGACAGTGAAAGTAGTCGTTGTGCAGATTGGTCCATTTCAGAATAATATATATATATGTTTTATAATGATTGATCATTAAAGTGTTCTCAAAGCTGGTGGAGGTGCAGCTAGTCTGAAGTACTTTGTAGACTGCAGGGTAGCTGGTGAGGGTGCAGCTAGTCTGAAGTACTTTGTAGACTGCAGGGTAGCTGGTGGAGGAGCAGCTAGTCTGAAGTACTTTGTATACTGCAGGGTAGCTGGTGGAGGTGCAGCTAGTCTGAAGTACTTTGTAGACTGCAGGGTAGCTGGTGAAGGTGCAGCTAGTCTGAAGTACTTTGTAGACTGCAGGGTAGCTGGTGGAGGAGCAGCTAGTCTGAAGTACTTTGTATACTGCAGGGTAGCTGGTGAAGGTGCAGCTAGTCTGAAGTACTTTGTAGACTGCAGGGTAGCTGGTGAAGGTGCAGCTAGTCTGAAGTACTTTGTAGACTGCAGGGTAGCTGGTGGAGGTGCAGCTAGTCTGAAGTACTTTGTAGACTGCAGGGTAGCTGGTGAGGGTGCAGCTAGTCTGAAGTACTTTGTAGACTGCAGGGTAGCTGGTGGAGGAGCAGCTAGTCTGAAGTACTTTGTATACTGCAGGGTAGCTGGTGAAGGTGCAGCTAGTCTGAAGTACTTTGTAGACTGCAGGGTAGCTGGTGGAGGAGCAGCTAGTCTGAAGTACTTTGTATACTGCAGGGTAGCTGGTGAAGGTGCAGCTAGTCTGAAGTACTTTGTAGACTGCAGGGTAGCTGGTGAAGGTGCAGCTAGTCTGAAGTACTTTGTAGACTGCAGGGTAGCTGGTGGAGGTGCAGCTAGTCTGAAGTACTTTGTAGACTGCAGGGTAGCTGGTGAAGGTGCAGCTAGTCTGAAGTACTTTGTAGACTGCAGGGTAGCTGGTGGAGGAGCAGCTAGTCTGAAGTACTTTGTAGACTGCAGGGTAGCTGGTGGAGGTGCAGCTAGTCTGAAGTACTTTGTAGGCTGCAGGGTAGCTGGTGGAGGTGCAGCTAGTCTGAAGTACTTTGTAGACTGCAGGGTAGCTGGTGGAGGTGCAGCTAGTCTGGAGTACTTTGTAGACTGCAGGGTAGCTGGTGGAGGAGCAGCTAGTCTGAAGTACTTTGTAGACTGCAGGGTAGCTGGTGGAGGTGCAGCTAGTCTGAAGTACTTTGTAGACTGCAGGGTAGCTGGTGGAGGTGCAGCTAGTCTGGAGTACTTTGTAGACTGCAGGGTAGCTGGTGAAGGAGCAGCTAGTCTGGAGTACTTTGTAGACTGCAGGGTAGCTGGTGAAGGTGCAGCTAGTCTGAAGTACTTTGTAGACTGCAGGGTAGCTGGTGAAGGAGCAGCTAGTCTGGAGTACTTTGTAGACTGCAGGGTAGCTGGTGGATTTACTCCAGGTGGAACTAAAGTCTGATTCAACACTTGATTAGATTTACCATCATTAAAGCACATATGTGAAGTAACCAAAGGTGTTAAATACATGCAGTGGAGTAGAAGTACACCATTTACCTCTGAACTGTAGTGGGGTAGAAGTACACAGTAGCGACACATTGGAATACTCAAGTAAAGTACAAGTACCTCCAAATTGTGCTTAAGTACAGTACTTGAGTACATGTACAGAGTTACTTGACACCTCTGTGTATAAGTCATATGTTGTAGGTGCGTTATGGTCTTATAATGCACGTGATCGGCAGCAAGTGTTACTTCTGCAGTGAATTATGTCTCATATTAAATATACATATACAAACTGGTGTAGCTTGAGAGTAGATTGACTCGATAGTGGATGAAATCAAAAAGACAGAGGCAGTCCCGCTCAATAAAAATAATTTATTTACAGTGGCATGAATCATAAATTAACAGCAGCATTGGCAAAAGCAACATTAGAGTCGACCGCTTGCATAAAGTGGTGTGAACGTCCGGACCTTTGCATAATAAACCCCTCACACACACTCCGAATGATCTGTGTGTGTTGGAACATGAAACCCTCACACACACTCTGAATGATCGGTGTGTGTTGGAACATGAAACCCTCACACACACTCCGAATGATCGGTGTGTGTTGGAACATAAAACCCTCACACACACTCCGAATGATCGGTGTGTGTTGGAACATAAAACCCTCACACACACTCCGAATGATCGGTGTGTGTTGGAACATCTGAACATCGTCATCACACATCGCACTGATTTAAAACACTTGCAGCTGATCACAAAGACGACTTGTACACAGTGGCATACCTCACAAGGGTGGTTCAAAGATATTCTAAAAGGGGGCGTGTTCGACTTATATCTCAAACTAAATAATGTCTTCATGATTATTTCAACGGTTTCTGAGATGTCCTTCATTTTACATCCATCTAACTGCACTAGTTGTAGTGCCATTAGTATTTTAAACACTCTACTGTCGCATTAAAGACATCTAGTGTCGAGGCTTTTAACTAAAAAACTACAAAATGTTGAAAAATATCTCACTGAAATATAACTTAAACGCCCAAATAATTTGTTTTTACATACCTTTAATTTAATATAATAGATTTTTTTCAGGTGCATTTAATTAGTTTAACCGATAATTCAAGTTTTTGCCGGCTTTATTTGGGTCAAAACTTCTTATAACGCCTGCAAAATGTAGCAGTTTTAACATTTCTCTTTAGAGGTTTGCAAAAAAAGATGTGGAGAAACTGAAACATTCAAATCTCCTCAGCTGTCCGCATTGATTCTACTTTGATTTCTGTGTAAAATATAGATGTTTTGAAGCATTTTATGTCAGAAATGGTAACCTAATTGTCCCAGGAGTCGTCTTGCATTACGGTTAAATAACCTTGTCACTTACAGGCCACCGTAGCTCACATTCTATCACAAGTATATACTGTATATACTCCTACAGTATACTGGAGACCAACATAAATCAGCAAAAGTCAAATATTATATAAATGCCCTTTAAAAGAAATACAAAATAAACAGTGTTAGTGAAGGAGAATCTACACGATGCATTGTGCACATATACAGTTTAACAACAAGAAAAAAAGCAACTGCCAACACAGTATTATTGTATTTCTATGAGTTGATACACAGGTTGTTTTGTGAGGATTTTTGGGGAGAAATATAAAAACCCTGGCCGTCTAATTATTACACTTAAAGTTGAAGTGGTGAAACGCTCACTCGGCAGTATGTGGCCGAATGAATTCACCTGTCAAGCTTAAAGTTACAGTTCACAGATCTAAGGCATGATGCTTCATCTTAAGGTACTTACAGGAAATACAGTATTTTGCAATTGATAAAATATTCATCTAAAAATCTTCAATATATATATATATGTATACTGTATCAGTCAGTAAAATATTATTAGTACTGTACATGGGTTTTGCTCTTGATTGCCTTTGCAGAGAGTTTCACATTCAGGACATTTCCACGGTTTACATTTACTCTTCGAGGTTTTTGCTAACATATTTGGGATTTTTACAATACGCTAGCACACTGGAGTACAATATGCAAGATGGACATGAACGGAAATTAATTGTAAAATAAAATAAAAAAAGGTTTAAAATCAATTTCAGTGTTTCATGTTCACCTTCTTCTTTCCAGACAAAAAGTCATACGATGGTTACAGTATGTGCTTAACATATGTTTGGACCATGTGAAGTAGACGTCCACGTATTGTTAATTTAAAAGCTTATACAAGACAGCACCTTATACATATAGAGAGCACCTGTTGCCAAATAGTCCCGAGTAATACACTTTGGGCGTTTAAGATGCTGGGTCACCTTAATCTTCTTCATTAAATATAACATTTGGATTCAGGACCAGTAATCTGTTTATGGCTGAGGTCAGATCATCCTTGAAGTAGGATTTTGTCGACAGCTGTATTCCATCCTCACACGAGGCTATGTTGTTGTTTTTTAACACAATCTTACTCATTCTGCCTTTAATATGCCTCTGAATTGGTTTTAATTTGATTGATTTAAATTGAAACTGTCTGGTCATGTAAAGATCACAGCTTCACCCACAAAAAGTCCCAAAACAACAAACTACAAACGTCTGGATTACCCTTCAGCAGACAGAGAGCTTCATATAAATGCCTGTGAACTCCTGCAGGTAGTTTCGAAAACAATCACAGTAGCGTGGAGTTTTATTAGTAGGCCTGCACAGATTTATTTGAGAGGCAAAGCTACTTTAGAAGAAGAAATTATTTATTTGGTTAATCCTCAGTAGGTAGAGCACACAAACAATTTATATCTGAAAGTCAATATAACGTGTCTACAGATATCTAATGTTTACCAGGTCGCATGTTATTCTATGAATGTAAATATCATGCAATATCTAGCATGCTATGACTCACCATTTAGTTAAGTGTGTCAGCATGCTAGCTATTGCTAATAAACAGTAATGGAAATGCCATGTATGCAGGTTTTTGTACAAATTACTGTTTTGACCTGATGATGGAGTTGATTAGTACTTTTCATTTACTGTAGGGACATTTTAATGTATGTACCAATTGGCAAAGGAATGTTGGCTAGGTTAAGTAGGCTATCTAGTTAGCTTATCTGAAACTAGGTTAAGTGGGCTATCTAGCTAGCTTAGCTGAAACTAGGTTACAGTAAGTAGGCTATCTAGCTAGCTTAGCGGAAACTAGGTTAAGTAGACTATCTAGTTAGCTTATCTGAAACCATGTCAAAAATGCTATCTAGTTAGCTTAGCTGAAACCATGGTAAGAAGGCTATCTAGTTAACTTAGCTGAAACCATGTTAAGAATGCTATCTAGTTAGCTTATCTGAAACCATGTCAAAAATGCTATCTAGTTAGCTTAGCTGAAACCATGGTAAGAAGGCTATCTAGTTAACTTAGCTGAAACCATGTTAAGAATGCTATCTAGTTAGCTTAGCTGAAACCATTTTAAGAATGCTATCTAGTTAGCTTAGCTGAAATCATTTTAAGAAGGCTATCTAGTTAGCTTATCTGAAGCCATGTTAAGAAGGCTATCTAGTTAGCTTAGCTGAAACCATGTTAAGAAGGCTATCTAGTTAGCTTAGCTGAAACCATGTTAAGAAGGCTATCTAGTTAGCTTAGCTGAAACCATGTTAAGAAGGCTATCTATTTAGCTTACCTCAAACAAGGTCAAGTGGGCTATCTCGTAAGCTGAACTCAAACTAGCTTAAGGGTAGCTAGTGAGTTTAGATGAATTTTCATATTCAAATTAGGTCAATTAAAATAGTATTAGATATCTTATTTCTAGCTATGATAGACTAGCATAATACCCAGGCAAGGTTACTGATTAGCTTACGCCAGATTAATTGACCTTCTATTTTTCCATTTGTGTTTCTTGAGCTCTACCCACTGAGGTCTCATTAAACCAAATAAATAGTTCTGCTCCCGACAGATGTTCATTGGACTAAAACTCCAAACTGCTGTTTAGCAATGCCACAAAGAGGAAATGGGGTATTTAAAATCTAAGTATGTACACTATCTATACACATTCACCTTCATTCAAAAAGTCATTAAATAGGGATACAGCTCCCCAGTAACTACAGCAGTTGAAATATATTAACATTTAAAATCGACATCATGATGTACCATTCTGAGATTTTCTTAAAGAAAGATATCCTTGATTTTTTTTAATGAAATACAAATAATCTCTAAAACTTCTTCAAAACTATAAATACCAGTAAAATATTTATTCATAAACCTTGTTATTCAATGTGTTTTCAGTCAGGCTCTCAAATAGAACCATAGAAAGATCAAATCCAGAGGTTACGCTCGTCAACCACTCTCTTTTCAAACTGCTGTTCCGGTTTCTCACACACGTGAACGCTCTCATTTACAGTATTGTCATCTTCCTGTTTTGCCTTTGGCTGGTGTGACGGAGGGAGCATCTTGTTTACATCGTGTGTCCTCAACTTCTCGTTAATTCTTCATGAGCAGAGTTACGTTTTTTTGCATCTTAAACACAGCCGGGGTCAGCAGAAGTTCTATAGAAAGACAGAAAATCACATTAATTATCAATTATTGTGAAGAAAATGTGTGCACTCCGTGGTCGGAGAACAAGACTTTGTAGTCAGTCGAATCATTTTATTATTTTCTGATCGAAGTGTGCTTTTCTACTGTATTATGTTAGGTAATATATTATTATTATTATTATTATTATTATATTAGGTGTGTAATAATTCTCATTCTGTCCTTTTATATTGACTCAACTGTTGTGTGATTAAGTGTTCATGTAAAGCGAACTCCGTATATCTAATGAAAAGGCATTTTTGCTAAATATTACGTGAACATTATGTAAAATAATAATAATAATATATAATATTTTTATAGCGCCTTTCAGGAAACCCAAGGTCGCTTTACAAGTCGGGTAGGGGGGGGGGAGTAGGGGAAAAAAGGCAGACAGGTTAAGGGGGTGGGGGGGGGGAAGTAACGGACAAATAAACCTATTAAACTAACTATACAGTGTGTGTAGCTACACAAGCTCTGACACAGGAAAGCAGTAGACATTTGTCCTCAACCTGAACTCATAGTATGTTAACAGCATATTTATTTAGAGACTTAAAACTAAACGAGACAATAAGTTAATGTGTGCAAATCTTTAACTTACAGAACTGGCTTCACTCTCTTGCGTCAACATCTCCATCCCGGCCAGCTGCTCCAGGATCAGACTGCCGTCCTCCACCTGTAGCAGGACGATGACAACAAGCATGAACACGCTTGCTAACAGGATATTATAACTACCGTTTACTGAGAGAGGAATCATTCGGACGTGATCAATAGTCTTCTTTTGTCCGACCGAAAACAAGAACAATGGCTTAATAGGTGTTGGAGCTATACATTGTATAATTGTATATATGTTGGAGACAGGTGGTGGTGTGAACAGTAGGCACATGGTTTTTACAGGGTGTTTCCAACCATAGGAAAGGAAAGCCATAGGAAAGGAAAGGAAAGCCATAGGAAAGGAAAGCCATAGGAAAGGAAAGGAAAGCCATAGGAAAGGAAAGCCATAGGAAAGGCTTAAGGAACAAAACATAGGAAACCTGTTCATTGTTAATGATATTAAATCATATTTGACATGCTTGTCTGGACTTGGATCATTGCCCTGCGTAAGTTCCGCTAAGTAGTTCCTCGGCGGCCGTGTTATTGTAACTTCATTATCTGTTTCATTTCTACATAAGTTTGGCCGCGACAATAAAAAGCTTTCCCTCACCTGCTCCGTGTTCATGGAGCTCATCTGTCCTGCCATCTGGTTCATGTTTCCCCCGCTGCTGCCTGCCATCACTCCCAGGCTCATGCTGTTGGGGTTATTATACATTCCTGCCGTGGGTTGTGTGGAGTACTGCGACTGGGACTGCTGCGGGTACACACTGCAAGGAGGGAAACGGTCAAATATGGAGAATATCCATACAACGTTGTGTTGTTATTGTGTAGAGCAGGGGTGTCAAACTCAATTTCATCGCGGGCCACATCAGCATTATGGTTGCACTCAAAGGGCCGGTTGTAACTTTAAGACTATATAAAAATACATATATAAATATTTAATATATATAAAATAGTGTATTATATTACATCATTGCCTCTGCATTGGATTATCATCGGATAGGGTAATCACTTCATAATTAACTACGTCTGAAAGCAGAAGTCTAGGGCAAATCTTTTCAGTGCGCATGTCCCAAAATGATTTAAAAAGAAAAGCCAAATTCTGGAGAAAAAATAAATAGAATTGATATTTTGAAATAAAAATCTAATTCTGAGAAAAAATGCACATTTGAGATGCATTGTGGGACATGTAGTTTATGGGCAATGTGCTTCTGTAGCATGTAACCGTATAATAAACATATTATATTCTTTGCAAGCTCTTGTGGGGCCACGTAAAATGAAGTCGCGGGCCGAATGTGGCCCCCGGGCCTTGAGTTTGACACCCCTGGTGTAGGGGTGTGTCATTTATACGGCTGGAACAACCAGTTGATACGTGTAATAATAATAATATATTTTATTCATAGAGCGCTTTTCTTGAAACTCAAAGACACTTTACAAACAGTTTTTTGACAGCAGTAGACATTTTGTTTTTGAAAGGCTAAACGGCATCAAATGTGGATCTGAGCAGAATATTGGAGTTTTGGAAATGATAACATCCATCTTTTGATCAATACATGTTGTTTTGGAAAGCTTTATTGGACATGTTTAGATTACACAAGTCGGAAAACATCGTACAGAACCAGCACTGGAATCGAATCTACAATACTATCAGTGAAATAATAATGATATCTAAGAAGTTAAAGGTGGGGTAGGTCATTTTGGAGAAACCACAACCGGAACACATCTGCCCCTTCCTCACAGAGCCCCGCCTCCAACACACACGGACGCTCACATGACCAATGAGGGCACGAGATGAGTGTGTGCCCCGATGGAAGGCTGACAGGCAGGTAGAAAATGAACTGCTGTTACCTGTTGCTGGTGGAGATGTTGGCCGACTGGGTCCACGCGCTGCTGGGCTGGTACCCGGGCAGCCTCTGGTTCGGACCCTGGTTCTGTGGCTGGACCTGGTTCTGCTGTTGCATCATGGGACTTTGCCCCTGCTGCATCCTGGGGGACAGCAGCGGGCTCTGAGGGGTCGCAGCTCCACATGGGAACCCTGGCACTGGATCCTGACGCTGCTGCTGACTCATCCCTGCAGGTCGGAGCAGATGAAGACGCATTCAAGTCCCTCCTCAAAGCCCGCTGTTCAGAGCAGCCTACTCGCTGAAGTGCTGTCTTAAACCTTTCCTCAGAACATTTTATCAACTGTACGGTGTCCTTGGTGCTTTGACAGGCGCCTCGTCATAGAATGAGTTATTATTATTATTATTATAAAAGGGTCAGAAAATGAAAGTAAGATAATCAGACGCTTGAGAGACATTATCCACCTTGTGATTTTCATCTGTAGTCAGAAAGGTGCCTGACTCCTATTCTCCGCTTATATCGTTAGAAAGGAGTCAGATGAAAATGATAAAAATCAGTGCTGGCATTTCAACATGTTTAGAATCTTTGCTTAACATCCAGGTTTAAATTAATATTATAATTACAATTAAAAGACCAGCAATCTACCAAATAGCGAACTTATTTTAAAAAGCCCAATCAACCCAAAAGCTATTGCCGAAGTCAAAAGGCTCTTTGAAAACGGAACTTTTGATGCAAACGTTTGTAGAAAGTATTCAGGATGGATCCTATCCTTCAATCAGATATCTAAAGGTTCCAGAAGAACCTTTTTTGTTTGTGATTCAATTTGATTAAGAGGGCGTGCCAAACAGCCTCTTAATCACGGACCGAAGACGCATAAAAGAACAGAATATAGGCGAGACGTTGAGTGTCACCACTCTATATATCTCCTTCACAAACATCCTGACGTGCAGAGTGGATGGTTTGGATATGGGTCAAAACCCGAAACAAAGACATGTGAGAGCAGAACATGTTCTGGAACAAAGACAGCAACAGAAAGGGGTTTGCTCATTCAACCAATCAACTTAAAGGAGGACGAATGATTAAAACAAAGTGATAATGTTGGACTGCCGCCACCACAACAAACAGAAGCGACGTGACGCTGACGAAAGTACCTGAGCTGCTGAACTGGTAGGCACTGTGCTGAGACGGAGGACTCATAACCCCGCTGTACTGTCCGCCTACATTTCCCATCATGCCCTGGCTAGCCAAGTGATGGCTGGGGGAGAGAGGGGAGGAGGAGAAGGGGCTGGAAGAGCCGGGATGAGGAGGTGGAGGAGGAAGAGGAGGAGAGGGCAGGTTGGTACCGTAGCTGGACGCCGGGTAGGGGAACTGCTGAGGGTTTCCCTGGGGGAGCCGAGGGTTGGTGCCCCCCATGGGCATCGGCGTGGGAGCGGACCCCCCGCTGGGCACACCCTGAGTCCTCATCATCATGGCTCTCTGCTGCTGGACCACCTGCTGCTGCTGCCGCTGCCGGAGGTGGTTACTGAGGTACTCGCGCTGCCGCTGGGCCAACATCTGGGCGTTCAGGGTTCCCTGCAGACAGACGCCGGGCGAGGGGAAGCTTCGGTATGATTAACGGGCCAAAAGCAAGAGTCCTCGGAAGGACTCGGGCCACTCAGACATTATGCAAGACACTGAGCAACAATCACCACTTTGACATGGCAAAAGTACACACGTCCTTCAGTCAAGTAGAAGTACAGATACTCGTGTTTTTTCTGTGTTTCTGAGGAGCATGCGAATGCAAGAGTTTAGCTCTGATTGATAGACATTGTTGTTCATGCTATTAATACAACGTATGGCCTGACGTGTAATTAAACCTAATCACAATCATCCTGCAGAAGCTTTAGCACCAACTATTTATACAACACACACACACACACACACACACACACACACACACACACACACACACACACACACACACACACACACACACACACACACACACACACACACACACACACACACACACACACACACACACACACACACACACACACACACACACACACACACACACACACACACACACACACACACACACACACACACACACACACACACACACACACACACACACACACACACACACACACACACACTTCAGGGGACATTACATCTCCCTCATGGGGACCTCCAATCTGTCCCCATAAGGGAGGCCAGTCCCCACACGTGACTTTGAAAACAGATGTAGGTCCCCACAAATATAGTAATACTAGACCACACACACACACACACACACCTGGTTTGGTACATTAGATCTTAGAGGTAGATTCATGTTGGACACGCCACTCATCTGGTTCCCCATTGGCTGACGGTTCTACAGAAGGATATACAGAAAACTTTATTAATCTCAAAGCAACATGACAGAAGACATTATAAAACACATCAATCACCACTTAGTTTAGTTGCTATTCGTGTTGATATAGACGAGCTGTTGTCCCTTAACTCTCCACCAGGTGGCGGTCTATACAGTTAAGAAGGAGTGATAACCCCCTTTGACATGTAGTATGTATGGGGGTCCTTAGACATTATCACCGTAACAACTAAACAAAAACAAGACACAATGTACTCAGAAACACAATGCATTAATTCAGAACACTTACAGACAATAATAGAACACAAAGGATCTGCAATCACAAGGGGAACATTATGGGAACATAGGGTGCAATCAACGTTCTGAGTGCGTGTGTGTGTGTGTGTGTGTGTGTGTGTGTGTGTGTGTGTGTGTGTGTGTGTGTGTGTGTGTGTGTGTGAGTGTGTGTGTGTGTGTGTGAGCAGCAGGGAGCAGCTGATGAATCAGTGCGTTCTCTCTGGCGGCTGCTGTTCACACTCGGTGAACCCTGCTGGCATCACAGTTAGAAGAAAACAAGCAAAAGGAGACGGTTTGGAATGAGAAGCTCTTTTCCATAGAAATGACGCACCTAAAGAGATTATATTCTGTGTACCTCTACTACAGTGTGTCAGAAAGGTTTTAGTGCATGTAAATGGTCTGCAAAGGCTAACATCCCCGTCTCCCACACAACGCTAATATGAACCCTGAACATGAGCATTGTGTGTCCTCTTTAAACCTTGTCCGCTATCTGTAAATATATACCTCATATTTACAGAACCTTATATAATAATAATAATACTTTCATTTTGGGAGGCGCCTTTCATAACACCCAAGGACAGCTTATATAGGGGCAATATAGGGAACGATTAAAACAGTGGATTTAGTGAAGTATCAGCCGGGGTAAGACAAGACAAACAACAGGAAATGGACTACAAAAGGACACGGGGTACAGACTATAAAGAACATGCCAGTTTGAACAGGTGGGTTTTGAATGTTGTTATGGAGTCAGACCGCCGGATGTGCCGTGGCAGCGAGTTCCAGAGTCTGGGAGCCGAGCAGCTGAAAGCATGGTTTTGAGGCGAGCGCTTGGGACGGTGAGAAGTCTACGGACGAAGAGCGACGGATGCGGGGTGGACTCCTATATGCAACAACCTGTAACCCATATATGGGAACATAACTGCATTTAATATACTCTTGAATTGAATCTAATCCAATGTCACCATCTGAAGCATTATATAATTAAAGTTTCAAAGTATTATGTTAGTGTCACATATATTTAACATGTTCAACAACGTTTTACTGTGATATCTTGTTTCAATACTTTATCACTTTGGTTGTATTATTATTTGAATTTGTATTCTATTGTATCTTTACCTTACCTTGTGGGAATCCTGTTTTTAACTCTGACCACGTTGCTGCTAGAGACGCCCAAATGTCCCCAAGGGGATCAATATGGTTCCATCTTATCTTATCTTAAATGTGTTTGCCACGGTGCCGTCAATGAACATCAGAAAGAAAAGGAAATGTTTGAAGCAGGGACACATGGAGGATGATATCTTATAGCGCTGGGATGTCACTATTTCTATTTGATTTGTATTTACCTGCAACTATGTTATCTGTTTTATTGTGTTGCACTGTTGGAGGAGCTCTTACAACAATCCAACATATACTAAAATACAAAAATACAAAATGTTTCTTCTGCGCGTGTCCAAACCGGGCTCGTCTGGATAAGCGCATTTTTAAAAACATAGTCATTGTCCACGCCGGTTTCACTATACCTTGTGTGTGTGTGTGTGTGTTGCAACTTCCAACAGGAGTCATTTGGGGTGGCGGGCTCTTGGGAAAAAAGGTTGGGAACCACTGTTATAGAGCGGTGAAGTGCCGCCCTTCTACTTCCGACCTTATTTCTGAAAAAGTATGTATTGAAGTCGATGGAGAAAGAAAACATATCTCTCGATCCCGTTTGAATTGTGCCACGAGTTACACATATGATGTTTGTCAATCTTAAATAATAATTTCCACGTCAAAAAAGTCACAGTTTGTCGTAAATCTGTTGGAATATAAGACTATGAAAAATACGCAACTAGAAAGACTACAAATCCCAGAGTCCCGGTCCCGCATGCTGGCTCTCACGGAACCGACTAACTCCCCTTGTGTGTGTGCACAGCTCTCAACGTGCCCAGACTTGGAGTGATGTTAACGTCGTTTAATACTTTTCGCCTCGTTCTGAAAGAAAGAAGTGAGATGTGCCAACGTGACGGCCGTCTTGGTGTGTGGTGCGAGATGGGAGATGTAGTTCATTCAGCGGTTTCACACAGAAAAAGTTTTACGACACGTTTTAATTTTTTTGATTTGCAAAATTATCTTTTAAATTGACAAACATCATAAGTGTAATTTGTGGCACAATTCAAACGGGATCGAGAGATAATCTTTCATAATTTTTCCGAAATAAGGTCCCATGGAGGTCCCCCGGAAGGGGAGGGACTCCGCCTCTGTCTGGCCTATAGGATCAAACTGAGCCTGAGTCCGTGGTCTTTGTGCGGATACTGCGGTAACGAGATTTAACACAACTTGAATTGAGAGGAGGGTGAGGGAAGATGAAGGGTGGGGTAAAGGGAATATCTGGGAAAGTATGTCAAATATGTGTTGCCACCAACCAGCTGGGCCTTTATTTGTACCTTATCTTATCTTAAATGTGTTTGGTTCCAAGTTGCCGTCAATAAACAACAGAAAGAAAGGAATGTAAGATGTGTGTTGCCACCCACCAGCTGAGCCTGCAGGCGGTGCTGCAGCTGGAGCCTCAGGTTGTTGGGTTGCGGCCCTCCAGGATTGGGCCCCACCGGCCTCATCCCCCCCACTCGGGGCCCCCCCGGCATCCTCATCATGGGGGGGTACCCAGCAGGGGGCATCCTCCCCATGTGGCCGTGGTACCCCACATCATGAGTCATGGAGCCGTAACCAGGGGGGTCTCCGTAGTGCTGGGAGTAATGGAGGGGCTTCATGTTGTGATCTGAGGAGACCAGGTACTGTTCTGACATGTGACCCTGCATGAAGAGGAATCAAAACATGTTATTTGTATCAGATGTTCTTTCGCTTTTATCGCCACTATCACCACCTTTCAATACAAGGCAATTCATCTCCCTTAACCTGTTCAGCCCTGAGCCTGTTTTTCAGGTCTCAGGCTCGAAAATGGCATTCCCAGAACAAATGACCATATCTTCGCTTCTAAAAGGGTTAAAGTAATAAAAACATGTTCAAAGTAATGATAAACCTGTGAGTTGGATGTAGAAGAGTCAGAATCAATATAGATGTTTTTTATTTTAAAGAAAATTCAGATTGAACATAGTAAAAAACTGTAAATGATAGTGTCTGTCCAAAAAGTATTTTTCACTTATCGTGAAAACCACCCTTGGATGATGGTGAGGTAGACTAAAAGCTTTGGGAATCCAAAGTACAACATATAATAAGTACCCTGTATCAAGATTGATGAAAAACATTGACATTTGACCTTTTTAGAGAGGTTTAGCAAACAAAACTCCACCTCTGAGGTGATTTGGGTGGACATGGGCGTTTTTACCATTTCTCTGGAACCCATTGGTCGATTTTAGTGATTGTCATCTCTTTCTGACCGTCAGAGCCAATGGAATCGAAGGGGAATTTCCACATACACACACAAACACTACCATTGAGAAATGAGAGCTATGCGCACACAGTTTTGCATGAGAGTGAACCTATCTCTAGCTCTGACATCTGGAAACGGAAAAGCAGGTTTATTGCTTATGGATTATCAGAAATCATTTCACAGGGACACAGACACATTGGATTAACCTCTGGATTAACTTCAGCAGCGTGTTTATCGTTTTTTAATGCCATTGAAGACCACGTTTGACCAGACAACGACCAAGGTAAGCCATTTTGCTGTTTTTAGCTACCTAGCGCCACATTTTTTGATGTCTGTTCTTGTTAATATCTTCGCGAGTTCTTATCATAGAGTGATGATGTATGTACCTATCGATTCTGTGACATCTCACGATGCTAGTCGATATGTTGGATGTGCAGTTAAGATAAGTAATAAGGGTGTTATGAGTGAGTTTCTGTGCAGTAATGCATTGTTTAGCTCGTTGCTAATTCAGAGGCTAAGCGTTAGCATTGTTTTTTTTTGAAGAAAAATAAAAAAAAATGGATCAGTTAGCCGAGTGTCTTCCCGTTACACGGATATAAAACATTTATAGTTTATTAAATATGAAGATGCCCTCAGACGCTGTTTCCTACCGGTATCGGTATCGGGGGGGGGGCGGTGTAGAACAGGTTTAAGCATCATTTTATTAGAGAGTGTCTGCAATGTTGTTAACTTTCCAATTGTTAAATATTGATCCATTAATGGAGCTTTACGCTCATTATATCACGTTAAGAGGTTGAATGCGAGTGTAAGGTTTTTGCAGCATTTAGATTGATGCCGCAGGTGATATGTTTACACAAGTACTTCTTATCTTATCTATGTATGTATATATTATAGTCCGGCAGTGGCTCGTCAGTGGGGCTTGGACTGTGAGCCGTAGGAGTGTGTACTGCTAGTTCACCTCCTGGTTAGGGTTAGGGTTTAATATTTTTTCTCCAAATCTCCAAATTCTGACTTTCTCCAAATCTCAATTCAGATTTTTTGCAAAACGAAAAATTAGGACTTTTTCGCTAATTCTTAAAAATTAGGACTTTTTCGCTAATTCTTAATAATTAGGACTTTTTTGCTAATTCTTAAAAATTAGAACTTTTTCGCTAATTCTTAAAAATTAGGACTTTTTCGCTAATTCTAAAAATTAGGACTTTTTCGGTAATTCTTAAAAATTACGACTTTTTCGCTAATTCTAAAAATTAGGACTTTTTCGCTAATTCTAAAAATTAGGACTTTTTCGCTGATTCTAAAAATTAGGACTTTTTCGCTAATTCTTAATAATTAGGACTTTTTTGCTAATTCTTAAAAATTAGGACTTTTTCGCTAATTCTTAAAAATTAGGACTTTTTCGCTAATTCTAAAAATTAGGACTTTTTCGGTAATTCTTAAAAATTAGGACTTTTTCGCTAATTCTAAAAATTAGGACTTTTTCGCTAATTCTAAAAATTACGACTTTTTCGCTAATTCTAAAAATTACGACTTTTTCGCTAAATCTAACAATTATTACTTTCTCCAAATATTTCTCGAGCAAGGCACCCAACAACGGTTTGGAGGGTCTCACCTGTCCAGCCAGCGTTGGGATCCCCAGCATCTTGTCGATCTCCTCCAGACCCTCGTAGTCTTTCAGCACGGAGCACAGCTGGTTCAGCAGCGCTCTCTCGTCGGGGGGGGCCTCGCAGCACCGCAGCCCGTCCTCCTGGTACGGTGGCCTGGAGGGACAATTGGTGTTATTATAATAAAGCTTTATTAGTACTGTGAAGTATATAGGACACAGGGTAAACAGGAGATAAATAAATAAAAGAGATAATCTAAAAGTTAACAATAAATAACTCACTCAGTTAAAAAAATGTTTAAATAAAAATCCTAAAGAAATTAAATAATTATAAAATAAAATTATAAAAATATAAAATAAGCAAAAAAATATAGAAAACATTAAAAGGTAAAGACCAATATACAGTAAGGGGGATACTGTTATTGAAGCGCTTCGAGATTTGTCTTGGCAGATGAGAAGCGCGATATAAATTAAGTGTATTATTATTATTAATTAAAA